>CM062810.1:250512369-251191783 GCA_031772625.1 Pinus tabuliformis | reverse complement strand
CAATCAACAAAAAAACAAGACCAATACCCTTATAATCAGAGAGAATTCAGAACAAGATGCTTGCTGAAAAAAAATAACTGATACTGGAAAATGACTGTTTCAGACTGACTCAAACCAACCACAAACCTTCAGAGACAAAAAGATTTATAAATCTTGAAAATTACAATATATAAGCGACTGTACTGAAGTACAGATTGCGTTTATACGCGACTGTATCTGAGGAAACCTGCATATACGCGGGTTCACTCAAAGAAACAACACATCAATTATGCTATTGTAAGCAAATCTATGATAAGGGTACGTACCTTTGTCCTACGTTTGAGAAGGCCCTTAGGGTCCAAACCCTTCTTGAGTTTCCCTTCTTCTCTTTTGTCCTGTAAAACAAACAATTCAAAGAGCACAGCAGTACATGGACAAAAACTTATAAAGAAACCATCTTCATGTTATAAAGAAAGGTAGTTAGTTATGAAATCCAAACAACCATTTACATATAAATTCTAAACATGAATATCATTAACATAAAGAAGATTCATTTCGGGAACCAAGACATGTGTTTCTTTTATTATAGACAAATAAAGTACATAAAAAGGAATATTTTCACCTGAGTCACCTTCACAGCTCCACGGAAAGCTTCCTTCCGAATCCGTTCCAGCCTCAAGCCTCTAAGAAACTCCTTCCATGACTCTCTCCATGATGTCATAAATGGTGGATGAACATCAACACACAAGGAAACAAAGGATCCTGTACAAAATGGGGGAAGTGCAGAAGGCACAAGGGACTTCAGACCTAGTCAAGGAAAAATCTCAGCATAACCTTTCTCTCTCTTCTCTCCTCCTTATGCCTTCCCTTTGAGGTCTTTTATACCATCTCCAAAGTAATTTTTTAGTTAGGAGTTGGTTGGGAACAGTTGGGCCACGGGCACTACAGGTGATTAGCAAGTAAAACTCGCGATCTCCGCCCAAAAATAAGGAGTTTTATATTCTTTTAAGTGTTTTAATACATACACACGGGTTGGATATACGCAGACCCGCGTATACACGCATTTAACTCAGGGCAATGTCGCGTATAAGGGATAAAACACTGTTTTTTAAATTTTAGGACCAGGTCTGGAAGGAGGGGTTGCCCTAGGCCATGAGTACAGCATCACAAACCATAAGAGTGAGATTTGGAGCTATAACAAAGGGGTATTGTTCAAATCAAAGCTTTTTATTCAAAGTTAAAAAAATTGTTATAAAAAAGGGGCAGTGCATGTTATCGAAAGTTTTTTATTAAAAAATTTGGGTTTTGATACTGAAAGAAAATAAAGGCTTTATTAAATTTTTTTAAAGAAGAGGACACTACATTGTTCCAATCAGCTCTAAGCATCATTTTTTTTGTAAAGCTTTTGTGAAAGTGTTTCCCTTACGAAAATTTATTGAGCAACAGAGAAGACATCACAAATATGCTTTTGTTCGAGACAACTACTATGTTTACAAGTACATTTTCTTGTTAAGCTACAACCAATGCTCAACAAATGGAAAAGCCAAGAGGCTAAGAAAGTTTAAGCAACAACAAGAGACATTTGAAATTTGTTTTGAAAGATTTGGAAACAAAAATGAGTTTTGGTTTAAGGGGGAGGAATTGTTATGAAACCAACTCACAAAAAGATAGAAAATATAGATCAACGCCTTAGAAATAAGCCTCTTCGAGGGGGCAACCTCATTTACATTACACAAATTCACAATTCTTGGATGATACAAATGACAAGACCTCCTTTCTATATATAGGAGTCTAAGGGGTCATAACATAATTAGAGACGACATAACCATAATAATGTAAGGGCACAATAATAACAATAGTGGGCTTCTATGGGGCACAATAATAACAATATGGGGACTACATGGGCACAACAATATAATAAGGTGTTATAATAATAACAATAAGGGGTTACACTAATAGTATAGGGACGTAACATGCTCCTCTCCTTCAAAAAGTGTTGTCCTCAATGCTTGAGTAGTTCTTGATGCTTCTGTATAAAATTCTTGTCCTCCCATGTGGAATCTTCAGTGGGTAAGTTCTTCCACTTGATGAGATACTCTAAAATTGATCGATTTCGTAGCTGTCGAGTTCTTGTTTTTGTGATTGCTCCAGGCTCCAATATGACTTTTCCTTCCTTGTCAAGTTTTGGCAATATTGTTTGAACTGGGATCTTCTGCAACTTTTGAATGAGTGGCCACACTTCTTCATCCTTCTTCCATTCATCCCTTGCTTCATTTATCCAATCTAGTTGGATAATAGAAATAGCACAAAACAATGCTTCCACATCCTCATCTTTTCTTGAGCGTGCATCTACAATAACATTTTGCTTCCCTTTTTTGTAGATGATTTCAAAGTCATAACCCAACATATTTGTGATCCATTTTTTCTGTTCTTCTAAAGATAATCTTTGTTCCAAAAAGTATTTAATACTATCATGATCCATTTTTACCTTGAAGTGTCTTCCCATTAGGAAAGTTTGCCATTTCTTAAGTGCATGTAGTATTGCCAACATTTCCTTCTCATAATTAGCTTACTTGAGATGTAGCCATAAAAATACCCCATCACCTACATCAAAAATTCTTTCATTGTGATGTTTATTTGCTCGTTGTTTCATTCAATTATGCACCAAAGTGGCGTTATCCTTTAAAAGTTGGAGAACCTGTTGTTAATGCTCCATGTGATCTTTAACTCCTTGAATCTTTTTCTTCTTGATATTCCTTCTATCTTGAGAGTTTGAGGAGTCGTAATATCTTCCAATGCATTACAAGATATGGTTGGATTCATTTCTTGATGCTTGATGTCATCATTCACTTCTTGAGCATTGTTCTTCTTGATATGTCCTTCTATCTTGATAGTTTGAGGAGTGGTAATTCTGCCGATGCATTACAAGATATGGTTGGATTCATTTCTTCTTTCTCGATGTGATCTTTCACTTCTTGAACCTTTTTCTTCTTGATATGTCCTTCTATCTTACGAGTTTGAGGAGTGGTAATTCTTGCCAATGCTTTACAAGATATGGTTAGATTCATTTCTTCTTTCTATGGGGTTGGTTCCTGGTGTATATCCTCTTCTTTTGATTTTTCTTGATACTTTTTTTCCTCCTCTTCATAATCTATGTAAAATAATTTCTTCTCAGCACACTTATGACCTTTAGTGTATTTGCTATCACAATTGTAACAAAGCCATTTTTTCTCTTTTTTTCTTCCAATTGTTGTCGTGTAAACCATGTAGGTTGTGGAAGGCTAGGAGAAAAAACAATTCCGTTATTATAGTCGTGAGTGGTGGGATTCCTTGTTTCCATAATTTCACTTTCAATTTTTCTTGCCAACCTGAATGCCTTCTCTAATGAATCAATTTCCCAAAGACGAACCTCATGTTGAATATTATCCATTAAATTCCCTATGAAGACATCAACCCTTTGCTTCTCTGGAATATCATTTACCCTTGTATTCAATTTTTGAAAGTCCTCAATGTGCTCTTCCATTGATCCCTTTTGTTTGAGATTTATCAATTAGCTAAAGAAGGTGTTACTCTTTGTATCCTCATAATATGCTATCATTTCTTCCATGAAAATTGTCCAAGTGACAAGTGCTTTGCGAGAACAAAGCCCTTTATACCATAAAAATTGATTTGGTTCTAAATATAAAAATGCAATATGTACCTTTTGTAACAATTTAACCTCATGTAGATCAAAATATTGCTCTATCTGTAGTATCCAATTTATTGGATCCTTGCCATCAAACTTCCTCATATCACCTTTTCTTGATTTTAGGAACTTGATTTTGAAACAACTGTAACTCGGTAACTTTAGATCTCCAAGTTTTGAAATTGCATCCTGTAGTATCCCTCTGAGTCCGGTTTCTAACCCTACAAGTCTTATCAGAATTTTATTCTCCAAGAAAGAGTTATGCCCAATCTCCTAAGATGACCTGATTATATAATGTTTCAGTAGGGCGAACTTGTGCAACATTCCACGTGTCACTATTTCAACCTTCGGATCTGAAAAATTTACACAAAAAACTACAGGCTGTCCTCTTTCTGTAACTTCTTAAGAAATTTCAATTTGTTGCTCAGAGAGAAAGTTATGATGAGTTTCCCAAGGTCACATGTTTAGAATGTAATTCGAGAGTCTGCAAAAACCCTAACTTCCTCAGATTTTATATCTGCAAATATAGCGAGAACAGATATGAGATTCGGACCCAAGCTTCACTAAGATTTTGGATCAAATGGGTTTTAATTTTAGAGTTTGAACCTTTGTAGAAAACATATTATAGCGACAATTCCACGCTGACCTATTTGAGATGAAATTTTGGAGCTTGCAAAAACCCTAACTTCCTCAGATCATATCTCTAAAAATATAGTGAGACAAGAGTTGAAATTGGACCTAAGGTTCAGACCAATCTCTTTTCAAATGGGCTTTTTTTTTAGCTTCTGAAACTTTGTAGCAAAAACATTATTGCGAAAATTCCACGATGACCTGTTTGGAGCAGCGAAACCCTAGAATCCAAAGCTCTGATACCAAATGTTATGAAACCATCTCACCAAAAGATAGAAAATATAGATCAATGCCTTAGAAATAAGCCTCTTTGAGGGGGCAACATCCTTTACATTACACAGATGAACAATTTTTGGATGATACAAATGACAAGACCTCCTTTCTATATATAGGAGTTTAAGGGGTCATAATATAATCAGAGCTGACATAACCATAATAATGTAAGGGCACAATAATAACAATAGTGGGATTCTATGGGGAACATCAATAACAATATGGAGACTACATGGGCACAACAATATAATAAGGGTGTTGTACTAATAACAATAAGGGGTTACAGTAGTAGTAAAGGGACCTAACAATAATCCAGTTTAAGACTAAGAATTTAGTGAATCCAACTATGCTCAGCCATAAGTGGATGATGAGTGAAGAATTTGCAGAAGAAGAAGAGAAGGAGCACATAGATACTCGTGAGATCCACTATGCATAGTCACAAGTGGACAAATTTTTTTTTTAATAGCCCTGGTGAAAATTCAATGTAAGAAAAGTTAATAAAGGAAAAATAATAACCACGATTGATGGGACACTTATTCCAAGATGAATGTTGGGAAAAATCATAGTGATGGGGATCACTGGTGATTGATTAGTGGCTAAGAAAATTGGCAAAGGCAATGAAAAATGCTTTGGAAATGCAAAATTACATTTTGGCACATTTATTTATAAAAATAATGGAAATTAGGAGAAAAGGGAGGTGAAAGGTCACAAGTTGCATGTGAGGAGGAAAATGAAGAAAATAGAGGCCTCATTAATAAAAAGGCTTCTCAGGATCAATTCACAGACTTTTGTCAATTGAGTTTTGGAGCTCTCCCTTTATTCTGTCTCTCCCATACTCTTGGGCATTTAGAGTTGTCTTGGAGCACTCTTAGAGATTATGGCATAATTGGAGTTTTGGAGCAAGAAGGCAAAGGAAGAGTAGAAAAATGCAAGAGGACATCAGGATCAACAACTACAATGGTTTTTGGTTGCAGGTACTGAGTTGCATGTATGTTTTCCTCACTAGCTTTGGCATGCATGGAATATGCATGTGGTTTTTTGGTCATGATTTGTCATTGGCATGGAGGATTTCCTCGATTGAAAGTGGATTTGCCTAGCCTTTCCATTTCTTGGATAGCCATGGTGTTATGGGTTCATTTCATTTTTCTTATGGTTGGTTCTCACGTTTCCTTTAGATTGGGTTGAGTTATTAGTTCTTGGAAGTGCTGGCTGGAAAAATTCTTTGGAAGCCCTGTAACACCTTGGGTTGAGTTACTAGTATTGGAAGCTTTGGTTGGAAAAATGATATAGAAGCCATTGGTAGGTTGAGTTACTAGCTATGGAAGCCCTGGTTGAACAAACACTTTGGAAGCCTAGAGAAAAATGTGTGTTGAGTTACTATTCCTAGAAGCCTTGGTTGGAACAAACGCTCTCGAGCCCTGGAGGGCTTGGGTAGAGACCAATTTGGTGATGGTTTTGTGATGTATGACCGTGAGGTGGAAACCTGTTTGATGAATTGAGGTGGTTTGGCCTCTGGAAGCCCTGGATGTTTTTGATTGATGTGTTTTATAATATCCCATTTCATGCTTGGAATATGGCACGAGGGTGACTAGCTGAAGAGAGATTTGTCTCAGCCATGTCTATGGTCCGGAGGTTCGTGGAAGTATGAACCTGGTTGCCTTTGCATCATTAATATGAGGTTATTTCTCCATGTTATTTCATGAGTATTATACTGGTTTATATGTGGATTATATGGATGTTGTTTCCTTGGTATTTCTGTTGTTATTATGCTGGTTATGCACATGCATTATGATAGCGGCTATGTAATAGCCCTGGTGAATATTCCATGTAATAAAAGTTAAAAACAATAACCATGGTTGATGGGACATTTATTCTGAGCTGAATGTTGGGTAGGACATCCTAAAGGGAGTTCAATTGGTTGTTTATGGCTAAGGAAATTGGAAAAGGCAACAACTAAGGCTTTGGAAAGGAAAAATGACATTTTTGGCACATTTATTTACGAAAATAAAGGAAATTAGGAGAAATGGAAGGTGAAAGGTCACAAGTTGCATGTGAGGAGGAAAATGAAGGAAAATAATGAAAAATGAAGAAAATAGAGGCCTCATTAATAAAAAGGCTTCTGAGGATCAGTCTAGAAGATCTTAGCTCAGGCTTGGTCAGTGTAACCTTTTATCAGTTGAGTTTTGGAGCTCTCTCATTACTCTCTCTCTCTCTCTCTCTCTCATATTATTTGACACATAGAGTTTCTTGGATTAATTTTGGCATTGGAGAAAGAAAGGAAAAGAAGGTAAGAGGAAGCAAAGATCAAGTAGGGAAAGGCATGATCAAGCAAATACAACAGGCTTTATTGCAGCTATACACTTGTTAAGAAATTTATTGCATAACATAAATAATTACTGAGAGAATAAATATAAAAATAGCCAGCAACAACCATAAACACATAAACACAAATGTTTATCCAGGAAAACCCCAAATCTGGGGAAAACCCAGCTTAATAAGATCTTATGAGCGTTGGCCAAAACCCTGGCCAATCCGACCAAGTGAGCCTTCACCGCTCACCTCCAGTCTTTCGCATTACAATGAAGTCCTTCAAGCCTTTTATAGGCTCCATTACATATAATAGCATGGGCAGAATACCATAGGTGCACAATACCATGTGCCCCAAAACCATCACTGTTTAACCTCGTCAACTTTTGACTCTATCCTGAGTCAAGTTTACCTAACAATTTCCCCTTAAACTTGACTTGGGTTCCTTGACTAACTCCAGCCAAGCCTGCTAAGTGAGGCAATCCCGCTCACTCTAGCTCTTACCTCAATGTTTTTACCTGGGATATTGTTAACCTGACATCGCCCCTATCACCTAGGTCTAACCCAGACTTTTTACCTAACAATTTCTTAAACTTGACTTGGGTTCCTTGACTAACTCCAGCCAAGCCTGCTAAGTGAGACAATCCCGGTCAGTCTAGCTCTTACCCCCCTCAAAGTTTTTACCTGGATATTGTTAACCCGACATCCCCTATCACCTAGGTCTAACTAGAGTTTACTGGTGATCACCGAGGGTACACATGCCTTACGAGGTCTTACAGTATATGCCCATTTACATGCAATAATTTTGACTTCATTAATTTCTTTTGTTTATTGCTGCTACGATTGTGATCCATCCTCTCTCAATTGATTTGCTCAAAAACTTCTATCAAACCACTCCAACTGAGAGCCCGACAGAATGGTAGATTCCAGCATCGGTGGCCTCACGTAGCAGAAATGAACAATTTTCTAAGCCGCATGAACAATTTTCTCTGATGACCTGCATGCAGCCCGCACCTACTCCATCTTTCAACATGGCATAGAACACACTGGAAATATCCCTTATCGATTCCCTACGAAAAAAGCTGAACAAAATCACCTTGAATTTTAATATTACCAAAGGTATCTCTCAACCTTCTTTAAATCGCTGCATGAATCCCAAACAATTCGTCAACATGTTCCAAACCGGTAAATATCGCAAATGCACTCGATCCCTGGCAGTTACAACACTGTCTTCCACACATTCTCCTCGGTTCTTCCGCATACGATTGTTGCATTAACCTTAGATCTGTAAAAAAGAAGGCTCCATTGATCTCATCAGGCACTATAAACCCCTGACATCAAAGAATCCCTTTGAAGCCAATATTTGGCTCCGATACATTGTTAAGAAATTTACTGCATAACATAAATAATTACTGAGAGGAATAAATATAAAAATAACAACCATAAACACATAAACACAAATGTTTATCCAGGAAAACCCCAAATCCGGGAAAACCCAACTTAATAAGATCTTATGAGCGTTGGCCAAAACCCTGGCCAATCCAACCAAGTGAGCCTTCACCGCTCACCTTTAGGTCTTTCGCATTACAATGAAGTCCTTCGAGCCTTTTATAGGCTCCATTACATATAATAGCATAGGCAGAATACCATAGGTGCACAATACCATGTGCCCCAAAACCATCACTGTTTAACCTCGTCAACTTTTGACTCTATCCTGAGTCAAGTTTACCTAACAACACTAGCATGTGTATTTTCCTTACTAGATTTGGCACACATGGAATTGCATGTGATTCTTTTCTATCATGGCATGGGTTTCGCTAGGTGTGACAGTGTTTTCAGCCCAACCTTGCAATTTCCAGATAGCCATGGTGTGATGGGGTTCTTATGTTTTGGTTAAGATGTGTTGGGATGGGGTCCCCAGGGGAAAAATGGAATTGATTAGTCATTTTTTGGAACAAATTTTTTAAAATATGTAAAGTCTTCGCAAAATGTGGATACAAAGAGCGCAGTTAGATAGAGTCAAAGGGGCCTTAGCCCCTTGTTTTGGGTTGGCTTTTGTATTCTCCCATGGTCCATAGACCATGGTATTGTATGGAAAAGACTATAAATAGTCAAGTCTTAGCGAGTCTAAGGAGAAGGAGGAAGTAAGTTTTGATAGAAAATTGGGTTCATTGAAGAGTTTTGGGTAGGAGCTAAGGTAGGAAGGCTTTGCTTCCTGCGCTTTGGTAAGGATGGGAAGGCTCTACAACTGAGTGCGTGAAGGCCTGGGTAGAGTCCGTCGCTGAGGGTGTAGACCCCTGCAACTGTGTATGTAGGGTAGTTTGAGTCTGTAATCAGTGAATTGAAGATCAATAAAGATAGTTTTCTAGAGAATTGCTAAGTATTTCCATTTGTATCTGTTTATGTTATATGCTTCCGATGAATGATATGTTTTATGAAATAATGATTAAATTCTACGCGAATGTCTTGAATCTGTCTTAATAATGTATGAAATGAATGCTTAACCACTTCTGTGAAGTTTTATATCATTTCTCTTATGTTTTTTGACGAATAAAGTAGATTTGTGCGAACTCCAATCTAGGGTTACTTTTCGATACACGTAAGTAGGTAAATCAACTGTTAAGGGTCTGCAAGGACTAACCGTGGACCTTCGTGAAGGTATGAAGGCCACTTTAACTAAGTTGTAGTAAAATTACATAGAAGTTTATCGATCTACATGGAGGCAGATCCAAGGTACTAAAAGACATCACACTAGTCTCTGGATGCAGAAACTTGGTTCTTTCATCCCCCCTTAATGCTTCGGGTGAGACCGCAACCTGCGCTACGTGGGTTGTTGCTGAAAGGGCTAGTAGTGTAGGGTTTTGTTCATTGGCACAACTAACTCTAAACCTAGGTCAAGACCCCCTAAGCCAACAAATGGTTCTGTTTTCGGGACCAGGATCTGCTTAAAAGAGATGTGTGATGTTGCATCATTGGAACCTGACCAAGAAATAAATTGAAAAGTGGCTGGATCGGAAGATTCATGAGTTTGCATTGCAAGAAAACATGAATCCATGCTTGTCAAAGGAAGAGTTGTTAAATAGATATCTGTATACAGGTATACACAAAATCTTATTCTCCACCTTCCCAATTGAACTATACAAGTGGTCAGCTAAATTGGCAGACAATCAAGGAAGGTAGAAGCTCGATAGTCCCATAGTGTGGAGTCCAGAATTAGTGTGATGAATAGATTCCTCTAATAACAAGATTGTGTGGGGTGTCGATCATTGGATTGATTGAATTTTGGGAGGATTTGTTATAGAGTTTGCATTTGATACCTCAGTCAGCTATAGTGAAGATTCTTGAAAGGGACGCGAGGTAAGTATTTGAGATCATTGAATACTTGGATGAAAATTCTATTATTTGAAAACAGGTAATGCCATTACCTTGATGTTCAGAGCTACGCAAAGTGGAATATTCTTTAGAAATAGTGAAGGATCAGGGCCAGAGTATAGTCCATTGATTGGACCTCCTTCGAGTGACGATGAAGGGGCGGGACAGATTATGTCGCGAAGCACTACTAAGCTAATCACTCAGGGAATTCCTAGAAAAAATTATCCATCCACTCCACCTCCACATCCACCTCCACAACATACACCTTCACCCAGACATCCACCTCCACTGCCACCATTCATAATGGTGAACACAATGAAGATGTCGATCTACAAGGGCATAGGAAGTGAAGATCTAGAGCAGTTCTTGTTTGTTGCAAACGCTGTATAGACAACACAACAAATCACCGATGATAACATAAAGAAGGGGAAATTGGTTACCTCTGTGTAGGATTGTGTGCTAACATGGTACAGTAAGTATTGCACTGATAATCCTCGCGTAACTCTCACAGAAACTATGACGAATTTGAATAAAGAGTTTAGTAAGCCTAAATCTGACTCATAGTCGGTGATTGAATTTAAAGAGATCATGATGAAGGTTGAGGAGATGCCTTGGGACTTTGATTAGAGGTTGAAGTGCCATATCAGATAGGCTAACATGTAGATCTCAGATAGCTAGCATCGCAACTAGTTTATAGTGTCGCTTTTGCCCCATTTGAGAATTTCTCTGTCACAACAGAAGATAGATACATAGGCAGAAGCCTTGGAGATCACGATGAGGTTGCACGCATCACCTATTCAGGACATGAACCTAGGGGTGCAACAGATCCACTCACAATTAGCAAGCCTACACCTAGAATTACAAAGTTTGAAGAAAGACAAGGAGACTAAGCCTAACATGTGCACAAAAGTTTGGTGTTTGAAGTGCAAGGGCCATGGGCACGATAAGGATCATTGTCCTGTGTTTGCGAATTATATTATGGGGGGGGGGGGGCTCAATTCCCTTGAGGCCAGAAGCCCCAGTAGGGCCAAGCACAGGGGCCACGCTATGGTGTGCTATTTGTCAAGTTACTGGGCAAGATGCGATGGATAACTGCCACTTTCTCTAGAAGTTTGTTCAAACACCTCAGCAGTTATTATGTAATTTCTGCAAATCTGTGGGCTATGATGAGCACTACTATCAAAGCTATGAGATGATGATGGAAAGAACCCCTACTTACCTTATTCAATCAGAGACTTAGGCCCCAGATAAGGGCGCCAAAGGAGCGCGCGGGGGTTTTCAGGGCCAAGGAGGAGGACTTGGTAGAGGTCGCGGTTAGATTATTTGCTACAACTGTGGATAATCAAGGCACTATGCATGAGAATGCCAAAATCCTATGCAACTGTCATGTCAATACTGCAGACAGTTCGACCACACCATTGGAAAATGTCTGGTGTTAATAACCAAGATGCAAGAGAAGAAAACACAACCTCAACATCCTACGCATAATTTACAAATGATGTGGGTTAAGCCTCGCGAGGAAGATCAAAGCGTTAATATTTCGCTGAGTAGTGGACTGAAAACTGGCACTGATAAGGATAAACAACCTGAAGAATATGGATGGGTCTGCAAAGCTCCCAAGAAAGAAGTCGAATTCTATCTGGATCATGCTAAGGAAACATTTATGGAAGCCAAGAAGAGCTTCGCTGAGGCCTCCACCTTAGGAAGCCAGGACAAGATGCAAGAAATCAGCGCGCTTGTAGAGGTTGATCCTTCTGTACTCACTACATTTTTGGAGACCTACATGAAGCTGTTGTATGATAACAAGGTTGTGGAAGGATTGTAGGAATTAATAAATAAATGCACCAGCAAAGAAAAGGCCCTTGATGAACACCGTGCGGTCAGAAATATTGGTAAGCATAAGGCACGAACAGGGCGAGAGATGCGGCTAACAACACAGATAGGTGATTATGAAATGGACCAAGTCATCTTGGATCTGGGGTTTGATGTGAATGTTCTACTAAAACAGACATGGGAAAGGATGGGGAGACATGCATTGCAGTGGTCTCCAATTCATCTTAGGATGGCGAATCAACAGAAAATCATCCCCATGGGATGGTTATATGGAGTAACAGTTGATATTGAAGGTGTGAGTGCAGTAGCAGACTTTGAAGTTATAGAAATTTTCAATGACAGTAATCCTTACCCCGTGCTCCTAGGAATTGACTGGGCTATTGATATGAATGGGGTCATTAATTTGAAGAAAAGGACAATGTTGTTTGAAAGAAAATCGCTTCAGGTTATAGTGTTGTTGGATCCTGCAGAAGGAGCACACTATACTGAACCAGTCCGTGACTATGAAGAAAGTGACGATGAGCTGGATCAAATCTACAAGATAACAACGTGAGATTAGGACTGGATCAATCCAACGACAGATGGATGGATTGCATGGGACCGAGAGAGTTCCTACACCTCTGATTCAGACGAGGAATTAGAGCATTGGCAGAATCACTTACATGAAGTTTCTACATTACGATGCAATATGATGACAAAGTCGTTGTGTTGTGTTTTGTCGAAGGTAAGAAAGTTACCTTATTATGATGGTTTAACTAATGTAGATCTGTTTTTAGATGACTTTGAGTGCGAAGTCCTTGAGGACCACCACTTTCAAGCATTGGATTTGGCACTGTGCGCTATGCCTGCACGATGGTGGGGTACGCATAAGGATAGTTTTGTTGGATGGTGAGATTACAAAAGAATGATGAAGCTACAGTTTGGGTGTGATAATACCAGAATGACTGAGAAGTATAATGGGGTGGAGCCTATGATATGGCTCCCTAAGTGCATCCCTCTGCGGAAGGGAAAAACTAAAGTCACGAAGGATCCTGATACAGGTAAATTTTCAGTTTCGACACCTTTGCTGCTTGAATAGGTTGTGTTCGAGGGTCCTAGGCTAGTGCACATTCCATTGCTTAAAATGGAAGATTGGGACCTCGTGGACCATACAAAGTTTCCACACTTGGTGACTCACAAGTATATGCATAAAATCTACTATGAGGATATAGGGATTAAAATTTTGTAGCCCATGAAATGGGTCTGTAGTGTTGAGCAGTTAGGGTTGCTCAATCTACTATTAATATCGCATTATCATCATTCCCCCATTAATACGATTTTTGTGCACCAGATCCTTGCGCTGGTGTATGATGGGTTCCTATGGATAAGAGAGCCTATCCCTATCACCGACATGTTGATCCATAGGATCACTAAGTTACCTTCCAAAGGGACGAACCCTGCCAAAGAGTTTGGAGGAAAAACCAAAGAGAAAGTGTTGGAAGATAAGATGAAGAAGGAGTTTGGTTCGCTAAAAAAGTCACGAGGGTACTCTATCACGTCCATATCAGACCCGATAGTACAGTTGGATGCCCAAATTCTAGCAGGAAAAGTCATCAGAAAATGCCGCGCGGATGAAGTTCCGACGTCAGTAATATCGCTCGCATGTTAGTGCATGAAGAGGGTTCAGTACAACTAGGCCAAGTATCTATGTCAGGAGTTCCTTGCAAACTGCTGAGAGGCCAAGGAGGGGAGAAGGCCATTTCATTATGCCTCGATGTTGCTGTTGATTGTTTTGGTTTCTTGGAGGTTACTAGAGGATAGATAGTTTTCTCCGCACAAAGAAGAATTTCCTGAGGCAGCGCAGTTTTCCTCGTTATGGGCCTCAAAAGATCTAGAGCGTGTTAAGGAGACAAAGATATTTTTGGTTTTGATGGATATGGACATGCACATGGTGGTTAACTAGTGGCCAAGGTTGTCTCCCACCTTGTACATGCAGCTATCGGCCTATGCAGAATTCAAAGCTAATTTTCATAGGGTCTCGATCAAAGCGTGCAAAGACCCTGAGTAGAAATGGCACCTGTTTCCTTATATGGTGATAGATACAAATATCTAGGAAGCTATGGGGATTTGGCCGCATGAATGGTACACACCTATGGATTTAGATTGTAGGAATAAGAACAGGTGCAAAAAGCTCTGCTACATAGAAGCGGAAGGATGCCACTCAGAAAGTTGCACGCATATTGGTTGTGCAAAAGAAGAAGGAGGCTACTACGACAGTAGCAGAGAAGGCCCATATGGAGGAGGAGTGCACTGCCAAAGTGCAGGTAGAGTGAGAACATAAGGATGTAGAGGAAAGTGAGAAGTCTTTTTCCCACCACATTGATGAGCAATAGCTATCAAAAAAAGGAGGAGGTGGTAGTGAGGAGCAAACCATGCCTTTCATCTTGAAGAGGCGCGTGGAGGAACAAAAAGGTGGGTAGCGAAAGAAACAGAAGTCTGATAAGTAGACACATGTTGATCCCATGGTGCTGACAGAGGGCGATCTCAATGAGATCAGAGACATAATTTGGGACACAACAATAGAGGTGTTGCAACAATTCGAGCAACAATAAATCTAGATGCTCGGGAGCGTCCAAGAGGATCTGCACGAGCTACAGATCTAGGTGAATAGAATTCAGGCGAATGTCACGAAGGAAAGCGACGTGCAAGTGAGCCTGACATAGGGAAGGAGTGTAGTATCATAGATTGGTTGGCTACAAGACGTCATAGACTTTCCCTTACTTGAAGGGTCAGTCTGTGTGGAGTCGGATGAGGCTCGCACAATGCTTCATGTAGTAAAAGATACGTGGCTGAACCTTGCCACGCTACCACTCGAGTCTCTTCATGCGCTACATTAGGGGGTCACTGATGAGATAAATATCAGAGAACAACACACACTCACGTCCGTCAGTGAGTTGAAAGTCAACAACCAACAGCTACAGATCTAGGTGAACAGAATTCAGGCGAATGTCACGAAGGCAAGCAACGTGCAAGCGAGCCTGACATAGGGAAGGAGTGTAGTATCATAGATTGGTTGGCTACAAGACGTCATAGACTTTCCCTTACTTGAAGGGCCAGTCTGTGTGGAGTCGGATGAGGCTCGCACAGTGCTTCATGCAGTAAAAGATATGTGGCTGAACCTTGCCGCGCTACCACTCGAGTCTCTTCATGCGCTACATTAGGGGGTCACTGATGAGATAGATATCAGAGAACAACACACACTCACTTCTGTCAGTGATTTGAAAGTCAACAACCAGCAGCTTTTCATAGAAACAACTCAGGTCCTGAATGAGCAGGGGGAGTTGCAGACCCAACATTAGAACCTGGTCACAACGATTGAGCAGGAAATTGGTATACCTGATGATGCAGAGGCTTCAACCAAGGTAAGGAAATTGGCTGTTGCAGTGCGCACTAAAAAAGAGAAGATCGATAAGGCGACTTTTGACCTACAGATGTAGGTAGCTGAGTTGCAGTTGAAGTTGTAGCTGACCACACCGTTGGAGGTTTGGGAACAGAGAAGTGCGACAATTAAAGCATCCATGGCTCATCTAGATGTCGCAGTTCAAGGGTGCGATAAGATTTTCACTCAGGCACTGGGCCTCTGGGATACACTGCAGGAGGATCCTACACTGCAACAATTGAGCACAGAACTCAGGGAAGCGCAACAACAGTATGATGAGATCAACACGACAGTGCGAATGTTGGAACTAGTCCAGCGTTTCACGTGCCTACAGGAAGGAAAAGAAAAATTGTTGTAGATACAAGAATTGCAGAAGAAGAAGTCTGTGCTCAGCGCATGGCTTGAGCCTTGGATAGAGGAAGCCAACCAGTTTTCCCAGACCATTCTTGAGAAGTTGAAGGTAATGCAACAGACACAATGGACTACGCAATTGGTAGTAGAGGGGCCAACCATCAAGAAAATAGTCTAGGAAGTACAACAAGCAGCATAACAGAGTATCACGGAGCTACAAGCATTGACCAAGGAATTCAACGAAATCCGCCAGAAAGTAGAACAACCAGCTGAGTGACTTGAGGGCGAGTCATGATCTTTGTGTTGGGGGCCTATTGGGATGGGGTCCCTAGGGGCATAATGGAATTAATTAGTCATTTTTTGTAACAAATTTTGTAAAAGATGTAAAGTCTCCGCAAAATGTGGATGTGAAGCGCGGAGTTAGATAGAGTCAAAGGGGCCTTGGCCCCTTGTTTTCGGTCAGCTTTTGGATTCTCCCATGGTCCACAGACCATGGTATTGTATGGAAAAGTCTATAAATAGTCGAGTCTTAGCGAGTCTAAGGAGAAGGAGGAAGTAAGTCTTGATAGAAAATTGGGTTCATTGAAGAGTTTTGGATAGGAGCTAAGTCATGAAGGCTCTGCTTCCTGCGGTTAGGTAGAGAAGGGAAGGCTCCACAGCTAAGTGCACGAAGGCCTGGGTAGAGTCTGCAGATGAGTGCGCGGGCCCCTGCAGCTGTGTGCGTAGGGTAGTTTGAGCATGTAACCGGTGAATTGAAGATCAATAAAGATATTTTTCTAGAGAATTTCTTAGTATTTCCATTTGTATTTGTTTATGTTATATGCTGCCAATGAATGATATATTTTATGAAATAATGATTAAATGCTACGCAAATGTCTTGAATCTGTCTTAATAATGTATGAAATGAATGCTTAACCACTTCCACGAAGTTTCAGATCATTTCTCTTATGTTTTTTGACGAATAAAATAGATCTGCGTGAACTCCAATCTAGGGTTACTTTTCAATGTGCATAGGTAATTAAATCGACTGTTAAGGGCCGTGCAAGGACTAATCATGGACCTTCGCGAAGGTATGAAGGCTGCTTTAACTAAGTTGCAGTAAAATGACCTAGAAGTTTATCAATTTGCGTGGAGGTAAATCTAAGGTACTGAAAGACATCACACTAGTCTCTGGATGCAGAAACTTGGTTCTTGCATCCCCCCACACTTCTTCAGGTGAGATTGCAACCTATGCTACATGGGTTGTTGCTGAAAGGGCCAGTAGTGTAGGGTTTTTTTGGTTGGCACAACTAACTTTGAACTTGGGTCAAGACCCCCTAAGCCAACAAGATGGATTGCTGGATGGATTTGAACTTGAGTGGGGTGGATTTCCAAATGATAGAGCACATGGCTTTTTGGTCCCCTGAAGCAGACTGTGGTTCATGGTAAAGCCACTAGCCTAGTGACCCCTGAGATAGACTGTGGGTTGTGGTAAATCTAGGATTGTCTTGCCTTGGTGGGCCTAGGAATACTTGCTGGTGAATGACAAGATATATGGTAAATCCAAGAGGTGGTTTTCTCTCTGTTGGGCCTAGTAATCCCAAGTTTGGGATATGAGGTAAAGCTTGGAGAGTGGTTCTCGGTTTAGGGCCTAGTGATTCATGTTTGGATTGTGGTAAAGCCTGAAAGACTAGGATATAGGAAAATTCCTCACAGTGTAGGTGGAGAAATATGGTGGCATCCATGCTTCTTTGGCCTAGTGATTGGGTGGACATCATAGTCAAGCCTGTTATGATGTGTTAATTTTGTTTCCCTAGTGATCCGGGATGGATTATGGTAAAGCCCAGTTTTGGTTGATGAGTGTGAGGGGGTTTAGCTTCGGTATGCCTTGGTTGGTTCTTTTGGTTTGAGTCCCACTTTCATGCTTGGAATATGGCACAGGGTGATTGGCTGAAGAGAGACTTGACTTAGCCAATCTATGGTTGGGTGGAACATGATAGTCCCATCTCCAGTTGGTTTATTGCATTCATTAATGAGAAATTAATTCTCTTGATTTCCATGTTCAAAAGTATTGATGTATATATGGATTTTGATGGCTGATATGTTTATGGTAATTTTGTTCCTATTATGGTCGTTATATGTATATTTTACAACAACAACTATGTATGGCTCTCATCATGTTTTTACTTCTAAATGAATGGATAGTGTATATATGGCCTAATATATGATAATGCAACAAATGGCATGAGGGAACAATGATTCATAGAAATTCTCAGATAAGTATGAGATCCCTACACTTAATTATGTTGTTTACACCTATAGGTTACATGTTGATGATATGTTTGACGGAATTTCTATCATGGATAGTAAGGGTCTAGTTATGGTCTTGTTCAGCTTATTGATTTTGCATCATTTTTTCCATGTCTCTTTACTGATTTCAAGCTATCACTCCATTCTGGGTAGAGGCCTAGGCTCTGGACTTGAAAAGTGGCTTAAATCTTGGGGTCACTGGCATAGAACTGGAAATTTTGGTCTTTGGTCACTAGCAAACAAGCCTGTGAGAGCGACTTTGGGTTTTTGGTCACTCCCTTGCCCATAGCATGAGAGCGACTATGGTCTAGGAGACCCAAAACAACATTGAGACCTAGGGATAGGATGTCTAAGTGGCTGACTTGCATCCTGATGGTTTTTTTGATGATGTTGGATGAATTTGTGTGATGTTCTATCGATTCCACTTCCTTAAGGTCACATAGGAGGTCGAATCTAGTCATAGTAGCCTCTCATCTCATGTTTACCTCGGTTGGCATGGTTACTTGGGTGGATGTGGGAGGAGGGTGTTATAGAGTGGTATAAGATCATGATTCACCCCTCGAATTGGATGGGTGGTGTGTGCGGTCATGCATGCATGTTAGTTGCATGTGTCTCTTTTACACTTGCATTACATGTTCTTGTTGCATTGGCTGGATGATTGATTATGGTTGTAGTAATGTTGCCATGTTGAATTTGATGTTGATTTTTTGGAATGAATTTGTCATAAGTATATGACTAGTTACATATTATTATGTCACTTACATGTTGATTATATGTCACCTACTTACATCCTTGTATGTGAGGTTACATTCTTGTATTTTTGATTACATGTATAAGTCGTGTAGGTTGGTTACAAGAATTGATCACTTATGCTCGAATACATGCGTTCATGCGTATGTGTAGTTGATTAGGCATTGCTTATGCATGTTGATGGTAGCATGTGGAAATGTGTACAATGGAGCAATAGTTGTTTTTATGCATGAGGTCATGGTTTAGGTAGTTGATATGGTCATGCATCGATGAATGGACTCTAGCTAGAAAGATGTGAATATGTTTTGGTACTCATGTGTTATATGTCTATATGCAGTTGTCATGCATATATGGTCTTGGTTATAGTTATGCATGAATATTAGGGTCAACATGCCTTGTGAATTTATTGTATGCAATTTAGGTCATCATGATGCTATTGTTTGTTATGATGCTAATGTGTTTGCCGAGATAGAATAAAAGATGCATATAATCATAATGACGTCACAGCATTGAAATTTGCAGTAAGATAAAATCGTCATATAGGTATTGTATGTTTGGTATGTAGATATGTAAGTCAATGATTTTTATATGCATTAGGCTTATGTACATGTCATTTGATGTCATGGTTACATACATGGTTACATAGTTGATTAGTATAGTCATATGCACATGTGTTAGATAGTCAAGAATGATAGTAACATGCGGTTGTAAGCATTGCTATTGTTGGTTATGTTAGATAACTTGATTATTATGTTATATGATATGTTGATGAGTATATTATATATTAACTTCTTGTTGTTATATGAATCTTAGCTTAACGATTAGTTTTTATGTTGTTGATGAGTATGATATATAGCTTATTGTTGTTATATGCTATTAACTTGATGATTAGGGTTATTTCATTGAGATCTTGATGTTGTAATTTAGATTGGTCATATGCGTGATGGTTATGTTCATTGCATTGAAGATCTTGATGTTACATGTATTGTGTTAACCTGGTTTGACCTATGTAGATGGTTATGGTTATGATATTCAGGTATGAGTTGACATATTTTTGATATGGTGATGTACTAATCTAGATTGACTTTTCATATGTGTGAATGATAATTGTGTATGAGTTATGATGTAAACATGTTAGCTAGTGACTATTTTGGATATCATGATCTTATTTATGTTTGAGTTAATATCTTGTGAAGTTATATCATGCTAAGTAGATTGACTGTGCAGATAAGATAGCCTCCCCTGAGATACATTAAGGTATGAACTTTCTTATGTCATATACCTTTTACTTGATTGTTTTATTATCACATCTATTTGGTGTTTGAGTGTTTGGTGTCTAGTTGATTTATTTAACATGTATGCTACAAGTTGGTTGAATGTTTGATGAATTGCATAATATGAGTATGTGCTCAAATGATCTTCTTTGAAGATGATTGTACTAACATATATGTGTTGAGATAGTTGATATGTACTTGAATGTAGTTGATGGTTGTATTATTATGTCTAATGATTATTAGTTGAATATGGATTATGACATGATTCTTTGTAAAATTTGATTTCAAATTGATAGATATGATTGTCCTAATATTTAGAACATGTGGTTGACATGTGTGAGCCATTGCAGAGTAACATTCTTGGTATTAGCATCACAAGGTAATAGTTGATGTGTTTATATCACCAACAATTGCGTGGTGTGATCACATAGTAGGCCTCAATTCCAGCAAATTAAAAAGGTAAAAGGGAGGAATTGGACAAGAATTCTTTTGACTATGTTTACAAACCCTAATTTCAAATGAATGAGTGCTTTTCATACAAGAAGCCTTCTTAACCTTAATCTAGTTTGACATTATGTGGATATGTGCTAGATTCATGAACCTGTACTTTACAAGTGTGTTAGCTAGTGTCTAGTTATAGGTGGATATGTCAAGGGGTTGTGAGTCCCTTGAGAGATGGTGTGGATGTGCTCAGTTGCAAGAAACATGCTTGGCACAACAAGGTAAGGTAACCCGTGTATTGTTACATTTAATTATGCACTGACAGTTATGTGTTTATGGCAATATGATGCAGGGAGTTACATGGCAAGAGAGGTTGCCATGAATCTTGAAGAATTCTTAGGTTGATTCTTAATTTTCGAATTTGAATGTGTATGTTGCATAGTTATGCCACTTTATTGTGATGTCATGTTGTTATTGGTTTTCATGGTTTTGTTCTTGTTTGTTTCTTGTCTTTCCTTTTATGTTTTGAGTGTTGGGAATTGGTTGCAAAGCAGGAAATTTAATGGAGCCCGGGGAGAGATGTGTGGTACCCAATAGGTAATGTAAGACATGGATGAAGCTCGATGCATGAGTAAGCATAGCAGAAGGTAAGACTATGACAGTTCGTTGGATTGGTAGGGTCTATTGTTGTAAATGGACAATGGTAGTAAAGTCACAAGGAATGTAACCAAAAAGGTAAAGTAAATAGATATGAGGCGTTAGATTCCTTGGCTATGTTGGGAATGAAGATTCTTAATGTTTCCCATGTGTTGCATAAACAAAGGAATTTCTCTTAAACATTGTCCTTGATATCTAGTAAATATGTTATGATCATGATTATGTTGATGTTTATATGTGTATACATGTATGTATGTATCTATGTCATTTCCTAAAAAGATCATGATTATTTTATGCTAACGCTTATATATGTATGTATGTATCCATGTATCTATGTCACTGTCTGACAGGGTTGTCAGGGTTCATTATTGTGGAGGAATGCTTGTTTATGCAGGTGAATGGAATGAAGAGGTTCCTGGTCTTATGAGGAATCAATTGGGAAGAATAGTCATGAAAAATATACGAGGTCAGTATCACGTGGATATGAATTTATATTGTATACTTGTATTATGCTGAAAGGATATCTGATTTGGGTTTATGATTTGCGTTTTTCAGTAGTAAAATAGTTTATTTCATGCAGTTAGGGTTATTCTTTCCAATAAGGCCAGGTAGGAGGCTAACACCCAGGTTGGAATGGGGTTCCGGTCGATCCTAAGCAGAGTAATAAAGCAGCTACCAATCACTCCGTGCCTCAAGAAGTGTAACGATCTGGGCACTGTCTTGGAGAGAGACTCGGTGAAATAGACATGTCTGTGAAGATGCGGACTACCTGCACCTGGACAGAAAGACCCTATGAAGCTTTATTGTTCCCTGGGATTGTCTTTGGGTTCTTCTTGCGCAGCTTAGGTGGAGGGCGAAGAAGGGGACTAGTCTCGTTCCCCAGTAAGTGTCTCTTAGACCTAACCATAACCCCCTATCTGCAGTTGTTCGTCCCGAGCCGAACCAATTGATCTCATTAAGAATTTATCCTACCTTAATCCGCTCCCAACTCAAGATAAGGTGTCCCCCAGCCCACCCCCAACAATATGTGTTCTATCAATCGAATCAATCAATCAGTCTCCGGTGCGACTTCTGGCGATGTGTGCTGTTGTGCTCGTCAGATATAGAGATAGACATGTGCTTCGGCTATGCTACGAAGCTTTCTCTTTTCAATTTGACTTATTGGGTTATGTTATGACAGGTAATATTGAAGGACACATGAGTGAAATGAAATCATTGTGGTCTCTGACATGTTGGGACAAGCATGGATAAGACACTGGGAGCAAGGTTTCTTAGTAGAGACAATGTGATTTTGGATGTGAGCTACTATTTTTGTGCACATGTTGTATATGTTGTACATGTTGCATCTGTGATATTGTGCACATGCGATTTTTTGTATACATAGCATGTGTACATATTTCTTATGCAACGTTATGTACACGATGTACATATAGTGTTGTGCGAATATTGCATATGCAGTGCTGGGTATAGATGGTGCTATGTAGATGTTGGATATGTTGTGTTATGTACATATTGTACTATGCACATGAAGTATATGTGGCATTGTGTGCATATGGTGCTTTGTGCATGTTGGATATGTGGTTTTGTGTACAAATGATGATATGTGTTGTGTACAAATGATGATATGTACATGGTGGATATGCAGTGCTCTGTACAGGTGGCGTTGCGTGCATGTTGTACATGTTGCGCTGTGTACATATGGTGTTGTGTGCATGTGGTGTTGTGTACATGTGATGCATGAGCATTCAGGCCAAGAAAACTCATTGTATTTTAGTAGACTTAGGGGTATTGTGTTTTCAAGGAAGTTGAGTTCCTAAGAGTGAATTAAATGTAATTACTAATGTTTTAAGTGATTTTAATGAGAGAAGCTAGAGTAGGGAATTAATTGAATATTGTGAGGCATATTTGTAAATGTTCTCGAATATAGGAGAACATGAGAGATTTAGGATAGTTGAGAGATTGAGGGATTTTAGAATTGATTGTAAATCTTAGATTAGGAGTTAGTTCATGAATTTAGGGATTAGAGAGGAGTTTTAGGAACAAGGAAGAGATTTAGGAATTTTGTTAAGGGATTTATGGATCTAAACCAGAAATTGGTTTTAGAATCCTTCTTATAAATGTAAGCCTAAAAGGAAAGACAGAGGTTAGAGAGGTTATATATTTGGAGTGACTGTAAGCCTACGGGTAGAGTTGGAATGGAGGCCACTGATATTAGAAGATCAGGCAGAAATCTCATTCTGTAATTAATTATTTCTATTTATATATGCAGAGATTGATTCAATCTGTATAAATGCGTGATTGAGTGCATCAGAGAATTGCATATATATATTTATGCAAGCGAAGTGCAGTGAACGCAAAGAGGCAGAGTTGAGGTGAATACACAGAGGAGGAGAGAAGACAGAGGATCGTAAATGGCGTAGAACCCAATTGGAGAACCCAAGTAAAGCTATGGAATGATTAGGATTAATAATTCTTAGAGTTAAGCTCCAGCGGAAGTGAATTGAATAGCGGAAGAGCGAAAGGGCGAAACCTTTGAAAAACCCGAGAACCACAGCAAATACTGGAAAACAGCGTAAAATATAAGTAAAAAGGAAGAGCAGAGAAGTGAAGTATCGGTGCACAGTAACTGTTGGATCTGGAAGAGCAATGGTTAGGATTAAATCACATTGGTGAAATCCTTATGGATAGATCATAATCGGGCCTTGGACAGTTGCGATGAGCAACTACCAATTGATCGTGGACCGTTGGATCTGAACTAGATCAACGGTCATGATCTAATCGGAAATCGGACATCGGAGAGGTCAAGGGACAATGACAATTGATGTTGCAATAGCGATTTGCTAATTTATGTTGCGATAGCTAATTTATGAGAGTGGAGGTCTTGGGTTCAAGTCTCCATTTTGTGGGGGTGGATTTTTTCATTTCTGCACATTCCCGCACTTCGTCGGCGACTTCGTCAATTTTTTTTCAAAAAGCCATAACTTCTTCATCCGGAAGCCGTTTTCAAAACCGTTTTTTTTGAAACGGCCTAATTTTTCGAGATCTTTCCATTGGTACACTTAGTTTCAGCATCTACAGCTTCGATTTTTGTTAAAAATGGAAAGTCCATGCCAAGTCATTCTTGATAGCACTAACTACTTCCAATGGTGGTCCTACATTGTGGATTTACTTAGAAGTAAAGGTCTTTACAGAATAGCCACAGGCCAAGAGACCAAACCGAAAGATGAAGATAAGGCAGCTAAATGGGAAAATAGGCAAGACCAAGCACGTGGGTTGATAGGGATGTCTATTTCTCCAGATCTTAGATTCCATATTGCAGAACTTGATACTCCTGATGAAGCACTGCAACAAATTACTAAAGTCTTTGGAATTAAAAATGAACTTAAATCCCATCAACTTGAAAATGAATTGCTTACATTGGACCCCAATAATTTTTCTTGCATTGAAGATTTTTTGTCCAAGTTCAAGACCCTTAGACTTCTCTTAGAAGGTGTTAAGGTTAAGAAAGAAGATAGTAGCCTTATCTACTCCATTCTTACTAAGTTGGGACCAGCCTATTCTGTGCTTGTTTCCACCTTCCATTCTACAAGAGAAGCCTTCATTTCTCAAGGACAAACCTACAAGTCCCCTTCCTTTGATTCCTTTTGTGATTCTTTAATAAGAGAACAAGAAAAACTCTTACACCTTGGTCTTCTTCATCTTGGAAACTCTTCTAAGAAAGCATTAGCCGCCGAGCAGCAACCAAATCTAAAGAATCCTAAGAAGTTGTATCCTAAAAAGAATGGTCCTAAACCAAACAAGGGTCCTAAGCAATTTTAGCCTCAAAATGAAAAATCATTTCAACAAAATGATAAGACAAATAAAAACAAAGGGAACAAGACTGATAGACATTGCAACTTTTGTAATCGAGATGGCCACTTAGAATCCAAATGCTTTAAGAAGATGGAAGCCTTGGAAGCAGCAATGAAGAAGCATAACATCCATTTGGAGCAATCTTCAACTTCAACTTCATCTTCAGGAATGGCACTTTCTGCATGTGGTTGTCAAGCATCTCGGTCTGGCTATGCACTGAATGTATCTTCTTCTTCTCATTCTCATGAGTGGCTCATTGATTCTGGAGCTTCTTATCACATGGCCAAAAACAAAGAAATGTTTTCTTCTTTAAATGATTGTAACACCAAAAATATATATGTTGGTGATGATATATCTCTTAGTGTTGTAGGGACTGGAATTGTTCATCTAGACAATGGTCAGTTTAATGATGTATTATGTGTTCCAACCTTATCATGCAACCTTCTATCTGTATATCAGATAACCCATTCAGGTGAAGGTAAAATCGTTGAATTTTCACCTCACGATGTTGTAATTAAGGACCTAAGATATCCTAGACAGATTTTAGCTACTGGCATTGTTGATGATTCTACAAGGTTGTATAAGTTTCATAACTTTGGGTCATCAAATCTTCCCTCAGTATTTGTTGCTCATAATGATGAAGTGAGCAAACTTTGGCATGAGTGATTTGGTCACTTAAACTATCGCTCTCTTCAGAATCTATGTAAAGAAAATATGGTGACAGGTCTTCCAATGGTATCTTGCAGAGATGGTGTTTGTTCCGATGTGTACTCGGAAAACATCATCGGGACAGTTTTGAAAAACGTGCCTCTTGGCACGCCTCAGCCCCTTTACAACTCGTGCATAGTGATTTATGTGGTCCACTTCCAGTTGCTTCATTCTCTGTCTACAAGTATTTCTTAACTTTCATTGATGATTTCTCTAGACGCACTTGGGTATACTTCTTAAAACTCAAGAGTGAAGTATTTAACATGTTCTTGGCCTTTAAGGCCTTTGTTGAAAAACAATCTGGACATCAAATTCTTAAGTTAAGATCTAATAATGGCGGAGAATATGTTAAAAACACATTCATCAACTTTTGCACTGAGAATGGAATTCAAATGCAACATACTGTTCCATATACTCCACAACAAAATGGTGTAGCTGAAAGGAAGAATCGCACCTTAAAGGAAATGGCTAATTGTATGCTTCAATCTAAAGAGCTTAGTCTTAATTATTGGGCAGAAGCAATTAACTGTGAAAATTACATAATAAATCGCACTCCTACTAAGGTTTTAAAGAATATCACTCCTGAAGAAGCATGGAGCTCAAACAAACCAGATGTAAGTCACTTTCGTGTTTTTGGAAGTGAAGCATGGGCCCATATTCCAGATGAGAAACATAAAGCTTTAGAACCTAAGAGTGAAAAATGTATTTTTGTTGGATACTCTGAAGATGTCAAAGGATATAGACTTATTCCACTTAAGTCCAAAAATGTTATCATTAGAAGAGATGTAAAGTTTGATGAAAATATATCGGCCTGCGAGCCTAGTTCGGTGGATGTGCCACCTCTCCCTATCTCTTCTACTTTTGAAAATATTTCTTCTTCAGATGATGAAAGTGAGGATGAAAATCCTCCCCCACCTTCTCAGGATCCTCCTTCAGCTCCTCAGCTTCCAAAATGGGTCCGTGCTACTCGGGATGCAGCAGGTGATCTTTGCCGGTGATCCTACAGATCAACGACATACATGTTCTCAGTTTGAGAGAGCCTCTTCTTTACTGGCTCAAGCTTCAGTGAATTATGATCCTGACACCTTTGCAGAAGCTTCAGGCCATCCAGATTCGGAAGCAGCTATGAATGAAGAATATCATTCATTATTGGCAAATGATACATGGGATCTTGTTCCTCTACCAAAGGGACGAAAACTTGTTAGATGCAAATGGGTTTACAAAACCAAGTATGGACCAGATGGGAAAGTTGATAAACATAAAGCTCGTCTTGTTGCTAAGGGTTTTTCACAAGTTGAAGGCATTGACTATATTGAAACCTTCTCCCCTGTTGCCAAAATGAACTCTATCCGCCTTGTTCTTTCCCTTGCTGCCTCTTTCAAATGGGAAGTCCATTAGATGGATGTTAAATCTGCCTTCTTGCATGGGGACTTACATGAGGAAATCTATATGGAACAACCTATTGGATTTATACAAACAAACTCCAGCCTTGTATGTCAGCTTAAGAAATCCCTTTATGGTCTCAAGCAAGCTCCTCGAGCTTGGTATGCCAAAATGATAACTTTCTTTTAGAATCTGGCTTCTCTAGGTGTCATTCTGACAATACTGTCTACACCAAGAAAGTGGGCAAGTCTCTTATCATTCTTGTTCTTTATGTTGATGATCTTATCCTGACTGGTAGTGATCCAAACCTTATAAACCATGTGAAGTCTAGCCTTAAAAGGAAGTTTGAAATGACAGACTTAGGACACTTACATTATTTTCTCGGTCTTCAAGTCTTGCAATCCAAGGAAGGTATTTCCCTTTCTCAGTCCAAGTATGCCTGTGATATTCTACGCCACTTTCACATGGAAGACTGTAAGCCAGCCCCTTCTCCCTTTCAGTCTGGAGTCAAACTTTCAGTCACTTGTACTTCTCCTGAAGTTGATGCTACCTTATACCGTCAACTTGTGGGAAAACTTTTGTATCTAACCCATACTCGTCCTGACCTTTCCTTTGTTGTTGGCCTTTTTGCTCGGTTTATGCAAAACCCACGTGAAAGTCATTGGAAAGCAGCTAAAAGAATACTTCGTTATGTTCGAGGTACAGTTCAGTTTGGGATTCATTACAGTGCTGAAGCATCTCCTCTATTGGTTGGTTTCATTGATTCCGATTGGGCTGGTGACCCTGATGATCGGAAGTCTACTGCAGGTTATGTGTTCACTCTTGGTTCAGGACCTATTACATGGGCTTGCAAGAAACAAGGTGCCATTTCTCTTTCTTCAGCAGAAGCAGAATATCGTGGTGCCGTAGAAGCTAGTAAGGAAGCCTTGTGGCTTCGTCAGATCTTGTCAGAGTTTGGCTTCCAGCAGCATCATCCGACTACACTTTGGTGTGATAATCAAAGTGCCATTCAGCTATGCAAAGATCCAGTCCAACATCAACGCAGCAAACACATTGAACTGCACATGCACTTCATCAAAAAGCTCATTCACAACCATGTTCTTGAAGTGCAATATTGTTCAACAGATGATCAAGTTGCAGACATCTTTACAAAGGCTCTCACAGAGGCGAAGTTCACTAAACTTCGATTTATGGTTGGAGTTCACGAAGTTGTCACTAAGGGGGGATAGGCTCTAGTGCCTCCTTCCTTCTCCTATTGTGTCATATTTGTAAATCCTTCAATCCTATCCCAAGTTGTTCTTAAGGGGGGATGTTAGGATATTCCGACACATAGGAAATAGTTAAGTACAACTTGGTCTAGTATAGAGTTAGGTAAAGTGTGTTTCTTTACTATGTACATTTTGTAACTTACAATCCAACGGTCACGATATGTAGTGATCTGACGGTTCATTCTCTCCTCGGTATTACCGAAACTTGATCCGTGGCTTAACACCCGATTGGTCCATGATTTCTATTTAAAGCGCATGGAGGGTCATTTGTAGGGTAATCCGTCTATGAGAGAAGCATATGTAAATTTTCATTCTTTTATTAATAAATTGCATGAAGTGGCCGCGTTGGCTCAGGTCGTGGACTGTTTCCCTCTTTGAGGGTTTTAACCACGTCAAAATACTGGTGTATTGATCTGTGATCTGTTTGTGAGCGATGTCCTTTGGTGTTCTGTCTGAGGAACTTACCCTGTAAATTCCTACAGGACTTGATGAGATTGAGGAGAAGACCATCGAAATATTCTAAGTCATCTAAAAGACTTGGGACAACTGGAGGAATTGCTGATTGAATCATCAAATGACATGATGAGGTCTCATGGTTTTATAACTAACAGGTTGTGTATGAATGCAGGTATTGCAGAAGATAAACCATTTTATGGAAATGTCTTGAATAAAGCTGAAAATTGCCAGGTAAAGTATGATGATGACTATCTTTCAAATGAAGATCAAGTTGAGTTATTATAGCAAAAGGAGTTCATAAATTCCATGCTTAATGGAGGAAATATCTTCAGTGGGGATGAGGCAATTATGTCCTATGATAAGAAATTTGCTATTGAAGAGGATAATGAGGAATTGATTTTCTTAAATGATCAAAGGAAGAGTGATGAACAGACATCTAAAGCTATCAAAGAGATGGAGGATCATAATTTTATTCTAATCGAGAATGAAGAAATAGTGTCAATAAGTTATGCTTGTGACAAAGAAGAAGATAGTGAGGATTGTGCAAAACTTTTGGGAGAAATTCCAAGCGAGATGGGAAATTTGTGGCATGAGTTAAGTCTTTTGGAGAAAAGGCTAGAAGAGAAAAAAGTAAGTGTTCAGGTTGTAAAATCAGAATTGAACGAGAATGAAGAAGTTCACTACAGTGGACAGGGACAGAAAGAAATCATTAGAACAAGTGGTGTGGAGGAGAGACTAGCTGATAGACTCATGAATTTTTCTAAGAATTCAAATCAGCATACTGATGTGGTGATAGAGGAAGAGAAAATAGAGTAGCAAGTTGAATTGTTGCCAAAGAAGGAAAAGGCACAGAAGCCTTATGATTTTTATTTTAACAAGTATTTTACGAATCTAGGTTTAGTTGCAGATGCTGGAGGAAATTTGGCACAGATGGACAACCAAATAAAAATGAAAGAAGAAGATTCTATGGAAGAATTCAATCCATGGAACAGAGGTGTTCAATTGCTGGAGAGAATGTTGGACAGTCATGATTCAATGCAGATAGGGATAATCTTGATAGAGGGTAAGGATGAAAGGGAGGCAGTCAAGGTAAGCGTAGGACTCAAAGCAAGAGCAGAAATAGAAGCAAGAGCAAGAGAAATGTCTACAACAAGAGTAAGAGTGGGAGCAAGAGTAGAAGAACAAGTAGTAAACCAACAACTACGAGCTGAAAGTAACCAACAACAGTTTGAAGAATTGGTGGACAGCAGCAACAACCTGAAGCAGAAGGAAACAAATAGCAGTAAGTGGCAAAGTATAGACCAGTCCAAGGATGTGCTGGAGATGGAGATTGAAGAATTATGGCAGCTAATGATGAAATAGGCCATAGGGAGGAAAATGATAGCAGCAGGAAGGATGATCAATCAGAGTATGAACCTGATTGACAAGGAGAGGAAGATAGAGCAGAAAACAACAGACATACAATAGCAGCAAAGGAGAAAAGCGTTTGGGCAGCTACAAACTAAAGTTTGGGACCCTGGAGGTTTTTCAATCAACTTATGAAGACACATGATCAGGAGATCATGGAAATTTTCTACTTGGGGAGTTTGATGCAGGAGCATTCAGGCCAAGAAAACTCATTGTATTTTAGTAGACATAGGGGTATTGTGTTTTCAAGGAAGTTGGGTTCCTAAGAGTGAATTAAATGTAATTATTAATGTTTTGAGTGATTTTAATGAGAGAAGCTAGAGTAGGGAATTAATTGAATATTGTGAGGCATATTTGTAAATGTTCTCAAATATAGGAGAACATGAGAGATTTAGGATAGTTGAGAGATTGAGGGATTTGAGAATTGATTGTAAATCCTAGATTAGGAGTCAGTTCATGAATTTAGGGATTAGAGAAGAGTTTTAGGAACATGGAAGAGATTTAGGAATTTTGTTCAGGGATTTATGGATCTAAACCAGAAATTGGTTTTAGAATCCTTGGTATAAATGTAAGCCTAAAAGGCAAAGACAGAGGTTAGAGAGGTTAGATATTTGGAGTGACTGTAAGCCTACGGGCAGAGTTGGAATAGAGGCCACTGATATTAGAAGATCAGGCCAGAGAGGCAGAGATCTCATTCTGTAATTAATTTTTTGTATTTATATATGCAGAGATTGATACAATCTGTGATAATGTGTGATTGAATGTTGAATGATAGATTGAGTGCATTAGAGAATTGCATATATATATTTATGCAGGCGAAGTGCAGTGAATGCAAAGAGGCAGAGTTGAGGCGAATACACAGAGGAGGAGACGAGACAGAGGATCATAAATGGCGTAGAATCCAATTGGAGAACCCAAGTAAGGCTATGGAATGATCAGGAGTAAGAATTCTTAGAGTTAAGCTCCAGTGGAAGTGAATTGAACAACGGAAAAGCGAAAGGGTGAAACCTTTGAAAAACCCAAGAACCACACAAATACTAAAAAACAACGTAAAATCTAAGTAAAAAGGAATAGCAGAGAAGTGAAGTATCGAGCACAGCAACCGTTGGATTTGGAAGATCAACAGTCAGGATTAAATCGCATCACCGAAATCCTTATGGATAGATCAGAGTTGGGCCTTGGACAATTGTGATGAGCGATTGCCAATTGATCGTGGACCGTTGGATCTGAACTAGATCAACGGTCACGATCTAATCGAAAATCGTACATTGGAGAGGTCAAGGGACAGTGACAATGGATGTTGCGATAGTGATTTGCGATGGGGCCAATTTTCTGATAGTGATAAAGTGCTGATCAGCGATCGGAGGTATCAGTGATTTGGGCTTCAGAGATCAGAGTGGCGCAGTGGAAAGGCGATATGGCAGACCTGATAAGTTATAAGCATAGTTTAATAATATTTGAGATCTGATATTGCGTTATCGCATATCGGATGTGATTGAGGCCTTTGTTAAGAAACCAGTGGAGGATGCGATTATGATTAGCGATAAAGGTAAACCTCGATATCTGTGCAGAAGTCGTACCAAAGGTGAAAATGTATGTTTTATGTGTATTTCCTTTGTAAATGGGTTATAAAGGATTAAGCATGGATATGTGTGGGTTTTATATATAAGTCCAACATTATCAAAGGATAAAGGGTTTCATGCGTTAACATATATATAACCAAGGTTAAAGAGGGGAAAGCTTATATATATGCGACCAAGGTTTAATAAGGCCTTATAAGGGTTGAACAAATCCCGATAATGAATGATTGAAAGTTTGGAAGGGTTATAATGTCTCGATAGGAAGGATCATAAAAGAATGGCTTTAAATAAAGTCATATGTGAAGGATAAGGGGTGATTTAAGTCCGATACATACATATTGAAAGAAGGGTTAGACTATGATTGGGTGTTAATGAATCATTCAACACGAGATGTATAAAAGGGGGCCTTAAACCTTAAGAATTGAAGATTTGACTCCTTAGAGAGTTAAAATTCCTGTGACAGACAAGATTATGCATTTGTATATGCATACTGTGGGTAAGCAGGGTAACCCTGCGTCAACATGTTGTACAGGTGGTGCTATGTGCAGGTGGTGCTATGTACATGTCATGCATGTGGCGTTGTTTACATGTGGTGTCACGTACCTATCATGTGCATGGTACTATGTACATGTGGCATTGTGTACACATTATACAATGGTGCGGTGTGCATGAGGCGTTCTATACATGTTGCTCAGGTTGTGTCATGTACATGTGATGTTGTGCACATGTTGTGCAGGTGGTTCTTTGTAAATGTGGTATTGGTGTACATGTGGGATTGAGGGCATGTCATACATGTTGTGTTGTGGGCATGTGGTATTATGTATCTGAATTATGTAGTCATTGTATCACGACATATACATTCATTATGTTTCACTCTATATACGTATTTGTGTTGTGTTGTACACGGAGTGTAGGTGTATGTGTTTTATTTCAGGTGTAGTTGCATGTATTGCATGGTGTTGTATGTAGTGTGTGATTGTATGTGTGTGATGCACATTGTCACACGGAATGAGTCGATCTTGCGGACAAGATAGACCTTCCTAGAATCTAAAGAAGACCTAATGACAAGCAAACCAATCACAAACTATATTTCTCTAAATATGCATTTATAAACAAAGGAAAACAAGTGTTTTAGGCCTACCTTGGGTCCAACGCAAGTTTGTGGAAGCCTCGCTCCTTCGATCCAAATGAGCTACCTTGTCGCGAATCTGAAAACACAAACAAGCAAACAAATTAAATAGCACCTGAAAAGCTAATATCATAAAACATATTTAACATGAAAGTCAAGGAATTCATGAAACAAATGACATGAGACAATTTGTTGAGAAAAATGAATCTGATTGTATTAATTCAAATCAAAGAAGAACTTTACAACCTATGCCTTGACGATGTACAAGCTCCTCCCAGGGTCCAGCAAGAAGTCTCCTCTACTTTGACAAGTTTCACTCTCTTCCCAATGAAGCCAAAAAGGTATGTGATCTCTCCTCTCAAGCTTAACTAGGAAGTCTTAATTCCACCAGCATTTACCCTTAAAAATGATCAGCTTCTAACCTCCCCAGCAACTAGCCTAATGCCTGAATTTATAGTGAAATGGAGGGAAGTTACTAGGTCCTCCTTCAAAGGGATAAAGCCCTCCTTCAAAGGGATAGATCCTCTCATCAAGGGATTAGCTCCTTCTCTTTTGGGATGCATGAACCACCTAAGAGCGGCCAATCCACGTCAAAATTCATTCTAGAATCATCTAGAATTAACCCAAAGTGAGTTTTTTAGAATAAACTTGCGCCTTTTTGACTTTCACAGGGGTCTGCACCCACTCCTTTAGGGACAGATCGGGCAGGTCCGCAGTTTTTGTAAACAGGAGGTGCGGGACCACAGGCAATAGTGAGAGAAAGTGCAGAACCAGAGCTTTGTTGATTTTCAATGTCTTTCTCTCATTTTCAAATCTTGACTTGAAGAGCTGAGGTCTGAGACTTGCTTAGGAGGACAGTACAAGTGATGATAGACCCATACTAACTGCAAATAATCATGGTGATGATATTTTTGTGTAACAGATTGCCCCTTAAAGTGCGAAGTCTGTAGTAGATAAGGATTTCATTTATCATTTAGGAAGAGTGAAGTACTTTATCATTTCGAGGATCATCTTGTGGAGAGCCCGGTCGGAACCTGTAAAAACATTCAATGCAAGATATATATATGAGATCATATCATCGCTGAGGTAGGCATTCCCATACTCAGATCAAAACTGACTTAGAAAACTTACTACTGCTCTGATACAGGAATGATCTTGTAAGACATCACAAGTATAGACTCATGTGGACACAGTATGGACACAACCATCTGTTTATGAATAGTCCATATTATAATGAATACAAAATTCCTCGCAGCCTGGATTGTGGAAACTAGATCTAGTGTCTTCATTTCTACTTCCCGAAACAGTACGATTCTATCCATGCGAATGAATGTGTTGATGTCGAACATGGTAGAAACCACTTGATTACCAGTCAATGATGTAAACTGTTAACAAGTGTGAGAGAAACCACCAGTGATGTCAATGGCTCTCAAAGTACCCAGTACAATCCATGAGATGTGAATTAATGTGTTGATGTCAAACATTTCACGAAATCCTTTGATCGAAGGTCAATGATGCAACCTGTCGTCAAAGGCGAGAAACCTGCCATTGAGGCATGCAGATCCCAAGGTACTGATGATTTCTAGATCATCTTTCTAGATAATGAGCTGAAGTCGATAGAAAGCGATCCGTCGCAGGCAAGCCCACAACACGAAATCATAGATCAAGTTGAATAAATTTAGTTGCAAGGATTGACTCAGGGGTGGTCAAGATGGATGATAGATATTTTGCAGATGAATGGTTTATTGGCAGTGACCTCTTGAACACATAACGACACGACAGATGGCTTGGTAACAAGTGTCCCAAAGTTAATACCCAGAAACTGGTTGAAGACTTTCAATGTGGTTTGATCAACTGTTAGGCAAAGGATTTCCCAACCCAAGTGAATAAAAGTGTCGTGTTCAAGAGTGGTTACAAAGTATGACAAACAGGCTCATTTTTCTCTCTTTTCCCCCACCATTTCTGGCAAGTACCTCTTTATTTTTGACAAGCTTGAGGAGGATAACATTTTCTTGATTATAAGCTCATCCTTCGGATGAGTCCAACTTAGTTTAAATTCGAACCCTAAGAAGGAGTGGTTCGTTCATGTTTGTAATTGAACAGGTCCTTTACTGTGAAATTTTAACGAGTCCAGTATAGGAGAAACTCGGTGTTTTTCAATTTTAGAGAGTCTGAAAAAACTTAAGAAGACTCCAGGGTTGACCTTTTTCATAAATTTGTGTCTCCCAAGCCCGAAAAAGTATAAAATAATACTTGAGAGAACCGCTTGATCTTTACGACCTGTAGAAATTTTGAATAATTTAACACATATTCAACAGAGATTATCCTGATCATGTACTATTGCGAAATACATACACAATACATAAGCTCCTCCACATTGATCATCAATATAGCAGCATCAATAAAATATCAAGAGCATTCACACATTAACACAGTATGTAACCCAGGGAAAGCATCTCGCTAAAAACCCCACACTATCTGTATATTAATGATTGAGACCATGTAACATTACAAAGTACAATGCTTATCACAAGCAATCCAGTACCAGCTCCACCTGTTACACACAATACAGCTAAGATCTGATCTCCAAATCTATTCCACTGCTTGCCTGCCTCCACTACTCAATACCTGCTCAAGAATGAATGAGAATGGTCTACCAAACTCGTATTTCACCTCCAAAGAATCACTCACAATGTGTAAGACATGAGCAGAAGCTACAAACTGGGCAAATACATGAGAAAACTCATTGGCATACTCAATCCCTTGATTGTGCAAGATCTGATGCACAACTATAGTCACAACTGATAGCAATCTGATTCTCTAACACCTGTCCCTGCTGAACTAAACATGCACTGACATGCAACTGAGTTAACTGATGTATTCTATAGTTGTATTATGAGTTAATAATTAGTTTAACAACTCATCATTATTCTATTTGCAGTTAGACTAACTACAACTAGTTTAACCAAGTCAAACTGAACACAACTCCATCAACTCCACCAAACTCAACTGATTGAGTTCTAACTGAAGTCATGCATGCAACAACTCAACTGACTCATAAGAAAAGCATACTTCCTTCTGACAGCTGCATGGGCCACATCTGTAGCTCAAACTGAAGTGCTCCAAGAGAATAAGATCAAGTTTATAGTCCAAATATTATTATGAGACAATAATATTTGACTTTTCTATTTTTGACATCCAGTCTAAAAATAGACTTTGATCACCCACACTGTGGTCACCCACACTTTGGTCACCCACATTGTGATCACTCACACTGTGATCACTCACACTGTGGTCAAAAATAGAACTTGCACCATAATTTGCCTGCAGGCCCACTTAGTGAAGGCGACTCTTTTCACTAAGCTCCATCATCTTGTTGCAATCTCAACACTCCCTCTCGACAAGATATGGATTATCAGCAACCCTTATCCTGCCTCGGTGGTACTCGAATTCGCTCCTGGTGAGAGCCTTCGTCAGACTATCATCATCCTGATCCTCCGTTGGAATGTATGAAAGCAACATGATCCTCCGCTGCACACAATCTCTGATATGCAACTCTGGTTATCACAGTAGATCACAGTAGGATCCAAATGAGAACCGAACAAACCAACCAGGATCTTCCTCATCCATATGGCCTCGCATGCAGCCAAACTTGCTGTCATATACTTGGCCTCCGCTGAACTGAATGCCACGGATCTCTGCTTCCTGCTGTACCAAGAAACTGTTGTCGATCCAATACTAAAGACCCCTCCTGATGTGCTCTTTCTGTCCGTTGGGCTCCCTGCCCAATCTGCATCCGTGAAGCCACATAGCTTCACCTCATCCTCCTGTCTGTACCACAAACCATATCCCGATGTGCCTCTCAAGTAGCGCAATACATGCTTGCCCGCCTTCCAGAAGAGCTTGGTAGGCTTAACCATAGCTTGTGAAAGCTGGTTAACTGCATAGCATATATCAGGTTGTGTATTGACCAAATACATCAGCGACCCCACCAACTGTCGATAAACAGTGGCATCCACTTCTTCTCCCGAAGTGGCATCCTCCTTCCTCCAACCTCCAGGAAGAGGAGTATCAACAGGCTTGCAGCCATGCATGTTGAACTTCTCCAGTATCTCCCGAGCATACTTGCCCTGAGAAACAAACAGTCCACCACTGTGCTGCCATATTTCCAATCCTAGGAAATAGTGAAGGAGGCCCAAGTCCTTCATCTCAAACTCTGTAGCAAGATCCTTCTTGCATGACAGTATCAACAGCTCATCACCCGTTAGAATCAAATCATCAACATACAGTACAATGATAAGCAACTTACCCTCCACCACAATCTGGTATAGGTTAGGATCCGCCTCGCTCTTGGAGAATCCAAGTCTTGTGAAATAGCTGTCTATCCGTGTGTACCAAGCACGTGGTGCTTGCTTCAACCCATACAGCGCTCTCTTGAGCCTGCACACATGCGACTTGCTGCTGAAGACCTGAAAGCCTTCGGGCTGCTCAATGTACACCTCCTCCTCAATGACTCCGTTGAGGAACGCAGTCTTCACATCCATCTGATGAATGTGCCATCCCATCTGCGCTGAGAGAGCAAGAATCGTCCGTATGGGAGAATACCTTGTGACAGGTGCAAAGGTCTCCTCATAATCGATCCCCTCTATCTGTGAAAAGCCTCGGGAAACAAATCTTGCCTTGTACTTCTCCACACTCCCATCAACTTCTTGCTTGATCTTGTAGATCCATCTCGAACCCACCACTGATTTCCCTTCCGGTCTAGGAACAATATCCCATGCACTGTTTCTGACAATAGAATCATACTCTTCCACCATGGCGTCTACCCATGCGGGATCCTCCACAGCTTCCTCGAAAGAGGATGGCTCAGTCACAACACACTTGCTCATCAGAGCCATGTATCCAGTGTACCGATCAGGTGACTGTCTCTGCCTGCGTTGGGCTGTAGGTGGTCCTACAACTTTCTCTGCATCTTGAGCCAGGCGCTCAGCTTCTGTCAAGCGCTTTCGCCCTCTGATGGTTGGCGCTGCATGAGTGGTCTCTTCCACTCCATGAACCTCGACCTATGGCTGATCCACGTCCTAAAGCTCATCCTTAGGAACTAATAGCTCCTCATCTACATGCAAGTGTAGCTCCCTCTCAAGCGAACACTTCATGGCTTTCTCCTCCTGAAATTTTATATCTCGTCACACAACAGTTTTACCACTGTCTGGCAAGTACACACGATAGTTGTGGGGCGTATCAGTGTACCCCACAAATATCCCAACCTCTGCGGTCGGCTCCAACTTCTTCCTGGCTTCCTTCGTCACATGCATGTAAACGTTAGCACCAAAAATCCTCAAATGAGAAAGATCAGGCTTCTTACCAGAATAAGTCTCCTCAGGTGTACTCATGCCAAGTATCCTATGAGGACAACAGTTCTGCACATAAACTGCTGTATTGCATGCTTCCGCCCACAAGTGAAGGGGTAGGCCCTGATCATGCAACATTGCCCGTGCAGCACCCACAATCGTTCTGTTCTTCCGCTCAGCTACCCCGTTCTGCTGTGGGTTATGGGGAGCTATGAGCTCTCTACGAATCCCTTCTGCCTTGCAGAAATCCTTGAACTCGTCCGAGATGTATTCACCACCATTATCGCTCCTAAGAGCCTTCACCTTCTTCCCCGACTCCTTCTCGACCAGTGCTTTGAATTCACAGAACTTTGAATATGTCTCGCTCTTCTTCTGCATGAAGAAGATCCAACACTTACAAGAGAAATCATCAACAAAAATCACATAATACCTGTGTTTTGCTGTCGAAGCAACTGAGAAAGGTCCACACATGTCTGTGTGAATTCTCTCAAGGATTGTCGTGGCGTGACTATCCTTCTCGTGAAAGGTGGCTTTCACAAACTTCCCCAAAGTACACCCCTTGCACTGATCTGACTGCGCAAGTGTGCCTTTAGGAAGCCCTGTAGTGATCTGCTGCAGTATCTTCAAGGCTCCATGGTGAAGGTGACCCAATCTCCTGTGCCACAACTCGCCATCAGCTCGGCTCACCAATCCTTCTGCCTTGCCCGCCATTGCTGTGCATCCATCTACATGCAATTGATAAAGGTTCCTCACTCGAACCCCTATCTTCCGGGTCTCACCAGTTGTCTTGCTGCGCAGGAAAGCCTTTCCCTCGCTGAAAACAACATCATACCCCTTGTCTTCTAACATCGCCACTGAGATGAGATTCTTCGTCAATCCTGGAACATGCATGACTTCCTTCAATACGAAGGGTTTACCAGACTCCCTCTCAAAGGAAATGGTACCGATACCGGTCGGACTGTATCTACCATCATCGCCCATCTCGATGTGCACTCCAAGATCTTTGTCCTCCAGATAAGAGAACAAATCTCTATCTCCCGTCATGTGAGAAGACGCACCACTGTCCAAGAACCACACTGATCCCATCACACTTGAAACCAAGCATGCGATCAATGAAAAATCGAGCTCAAACTGTGAGGCTAGAGCCTCTCTGCTGAAGATCTAGCGGCCTGCTTGTTCTTCTTCTTCTGTGGACAATTAGTGGCATAGTGTCCGTGCTGGTGACAGTGAAAACACTTCACCTTGGACATATCCTGCTTCTTGCAATTCACACTGGAATGAGAAGCTTTCTTGTTCTTCCCCTTCTTTGCTTTGGCAGCCAAAGCGCAATTCTCTTCATCAGATACCTTTGATGAAGATCCATTCTCACCTTTATTGTTTATGAGTTTATCCTTGAGTGCCAGGTCGCTCTTGCTTTGGAATAACGATTGCAATCCATTGAAAGACATTTTCAACAACACTGCTGCAAATTCGATTTCCACCAGCTCAAACTCAACCGCTTCTGATCTAAAATTCTTGAGAACAAAATATTTCTCGTACAGAGATTGATTGTATGGGCTTTTACTAGATATCTCACTTTCCAAAGGAAGGATGAATCCAGAGGCTACCTGGCCCGATTACAGACTCTGTCTGAAGAAATAGAATGTAAACACTTCCTGAATAGTAGATCTGATGATCAACAGCTCCGATACCATGTAGAAACTTTTTCTACAATTATCTAGCTTGCTCTAATACATGTAGAAATTTTGAATAATTTAACACATATTCAACAGAGATTATCCTGATCATGTACTATTGCGGAATACATACACAATACATAAGCTCCTCTACGTTGATCATCAATATAGCAGTATCAATAAAACATCAAGAGCATTCACACATTAACACAGTATGTAACCCGGGGAAAGCATCTTGCTAAAAACCCCACACTATCTGTATATTAATGATTGAGACCATGTAAAATTACAAAGTACAATGCTTATCACAAGCAATCCAGTACCAGCTCCACCTGTTAAACACAATACAGCTAAGATCTGATCTCCAAATCTATTCCACTGCTTGCCTGCCTCCACTGCTCAATACCTGCTCAAGAATGAATGAGAATGGTCTACCAAACTCGTATTTCACCTCCAAAGAATCACTCACAATGTGTAAGACGTGAGCAGAAGCTACAAACTGGGCAAATACATGAGCAAACTCATTGGCATACTCAATCCCTTGATTGTGCAAGATCTGATGCACAACTATAGTCACAACTGATAGCAATCTGATTCTCTAACACCTGTCCCTGCTGAACTGAACATGCACTGACATGCAACTGAGTTAACTGATGTATTCTATAGTTGTATTATGAGTTAATAATTAGTTTAACAACTCATCATTAGTCTATTTGCAGTTAGACTAACTACAACTAGTTTAACCAAGTCAAACTGAACACAACTCCATCAACTCCACAATCAACTCCACCAAACTCAACTGATTGAGTTCTAACTGAAGTCATGCATGCAACAACTCAACTGACTCATAAGAAAAGCGTAATTCCTTCTGACAGCATGGGCCACATCTGTAGCTCAAACTGAAGTGCTCCAAGAGAATAAGATCAAGTTTATAGTCCAAATATTATTATGAGACAATAATATTTGACTTTTCTATTTTTGATAGCCAGTCTAAAAATAGACTTTGATCACCCACACTGTGGTCACCCACACTATGGTCACCCACATTGTGATCACTCATACTATGATCACTCACACTATGGTCAAAAATAGAACTTGCGCCATAATTTGCCTGCGGGCCCACTTAGTGAAGGCGACCCTTTTCACTAAGCTCCATCATCTTGTTGCAATCTCAACACGACCAAGGAGTACTTTTCGTAATTAGTGCCTCTGATCCAAAAAAGTAAAAAAGAGATCAATGACACGTCGTTTTATAACCAATATCGAATTTGAAACGACAAAAATCCGGCAATATTTTCATGTTTTTACGGTCAGAAAAGAGCTATAAGAGGACCGTCTTTTTAGTTCCATTTTAACGAGTTTAAAAAGAAAAACTCAGTGATATTTTCATGTTTCAGGAGTCAGAAAAGAGTTTAAAGGTGACTCTAAATGTTTTTTCATCGAAAATGATAGATTTCTCTTGAATAATCCGTTATCCTGAACAAAAATGCAAACATTACTCATACCTGTTTGAAATGGATAAAAATGTTGTAAAAATACCTCTCCAAAGTTAAACATAAACAAATTTGCAATTTATTTACTCAAAAAACTTATAAAAAGGGCTTTCGTCAATTCATTTTTACCATTTGAGTTTTGGGTGAGAAAATAGTGCTTTTGTTCAGAAAACTTCCCATGAATATTGCGGAAAATGCAATCGTCGAAATCGAATGTCGTCTTCTCCAGGTAATCCACATCATCCTACTCTTCATTTTTAACCATTTCATTTTTTGTTTTAGGCTTTTATTTCATTTTTTGGAGGGTTTTTAGGCTTAAAACCCGCGCGCGGGGGCCCGCAGGCGTAACATTGGCAGCCCGCGGACCCCGACTTTTTCTCAATGGGGAAAAAGTCAGGGGGCCGCACCTTCCATGTAGGCAAGGTGCGGACCCACGCACTGTGTATAACTCAAAGGGTGCAGTCCCCGTAGAAAGGGTTTGTAACCCAAAAATTCTCAAATTTGACCCAAACAAATTAATTTCTAGCATTCTAATTTGTCTTTTTATTGGATGCAGAGAGTACATCATTCTAGATTGGCGTGAACGAGAGCATGAGGACGTGGATTTAGCCGCATTGAATCACCAACCTTCGATCGATGCATTGAAGGCATGCGGCTTGTATAAATTCTGGCCATACCTGGCATGAGGGCCCAGGTGGATTTCTTACAGTGGCTGGTTAACAGATGGAGCATACAAGACCAGTGCTTCTTCATTGGTGGCCACCAGCTCGAAATCGAGCCGGCAGACATATATTTCTTGACCGGTTTGCCTAAGAGAGGTGAAGACTTGACTCTAGTTGGGACTAGGCCAGGTGGCCAGTCTGTCGATAGCCCCCGGCTAGAGTTCTGCAACAGCCAGGCTAGAGACAAAGGGATAGATATTAAAACCATATCCCTTCCTGAACTCATGGTGATTGGGATTACTGTCACCAGACTTTGCGGGAGTGCCGCATTACATATTGCCACCGGATCCCAGATGCGGATGGCAGTTGACCGCTTTCGAGGCACCATCTTCAACTGGTGCGATGCTGTGTTGGCCAATGTAAAAGGCCAACTGACTAGAGCCAAAAACGGACAACTGAAGACCTTTGGTTATGGGGCTTTAGTTGTGAGTTTTGGTCTGGAGAGGGTTCCCATGTTGATCCCGCAGCACCTTACTGTTGGAGCTGGGCTTCCTCGAGAGCCCAAACTGATGCGATGGGTCGCAGTTATGGCCCATCATCCAGATGAGGGGACAGAGGTTGTTCGATTCAAACCTGAGTATTTCCAATGGTTGGAAAACCAGGTTTTTTCTATTCAGGATTTCCCTTATGCTGAGGTAGATTTTCGTGGTGACCCAGACATGGCTCTTCCACCAGGAGAGCAATGGGATGACTCAGGTAAAATCATTTTCAACATTTTCCTATTTTAATTTTTTATTATTATTTTTCCATCATCCCAAAACTGATAGTAAAAGTTTCAAATGCAGATGTGGGTCCACAACGACCAGCCGCTCTCTGGCCTTACGAGAGGAAACAACCAGTTGCAGTTGCGCTAGCCCCACAGGACGAATCAACAGAGGTTTTGGCCGAGTTGGAGAGTCATCTAGAGCACTTGGCAGGAGATATTCCGGAGATCGCCATAGATGACATTCCTCGTCGACTTCAGCGCTATGTGATTGGGGTCCCAGGACCTTTTAGGAGGTTCCTTTGCAAGGTGGCCCATGCAGTGGTTTCTTATCGAGATCATCACCAGTGATAGGATGATCGCCTATTGTGGGCACATATGACATTTTGCTTTTTGTACTTATCATTTTTGCGGATAATAAGGTGTTTTACAACCTATGATCGAGGATGATGTATTTTTTGACACACTCTTATATATATCACTATTACCGGCTTATCTTGTAAATCATGTTATGGAATGGTTTTAAATTTACATGTATGGTTATTGCAAATATCTAATTAACATTCGAGAAGCAATTGCCTCTGCTAATGTATTTAAAGATCTTGGAATATGTTGATATTCAATATAATCAAATTCACGTTCCAAGAGACGCACTCTCAAAAATAATCTCAATAACACTGGATTTCTAATGGCATACACTCTATTAAGATGTAATACAACGAGTTCAGAATCTAACCTCACTATCAAACTCCGAATCCCAAATTAAATAGATTCAGATAATAACTCAATCACTGCACTATACTCGGCAATGTTGTTCGTTGTTTGACCGAGGCTTACCCCATGCATAGATACCAACTCGTCAGAGGGCGAATAGATAACCCAAGCTGCGGAAGAAATGTTCTGTGTATTACGACAAGTACCATCAGCGAAACCAATGTATGTTTGGAGGGGCATCGACATCTGCAATACCAAGAGTAAAACCAAGATAAGCAGGAATAATGATGAAAAACACTCTCTAAGCGAAGCACACTTTTTAAACTAAAACACACCAGCTAGAAAGAAAAACTATCCTAACGAAAAATCTCCATACCCATTCTTTAAGCATAATACCTCTTCAGGTAAAGACCATTCCTGGGTTTACCCAAAGAGTCCCCGTCAAAGTCTACCAATTCATAGGCCCCTTTTACTAGCTTTCGCTTGACAATATAGGGACCATGCCACATAGGAACGAATTTTCCAGTGCCTAATTTATCATTAGCTTGATCGTAAACTAAGACTAGATCTCCTTCTGAAAAATTTCGAGGGGTCACATTTTGATCATACTAAGCTTTCATACGTTTTGTGTGAGTCTCGATTGCCAATGCAGCATCACGTCGATTCTCATCTAATTGAGCCAAGTATAAAAAATGTTTTTCCTCTTCGGAAGTGGCTGGAAGTAACTCAATGGCCATTTGTAATGACAGGATTTTGCATTCAATGGGTAACACAGCTTCCAGACCATAAACTAGTTGGAAAGGAGTGAACCCTGTTGATGTTTTTACTGAGGTTCGATAGGCCCAAAGTGCTGAAAATAGCATGTTATGCCAATTCGACCGATGAATCCCAATGATTCGTTGGATCATGATGACTAAAACTTTGTTGATGGATTCAACCAGACCATTAGCTTGTGGATAATAAGGAGTTGAACTATCGTGACGCAAACGAAGCTGGCCTGTAAGTTCGGTCATCATAACGTTTCGAAAATGACGCCCATGATCAGTGATAATCACTTGTGGGACACCAAACCTAGCAATTATATGATTGAACATGAAAATTGCAGTTGTCTTGCAGTCTGCCTCAAATGTAGGCATTGCCTCGGCCCACTTGGTAAAATAATCTACCGCAAGGATGATATACGCATGCCCCCCGGCCGAGTGAGGGTTACATGTAATAAAATCGATACCCCATTTGGCAAAAGGACCAAAAACAATTATAGGGTGGAGAGGAGCAGGTGGAGCGCGTGTCTTTCGATCAAAAATTTAGCAATTGTGGCATTTTTAGACCGCGTTAATACAATCTTTAAACAAAGACGGCCAGAAGTAGCAGCGCGCAATATCTTTTCGGTTGTGGCATACCCAGACATATGACCACCACACGCTCCAGAGTGACAGTCATTTAGAACCCTTTTAGCTTCCTCGTGAGTTAAACAACGTCAAAAAACAGAGTCCGCCCCATGGCGATAAAGAGTATCTCTAATAATCCTGAATTGTTGGGACTGGAATCGTATTTTCCGACGTTCTGACCTTGAAATTTCTAGCCGAAAGGATTGGGTATGGAGATAAACGATGATATCCCCATACCATGGATCTAAAGTGCTGATTAGAAACAAGGATTCGTCTGCAATGGGCTCCTCCGCCACAGTTTCCGTGTCAGCACGTGGGAAATCACACATTAACTCCGAAAAAACTAAAGATTTCTTAGACTTAGATTTTTCAAATTCCAAGTCGAACTCTTGTAGGATAACAATCCATTTAGAGTACTTGCCCCCTAGCAATTTCTTGGTCAAAATGTAGATCATAGGGTTGCAATCCGAAATTATTGTAGTTTTATGGAGTAAAATGTAGTGACGAAAACGTTGGACAGCTTGAACAGCTGCCAATGCCAATTTCTCCACATGTGAGTATTTTAGCTCAGTTGGATTTAAAGTTTGACTAAGGTAATATATCACATGTTTAGTTCCGAATTCATCTTCTTGAACTAAGACCATTCCAATGGTGGAATGAGAGGCGGCGAGATACAAGAAGTCATCCTGGTTGTAGTTGGGAGGATGCAATAACGGTGCATGGGTCAGCACATGTTTTAGTGCATCAAAAGATTTCTGAGCTATCTCATCCCAATAGAATGGAGTATTCTGTTTCAACAACCGGGTAAAACCCTTTGTAACCTCGCCATAGTTAGGAATGAATCGTCGTAAAAATTTTGCTTTCCCTTGCAAACTTTGGAGTTGGCGAAGGCTCGAAGGAGGAGGCAATTTGACAATAGCTTCGACCTTCGAGGGATCGACGCGAATGCCGGCTTTCGAAACAACAAACCCCAGCAATCGAACCGTTTCTATACAGAAAACACATTTGTGTGGATTCAACCGAATCTGATAATGCCTACACCTCATAAAGATTGCTCATAAATGGATGAGGTGATCAGCTCGTTGTAACGAATGAGCAGGCAAGTCATCGAGATAGGGCTGCACAATGTGCTTGATGTCATGAAATGCATAAGACATGGCCCTCTGAAAAGTTGCTCCGGCATTCTTGAGCCCAAAAGGTAATTTGCAATAAGCAAATGTCCCCCATGGACAAATGAAAGCCATTTTTGGTTGATCGGCAGGTAGAATATTAAGGAATTTAGACTTCTGTGATCCATAACATTGTTTAGATAATCTTCGGCAAAATCACATAACCAATCTTTTGTCGACGCGTTTCGAACCAACCAGTGTGGTTCATCGTCAGGTAGAATATTGATTTGATTGTATTCGGAAAAACCATCCATGAAGGAGAATATTTCGCTACCGGCACAATCATCAATGATTTGATTGATATAGGGAGTTGGGTAATTGTCCTTTGGACAGGCTCGATTAATGTCCCTATAATCGATACATATTCTTATTGTCCCTTGCTTTTTGTTAACATGAACAATATTCGATACCCAATCCGTTAACAGGATCTGATAAATGAAACCTGCTTTGAGTAATTTTTCAACTTCTGCTTTAATTGCAGCAGCTTTTCTCGGGTGAATCTGACGCAAACGTTGTCGGACGGGTTTAGCGTCCAGGTAAGTCTTGATTTCATGAACAAAAATCGCGAGATGATTTCCTGGCATTTCCTCATAGGACCAGGCAAACACGTCGCGGAATTCTTGAAATAGGGCCTTATATATTCGAATTTCGTCTTCTGTACACGAGGCACCTATATGAATGTTCTCAACAATTCCAGGCTTAACCAAAATGTCAATAGGAACAGTTCGAGAGATGTTTCCCAAATTTAACTCTGAATCAGGATGTTTCATTGGATTCTGAGGTTCCTTGACATATTCAGTCATAAAAATTGATGAAAAATCATTTTCAAAACGATCATTCTCGGCTAAGAACGAAGATCTGTGATGGAGATCTTCCCATGGTAAATCATCTACACATAGGATTTCACGAATTTGGTCATCAGAGTGAACAAGTTCAGAAAACATGATTGAATCTGAGCTTGATGTGAAAAGTGATTCTTCACGGACCACATTCATTAAGTCAATTTTGGTTGAAGATGGGTCAGTAAACGATTGCACGGCTTCATACGCAATTTCATATGGACTCAAAGGCATAACATCACCAAATGAGTCTATCTCAGATTCAGAAGGAATGATCCAAGGATCATCATAAACGATGGTGTCTGATGAAATCATATGAATGGTTGCAAATGAAGACGATGCATTGATCGGAGGAAAAGGAAAAGTTCCCAGTAAACCGACATCTTTAACTAGTCCTACTCCAACATCCTTATACGGGATAGTCGTTTTACCAACATGCTGAATACTTTCAGAAGAGGCCAGGTCGAATGAAAAGTAAGCCAGCTGGTCTATTGTTACGATATTTCCATTATGAGGAAACTTTATAACCCAAAAGACCGATGAAACAACAGCTGTCATAGCGTAAGACAAACTACGACCCAAGAGAAGGTTGTAATCTAGAGGGGCATCAACCACCTCCACATCTAGATTAACGGTTTTTCCTTCAACCCCTATAGGCAAATCCTGTAGAATGCCAAAAGGATGAAACCCACGACCATCAAAGGCCTTTAGAATCATCGGGGATTGATTTAGCGAAGGAGAACCAAGCGATCTCCAACACTGTATCGACATAATACACGTTGAGGCTCCCTCATCAATCACAGTCCGATGAATAGGCCTGTTTTTGACTATCACTAGAATTTGGAAAGCCATTTGATGAGGTAAGCATGGTGTACTATTTTCTAGATCGAAAATTATTGGGTTCGAGTCCTGAACATCAACAGCTCCTATAGCCGACAAAAGTAATTTACGCTGTGCTGGACATGATTGCAGCACTTCCAAAGCCGACATTTCTGAGGGTGAAATAACTAAATCCTCAACAATGTTATGGTTCTGAGCCGCTCTCGCATGTGTATTGAAAGCTGACTTTCGAAGTATACCCTTGGCGGGCGGTTTGATTACTAAGTCTGGACTAGGTTTCTCGATCTATAGTGGATCGGAACCGGGAGCTGAGGTTGATGGGTTAGAATGAGAAGATTCTGCTTCTTTACCATCAACAGGACTTTTACTACCATAATCATGCGATCGAGTCGCAATCCTAACATGGTACATCATCAGTATGGGTTCTTCATTGGCACTCGAGAAGAACCTATCATCTTACTGTCTTGACTTGGAAAAGGATCCTTCAAAACAGCAGGCGTTTGGGAACCTTTGACAATCTTTGCAACCTCTGCACAATGAGGGCAGTCTCTTGTAAAATGTTCTTTGTCACAAATGAGACAAGGATAACGAGGTTTGCGTTTTTCATCATTGGATTCCGATTTTTCAGGTTTCTCTTTTGAATTTTTTTCTGTTTTATTTTTCTTCTTCCCTTTCTTCTTGCCACCGGATTTTGATTTGGCTGTAGATGACTCTACAACGTGAATATCGATGGAAATCTCCGCGGAAGAATCTCCTGTCGGGGAATCAGGCAAGGTTATGATAGGAGAAGAATTCTTGGAAGACTTCTTCTTACTTTTAGTGTTAACCGTACCAATCATACCATCAGCGGCATGCGACCCTGAAGGAGCTGTAGCGATTTGATTTTTCTTGGGAAGATCGGGGATTTTCTCGTGTAACGTACCTAACTGAGTATAGACCAAGTCAAGGTACTGTGCTTGAGCAATTACTTGCTCCTCAGTAACAACTCTGGCTTTAGCTACATCTTCAGTGATCTTTGGCAACAAAGATTTTACAAACCATTCAGCCAAGATCTGATCCGGAATAAAAACCTTCACTAAACGCCGTCGACATCTCCATTCATGAATGTGATCTGAAATGTAAGTGGATGTCGATTGCTTTAACGAAGTTAGTAATTCCGTGCCATTGTCGTATCTGACTGGCAATTGAAAATGAGTTAAAAACGAGGTAGCTAACTGACTAAAATTATAAAAAGTGCCTCGCGGTAACTCAATGTACCACTTGGCCGCGAGACCAATTAAAGTGCGCTGGAAAAGCCTTAGACGGATTGAATCATCTGAAATGGAGTTAGACGCACACCAGAGGTGATAAGTCATCACATGGTTCGACGGGTCCTCTCCTGATTTGCCTTCAAACTTAGGAATATCACTAGGAAACTTATTCGGCATTGGCGGCTAAAACGGAAGATAATTAATGGGATCGTTCGTTAGGCGCAACAATTCAGGCAAGTCCAAAGTTGCGATAAACAGTAACTGATGATTAGGGTCCCTAAAACTCTGGGTCATGAGACCAGCCCCAAGAGGAGGATATCCAGGATAACTAGGAATAGGAATTGCATTTGGGATATTGTATCCTCCCGGAAAACCAGGGTTAACCGGACCGTACTGGGGTTGCTGAGGTTGTTGATATGTGTACCCAGGGTACGGTTGATACTGATAGACTAGCTGCTGCATAGCAGGACCAAATTGGTACTATCCCTGGTACGGTTGATAAGTAAATTGTGGTTGACTTGTGACAACCGTACTTGAACCAGGTTTTCCTACAGGCATCTCAACCGAAGTTTGAATCGTGGATCCAGACGGAGGTAAAGATGTCTGAGGAGTAGATACAGGAACAGTAGAAATCAGAGCTGTCGATACTCTAGAAGTAGGTGGGGTAGATTGAACAGATGTTGTGGCAGTTGCAGAAGTCCTTTGAGGCGGAGTACGAGGCGTACTAGGCCCAGGCTGAGAAACTATCGAAGGTACAGAAGTTTGAATAGTAGACTGGACAGGTTGCTGGGGTGTACCATAAACTAAGGGTTGTCCAGTTTGAGATGACAACTGTACATTTGGCTGCAACACCTGTTGAGTTTGCGATGGATCCCACACTAAATTCATTCTAGGGTACGGACCCATAACAGGTTGAGAATATTGAGTACCATAACCGGGTTGAGGGTAGGATTGATAATTCAAAGGTACATTTCCCGTTCCTTGAACATATGATTGACCGGAGGGTGGTTGGAAACCTTGGTTCGAGTACTGACCTTGGGTTTGATACCCTTGAGGCACGTACTGATACTGGGGTTGACCATGAGGTATAAATTGATACTGGGGTTGACCTTGGGGTACATATTGAGTCTGGGGTTGACCTTGAGGAATGTATTGTCCCGTAGGTATGTACTGTACTTGAAGTTGCCCCCAGGCGCAAATTGGGTACCTTGAGGTTGCCCCCCAGGCGATAATTGAGGATTTTGAGGTTGCCCCCCAGGTGGTAACTGGCCACCTTGAGGTTGAGGATTGGGAATAGTTCCTGACATCATGAGAATATCTTCTACGCTCAACGGCTTAGTACCATTGCTTCCAGTTAATAACCCTTGTTCAATGGGTTGAGGAGATGTTCCCGAAAAAGTACCAGAAAGTGACTGATACCTAGAGGGAACAGAAAGACCGCCGTACAAAAAGGATTCGGGCGATTGAGTAAACATGGACGACTGTCTTGACATATTTAATGGAGGATAATAACCTCTAGGTGTTGGGTGATAAGGAACACGAGGTGGTGAAAAACTTAACCCTGGGTTTTCTAAGAAATTAGTCAAAGAAAGATACCAAGCACTGCTCCTAGGTGGACTGTAAAAAATTGATTCACGCTCCCTTAGTTCAATAGTAGGTTGATTTTCAGGGATATGGATGCCTACTTCTTATTCCGGAGCAAGTTCTTCGATAGCTATAAGTCCAGAAGGAAGATTTTGGGTAATTATTCTTTCTACCCTAGGTGAACCAGGACCACTAGAAGCTGGAGAAGAAAACCCCGATGTCGGAGTAGCAACAAATTCACTTTCAGGTTCAGATATTTTAGGTTCTTCACCTATATCACTAGTAGATGAAAAGCTACCAGTAACTTCGGAAACAGACACTGATTGTGGATTATAATCTGCTACTAAAGCTTGAAAATCAGGATGTACCACCAAAGAAGACTCTCCTTCTTCAGGTGACCCAACTCTATTGTCTCTAGGAGTTATGAGGACTTTCAACCCTTCAGGCTGGCCCGGTGAAAACTCAGGAGGTTGGCCCCAAAGTCTATGGGACTTCCTCAATAATTCAGCCACGGTTAAAAAATTTTAACTACTTCACACGCAAACAAAGTAAAATCTCAACGAAAACCACCTAAAGCCTCTAAAGAACCAAACAAATTTAAATCACACGCCTAAAGAATCTAGGAGATCAAACACACACAAACAGTAACTTTCCGTACTAAAAACACTAGTTGGTGATGAAATCCAACGTCGCAGAGTTCAATACAGAAATGGCGGTTGGAACAGTTACCCCGACAACCTGCTTAATGAATAGACTGGCACAAGTTCCTCCACTTAACCATCTCGAGTGAAGAGAACCCCCCAAAAAATTCAAGTGAGTCTAGCCGATGTCTGCTCCAGGTACAGTGGGATCTTCCCACCACTGTCACCTTAGGAAGAATCCTAAAGAATATGGTCACTAAGGTTACAAACTGAAACAAATATACCTAGGGGAACAGTCTACGATCCGATACGCACGCAGGGGAAGAGTAGCAAGCTCAATCCCCTTGAAGGCTCCTTCACATAATCCAAGGTTTACCAACAAGTGACCCCAGGCTCCTCGACAATGGTTAATCCGAGGTTTACCGTTTTTAATACGTGAATATCTGGCGTCGTTCCCAATGAGGAAGGATTGATTCCCACACTGGTTCGGACATGATCTCATGCTTCTCCTTTAAGAGGAGCTTTCCCAGAGCATAAATGCAACAATTGGATTTCTTCCCTACCATAAGATACAACTACTTGTTTGTTTTTACTGTCTTGGAGAGTTAATTACTCTCCTACTCCAAGACACTAGCCTAAGCTAAGTTGGTGTATCAGAGCCCTAGAAATAAAAATGTTACTAGATGAATTTTACTTTAAGCGTTATTTTTATTGGTTTTTGTTTAAGTCAAGAGGTGCGGAGATGAAACTCGTGGTATGAAGACTCGACTCAAAATCACTAAAAATGCACTTAAGATGATTAAACAATCTTTTCCCTTCAATGAACTTCTAGCTAGGAGAGAGTTTGAGAATGCAAATACTTTGTAAACACAAATCTTTCTTAACAAACAAATTAAAAGAAGAGCTTTTTTCCTTTCCAATGCACTCAAAACGAGACAACTAGTTATTTTCACAAAAATTTTCCTTTTCTTTTCAAAGCACTCAACCACTACAAAAACAAACTTTTTCCAAAAGAGATTTTATTTTTTATTTTTTATAAAACACTCAAAACTATGGAAATGACTAACTTTGAGATCTATAAATTATAAAAACCTATTTGAAGTCAAAGCTTACAAGATGTCTTTTTAAGGATGTTTTACTTAGCTAGATGTAAACTAAGGACCAATTTATGCAGAATCACAAATCAGTCAAAAACAACCAATTTTGTTTTCTTTTTAAAAATGAAAATCCAAACTTTTAAACACAAGCTTTTCGAAGTTTTGTAAAGAGAAAACACAAGGCGGATTCCTCAACAAGGGTATATTTCGCAAATGGTCAGACTCATAAGAAGGCTGGTAGAGACCAAGGTGATCTGAGGTTCCCACAGCTTCTAAGCTCAGCTACTACAAGACCAAAATGAAAAACAAACCCAACAAGCAAAACTTCTAGGAATTTCACCTAAAACCCTAACACCAATGAAATCAACCTAAGGAAAGCTTCTGACAGGTTATATGTAGGTCTGCGCAGTGGATAATAACTTCTAAACAAAAACTAAACTAACTAATAGAGAAAATCTTAGGTTTTTCAAAATTTTGACAGGGTCCGCAGGCCCACAGTTAACAAAGGTGCGGTACCGCTCTGTGCTAAAAGCAAAAGTGCGGATAAGTACACACTGTGTCAAAAGGCTAGGGTGCGGTGCTCTCCTAAAGTTATGAAAAACAAAAAATAACCCTGGATCTACTAATTCTACCCAATTCCACACACAACAGGCCAAAAACAGAAACAAAAACACAGTTTCTCAGGTCAAAGCAAAAACAAGGAAAAAATCAAGTCCCCAGTATGGTCGCCATTTTGTCACACGAAATGAGTTGATCTTGCGGACAAGATAGACCTTCCTAGAATCTAAAGAAGACCTAATGACAAGCAAACCAATCACAAACTATCTTTATCTAAATATGCATTTATAAACAAAGGCAAACAAGTGTTTTAGGCCTACCTTGGGTCCAAAGCAAGTTTGTGGAAGCCTCGCTCCTTCGATCCAAATGAGCTCCCTTGTCGCGAATCTGCAAACACAAACAAGCAAACAAATTAAATAGCACCTGAAAAGCCAATATCATAAAACATATTTAACATTAAAGTCAAGGAATTCATGAAACAAATGACATGAGACAATTTGTTGAGAAAAATGAATCTGATTGTATTAATTCAAATCAAAGAAGAACTTTACAACCTGTGCCTTGACGATGTACAAGCTCCTCCCAGGGTCCAGCAAGAAGTTTCCTCTACTTTGACAAGTTTCACTCTCTTCCCAATGAAGCCAAAAAGGTATGTGATCTCTCCTCTCAAGCTTAACTAGGAAGTCTTAATTCCACCAGCATTTACCCTTAAAAATGTTCAGCTTCTAACCTCCCTAGCAACCAACCCAATGCCTGAATTTATATTGCAATGGAGGGAAGTTACTAGGTCCTCCTTCAAAGGGATAAAGCCCTCCTTCAAAGGGATAGCTCCTCTCATCAAGGGATTAGCTCCTTCTCTTTTGGGATGCATGAACCACCTAAGAGCGGCCAATCCACGTCAAAATTCCTTCTAGAATCATCTAGAATTAACCCAAAGTGAATTTTTTAGAATAAACTTGCGCCTTTTTGACTTTCACAGGGGTCCGCACCCACTCCTTTAGGGACAGACCAAGCAGGTCCGCAGTTTTTGTAAACAGGAGGTGTGGGACTACAGGCAATAGTGAGAGAAAGTGTGGAACCAGAGCTTTGTTGATTTTCAATGTCTTTCTCTCATTTTCTAAGCTTGACTTGAAGAGCTGAGGTCTGAGACTTACTTAGGAGGACAGTACAAGTGATGATAGACCCATACTGACTGCAAATAATCATGATGACGATATTTTTGTGTAACACACACTATGTGTATGAGCACATGGTTGAGGAGAAGACACTCGGTGTTTGTCAGGTGTGGAAATTGATCCAGAGTGTGTACAAAATAAGGACAAAGGTAGAAGCTAAGTATTTATGAAAGGATAAGTATCAACATTTTATTTCAGTTTTATTATGCATGTGATTTATGATTCTAGTTTCTGATGATTACATGTGATTTATGATTCTTTGTTTGTGATGGTTACATGTGATTTATGATTTTGATCTATGATGGTTGTGTTTTGAGCTAACCTAATGTGATATGTATATTCATGATGTTTTGATCAAACAATTAGTTTGACTTGTTGTGATAGGAAGCTAACAAGATTGCAAGCATACCTTATTGACGAGTTACCAATGAGGTATGATTTGAGGTTAGTTCAATTTATTTGAATCTAATGGAAATTATGTGCTTGGAACAAGAATGCATGAACATGCCTAGTTGAGTGGCCGAAATCAACTGTAAGAATTAGCAGCAACAATGAAAGAAATTGGAACATGTAGCAGTGTACTGGTAGAAAACTTCAGAAGCAGGGCCATTGTGGGACACTGGTACCCAATAGTGTCCATTGATTTCCATGAGCATGCTATGACCAGTATTATGGTTTGAGGCAGGTATATTCCTTGGTTTTTTGATCTTCTGATGTGAGGAAGCCTTTCCAAGGGATGGATCGCCCAGGATAGGGGATGCCGGGGAACTTGGAAGGTGAGTGACTACACAGAAGGGGTGACTAGATTTCCTGAGGGATTGTGTAGCAGAGAAGGTAATGTCAGGTATATATTTGTTTTGGTCATGAGAATTTCCAGATGGAATTAGATGCACATTGGGAGTGTGCCCCAGAACAATGAGCTGATAACTATTCATTGAGCGGACAAGTGGAATAGGATTATAGCGCTGGACATTGAATGCAGGTTTGGACTGTGGCAGTAGATTCTAGACTTCCTGGGAAGGAGGTGAATCCTGGTATGACCTTGAGGGTGGAGATGTGAGCCTATGGATTCCCTTGTTGTGATTCAGGCATCATATCCTTTATTCGCTGGTTTAGAAATTGTGCATATGTGTATATGTGGTTATTGTAAATACCGTAATGAGCTATGTTATAAAGCTCTAACATGCTGTATGGTTGTTATCTGGTCATGTTGTCATGATGTTTTTCTTTTGAGTAGGTCATTCATTGTAAATACTAGAATGAGCTATGTTATAAATCTCCATGGAAATATGTTTTGTTTTCAGCAGTCTTGTTAGTTATAGGTGTCATTGAAACCCAAGGAAGGTGTTCCCCTTAGGGGGAGGGTTCTGTAATAGCCCTGGTGAAAATTGAATGTAATAAAATTTAAAAACAATAACCAAGTTGATGGGACACTTATTCCAAGCTGAATGTTTGGCAGGACATCTTGTGGGTGTTCAATTGGTTGTTTATGGCTATGGAAATTAGCAAAGGAAATGGATAAGGCTTTGGAAAGGAAAAATGAAAATTTTTGCACCTTTATTTATGAAAATAAAGGAAATTAGGAGAAAAGGAAGGTGAAAGGTCATAGGTCATTTGTGAGGAGGAAAATGAAGGAAAATAATGGAAATTGAAGAAAATAGTGGCCTCATTAATAAAAAGGCTCATGAGGATAAGTCGGCAAGCTCTTAGCTCAGGCTTGGTTAGTGTAACCTTTTTCCAGTTGAGTTTTAGAGCTCTCTCATTATTATCTCTCTCTCTCATACTCTTGGACACTTAGAGTTTATTGGATCAATTTTGGCATTGGAGCAAGAAAGGCAAAGAAGGAAAGAGGAAGAAAATATCAAGCAGGGAAAGGAAGGATCAAGCAGCTACAACATGCTTCATTGTAGGTATCAACTTGCATGTGTATTTTCCTTGCTATATTTGGCATGCATGGCATTACATGTGGTTCTTTTCCATCATGGCATGGGTTTTTCTAGGTGTAAAATGTTTTCAACCTAGCCTTGCCATTTCCAATAGCGATGGTGTGATGGGATTATCATGTTTTGGTTGATCTTAATTGTTAGATGGATTCGAATATGAGTGGGGTGGATCTTTGAATGATAGAGCACATGGCCTAATGGTCCCTGAACCAGACTATGGATCACGATAAAGCCACTGGCCTAGTGACCCCTAAGCTAGACTGTGGGTTGCGGTAAATCCATGATTGTGTTTCCTTTGTGGGTCTAGGAATTCTTGTCGGTGAATGGTAGGATATACGGTAAAGCTAAAAGGTGGTTTTCTTTCCATTGAGCCTAGTAATTGCAGGTTTGGGATATGAAGAAAATCCTAGAGTGTGGGTCTCGATTTAGGTCCTCTTGATTTAGGTTTTTATTTCAGTAAAGCATGAGAGACTAGGAGACAAGAAAATTCCTCATGGTGTAGGTGGAGAAATCTAGTGGCATCCATGCTTCTTTGGCCTAGTGATTAGGTTGAAATCATGGTAAATCATGTTATGATGTGTTCATTGTGTTGGCCTAGTGACCCGAGATGGATTACAGTAAAGCCTGGTTTCTATTCATTAGGGTGAGGGGGTTTAGCTTCAGTATGCCCTAGTTGGCTCTTTTGGTTTGAGTCCCACTTTCATGCTTGGAATATGGAACAAGGGTGATTGGCTGAAGCGAGACTTGGATCAGCCAATCTATGGTCGGGTGGAATGTGTTAGTCCCATCTCGGGTTGGTTTATTGCATTCATTAATGAGAAATTCATTCCCTTGATTTCCATATGCAAATGTATTGATGTATATGTGGATTTTGATGGCTAATATGATTATGCTAATTTTGTTCCTATTATGTTGGTTATGTGTATATTTTAGGACAACAACTATATATGGCTCTCAGAAAGTTTTTACTTGTAAATGAATGGATAGTGTATCTATGGCCTAATAGATGATAATTCAACAAATGACATGAGGGAAAAATGGTTCATAGCGATTCTCATATAAGTATGAGGTCCCTACACTTAATTCTATTGTTTACTCCTATAGGTTACATGTTGATGATATGTTTGACGAAATCCCTATCATGGCTAGTAGGGGTCTGGTTATTGTCTTGTTCAACTTATTGCTTTTGCATCATTGTTCCATGTATGTTTACTGATTTCAAGCTATCACTCCATTATAGGTAGTGGCCTAGGCTCTAGGCCTGAAAAAGTGGCTTAAATCCCAGGGTTACTAGCACAGAACTGGTAATTTTGGTCTCTAATCACTGGAAGGCAAGCCTGTGAGAGAGAATTTAGGTTCTTGGTCACACCCTAGCCCATTGCATGAGAGTGCTTATGGTCTAAGAGATCTATAACAACAGTGGGAGCCAAGGACAAGTTGCTTAAGTGGCTGACTTGTCTCATGAGGGTTCTATTGATGATGTTGGGTGACTATGTGTGATGTTCCATCGATTCCACTTTGTTAAGGTCACATAGGAGGTCAAATTTGATCATAGTAGCCTCTCGTCTCATGTTTACCCCGGTTGGCATGGTTACTTGGGTGGATGTGGGAGGATGGTGTTAGAGGCTATGTATGGCTCTCATCACGTTTTTACTTGTAAATGAATGAACAATGTATCTATGGACTAATAGATGATAATCCAACTAATGTGATAAGGAAACAATGCCTCATAGTGAATCTCAGATAAGTATTAGACCTCTATGGTTAGCTCTATTTTTAAGACTTGTATCTTTTATGTTTGTGACATTTTTGACAAAATTCTTGTCATGGCTAGTAGGGGTCCAGTCTAGTCTTCGTAAACATTTTTGCAAATGTATCATTGTTCTTTTGTGATAATTCATTTATGAACCTATCATTGAATTCTCGACAGTGACCTGGGCTCTGGGCCTGAAAAAGTGGCACAAATCTTGGAGTTGCAGGTATAGGTATTAGGAGAAAAGTCCCTAAACACATGCATACCCATGCTATGGGAGCATTTGGAGCCTCCTGGACACATGCTTGTCTAAATCGAGGGAGCGTTCAGGGGGATTAATGGTCTAAAAATGTAGTGGGACCCAGGGGTTGGTTATCTGAGTGGTTGGGATGGCTCCTAGGAGTTTTGTTGTTGATGAGGAAGGTTTGTATGGTGTGTTTCTATTAATTCCACTTCCTTAACTGACACATAGGGAGTCACATCATGTCATAGTAACTTCTCGTCACATGTTTACCCCGGTTGGCTGGTTACTTGGGTAGATGTGGGAGGATGGTGTTACATAGTAGTATCAGACCATTATTCACCCCTTGGACTGGATGGGTTGTGTGTTGGTCATGCATTCATGTCTGTTGCATATGTGTTTCTTGTGTTGTATGACCATGTGCTTGTTGCATTTGTATGGTATGGTTTATGGTTGCAATGAGGTCACCATGGAAAGTTGATGGTGTCATTGTGGAGTGTGTCATGAGGAGTGTATGGTTTATTATGAATTTCTTATGCACCTTAGTATTCACATGTGGTCAAGTGTACAATGATGTGGTGGTTGTTGTCATGCATGAGGTCATGGTATGTGTAGTTGATATGGTCATGCATTGATCACTGGACTCTAGCTAGAATGATAGTTATATGCTTATATGCTTATGTGTTATATTTCTATATGATATCATGATTATGTTATAAATGTATTATGTTGATTTGTTTATCTTACAAATGAGGTATCCTCCCCGAATTATGGTAAGGTACGTTGGTTTATTATGATTCGGTTTAGTTGACATGATATACTTTGCAAGAAGAATATCAAAGATGACTAGAAACATGGTAGAATATAGTTCCTGAGAATCTCCTTATGAATTAGATGAACAACATGGTGTTGGGAACTCTTCTGATTTGGCAGACACACTGAGAAGAGTAAAGGCAGAAATAAGTAGTTGTAAGGTAGACAATGAAAAAATCATACATGCACAAGAGAAACAAGAAGAGGTAAATGCAGTGATACTTCAAAGTTTGTCAGAATTGTAGCAACAAAGTCCCCTTTGGATCAACCATGAGTAGGAGGACATAACTAATGGGGCATATGGCAATAAGTCTCCTGGTGGGTATAGGTAAGATAGAGATGACACGACTAGATATGGCAGGCCTTTGGATACTCTGGATAGGAGAGGCGATGGACGCAGGTACTATTGTGGTTCTGGTTCTGACAGGAATTATAATCGACACATTTATGATCCTTATAGGAGGAGTGACAAGGGATATTTTCCAAACGAGTTTAAGAAAGAAAAGGCACCTACATTTGATGGCGAGATGAAGAAATCAGAGGATGTAGAGGCATAATTGCTTGGTATGAAGAATTTATTTAGGTTGCATGATTATCTAGAGATAAATGAAAGCCAAAATAGCTACATTCAGTCTCAAAGGTAAAGTAGATATTTGGTGGGAAGATGTGAAGAATGTCAGAGGTATTCATGAGGAGGAATTGAGTTGGAATGAGCTCGAGAGAATATTCAAGAAGAAGTACCTATCAGAGAGATACTTTGATGACAAGGAAAAATAATTCTATGAGCTAAAGATGAGATCGACGACAGATGAGGAGTACACTAGAAGGTTCTTGGAGCTACTGATGTATGTGCCTTACCTCAAGGGAGACAAAGTCAAGATTCAAAGATTCACTAGTGGGTTACTGATTGCATTTAAAGACAATATTGAGTTCAATGAGCCTTGATCATTGGAGGAGGCCATTTGAAAGCTAAAGCATTTCTATGAGAAATCGAAGTGGAGATATGGGACTAAGCAGGAATGGAAAGGTAATGAAGGGAACAAAGGAAAATGGGACAAGAAGTGAGTAAGACCTCAAGGTATAGGTAATAAAGAGAATGCAACACCATTTATGAAGTTCAATGCACATGACATATGATAGGGTCTTCAATATGAGGAGAAAAATAAGGATGAAGGTTGGAAGCCTTTGTAATGTTGGACTTGTGGAGGAGATCATTGTAGGAGAGATTATACACAACATCAGGGTGGTAGACCACAGATCTACAGTGCTCAGGAGGCACAAATAGTGGGAGAAGTTGGGTAGAGTATTCCTAAGATCTTTGCAACACTAGATAATAGAAAGGAAGACCATCAAGAATCTATCATTGAGATGGACGGTAAGATTTGTGATCGAGTTGTTTCTATTTTGATTGACCCTAGATCTAATTATAATTATGTTAATCATGACTTGGTGCATAAGTGTGGTTTGAATAAAGAAATGCATGTAGAGTCTTGGTTAGTGTAGTTGGCTACATGTAGAAAGAAGTGGGTTCATCATTTGGTAAGATCTTGTACAATTGATTTGAATGGTATGGCTACCTCAACATAGTTGAATGTATTACTTTTGGGATCATACAATATGTTGTTCGGCATGAATTGGTTGTACCTTCATAAAAATAAGGTGGATTGTTATGACAAATTGATTGAGTGCTTGGATGATAATGGGGAACAAACATTTTTGCGGGGTAAGAAGAAAGAAACTTCGGTTAGAATAGTGACAATTATGCAGGACAAGTGTAGTTGCAGGAAAGGTTGTGTGTTATTCGCAATGCACATTTCTAGTGACAAAGGTAAGGAAGTTGAGGATGCAGATTTTTGGAGCAAGTACCCAGTTCTACAACAGTTTCAGGATGTATTTCCCGCATATATTTCAGAGATGCCACCTCATAGGGAAGTAGAATTTTCTATTGAGCTGGTGCCAAGGGCAGGTCCAACATCAAAGGCACCTTACAGGATGAGTAAACCTGAGTTGGTAGACTTGAAGTTGCGGTTGAAGGAAATGTTGGACAAGGGATACATTAGGCCAAGTGTATCACCATGGGGTGCACCGATATTATTTGTGAAAAATAAGGATTGTACTCTTGGGTTGTGAATTAATTAGAGGTAGTTAAACAAAGTGACCATTACGAACATGTATCCATTACCAAGGATTGATGACTTGTTCAATCAGTTGGAGGGAGCAACAATGTTCTCGAAGATTGATCTGAGATTCATATATTATCAGGTACTCATTAAAGAAGAGGACATCTACAAGACAACTTTTCAGAAAAGGTATGCGCATTATGAGTTTGTTATAGTTCCATTTGGTTTAACTAATGCTCCAACTACCTTTATGTGCTTAATCAATAGTGGTTTGTGTCTATATTTAGATAAGTTTGTTATTGTGTTAGTTGACGATATATTGGTATATTAAAAAAATGAATAAGAACATGCCGAACATTTAGCAGTAATGTTGAGATTTTTGAGAGAGCATCAGTTGTATGTTAAGCTCATCAAGTGAAGTTTATTTTAGACTAAGGTACACTACTTGGGACATGTGGTTTCCAAGGATGGCATATCAATAGACCCAGAAGAGGTAAGAGCTATCATGGAGTGGGAATCTCTCAAGAATGTGGATGATGTGAGATATTTCATGGGGTTAGCAGGTTATTACAGGAGGCTCATTAGGAAATTCTCATAGATTACCTATCCTATCACATCATTGTAGAGGAAAGGTAAGAAGTTTGAATGGAAAAAGGAGTGTGCGGCTAGTTTTGAGCAGCTTAAGAAATTTTTGATACATGTACCAATGTTAAAGATTGCAGATCCAGAGAAAGAGTTTGTAGTATCTACATATGCTTGCAAGAGAGGATGTGGTGGAGTCCTTATGTAGGATGGATAGGTGGTATGCTATGAGTCACAGAAATTGAATGACTACGAGTAGAACTACCTGACACATGATCTTGAGTTGGTAACGATCATACATGCATTGAAGATGTGGAGGCCTTATAGTATTGGAAGGAGGTTTATATTGATGAGTGATCATAGTGGTTTGTGGTATCTATTTGACTAATCGACTCTGAATGGAAGGTAGACTTGGTGCTTGGACACGATCAGTGAGTTTGAATTTGAGATTAGGTATATCAAAGTTAAAGAGAATGTTAGGTCCCTATAATACTAGTGATTCCCCCATTACTATTGTCATTGTTATTGTTGTGCCCCTATTGTCCCCATATTGTTATTATTGTGGCCCATAGAATCCCACTATTGTTATTTTTGTGCCCTGATATTATTATTGCTAGGTCGGCTTTGGTTATATTGTGACCCCTTAGACTCCTATATATAGAAAGGAGGTTTTTTCATTTGTATCATCCAAGAATTGTTCATTTGTGTAATGTAAAGGAGGTTTCCCCCTCGAAGAGGCTTATTTTGAAGGTGTTTATCTATCTTTTCTATATTTTTGTGAGTTGGTTTCATAACATTTGGTATCAAAGCTTTGGATTCTAGGGTTTCGCTACTCCAAACAGGTCATCGTGGAATTTTCACTATAAATTTGTTTCTGCGATGTTTCTAAAGCTAAAAAAAACCCATTTGAGATGAAATCACGTTGAACCTCAGGTCCAAATTTCAGATCTTTTCTCACTGTATTTTTTGAGCTATGATATGAGGAATCTAAGGTTTTTGCAAGCTCCAGAATTTCATCTCAAACAGGTCATCGTGGAAGTCTCGCTATAAGTTTGTTTCTACGCAAGATCAGACTTTGAAATTAAAACCCATTCAATGAGCCAAAATTTCGATGAAGCTAGGGTCCAAATTGCAGATCTTGTCTTGCTATATTTTCGGAGTTATAATCTGAGGAAGTTAGGGTTTCTTAGACTCTCGAATTAAATTCTACACAGGTGACCAGCATGGCCACCATACCAAATGTAGGTTTTAACCCCGTATAGAAATTACCTACATACGAATTCTAAAACACAGAAAATAAACAATGCGAGAGCATAACACATAAAACACATATACACAGAGACTTTTCCCTGGATCCCAAAACCAGGACTACCAACTTGATTTTTCATTATGTTCCTTTCAATGTTATAATACATATTTATACATGCCGAAGCATCCAATACCATGGACTGAAAACCATCGCATCCAATACCATGGACCAAAAACCATCGCATCCAAAAAACATGTGCGAAAATCATGCACAAAACCATAGGTGGGTCCGCCTAACCTAACATAGGGTCCAAAACCAAAATATTTCGGGGCGCTGCCCCGGACCCCATAAGGTGGGGTTATGGGTACACCTCAAACCCCCTATGACCCCCCCCCTCGCCACACAATCGGTGCAACGAAGGGGGGCTCCACCCCCCCCTCTAACCCCCGGTTAACTATGTGGGCTAGTCGTGGAAAGAATATAACACAACCCAACATTCTCCCACTTGTTGTTTTCTTTCCATAGGGGGCCACAAGAGAGCTTAGTCATTTTTCCAGCCCTGAAATGCCCATTGTCTTTCGCAACCAAGAGAACTTCTTAGAGCTCACAGATTTTGTCAATGCATCTGCAGTATTCTTCGAAGTGTCCACCTTTACCAACAATGACTTTTTGTCTTCTATCATAGCGCTCACAAAGTGATACTAAAGATCAATGTGCTTTGTCTTTGAATGATAAGCAGGGTTCTTTGCCAAGAAAATTGCACTTTGGCTATCATAGTATATCCTTATAGCTTCTTGTATTAACCCCATACTTGAACACAATCTCTGCAGCCAAGCTGCTTCCTTTCTTGCATGAGTGGCTGCCATGTATTTTGCCTCTGTAGTTGATAGTGCCACTGCAGATTGTTTCTTACTCATCCAACTGACTGCACCTCCAAATGGTTAAACACATACCCACTTGTAGATCTTCTCTGATCCAGATCTCCAGCCTAGTCTGCATCAACAAAGCCACGAATATCCAACACTATGTCCAACCCTGGTCTTCCTTAGTAGCACAAACCATAATCACTAGTGCCACGCAAATACCTGAAAACCCGCTACACTGATGTTCAATGCTCCTTCCCTAGTTTTGACATAAGCCTGCTCAATACTTCGACTGCATGTGCAATGTCTGGTCTAGTACAGACCATTGCATACATCAGGCTATCGATTGCACTTGCATATGTTACACGGGACATGTCCTCTTCCTCTTCTTGTGTCTTGGGACACTGTTCAGCAGATAACCTCACACCTACAGGAATAGGAACCTTCACTAGTTTACTATCCTGCATATTAAACCTCTGTAGTATTGTCTCGACATACTTCCTCTGGTTTAACCAGAGCTCCTCTTTTCCCGATCTCTTTTAATTTCCATGCCCAAAATATAGTTTGCAACACCAAGATATTTCATGTCAAATTTGGAGGACAATTGGGTATTCAAATCCTGGATAATTTCTTTGTCATTTCCAACCAACAACATATCATCCACATACAAGACCAGATAGATAACACAGCCACCAATTAATTTAAAATACACATAGTGATCCGTGTTGCTTCTGGTGAAGCCAAGTCCCCGTATGAATGTATTAAATTTCTGATACCACATCCTTGGTGACTATTTTAACCCATACATAGACTTCTTTAACTTGCATACTAGTTCTTTCTTACCCTTCACCACAAAGCCTTCAGGTTGCTTCATGTAGATCTCCTCTTCCAGATCCTCATGAAGAAATGTTGTCTTCACATCCATCTGTTCTACCTCAAAATCAAAAGTAGCAGTAATAGATAAAAGTAATCTAATATAAGTTACCTTGGCAACAAGAGAAAAAATATCACCAAAATCAATTTTCAGCACCTGGGAATAACCTTTTGCTATCAACCGAGCTTTGTATTTCTCCACTTTTCCTTCTGCATTTGTCTTCTTCTTGAACACCCATTTGCTGCCAATGGGTTTCCTTCCAGCCGGCAACTCCACTAGATCCCAAGCCTCATTTTTGTCCAAAGATGCCATTTCATTAGCCATGGCCTCTTTCTATAGTTTTCCATCCTTTGAATCTACTGCTTCCTTCACAGTTCTAGGATCATCATCCGTAATAGATAAAGAAAAATTTTAATAGAAAGAAGATGGACTATACCTTTTTGGCTGCCTTCTTTCTTGAACTGATCTTCTCACAGCTGGAGTTTGTGGCTCTTCATCTTCTGATTCCTCCTCTGTTGTAGAGTCTGATTCTTCCTCCTTTAGCTTAAACTCTATCTTCTCAGGTTCCTTTGGTTGGACTTCATGTTTAATAACATCTTTCACCTCTCTGAACACCACATCTCGGCTGTACACAACCTTCCTCGTTACCGGATTCCAAAGCTTATAACCATTTAAACCATCCTTATACTCAATAAAGATGCACTTTTCATATTTACTATCCAACTTGGTTCATTTTTCTTTTGGAACATGTACATATGCATCACATCCAAATACGTCAGATGTGAAAGAGAGGGTTTCTTACCAGTCCATAACTCTTGTGGAGTCTTATCCTTCAATGCTGATGAAGGTGATCTGTTGACCAGGTAACATGCAGTATCTACTGCCTTTGCCCAGAATTCCTATCATAACCTGGCACCACTGAGCATGCTTCTTGCCCTTTCCATCAACGTCTTATTCATTCTTTCTACAACTCCATTTTGTTGAGGTGTATATGGAGTAGTCTTCTGTCGTGCTATACCACACTTCTTGCAGAATTCTTCAAATTTCTTACTGCAAAACTCTCCACCATTATCTATCCTCAGCACCTTTATCTTCTTCTCTGTCTAATTTTCCACGAGAGCCTTAAATTCTTTAAACCTATCAAAGGCTTCAGATTTATTCTTAAGGAAATATATCCATGCATTCCTTGAGAAGTGATCTATAAATGATACATAATACATAGACTTACCCAGTGATGGAACCTTCACAGGTCCAAACACATCACTGCGCACAAGCTCTAATATCTGTTTCGCCCTCTTACCACCAGAGGGGAAACTCACCCGATTCTAATTCCCATATACACAATTTTCACAGAAATCAAAATCCAGAGAGATATTACTCATACCTTCTACCATACCTTTACCATGAAGTATTCAAAGGCCTTTCTCTCCAATATGTCCAAGCCTTTGATGCTACAACATGGTATTCTCTCTAGAGACCACTAGATTTTCTACTCCACTTTCAGGAACCACAAAATTGTTGCATCCATCAACAACCATGCTACTTTGCAGCTTGTACATAGTTCCTATCTCAACTCCTCGCGTCAATACCAGTGTTCCTCGAACCATTTTGTAGGTATCCTCCTCGAAGATTGTTTTTACACCTACATCATCCAGCTTGCTTACAGAAATCAAATTTTTGGCCAATGTAGGAATATGCAGAACAACCAGAAGTGTTCTAACCCTTCCACCCTGCAACTTCAACTTTACTTTTCCATGACCAATGATTCTAGCCTTCCTATCATCCCCTAAGAAAACATCACCACCATCGTATTTCTCATACTCGTAGAACCACTCTCTATGGGGAGTGAAGTGAAAGGATGCACCTGAGTCAATCAACCATGCCTCGTGATCTACATGTGTACTTGAAGAAGCCAAGCACACATCCCCACCTTCATCTAAGGTGGTTTTCACCTCTGTAGAAGGAGAATCATCAGATCCCTTTCCTTTATTAGGAGCTTTAGATTTACGGTCCCTTTTGTAGTGCCCTTCCTTTCCACATTTATAGCACACCACCTTTACAGGTTTTCCTGGAGATTTAGATCTCCCACTCAATGACTTAGTTTTGTTTTTGTTCTAGAACCATCCTCGTATAGACAAGGCATCACCATTCTAGCTCTCCATATTTTTCTGTCTCATCTCCTCTGTCAGCAAGGATGAGACTGTTTCATGAAAACTGCAAGACAGCTGCATTGCTACCTATTGCAATAACCAGACTATCCCACGAATCTGGTAGAGAACAAAACAAACTGATGCACTTATCTTCATTTTAAATTTTAATATCACAGATGCTAACTAATTTACCATAGTATTAAATGCGTTCAGATGCTCTATCACCGAGTCTCCATCGTTCATCCTTAGGTTATACAAATTTTTTCGCAGGAACATTTTATTCACTAGAGAATTAGATTGGTACAAAGTCCCTAACTTGTCCCACAAAGCCTTTGTCATAGCTTCCCCTGATACATTCAACAATACTAAATCTGAGACACACAATCATATTGTACTCTTTTCCTTCCGAGCCAACTTCTTCCATTCTTCATCGGACACTCTCGTTGGTTTAGTACCCGGATCTACCACGATCCACTGATCTTTATCCACCACTAGATCCTCCATCTTGAGTTTCCACAACTCAAAACTATGACCATTAAATTTCTCGATCTCTATCTTTCCACTGCTCGCCATCTTCTTTCACCACCAGAATCGATCTCGCAGATCTTCCACTGAACAGGGTCTACCACAGGCCTGAGTGAAACCCCTCAGCAATAAAGGCATCCCCTTGAAGCCAAAACTACTCTGATACCAAATGTAGGTTTTAACCCTATACAAAAATTACCTGCATATGAATTCTAAAACATAGAAAATAAACGGGGAGAGCATAACACATAAAACACATATACACAGAGATTTTCCCTTGGATCCCAAAACTGGGACTACCAGCTTGATTTTTCATTATGTTCCTTTCAATGTTATAATACATATTAATACATGCAGAATCATCCAATACCATGGACTGAAAACCATTACGTCCAATACCATGGACTGAAAACCATTGCATCCAAAAGACATGTGCGAAAATCATGCAAAAAAGCATAGGTGGGTCTGCCCAACCTAACATAGGGTCCAAAACCAAAATTTTCCGGGGCGTTGCCCTGGACCCCATAAAGTGGGGTTACGGGTACACCTCAAACCCCCTTTGACACCCCCCCCTGCTACACAATCGGCACCATGAAGGGGGGTTCCGCCCCCCCTCTAACCCTGTGGTTAACTATGTGGGCTAGTCATGGAAAGAATGTAACACAAACCAACACAGGTGACCTTGGGAAAATCATCATAACTCTCTATGTAAGAATCAAATTGAAATTTCATAAGAAGTTACATGAAGAGGACAGGCTATACTTTTCTGTGTATTGTTTTTAGGTCCGAAGGTCAAAACATGAACACGTGGCACTTCGTACAAGTTCGCTCTACTGAACAAGTATATAAGCAGGTCATCTTGGAAGGTGGGGCATAACTCTTTCTTGAAGAATCCAATTTCTATCAGACTGGTGGCACTAGAAAGAGGGCACAGAGGGATACTGTAGGTTGGAATTTCAAACCTTGGAGATCCAAAATTACAGAGTTACAATTGTTCAATATAGAGCTCCTACAAAGTGAAAAAAAGTGTGTAGTTTTTTTTAAATTTTTGCATAAGTTTGGTTTGAAAAATTAGTTTGAAGGAATTCAAAGGGCATATTGAAGAAATATTATCATTAATTGATGCCTCAAAGAAAGAAAATGGAAACACCTAGTGTTACACTAAAATTTGTCACCATGACTATTTACAGTTAGTATGGCTCCATCAACTGTCATACTATCCTCCTTGGCAAGCCTCATACCTCTGCTCTCCATGTCAAACTTCAAGAAAGAGAGAAAGTCATTAAAAATCTATATATCTCTGGGTACGCAGTTTCTCTTAGCCTTACCTGCGTGTACGCACTCCAAGTTCACAATACCTGCGTACTTGTACGCTCTGTATGTAAAGGAATGGGTGCGTACTCCTGTAAAGGTCAAAAGGCGCAAGTTTCACTCCAAAAAAGTTACTTGTGGTCATTTCTAGAGCATTCTAGAAGCTTGTTTGACGTGTATGAAGCGCCTCCAGATGGTTCATGTATCCCTACCAAAGAGGAACTTATCCCATCAAGAGGGGAGCTATCCCATCCAAAGAGGGGCTTATCCCATTGATGGTGGACCTGAATAACTTCCTATAGAGCACTATAAATACAGGCATTGGGCCAGAGGGAGGGGAGGTTGAAAGCTGAACATTCCTAAGGGTAGATGCTGCTGGAATTAGGACTCCCTTGTAAAGCTTGAGAGGAGAGATTCCTATCCTTTCCTAGCCTTATTTGAGAGTGGGTGAGCTGATCAAAGTAAAGGAAAACTCTTGCTGGACCCTAGGAGGGACTTGCACAACACCAAGGCTCAGGTTGTAATAGTTCCTTTTGTTACCTTTTAATGCAAATGAACTTATTTTTCTCAACAAATTGTTATTCATGGTTTGTTTCATATACTCCTTGGTCTGTATGATGGATATGTATTGTTTTATGAGTTTATCAGGTGCTATTTAATGTTTTGGCTTGTTAGTGAATGCAGGTTTCGAAGAGAAGGAGGAGCTCATCTGGATCGGCGAGGCTGGACTACTACAAAGCGTTGGACTAAAGGTATGCTAAAGATCCCCTGATTACTTGTATTTGCAATGCATGTTTAGAGAAAGGTAGGATTTATTTGTCTTGTTTGTCACTAGAAAGCTTTTGCTTCTAGGGAGGTCGGTTGTGTCCGCACTAACGACTCTTTCCGCATGACAAAATGGCGACTCCACTGGGGAATCCAATGATGTGAATGATTTTTCCTTTGTATGAAATTTTGGTCTGAGAAAAGTCGTTTGTTTTCTGGTTTTTGGCTGTCTGACTATGTATTTGGGTGGGCTAGCTTAGGGTTAAATTAGATTTTAGTTTTTCTTTGCTTTGCTAGAAGTACGCAGCCTCTGCGTTGAGCACAGTGCGTACCTGTACGCACTGCAGCTTTGTGCACAGAGCGTACCCGCACCTGTGTAAACAGGTTGCCTGCGTACCCTGTCAAAATTGAGAAAATTTCAATTTTCTTCTTTTTTGCCTCTTAGATTTTGTTTTTAATTTGTTTTTACTGCCCAGATCCACCGGTTACCTGCCATAAATCTTCACCTAAGCTTGTTTCATTAGCATTCCTGCTTTAAGCTTTCATCAATTGGGTGTTTTGAGTTTCTTTTTGAGAAATTATTAATTTGATTTCCTTTGGTCATTACTTGGAGGTTTCTCTCAGTCCTTTCACAATTTTGCATCTTTTTGCTTTTGTTTTTGCAAAAAAATTTCCCCCTCATTTGCCGAGGGGGGCTAAATTGTGTATGAGTGTTAATCGCATTTGAGTGTTTTTATTTTATGATCCTTGGAACTCTCACCCAATTTTCTCGGCTTGCACTTGATTGGTTCTTAGATCACATTAGAATCGTCTTGTGTTTGAGAATTCTCTTGCATAGATCACATTTGCATAATTAGAATTCTCATTTTCAGAATATGAATGAAAAATGTGCATAGATTACATTTGTATACTTTTCAGGTGAATTGTGCATAGATTACAATTGCATAGTTTACATTCTGAAAAAATCAATCGTAGATTTAGATCAGTTTTCTTTGATTTGAATTTACACAAAATAAAAAAATAAAAAATGGTTTGGAATTGATTTGCATTAGTTTTTCGATGAAATTAGTGCATTAGAGAATTTGTTATATTTTCTCTTAGTGATCAATTTTTTGCATTGTTGGAAGTGAATGGAAACTCTCTCCTTACTCTAGTTAGGATTCATCGAATTGAAAGGATTGCATTATCATATTCGATTGCATTCAGTTGAGTCGGGTCATAACACCATTGGTTTCATATCCATTTACCCATTTGAGTAATAACAGCCTTAATAACACAACGCTTAATTAAAATTCATCTAGTAATTTTTACATTTCTAGGGCTCTGAAACACCAATATAGCTTAGGCTAGTGTCTTGGAGTAGGAGAGTAATTAACTCTCCAAGACAGTAAAACCAAACAAGTAGCTCATCTTGTGGTAGGATAAATCCAACTGTTACATTTATGCTCTGGGAAAGCTCCTCTTAAAGGAGAAGCACGAGACCGTGTCCGAACCAGTGAGGGGATCAATCCTCCCCTATTGGGAAAGACGCCAGATACGCACGTACTACAAACGGTAAACCTTGGATTATTGTCGAGGAGCCTGGGGTCACTTGTCGGTAAACCTTGGATTATTGTCAAGGAGCCGGCAAGGGGATTGAGCTTGTTACTCTGCCCTTGCGTGCTATCGGGTCGTAGACTGTTCCCCCAGGTGTATTTGTTGCTGTTGGTGACCTTAGTGGCCATTATCTTTAGGGTTCTACCCAAGGTGACGGTGGAGGGAAGATCCCACTGTACCTGGAGCAGACGTCGGCTAGACTCACTTGGATTTTCTGCGGGGTTCACTTCACTCGAGACGGTTAAAGTGGAGGAACTTGGTCCAGTCTATTCATTAAGCAGGTTGCCGGGGTAACTGTTCCACCCGCCACTTCTGTACTGAATTCTGCGATGTTGGATTTCATCCCCAACTAGTGTTTTCGGTCCGGAAGGTTACTGTTTGTGTATGGTTTGACTCCTAGATTTGATAGCGCGTGTTAATTTGTTTGTTTTTACTTTTAGAGACCATAGGTGTGAATTGTGAATTTTAATTGTTAGGTGTGAATTGTGAATTGTTAATTTTAGTTATAAATTGTTAATTTTAGTTATAAATTGTTAATAAAATTCACTGAAGTTGAATATAATGGCAAATGTTCCGGAATTTACCAACCTAGGAACCCCTCCTAACGAGAATCCTAGTACTTTTCCTTACTTTGGAAATGTTGGTCCTCCTTATATGGCTACTTTGTCATTACCTGGATTTACAATAGGTTTACCGATATGGTTATTTTCAACCTCGTTGGCCCAAAATACTCCAATTGTTCCATCTCAACCGGATGCTTCACCTCAACAGAGTTCACCATCTCAACATCACCAACCTTCTGTTGACCCTTTACCTTCTTCGCCTAATTTTTTTTCCTCCATTTCTTCCTCTTCGCCTGGTAAAAGCCTTGATGCTAGTAACCAGGAGGCTAAGAATAAGAAGAAAGGGAAGAAGAAGAAGAAGAAGAAGAAGCAAGATAAGAAAGAAGTCAACCAACCAACCGTGGCTGTAAGTGTTAGTTGTGTTGAGGAAAACTCCAACATACATTGTAAACCCAAATACCCTTGCAGGCTTTGTAAGGGTGACCACTTCCTTGTCAATTGTCCTGGTATTCCAAAGGTCTTGGAAGTATGGTCAGAAAAATCTCATCAACTTTCCATTGATCCATCAACCAGTGATAGTCAGGTTCCTGGGAAAAAGGGTAAAGTTAGGTTTCCTTGTAAGTTATGCAAAGGGAGTCATCAAACTCACATTTGCCCTCACATGGATGAAGCCTCAACATTGTTGGAAAACCTTACTGTTCCACAGCAAGAATTTCCAACTGGTTACCGTAAACTTTCTCCCAACCTACCGTCAACTGACGGAGTGATTGATCTAAATTCAAGTACAGTCGATCACACTCTCCCATTGGAGAGTGAAACTCATGTCACTCAGGTTGATGATCCATTAGTTGATCAAGTGGTCGATTCAATTTCACAAAGAGTCGATCCCACTTTCCCTTTAGAGAGTGAACTTCATACCGCTGAGGTTCTTCTTGTTACATCAGATTCTTCTATGCCGGGGGGCATTTCACCTGTTTCTACAGAACCCCCTCCAAGTACTGAGGTCTTTTCCTTTGATTGGAATAGACTGACAGAACCTCGTCTTCCTTCCTCCATCCCTTTCCAAATCATTGTCAAGGCTGGTGGTAGGGACATACATCGTACTCAGGTAGATGAAGGTGCTTCTGTTAGTATTTTATCCTCAACTGTTTGGAAAGCTTTGGGTTCCCCTCAGCTTGCGCCTATTATGCAGAATCTGAAAGCTTTTAACAGAACCATTAGTGAACCTTTAGGGATCCTTCCTAAGTTTTCTCTTACCTTGGAAGGTAAAATTGTCTGTATTGATCTTATGGTAGTTCGAGGTCCCTTGGATTTCAATTTACTCCTTGGGCGAGACTATGTTTATGCAATGAAAGCTGTCGTATCAACACTCTTTCGCGTGATGTCTTTCCCTCACAATGGCAGTATTGTGACTGTAGACCAGCTTTCGTTCCCTAGTCTTGTTTCAACTACCAATAATATGACACCCCTAAATGTTCCTGATTCTAAAGTGGTATCTACCCTGCCACGGGTTATTTATGTGGCAACTGGTCCCATGTTTTCAGTTACCGATGTAAGTGAGCCTCTCACTGTTTTCTCATCTTCCTTTGATTTAGATCTGGTAATTGACATGGAAAACTCTATGGGATTACTTGAACACGATGTTCTTATCCCTTTTGAGTCCCTTGACATGTGTTCCTTCCAGAGAACTATTCTTCCTTCTGATGAAGACCTTTTGGAAGCCATGATCAAGGTGTGTCCATTGACATGTCTTTCTTCCAGTTGGAAGCCATGATCAGTGAGTACGAGGATAGTTTTTTCTTGTATCAACCTCGTTAAAAAATGAAATAGGCTGTCGAGGAAAGTTCCTTTTACTGTGTCAACCTCGTTAAAAAATGAATCAGTGTGTGCGAGGATAGTTTGTTCCCATCTCAACCTCATTAAAAAATGAAACTGGATGTTACGAGGATAGTTTTTTCCTGTATCAACCTCGTTAAAAAATGAAACAGGCTAGCATGAGGATAGTTCTTTTACTGAGTCAACCTCATTAAAAAATGAATCAGCTAGATTTTAGGATATGTAGGTAGATTGTAGAAAGTAGGGTTTTTTGAGGATAGTTCCTGTTACTGAGTCAACCTCATTAAAAATTGAATCAGGTATGAGGATAGTTCTTTTCTTGTGTCAACCTCCTTAAAAATGAAACAACTCCCTTTTCAAGTTAAATATTGAAAGTTAACCTTCATTCCATCCATCTGGTTGAATGCAATGAAGCCTGGGGGGCATGTACCTCGCTTTGCATCATTATGCTGGGGGCATGCGAACTTCTTGAGCATAGTTCCTTGTCTTGTGTCAAGCTCGTTAAAAAATGAAACACGGAGTCTTGAGCATAGTTCTTTGTCTTGTGTCAAGCTCGTTAAAAAATGAAACAAGGATAGGTTAAGTAGGTAGATTGTAGAGAGTAGTCATGAGCATAGTTCCTTGTCTTGTGTCAAGCTCATTAAAAAATGAAACAAGGATTTTAGAGCATAGTTCCTTGTCTTGTGTCAAGCTCGTTAAAAAATGAATCAAGGTTTTTAGACTAAAGTTTTTTGTTAGGTAGATTGTAGAGAGTAGTTATGAGCATAGTTCCTTATCTTGTGTCAAGCTCGTTTAAAAAAATGAAACAAGGGTTTTGAGGATAGTTCTTTTCCTGTGTCAACCTCACTAAAAAATGAAACAACTCCCACGAGTCTTTCCAAGATTTCGAAAGTCAAACTTCATTTCATCCACCTCATTGAATGCAATGAAGCTTGGGGGGCATGTACCTCGTTTTGCGTCATTATGCTGGGGGCATGTGAACTTATAACAAGCATAGTTTTTCATTTCAAGCTTGCGTAAACATGAAACCGAATCCGAGCATAGTTCTTTTCCTGTGTCAAGCTCGTTAAAAAATGAAACAAATCCTCTACTTGAGTCGAGAGATTGACTAGATCTCGTAAACGTTAAGTGGTATATTTAGGTTAGTTATTTCAGTTTTTTGCATAATTTTCTTACAGTTTAGGTCGAATCTTTCAAATGATCTCGTAACTGAACCTTCATTTCATCCAACTGGTTGAATGAAATGAAGCTGGGGGGCATGCGCTCTAGCAGTTATGCTTAGGGGGCATCAAGCATAGTTTTTTCTCTGTTTCAAGCTTGTGAAAAAATGAAACTACTTTGAAGCATAGTTTTTCTCTGTTTCAAGCTTTTGTAAAAATGAAACCTATCTCAAGTCAATTTCGGTTATTTTCAAGACTCGTTAAACTCATGAAAATCCCGAGATTATTTTGCTATCTTTCATTCTCGTAAAACAAATGAAAATGCCGAGTTCTTTCCGTCTTTTCCTGCTCGTAAATTAAATTGAAAGTCAGCCATGTGAGTACATTTTTATCATTTTTTCGAACTCATTAAAACTTACGAAAAAGTGAAAACCATGAGTACATTTTTATCATTTTTTCGAACTCGTTAAAACTTACGAAAAAGTGAAACCTTAGAGTCATCTTTTAAGCCCTTTTCAGACTCTCAAAATATGAAAAGATTGCCGAGTTTTTCTTTTTAAACTCGTTAAAACAGAACTAAAAAGACGGTCCCCTTATAGCCCTTTTCTGACCGTAAAAACAGGAAAAGATTGCCGGATTTTTGTCGTTTCAAATTCGATACTGGAAATAAAACGACGTGTCCTTGATCGCTTTTTACTTTTCAGGTCAAAGACACTAATCATGAAAGTACTCCTTGGTCGCAAAATCAAGCGGTTCTCTCAAGTATTATTTTATACTTTTTCGGGCTTGGGAGACACAACTTTACGAAAAAGTTCAACCTGGAGTCTTCTTTAGTTTTTTCAGACTCTCTAAAAATGAAAAACGCCGAGTTTCTCCTATACTGGACTCGTTAAAATTTCACAGTAAAGGACCTGTTCGATTACAAACAGGAACAGACCACTCCTTCTTAGGGTTCGAATCAAAACTAAGTTGGACTCATCCGAAGGATGAGCTTATAATCAAGCATATGTTATCCTCCTCAAGCTTGTAAAAAATAAAGAGGTACTTGCCAGAAATGGTGGGGGAAAAGAGAGAAAAATGAGCCCATTTGTTATCCTTTGTCTCAGAAGAAGCCTTATTACCACTCTTGAACACGACACTTTCATTCACCTGGGTTGGGAAATCCTTTGCCTCACAGTTGATCAAGCCACATTGAAAGTCTTTAGCCGGGTATTAACTTTGGGTCAAATGTCACCAAGCCATCTGTCGTGTCGTTATGTGTTCAAGAGGTCTCTGCAATAAACATTCATCTGCAAAATACTCGTCATCCATTTTGACCATCCCTGAGTCAGTCCTTACAGCTACATTTCTTCAACTTGATCTATGATTTCGTGTTGTGGGCTTGCCTGCAACGGGTCGCTTTCTATCGACATCAGCACATTATCTAGAAAGATGACCTAGGAATCGTCAGTACCTTGAAGTCTGCATGCATCAATGGCAGGTTTCTCGCCTTTGACGACAGTTTACATCATTGACTTTCGATCGAAGGATTCCGTGAAATGTTCAACCTCAACTCATTCATTCACATCTCATGGATTGTACTGGGTACTTTGAGAACCATTGACATCACTGGTGGTCTCTCTCACGCTTGTTAACAGTTTACATCATTGACTGGTAATCAAGTGGTTTCTACCATGTTCGACATCAACTCATTTATTCGCATGGATAGAATCGTACCTGTTCGGGAAGTAGAAATGAAGACCCTGGATCTAGTTTCCACCATCCAGGCTGCGAGGAGTTTTGTATTCATTATACAGTAGACTAATCATAAACAGATGGCTGCGTCCATACTGTGTCTACAAAAGTCTATGATTATGATGTATTGCAGAATCATTCCTGTATCAGAGCAGTAGATAGTCAATTAGTTAAAGCTTTCAATCTGAGTATGGGAATGCCTACCTCAGCGATGATATGATCATATATATGTATTTTGTGTTGAATACTTGCAGGTTCCGACTGGGCTCTCCACAAGATAATCCTTGAAATGATAAAGTACTTCACCCTTCCTAGATGATATGAAACCCTTATCTACTACAGGCTTCGCACTTTAGGGGGCAATCTGTTACACTAAAATTTGTCACCATGACTATTTACAGTTAGTATGGCTCCATCAACTGTCATACTATCCTCCTTGGCAAGCCTCATACCTCTGCTCTCCATGTCAAACTTCAAGAAAGAGAGAAAGTCATTAAAAATCTATATATCTCTGGGTACGCAGTTTCTCTTAGCCTTACCTGCGTGTACGCACTCCAAGTTCACAATACCTGCGTACTTGTACACTCTGTATGTAAAGGAATGGGTGCATACTCCTGTAAAGGTCAAAAGGCGCAAGTTTCACTCCAAAAATGTTACTTGTGGTCATTTCTAGAGCATTCTAGAAGCTTGTTTGACGTGTATGAAGCGCCTCTAGATGGTTCATGTATCCCTACCAAAGAGGAACTTATCCCATCAAGAGGGGAGCTATCCCATCCAAAGAGGGGCTTATCCCATTGATGGTGGACCTGAATAACTTCCTCTAGAGCACTATAAATACAGGCATTGGGCCAGAGGGAGGGGAGGTTGAAAGCTGAACATTCCTAAGGGTAGATGCTGCTGGAATTAGGACTCCCTTGTAAAGATTGAGAGGAGAGATTCCTATCCTTTCCTAGCCTTATTTGAGAGTGGGTGAGCTGATCAAAGTAAAGGAAAACTCTTGCTGGACCCTAGGATGGACTTGCACAACACCAAGGCTCAGGTTGTAATAGTTCTTTTAAGACCTTTTCAGACTCTCAAAATATGAAAAGATTGCCGAGTTTTTCTTTTTAAACTCGTTAAAACAGAACTAAAAAGACGGTCCCCTTATAGCCCTTTTCTGACCGTAAAAACAGGAAAAGATTGTTGGATTTTTGTCGTTTCAAATTCGATACTGGAAATAAAATGACGTGTCCTTGATCGCTTTTTACTTTTCAGGTCAAAGACACTAATCATGAAAGTACTCCTTGGTCGCAAGATCAAGCGGTTCTCTCAAGTATTATTTTATACTTTTTCAGGCTTGGGAGACACAACTTTATGAAAAAGTTCAACCTGGAGTCTTCTTTAGTTTTTTCAGACTCTCTAAAAATGAAAAACGCCGAGTTTCTCCTATACTGGACTCGTTAAAATTTCACAGTAAAGGACCTGTTCGATTACAAACAGGAACAGACCACTCCTTCTTAGGGTTCGAATCAAAACTAAGTTGGACTCATCCGAAGGATGAGCTTATAATCAAGCATATGTTATCCTCCTCAAGCTTGTAAAAAATAAAGAGGTACTTGCCAGAAATGGTGGGGGAAAAGAGAGAAAAATGAGCCCATTTGTTATCCTTTGTCTCAGAAGAAGCCTTATTACCACTCTTGAACATGACACTTTCATTCACCTGGGTTGGGAAATCCTTTGCCTCACAGTTGATCAAGCCACATTGAAAGTCTTTAGCCGGGTATTAACTTTGGGTCAAATGTCACCAAGCCATCTGTAGTGTCGTTATGTGTTCAAGAGGTCTCTGCAATAAACATTCATCTGCAAAATACTCGTCATCCATTTTGACCATCCCTGAGTCAGTCCTTACAGCTACATTTCTTCAACTTGATCTATGATTTCGTGTTGTGGGCTTGCCTGCAACGGGTCGCTTTCTATCGACATCATCACATTATCTAGAAAGATGACCTAGGAATCGTCAGTACCTTGAAGTCTGCATGCATCAATGGCAGGTTTCTCGCCTTTGACGACAGTTTACATCATTGACTTTCGATCGAAGGATTCCGTGAAATGTTCAACTTAAACTCATTCATTCACATCTCATGGATTGTACTGGGTACTTTGAGAACCATTGACATCACTGGTGGTCTCTCTCACGCTTGTTAATAGTTTACATCATTGACTGGTAATCAAGTGGTTTCTACCATGTTCGGCATCAACTCATTTATTCGCATGGATAGAATCGTACCTGTTCGGGAAGTAGAAATGAAGACCCTGGATCTAGTTTCCACCATCCAGGCTGCGAGGAGTTTTGTATTCATTATACAGTAGACTAATCATAAACAGATGGCTGCGTCCATACTGTGTCTACAAAAGTCTATGATTATGATGTACTGCAGAATCATTCCTGTATCAGAGCAGTAGATAGTCAATTAGTTAAAGTTTTCAATCTGAGTATTGGAATGCCTACCTCAGCGATGATATGATCATATATATGTATTTTGTGTTGAATACTTGCAGGTTCCGACTGGGCTCTCCACAAGATAATCCTTGAAATGATAAAGTACTTCACCCTTCCTAGATGATATGAAACCCTTATCTACTACAGGCTTCGCACTTTAGGGGGCAATCTGTTACACTAAAATTTGTCACCATGACTATTTACAGTTAGTATGGCTCCATCAACTGTCATACTATTCTCCTTGGCAAGCCTCATACCTCTGCTCTCCATGTCAAACTTCAAGAAAGAGAGAAAGTCATTAAAAATCTATATATCTCTGGGTACGCAGTTTCTCTTAGCCTTACCTGCGTGTACGCACTCCAAGTTCACAATACCTGCGTACTTGTATGCTCTGTATGTAAAGCAATGGGTGTGTACTCCTGTAAAGGTCAAAAGGCGCAAGTTTCACTCCAAAAAAGTTACTTGTGGTCATTTCTAGAGCATTCTAGAAGCTTGTTTGACATGTATGAAGCGCCTCCAGATGGTTCATGTATCCCTACCAAAGAGGAACTTATCCCATCAAGAGGGGAGCTATCCCATCCAAAGAGGGGCTTATCCCATTGATGGTGGACCTGAATAACTTCCTATAGAGCACTATAAATACAGGCATTGGGCCAGAGGGAGGGGAGGTTGAAAGCTGAACATTCCTAAGGGTAGATGCTGCTGGAATTAGGACTCCCTTGTAAAGCTTGAGAGGAGAGATTCCTATCCTTTCCTAGCCTTATTTGAGAGTGGGTGAGCTGATCAAAGTAAAGGAAAACTCTTGCTGGACCCTAGGAGGGACTTGCACAACACCAAGGCTCAGGTTGTAATAGTTCCTTTTGTTACCTTTTAATGCAAATGAACTTATTTTTCTCAACAAATTGTTATTCATGGTTTGTTTCATATACTCCTTGGTCTGTATGATGGATATGTATTGTTTTATGAGTTTATCAGGTGCTATTTAATCTTTTGGCTTGTTAGTGAATGCAGGTTTCGAAGAGAAGGAGGAGCTCATCCGGATCGGCGAGGCTGGACTACTACAAAGCGTTGGACTAAAGGTATGTTAAAGATCCCCTGATTACTTGTATTTGCAATGCATGTTTAGAGAAAGGTAGGATTTATTTGTCTTGTTTGTCACTAGAAAGCTTTTGCTTCTAGGGAGGTCGGTTGTGTCCGCACTAACGACTCTTTCCGCATGACACCTAGTAAGCAACCCGAAATCTCTAGCATGACTCATGAAGAAGAGGAAGAAATGCAACATGATATATCAAAATTACGAGAACAAGTGCAACAAATTTCACTCACACAAAAAGCGATAGAAGCTAAAATGGATGGTTTGAAGAAAGATGTAGAAGCTAAGATGTATGGTGTGGAAGCTAAGATGGATGGTTAAAGAAAGATGTAGAAGCTAATATGGATGGTTTAAAGAAAGGCGTAGAAGCTAAGATGAATGACGTGGAATCTAAGATGGATGGCATGGAAGTTAAGATGGATGGCGTGGAAGCTAAGATGGAAGATTTGACAAAAATTGTACAAAAAAGGCTTATTAATGGTGAAAGAGTAGTAAAGGAAACTCATGATGAGAACAAAATAAATGTTAATCATGATTTCATAGACTCTTATGTTGGATCGAAGAACCACCATGTTCCAAAGATCGATATACGAAAGTTTGATGGAAAGGATCCCGCAACATGGATACTATAGATGGAGCAATTTTTCGATCTCCATAATGTCCAAAACACACAAAAGTTACACATTGCAACTTTATATTTGGAACCAAATCAGTTTGTATGGTATCAAAGGCTTTGCTCTCGTAAACAAATTTTCACTTGGGATATTTTTATGGATGAAATGATAGCACATTATGAGGATACAAAAAGCAACACTTGTTTTAGCCAATTGATAAATCTCAAGCAAAAGGGTTCAATGATGGAGCTTCCAAAAATTGAATTTAAGGCTAAAAGATATTTCAGAGGAGCATAGGATTTATGTGTTCATAGGGACTTTAAAGGATAACATCCAACATGAGGTTTGCCTTTGGGAACCTGATTCATTGGAGAAGACATTCAGGTTGGCAAGAAAAATTGAAAGTAAAATTATGGCAACAAGGAAGCCTACCACTCACAATCATAAAGATGGAAGTGTTGTTTCCCCTACCCATCCACAACCTACAAGGTTGACACCACAACAATTGGAAGAAAAAAGAGCAAAAGGGCTTTGTTATAGTTGTGATAGCAAATACACTAAAGGTCATAAGTGTGCTGAGAAGAAATTATTTTATATAGACTGTGAAGAGGGAAGAAAAGGAGCAAGAAACGTCAAAAGGAGAGGATATACGCTAGGAACAAATCTTAGAGAAAGAAGAAATGAATCCAATCATATCTTGTAATGCATTGGTTGGAATTACCACTCCTCAAACTATCAAGATAGAAGGGCATATTAAGAAGAAAAAGGTAATAGTGTTGATTGATTCGGGTAGTACCCATAATTTTATTCATTGTAAGATAGCCAAGGAATTGAATTGCTTCCTATATCCAGCACCATAGTGTCAAGTGATGGTTGCAAGTGGAGGAACCATAACTTGCTCAGGAAAGTGCCATAATATCAAGATATCCATGGGATAATATGTATTGAATAGCCCAATGCTTTCCATTCCAATGGGTGGTGTTGATGTTCTACTAGGAATCCAATGGCTACAAGCCTTGGGTACAATAGATTTTAATAATCAAGAACTTTTAATGAAATTTCCTTCAGAAGGAAAGGAAGTTGAATTAAGGGGTATCGCAGGGAAACCGGGAGGGATAATCAGCTCTAACGGAATGACAAAGATTCTAAAGAAAGAACAACGAAGCATAATTGCACAATTATGTTCACTAGAGGTTCCCACATCGAAATCATCTATTTCTTAAGATCATCAAAAAGTCTTGGACAATCATTCCAAGGTATTTGACACTCCCAAAGGCATCCCACTTATTTGTGATCATGATCATTCTATTCATTTGATTCCAGGAAGTGTTCCTCCAAACATCAGACCTTATAGATATCCCTATGCCCAAAAGAGTGAAATTGAACATATGGTTGCAGAAACACTAGAGGCCGGTATAATTCAACCTAGTCAAAGTTCTTTCTCTGCTCCAGCAGTATTGGTTCACAAGAAGGATGTATCATGGTGCATATGTCTAGATTATAGAGAGCTCAACAAGCTCACTATTAATGATAAATTTCAAATTCCTGTCATTTATGAATTATTGGATGAATTGCATGGATCAATTTACTTCACCAAGTTGGATCTTCGTTCAGGATATCATCAAATCGGAATGAAGACTGAAGACATTCCAAAAACAACATTTAGAACTCATGAGGGTCATTATGAATTTTTGGTCATGCCTTTTGGCCTTACCAATGCACCTTCTACATTTCAAGGTTTGATGAATTCCATTTTCAAACCTTTCCTTAGAAAATTTGTGTTAGTATTTTTTGATGATATACTAATCTACAACAAGTCTTGGAAGGATCATGTTCAACATGTTGACAGGGTGCTCAAACTATTGGAGGAGAAACAATTATATGCAAAAAGCTCCAAATGTTTCTTTGGAGTACAAGAGGTGGAATATCTGGGTCATATTGTATCTCATGAAGGTGTTAAGGTAGACCCTAGCAAAATTAAAACCATTAAGGAATGGAAAATCCCCACATCTATAAAGCATCTACAAGGATTTCTCACATTGACAGGGTATTATGGCAAGTTTGTTAAGAATTATGGGAGAATAGCAGCACCTCTAACAACATTATTGAAGAAAAGATGCATTTTCATGGACTCCAGAAGCAACGAAGGCCTTTGAACATCTTAAAGAGGCAATGTGCCTAGCACCGGTCTTAGCTACAATGGACTTCACAAAAACATTTATTGTGGAATGTGATGCCTCAGGAAATGGAATTGGTGCTGTTTTAATGCAAGAAGAAATACCCATTGCTTTTGAAAGTCGTCTAATCAAAGGAAAGTATTTACACAAAGCTATTTATGAGAAGGAGATGTTGGTAATACGACATGCACTTAAGAAATGACGACCCTACCTAATGGGAAGACACTTCAAGGTAAAAACATATCATGATAGTCTTAAATACATTTTAGAACAAATATTATCTTTAGAAGAGCAGCAAAATGGGTCACAAAGATGTTGGGTTATGACTTTGAAATCATCTACAAAAAAGGGAACCAAAATGTTGTGGTAGATGCACTCTCAGAAAGGATGAGGATGTGGAAGAAATTCTTTGCGCCATTTCTATTATCCAACCAGATTGGATAAACGAGGCAAAGGATGAATGGAAGAATGACGAAGAAGTGTGGGCATTCATTCAAAAGCTACAACAAGATCCCAGTACATCTGATACATTTAGCTGGAAAAATGATTCGTTATGGTACAAATATTGGTTATACCTATGTAAGAATTCCCAACTCAAACAAAAGATTCTTAGGGAATTGCACAACTCTCCCTTAGGAGGGCATTGTGGATTTCTAAAAACTTACCACAGGGCTAAGAAAGATTTTTTTGGGATGGCCTTAAATCGGATATTCAAAATTTTGTGGTGGAATGTTTGGTTTGCCAACAAAATAAAGTTGAAACAATTAAGATCCCAAGTCTATTACAACCTTTCTCCATTCCAAGCCAACGTTGGGAGGAGGTTTCAATGGATATTATCATATGTTTACCCAAGTCTGAAGGAAAGTGTGCTATCATGGTGGTAGTTGACAGACTTACCAAGTATGCAAACTTTTGTGCATTATCTCATCCATTTAAAGTGAGTTCAGTTTCTATCGCATTTATGGAAACAATTCAAAAGCTACATGGAAACCCAAAGATTATTGTAAGCGACAGAGATCCCATTTTCACTGGAATTTTTTGGACGAAATTATTTTCTTGTCTTGGTACTCAGTTAGCACATAGCTCATCTTATCATCCTCAATCTGATGGGCAAACTGAGATAGTAAACAAATCTTTGGAAGGATATCTTCGTTGCTTTGTATCTGATAAACATACATAATGGGTCAAATGGTTGCCTTTAGCTGAATGGTGGTATAACACTTCCTTCCATACTACAAAAAAAATCACCCCATTTATGGCACTTTATGGATATCAACCACCATCCATCACTTCATATTTAAGAGAAAATTCTAAGGTTCAAGCAGTGGAAGATCACATCGAGCATCAACAACAAGTTCTCACACTCTTAAAAGATAACCTCACCTTGGTGCATAATAGAATGAAACAACATGTAGATGAACATCGCAGTGAAAGAAGTTTTGATGTAGGTGATTGGGTATTCCTACAGCTACAACCATATAAACAAATGTCCCTCAAGAAAGCTAAGAAGGATAATAAATTATCACCAAAGTATTATGGTCCGTACAAGGTGTTGCAAAAGATAGGTACTATGGCATACAAATTGGAGCTTCCTGCAACTTCCCGAGTGCACCTAGTTTTCCATTTGTCATGCTTAAAGAAGGTTATAGGTGACAAGCTCCTAATTCAAATAATATTGCCAGAACTTGATGAGGAAGGAAAAATCATATTGGAACCTGAAGTAGTCAAAGAAACAAGAACTCGACAGCTACAAAATTTATCAATTTCAAAGTATCTCATCAACTGGAAGAACTTAAGGGTTGAAGATTCCACATGGGAGGATGAGAATTTTATACAGAAGCATCCAAAAATACTCAAGCGTTGAGGACAACACTTTTTTGAAGGAGAGGGGCATGTTATGTCCCTATAATACAGTGATTCCCCCATTACTATTGTCATTGTATCCCTTATTGTTATTGTTGTGCCCCTATTGTCCCCATATTATTATTATTATGCCCCATAGAAGCCCATTATTGTTATTTTTGTGCCCTTATATTATTATTGTTAGGTCGGCTTTGGTTATATTATGACCGCTTAGACTTCTATATATAGAAAGGAGGTTTTGTCATTTGTATCATCCAAGAATTGTTCATTTGTGTAATGTAAAGGAGGTTGCCCCTTTGAAGAGGCTTATTTTGAAGGTGTTTATCTATCTTTTCTATCTTTTTGTGAGCTGGTTTCATAATAGAGAATAGGGTGGAATATTCTCTTAGTAGGTAGATACAAGTAAATCACATAGCACCTATGAGCTCATATGGGATAGATTTATAGGATAGGATCTTGTAAAAAGGTCAGTAGGATGGATATTGTGCACAAGTTGCAGCAGGGTTCGGGTGGTGATACAAGTAGAGGTACATGTAATGGTATAGGGATAGGTATAGGTAGTGATACAGGTACATGTATATGTACAGATGCAGGTGCACAGGATATGGACTATCGTCACGACAAATGGATTGGTTAGAATTAGGGAAAGGATATATGTGCCATATAACAGTGAGATATAACAGGGAGTTTCATGTGAAACAATATTAAGGTCACCCAGGTTATCAAAAGACATTGAGAATAATGAAGGAAATCTATTATTGGACGAATTTGAAGAGAGCCATAACTAAGTTTGTTGCTAGGTGTTTGGATTGTCAATAGGTGAAGATAGAGTGTAAGCATCTAGGTGGACTGCTACAGCCGATTCTGATTATAGAGTGGAAATGGGAGGTCATTTCCATGGAATTTATCACAGGTTTTCCAAGGACAGTCAGACACCATGATTCCATCATGGTAGTGGTGGAAATGTTGACAAAGGTAGCATATCTCATTTCCGTGAAGTCTACATTCTCAGCGAGTGATGTAGCAAAGGTCTTCATCAGGGATGTGGTCAGATTGCATGGAGTTCCGAAGAAGATTGTGTTAGATAGGGATGCAAAGTTCAGTTCCAAGTCTTGGAAGGAGTTATTTGCAAGTTTGAGCACAAAGTTGGCCTTCAGTACAACTTATCATCTGCAAATAGATGGATAAAAAAAGATGGTCAATAGGATATTGGAGGACACATTAAAGATGTATGTGATGCTTTAGTAATGGAAATGGATAGACTACCTTCCACTAGTAGATTTTTCTTATAAAAATGGGTATCAAGAATCCTTGAGGATGAGTCTGTTTGAAATTGTATGAGCAGAGTTGCAATACTCCCATTAGTTGGAGTGATCTAGTTAACATGGTGTTGATTGGACCGGACATGTTGGCAAACATGGAGCGGGAAATGAAGGTAATCAATAAGAATTTGAAAGTAGCACAAGATAGGCAGAAGATCTATGTAGATCGAAATAGGTTATTCAAGGAGTTCCAGATTGGGGAATAGGTGTACTTGAACATCAAACTGAAGAAGAGATCCTTGCGGATTTGATCATGTCCCAAGCTAGCACCCCAATTTTATGGACCTTAACGGATTATTTATAGGATTGGGCCAGTAGCCTATCAACTTGTACTACCTTCGATAGTGAAAGTCCATGGTTTTTTCCATGTGTCATTGCTTAAGAAGTATGTTAATAATTTTGATCATGTGATTGACTGGTCTGTATTGCAGGTGGAGCCAGAAGGAGAATTCTAGCCAGAACCAAAATGTATTTTACAGAGAAAGATGCTCATACTTTGAAACCAAGCAATTAAGCAGGTTAAATTTAAATGGAAGCACTTTGGGCCTGATGAAGCTACATGAGAGATGGCAGCTCAGATGCAGGCTATGTTTCATTCTTATTCACTAGTTTAGTAGATGGTTTGGTATATGTTTTGGTACATGTTTTGGTGATGTTTGGTATATGTACATATGTATATGGATGTAAATACTCCCATGATATATGTTATAAATCTCCAATAAGAGGTATGAGGGTCATGCCATTATGATGTTATACATGTTATGTTATCATGTCAGATTGCTTCTGAGGAGGATGATCATTGTAAATACTGCAACAAGCTAAGTTATAAAGCTCCATGGGTAGTATGTTTTTATTACATCAACCTTGTTGGTTGTGGGTGTTGTTGAACACAAAGGATTGTGTTCCCCTAAGGGGGAGGGTTTTGTAACAACCCTGGTGAAAATTCCATGTAATAAAAGTTAATAAAGGAAAAATAATAACCACGGTTAATGAGACACCTATTCCAAGTTGAATGTTGGGAAAAAGTACAATGATGGGCATCACTGGTGATTGATTAATGGCTAAGGAAATTGTCAAAGGAAATGAAAAAGGCTTTGGAAAGGAAAAATGGAATTTTGGCACATTTATTTATGAAAATAATGGAAATTAGGAGAAAAGGGAGGTGAAAGGGCACATATTACTAGTGAGGAGGAAAATGAAAAAAATAGGGGCCTCATTAATAAAAAGGCTTATGAGGATCAGTTCACATACTTTTGTTAGTTTAGTTTTGGAGCTCTCTCTCTATTCTCTCTCTCTCATACTCTTGGACATAGATTTTTCTTGGAGCACTCTTAAAGAGTGTGGTATACTTGGCTTTTTGGAGAAATATGGAAAAGGAAGAGTAGGAAAGCACAAGGGGGCATCGGGATCAGTAGCTACAAAGGGTTTTGATTGTAGGTACCAAGTTGACTGTATTTTTTCCTCACTAGTTTTGGCATGCATGGCGTATGCATGTAGTTTATTGGTCATGATCTGTCATTGGCATGGAGGATTACCTAGATTGATAGTGGATTTGCCTAGCCTTTCCATTTCTTAGATAGGCACGTTGTTGTGGGTTCATTTCTTTGTTTTCTAATTGGTTCTCATGTTTCCTTTAGCTTGGGTTGAGTTACTAGTTCCTAGAATCCCTGGTTGGAAAAACACTCTGGAAGCCCTGTAACAACTTGGGCTGAGTTACGAGTCCTAGAAGCCTTGGTTGGACAAACGCTCTAGAAGCCCTTGGTGGGTTGAGTTACTAGTGTTGGAAACCTTGGTTGGACAAATTCTCTAGAAGCTCGAAGAAAGTTTTGGGTTGGGTTACTAGTCTTGGAAGCCTTGGTTGGAACAAATGCTCTCGAGCCTTGGAAGACTTGGGTAGATACCAATCTGATGATGGTTTTGTGATGTCTGATCGTGAGGTGGAATCACTGTTTGATGGGTTGAGGTGGTTTGGCCTCTAGAAGCCTTGGATGGTTTTGATTGATGTGTTTTATGAGATCCCACATTCATGCTTGGATTATGGCACGGGAATGACTAGCTGAATAGAGATTTGGCTCAACCATGTCTACTGTTGGCTAGTTCATGGAAGTCCCAAAACTGTATGGCCTTTGCATCATTAATATGAGGTTATTTCCTTGTTATTTCATGAGTATTATACTAGTTTATATGTCGATTATATGGATGTTGTTTCCTTGTTATTTCTATTGTTATTATGTTGGCTATGAACATGTATTATGACAGTGGCTATGTATGGCTCTTATCATGTTTTTACTTGTAAATGAATGAACAATGTATCTATGGCATAATAGATAATAATGCAGTGAATGTGATAAGGAAACAATGCCTCATAGCGAATGTCAGATAAGTATGAGACCCCTATGCTCAACTCTATTGTTGAGACTTATATCTTTTATGTTTGTGACATGCTTGACAAAATTCTTGTCATGGCTAGTATGGGTCCAGTCTATTCTTCGTCAATGATTTTGCAAATGTATCATTGTTTCGTTTTCATAATTAATTTATGAACCTGTCATTGAGTTTTGGGTAGTGACTTGGGCTACAGGTTGGAAAAAGTGGCACAAATCCCAGAGTCACAGGCACAGGTGTGAGGAGAAAATTCCTTAGACGCATGCATACCCATGTTGTGGGAACATCTGGAGGCTCCTAGACGCATGATTTTCCATGTCAAGGGAGTGTTCGGGGGTGGGAACATATGGAGCCTCCTAGACACATGATTTTCCATGTCAAGGAGTGTTCGGGGGATTAATGGTCTAAGAAACTCAATGTGACCCAGGGGTTGGTTACTTGATTGGTTGGGATGGCTCCTTGGAGTTCTATTGTTGATGAAGAAGGTCTTTATGGTGTGTTTCCATCAATTCCACTTCCTTAACTAACACATAGGGAGTCATATCATATCATAGTAACTTCTCGTCACATGTTTACCTCGGTTGGCCGGTTACTTGGGTAGATGTGGGAGGAGGGTGTTACAATTTGGTAATTCAATAAACAAAGATTTTTGATGACAATTTTGTGATTTCAGCAACAAAGCTTGCTAATGACAACTTGGTGATTCCAACAAAAGAGCTTGCTGGTGATAATTTGGTGAATCCAGCAACAAAACTTGTTGATAACAGTTCGATGAATCCAACAATAGAGCTTGCTGATGAAAATTTGGTGAATCAAATAACGGACCTTATTAATGACAATGAAGCTTCCATTGGAGCAATCAATGCTATGGTTAATCCAACAATTCATTTTTCTTATGTTAGATTTGATGAACACTTGTTTCCCATTGTCGTTCTATATTTTTGAGGTTGTGGAAGTAAAAACGTAGGAAAACATACAAACCACTTTGGAAGATAGGATCTAGCCTTGCCAGCTACAGAGAGGGATCTCTCTGTTTAATTTAGCTTTATTTTATATGAATTTTAGGCTAGTTATGACTGCAGTTGTTTGTTTTGTTTGAAAGGTTTGGTTGACTTGAGTGTTATAATTTGATTGGGCTATGGAGTCTATAATCTAAAATGGTGTTTCACATAAATTTTTAGAGGATTTCTCACAGGGCAAGCTAGGTTTCATTAACTGGTCCTTTTCAGAAATTAAATGAATTGTGGAATAACAGAAGTGTAAGGCTAAGTAGAAATCAAGTAGCAATTAAGAATTACTTGATTTGACTTTAGTGGAAAACATTAAAATTATCAACAACCAAAATAGGGTGCTCTAAATAACAAATCCTATTTATCATAGTTTTTGTTGATTAATTCAGAAATTTAGAATAATAGAGAAAAGATAAGCAATGTTTAAAAAAACAGACAAAAGACACACATCACCATTTATTACACCACACGAATCCTCTGAAAGTTCATTGTGTTATTGATAATCCAGTACTTTGAAAATTACAATATGCAGAAGGAAATTACATTCGGAAATCAACCCTTAATAGTTCAAACAATGAAGTATTTATAATGAAAATTACAAAAATTCTTTACAAAATTGCTGTCAAACTGACAATGTATTATTAGCCTAATTACAAACAATATAATTTAATACTGGCAGAAGAATCAGCCACGTAGGCTGTTGAAAAGAAAGGCGGACCTATTTTGATGGTTTCAGTTGCAGAGTCAACCCGAAACAGTGTTGCAATACTAAACTGACCGTCTTGCTAGTTGATGTGCTGGCAATTGTTTTACTGTCACTGAATTATCCTTCAATCCAGTAAATTGACCAATTCTTCCCATCTTCTTTCATATGGTATTGTCAATTTTGTTACCCTGCAGTAGATTTACTCTACCTCTATGTATTTGGTGAAGGTTGGCTTGACAGTAAAAATGTGTTTTACTTCGTTCTATACATAGAAATCATTTGACATGGTTTCCAAAGAGGCATTTTCTATCATACTGCCCTTAATCCCACTGACCTTAATGATTCTTCTAGACATTTCTTTCATCTTTAGGACATAGTCTTACTGGGTGATCAATTTGTCATTTATAACATAAATGTCGGGAAGTCCCTTTTGGATTAATGCTTCAATTTTGTTTGTGAACCTATTTACCTACAACTCCAAGGTTTCAGATATTTCTTCCAACTAATCAATGAGATTTCTCTTTGTCAATATTTTCTTTATTTCCAAAATGGTGGCAGTTCTATCACTGATCCATACTTCTTCAAGCTCATACTTGGGCTTTTTGTTCAAAAACATGATTATATTAGAGGCTTCTAGAGGCATCTCTCCCAAATTTTCTCTTCCTTGCACAATAGTTTTTGTAGCCTTTTCTATCAGCTCTTTCTACTCAAATATGATTTGGATAGAAGGCCAAATCTCATTCATATAGTCCAGATGGTTTCCTTGGCTTGGGCGAAGGTCTGACCAATCTAAGTATCTCTCTCTGCCTTCTGCAAATTTTCCAACGATCTTTAGGATTTCCGCATTTCAGTAACCTGAGCTGCTTCTGCTTTGGCCTTTTACACTTCTATAGCATTGAGTTGGCCCTACAAAGTCTCAATCTCCTTTGATTAGAGTGACATGTTCTCCAGTGCCTTTTTTACTTGTTGAACACTCACAATTTAAGTGGAGGAAGTGGATGTAGTGGTTGCCCCTGTTGATGGAAGCTAAGAAATAGGTATGGCATCCAGGGGGGCAATGGCCATCCTCAGACTTTCTTCCTTCTCCTTTATAATTTTCTCCATCTCTACCTCCATCTTCCTAATCTGTATATTCTATTCTATGATCAATTTCATCATATCTTCTTTTTGTGCTTCACCTTATTCAATAGCCTTGGTCATTGGATCCTCTATGGCTGGCAGCTTGAGTTTCCTTCTTAAGGCTACAATGTCTAGGTTCTTCTTTTTAATAATATCCTTAGCAACATTGACATATTTAGGGTCATACCATATCTTAATCACCAAGTCTTCCAAGGACTTGATCTTGTTATCTTTAGTTAAGGAGGACACTTTCTCCATTTTCAACTGTGACTGGACATTTGCAAAAGAAACCTGCAATTTAGAAAGTGACATACTAGTGTTAGTCAAAGTGGAGGATATCATTTCACTAGTTTGCTTGTGCATCTCCATTTGATCAATAAGATGTATATCCTTTGTGTTGAATTCAAAAGTGGTGCTCTTGTAGTCTGCTGCTGATTTTGGTTGTGGAATCTGGGCCTCAAGAAAGGCCATGTGCATTTCGCCATGTTTTGTGTCAACGAATGACAGTAACCTGCCCTATGAGCTGGAGGTTTTCTTTCAGAATTGGTTATAGGTGGCATTTTTTAAAATCTCATTTCTGAGCTTAATCTACATGTACCTGTGAAAAACTGTCTTCTCTTTTTCTATTTGGAAATTTTGTGATGCTAGCTCAGTTTCCTTGTGACCTTGTGAAAATGAAGGGCTAGTAGGAGATGTTGTGAATTTGCTAGTTGTAGGTGGTGAATCTGTTATGATGATGATAACTTGCTCTTCACTTCCTTTGTCCAATTCTACTCTTGGAGTTAACTTTTCTCTCTTCCTGTACCTGATCCTAAATTCTTTAGCTTCACTCCCAGTTGTTGATGATGATCCTTCCTCTCTTTGTCTTTTGCTTAATTTTTCCCGAGGAATGGGAGTCTGCAAACTAGAAGTAGAAATAAGCTGTTCTTCAGCTTCCTGTAAGGTATTTTCTATCTAGTCTAGCTGATTGGAATACTACTCTTTTTCTGGTCTTGAAGTATGAATGTAAGGAGTATTTTCGTTCTCTACTCTGATCTTTGAAATGATGCTACAGGGGTCATAAGATCATGTAAATATCATATTGAAATTCATTTCTTTAAGCATTCTATTTGCCTCTTCACCTGCTATCCTTGTGTTGCACACAAATGGGCCCACCCATGTCTTTATTCTGAACTGTGACTTTCTTGGCCACTACAAAGTGGATGTCATCCGAATTCAACATTTGTCTGATGTACTATAGGGAAAAAAATCCTCATTTGGAGGTTTTTGGGGAGTTTATAGGGTGCCAATTCATACCCATGCACCCTGATTTCTGTGTAATTTTTTGTATAAATACCAATCCCCAGTCTTTGCCTGATCTGTTAGGTGGATAATTCTCTTGATTTCCTCACTGATCCTAGGATGTACTACACTATTCAGAATGTTCATGGATGGATGAACAAAATCTTCAATGAACTACTTATAGGTGAATTCCTCTTGTTCTCTCATGACCAATGAGGTCTAAATGATTACTGGTTGCTGGTTCCCTGCATCATCAAGCTTCTGCAATGCAAAAATGAATTTGTTTGCCTGATAATAGGGGAACATATAAATCAAAATAAAGGTGTAATTGAACATCTGTTATGTGGAAAATTTTATGAACTATTCATGAATAATGTTAGCCAAGAATTGGCTAAAATTGAACACCAAGGAGGGCTTGTTGTCTGTGGAAAATATGGAGAGGAATCCTAAAATGGGCTCATCTACCCACTGATCAGAATAATAAGCCTAAAATGTAGGAAATAATGGATATAATTTTCTTGGCCTAATTAGGGAAGATGGAAGAAGGATATGGAGGATTATTTTTGGGTAATTAGGCATTCTCTGGTAAGAAAATCTCAAAGATTCTGGCTCTGGTGGAAAAATCAAGCTTTTGATAAAGCTGGGTGAGGGTTTCTAGGGAGAAAGGAGTAACATTTTCCACAATGGGGGAAAACATCATTTGGTCAATGGACTGGGCTACAATTGCAAAGAGAATGTCACCTGTAGGGGCAATGATGGCTCTTTGGGCATGGACATAGCATGCTTGACATATTTTGGTAAATTCTAGGGCTTGGAATGTCAAGGGGAAAATATAATGGGGAGGTTGGACTCCCAAAGCCAAATTTCGTCGGTTTTGTCTGTGTGTTTATCTTCCAGCCAACAATATAAATCAAGAAAATCACAGTCACATTGGGCTTCATTTATCTTGTAATCCCTATCAGATAAAGGTATGTGATCTAAATCTATGGAAGGGGGAATTAAAGGAATAATAGGCTTATCTTGATTCTTAGTCTTTGGAGGCATCACTGTAAAAATCCGTGAACATGATAAATTTACAGAGGAGCTTACTTAGCATAGTTCAATAATGGACTGTTAGGTGAAAAGGAAGAGGAAATGTTAGTTTCTGTCATGCTCTGGTCATAGAAAAACTTTGAAAGTGATCGCTGTGGAAAACTATGAATAATAGAAGGAAAATAGTAAAATGCAAGAGAGTGATAGGATGAGAAATAAAGAAAAGAAAGAAACGGGTTTAGCAAGTTTTAAATGTTGTAGTGAATCGCTTTGTTGAAATGGTGTAGGACCGTTAGGCTTGAACGGTTACCCGGGAGAATCCACATTTAATGGAGAATGGTCATTTTCATTGGGAAAACATTTAATTGGTTTAACAATTATGTAATGTGGCAAAAGGAGAGTGGTGGAGGAAACGTGGTGGGGTGTAGTAGAGAAGATGGGGGAAAAGTGGTTTACGAAGGGGGTAGCAGGCGGTTTATGGTTTTGGTGAGGAGGGGTGCGAAATCACGAGGATGTGACATGTAGGGAGTGGGACTCAATGAGAGAAACTACTTTTCAGACCCCCTTGGTGTTATAGACATTTTTGGGCCCTACAACCCCAATCCTAAGTCCCTAAAAGTGTTGTTCTAACCCCTAAAGGAACAAGGTCAACAGATTACAACTTCTCCCAGAAGTTTTCCATGAAAAACTGCTCAGAATTGGTCAAAACAGGATCATTTCAGCTGCTCCACTGGCTAAGTGCGTTGCATCTCACCTAAATACACTATGTGGGTACGTTGCATTTCAAAAATCCCTTCTGTGGGGTGCGATGGGCGAGAAATGACAAATGGCAGTGTCATTCCGTGAGGTGGAGAGGCAACGAAAGCTTCCAGAATCTTCTCCTGTGACACTTGCCTCACTGAATTCGACCAAGGATGAGTAAGAGAACATCAGTCTCCAAGTGGAAGCAAGAACTATCAGAGAGAAGACACTAATCAAATCACAAGCTGACTCATCCCCCTTACAGATATCTATATATGGATCCCTCATCCCAGAGATCCAGAGGTTGGAATTTTGCATATTGTAAGGAATTGCTGTTGGTTTCTTGAGACAAACATCAGATTGTTGGGTGATCTAAGCTTTGTTTGAGGTGAAGAGGGGCTTCTTTGCTGGGAGGTTGATGCTGGGTCAGAACAACTGGTTGTAACTCCTTTTGGCTCTTTTCTTGTTTATCAATAAAAGCTATTCGAGTTTTCCTCCATGCTTTTGTGTCATTGATGCTTGTTACATTTGTATGGTCAATTTACATCTGATCCTAGATTGTTTATGATTATAGATCCATGTCTTTGTATAGTGCTATGCTTCTGTGATCTTACAGGTACTTTGTGAAGCTGGGCGTGCAAGGGAGCAGGTAGCTGAAGACTATCAAAGAAGAGAGGGATCAAATCAGGAGATTAGCGCAAGACAGAGGTTGGTCTTTCTGTTCCTCTCTATCTATAATTCATAAAGGAAAAACGAAAGTAGTTTTTCTCTGTTTGTTTCTAAGGCAGCTGTCACACCTTAGTGGGATAGAGCAGTTCTATATAGACACTTTTCCCTATAACAAAATGGCGACTCCGCTGGGGAGCTAATTAGTTTGTTTGTTTATCATTCTTTGTTGTCTATTTCATAAACTCACAAGTAGCATTCGAACTGCATTTGCCATAACAAATGCAAAGTAGATAACTGCTAGCTCAATCCATCTACTGGATCTGTTTATGATTTAAACAACTGATTCACAAACTATCTGATTGCCCTTGTGATAGTTCTTAGATCCTCCTTAGATCTACCCCTGATTGTTGCATTACTGATTGCTTTTTTTCGGCCAAAACCCAAGAACTGAACTGCAAACTGTGAGCCGGAACTCAAACAGAGTCTCGTTTCTGGCCCAGCACAGGTACTATTCAGAGAATCTGAACTTCAGCGCACTTCCCGAGTGGACAAGCTGCGCTGCATTTCAAATTATTTGTGTTACAGGTGCGCTGATCAGACTAGCTCTGTGCAGTGTTGGCTTCTGTGATTCATTCTTTCCAGTTCTATTCTTGAATTTTGCTGCCTGTGATTAGTATATGTCTGTTTGAAACCCCTTTTCCTTGCTATTATTTCGCCTCCTTTGTACAAAAGAACTGTAGATGTTTTTGTGTGTTTGTTGAGTCATTTACAGTTCTCCTTTGCAAAAGTAGCATAATCGTACTGTCGTCCTTTGATTTGAAACTGTTGCAAGTGTTGATTTCAATCGTAGGAGAGAGTTTGATTGCTATTGATGGTCGATTATTCTGTTACTATTGCTTTTGGTCTAGATTTGTAATTTTCTAGTGTCTAGAACAAGTATTCATTTCAAAATCGTAAGGTGTTGTGATCGTCTCCATTTTTGATTTCGAAAAGAAACTTGTTGATATTTGTCGCTTGAAAAGAAATTTAGATTTGTGCATCAACTTTCTTTTTAGCATTCATATACTAAGAAAGTCAAAAACAAATACATGCATGTGCATTTGCATATAGACAGTCTGATTGGCTTGATTTAGGAAAGTGCATTTAGAGTGTGCTCTTTGCTCTTTGTGAAAAGATTTTGTCTTTCTTTTCCCTAGTAGCTAGGATTTTCATTGCACAAGGAAGATAAAAAGTTTGTTTATCATCTTAGATTACATTTTAGGAATTACATCTACATCTCGTGGTGAACCTGAAAGGAAAACTTCATAAACAAGATCAACTTAAAATAAATTTAATGAATCTAACAACGCTTTGGAACTTAACGCACAACATTTAGAAGTCTAGGCTAGAGACTTATTCCGACGTCGTAAAGCCTGGTAACTGTTGTTCTCACTGATGGTTGGGTGATTCCTCCACTTTGAGACGATAAGTGCCAGTACGGACTTGTGCTCCCACGTACCGTCGAGTATATTTTGGGAGACCCCAATAGGCTTAATCCTTTATCCATAGGAAGCCGTGTCTGCCGCCCTATCGGTCGCAATGCACTGAACACAACATTCGGGAAGATTGACTGCCATACTGTGAAAAGTATTCTGCAGTTTTGCGATTGGTTTGGTAATCCCTCTACCTAGATTTCCAGAGCAGTCCCTTTCGTTCCTTTTCAGACTCCTTAACAGAAAAGGTCCATCTGAGCACTTGTCACTTTAGGGTCATTAAAAATCGAAGGCGACTAGAGTCATCTTTTATTTTTTCTCGACTCTTAAAAACTGAAAAAACAAGTTGTGTCAAAGCGTCTAGAATTCATTTAATTCAGAAACATACTTCCCCTTTATTTTAGTTGATCGAGTAATCCGCAATCGTGGAAGAAAGTCAATTGAAACCCCATCGTTCGCAGAGGCTTACGAGTCAACCGTCTTTGTCTCCGGAATTGAAGCTAGTACGGACAAAGCAAACTCGTTTAACCGGTTCCAAATCTCCTGTTAAAGTTAGAACAAGTGTTCCAACAACATCAGAGACTCCGATTACTCCAAACATTTCTGGAATTCCTACCTCTACAGAAGAAGTTCAGCAGCCACAGAAGGACAGTGATACTGATCCTAGTCTGAGAGTAAACACTTGTGTTACTGAACCAGTTCCATTGTCAACCAGTTCGGAGAGTCTTTCTCTTCAAACATCTGTCGCTGCCGATTCCATACCTTCTTTGGCACCAGAAATATTCTACGGACTTGACGGTCTTCCCCTTCCACCTGGTATGATTGCCATAGAAGAGATTGTGGAAGATCCTCCAACTAGTACTCCATCGCAATTTGGAGTCGGGATCACCCTATATCCTTCTTCATTAGAAGTTAGCCTACCGCCAGCGGAAGCTCCTGTAGAATCGCTAGGTAATCTTTTGGATAGACTAGAAATGTCTGAACAACCATTAACATCTAGGACTGTGTCGTCTGACACAGCGATGATAGAACTCCCTGCTATCACTCCAACAATGTTCGCCGTTATACCATCTGTCCCAACTAGCTCTCAACCACTAGAAGGAGCCCACTCAGGGGCCATTTCGACAGCATGGTCTATTCCTATTTGTTCATCCAGAATAATATCAAGAAACTCTTATGTTGAGTCTCAAAAAATTGATCCATTTGGAGGTCAATTTGGGCAGTCCGTCCCCCAAGGGCAAACCATTCCCTTGAGTTCTGGATTACCACCGTATGGGGGGCAATATACCCTTTCAGTATCAAGCAACAACACATGGCTTCACAGCCATGGCTAGTACAATACTAGCAACCGCAATTCCAACAAGTATACCAAGGTTCTGAGCAACAAATCTTTGCAAATAGTGGACAGCCGTATATTGAAAACAGTCAAAATTAACCATTTTACAATGGTCATGCCCACCAACCTTACCAAAGTTACCAGCATCAAATGCATTATGCCGGTATGCAAAGACCAACTGCTCAGGCAATCCCATCTTATCCTGGGTATGCTTCACCTAACCTGAATATGCAGTTACCCTTTGTGGCAACTTTAGAGTTACCTGATTTGAATCGGTTAACAAACGATCCAATCGCTTACGCCCCTTGGTGGCCAGCGATTCTGCATAAACTTCCATCAGATATTCCTAAATTTAATGGAAATCTGGGTGAAGATCCATCGAATCATGTGATGACCTTTCATCTATGGTGTTCATCAAACACCCTAAATGATGATTCGATAAGACTTCGCCTATTTCAGAGGACATTAACGGGTCCAGCGGCAAAATGGTACATCGAATTGCCTAGAGCTTCGTTCGACAACTTCAGTACCTTAGCCACAACCTTTTTAACCCATTTTCAGTTACCAATAAGGTACGAAACGGGAACAGAACTTCTTACCAACTTCAAGCAGACAACGGCCACTCACATATCTGATCATATACATGAGTGGCGATGTCGTCGTAGAATGGTAAAAACGTATGTTCCCGATCAACTCTTAGCTGAATGGTTTATCAAGTCATTACTACCTTCCATCACGGAAGATGTGGCAAAGGGAGGAGTCGTAACAGAAGAGCAAGTTATCGATCGTGCGCAATATTTGGACTTGATTTACACTCAGTCTGGCACGCTCTACGATAAAATACCTGACGCCCCTAGACCGGAATTCTCAATTCCTCCTCCTCCTAAATCAAACAATGACTCTCATGCCGACGATGGCATGATTGGCACGACAGACACGAAATCGATAAAGGCTACATCCAAAAAGGCCCATAAGATTTCAGGTCAAAATGCAAAAGATGAACTTCTTGCCTCGGAAGTAAATGTCGTATCGACAGATAAAGGAAAAGAAACCAAACAACCAGGGAGCAAGAAGAAAGGCAAAGGGAAGAAGAAGAAACAGGAGGAATCATCACCTGAAAAATCTTCTGCAAACCCTCCTGGAGATAGGAAACCAAAAAATCCATGCCTTATATGCGATGAGGATCATTGGACTGCAAGTTGTCCACACAGAGCTGAGCTTAAAAAATTCTTCAAGAATTCAAAAACCTCCGCAGTGTTAACTGATCCGTTTCCAAATCCAGGAACAAATCTGGTTGAAAGTGGAAATGCTTCCCCATCTCAAGTGCTAATGTTGTTGGTTTCAAAACAGCAAAATGATGCTTTGATATCGAAAAGGAACAAAGATTATGGGAATCCACAGCTGTCGAACAACAAGGATAAAGATCAACCTAGTAGTTCGACAACAACTTCGACAGAAGTTGTGCCGCCCATCATTCCTGAATTGACAATAAAACCGCCAAAGGGAGTAGTACACAAGTCGACATTTAATACCTGCGCTAGAGCGGCACAACATTATAATATAGTGGAAGATTTGGCCCAATCGCCATCCACTATGTCGACTCTTGAAGTACTATAGAATTGCCCATCCCAAAGGCAGGCTTTATTATCAGCCATTGGTGGGATAGACCCAAAGGATTCCAATCTTGTATCCTTCAATCATAAAGGATACGATCCTCAATTACCAGCTCAACTAGCTTTCCTTGTTCAAGTGAAAGCCCTCAACAAAACTGTTCATCGAACAATTATTGATGAGGGGGCATCTACATGCATTATGTCGATGAGTTGCTAGAAAACTTTAGGATCTCCAACCTTGTCACGATCTTCGACGACATTAAAAGCATTCGACAGAAGGACATATACCCCATATGGTATTTTGAGTAACTTGAAAGTTGAACTAGGAGGGAAGACTGTAGAAATAGATGTTGAAGTAATCGATGGCAATCTTGATTACAACATCCTACTAGGAAGACCATGGATATATGCTATGGCTGCTGTTGTGTCGACCTATTTTAGGAAGATTGCATTTCCCTTTCAAGGAGGGATTACAATCGTCGATCAACAAAACTTCCTACCCAATGGTTCTCAAGTTACAGGAAGCATCCCTATGATCCATGGAAGCCCCCATTCGCTTCAAAATATCGGAGTAGGCCTACTAAAAGATCCTATATTAATGGGAACTTTCACCCTTCCGCCTCCAATCAATCTGGCGGAAATAGCATCGGTAGGAACCTGCAATATGATATCTTATAAAAAGATCTCAGAAAACGATATCAACATGGATCATGCAATGGTTTTGCCCCCAAGCCCAACAGAAATATTGTAGCAATCAATGTTCCTAGCCTGGATGGCAAACCCAAATCAACGCTCATCAAGCATTTGGATAGATAGGTCTAAAGAATATGGTACCCCTTCAGATCCTTGGTCGCGAGTGCATGTCACCGACGAAGGAATTGTCCAATCAATGGTAATTGAAGAGGCACCATGGAATGATTCCCACCATCGTTCCCTTCTTCTAGATTGTGGAGAAGATACTCAAGATGACCTTTATCATCCTTTAGTTTTTGATTTTCTATCAAATACTGTAAACACAGTGGATTCCGAGCGAAACTTGTCCAACATTGAAGAGACTGTCGCCATAAATATCTCGACCAAGACAAATGTTATAGAGAATATTTATGTTGGCAAATGTTGTTCTCCTTCAAAACTGGAAATATATGACGCTCTTTTTCGCGAATTCAGAGATGTTTTTGCTTGGTCATATAGTGAAATACCAGGCATTGACTCGAGTATCGTTGAACACGATATTAAGATGTATCCAGATGTCAAACCAGTACGACAACGGCTACGGCAGGTGCACCCCAAGAAAGCCGTTGCCATTAAGGTAGAAGTTGAGAAACTTCTCCATGCTGGTTTCATCTACCCGGTTCCTCTAACCGATTGGGTATCGAATATTGTCCCTGTTATGAAAAAACAAGGAACAATTAGAGTGTGCATCGATTATAGGGATGTAAATCAGGCTTGTCCAAAAGACAACTACCCTACACCCTTCATCGACGAGATAATTGATGAGTGCGCCGGATGCGAAATCTTTTCATTCATGGATGGATTCTCCGGGTATAATCAAATAAATATCCGCCCACAGGACCAATCGAAGACTACATTTATTTGTCTGTGGGGCACATTCACATATCGAAAATTACCCTTTGGTTTAAAGAACGCAGGGGCGACGTTTCAGAGGGCAATGAATTATGCCTTTCATGACATCAAAAACATCGTTCAACCATACCTCGACGACCTTCCGGCTCATTCGCGAAAGCGAACTGATCACCCGCAGCATTTTAGAGTGATATTTCTACGTTGTTGACACTACAAGATACGACTCAATCCACACAAATGTGTATTTTGCGTCAGTTCTGGTCGTTTGCTTGGCTTTGTAGTTTCAAAGGACGGGATTCATCTCAACCCATGTAAGGTCTAGGCAATCATAAATTTGCCTCCACCTTCGAATTTGCTTCAGATTCAGAAACTCCAAGGGAAAGCGAACTTTCTGAGGAGGTTCATTCCAAATTACGCCGAACTTGCTAAAGGTTATACACGTCTTTTGAAAAAGGAAGTACCCTTTGTCTGGGATCAGGTTGCGCAAGCTTCCTTTGATGCTTTAAAAGAATCACTAATGAAAGCATCATTAATGTACGCTCCTGATTATCAAAAAGACTTTAACTTGTATATGGCTGCAGCGGATACGACCATTGCAATGGTTTTAGTTCAAGAAGTCAATGGAATTGAACATCCTATATATTATTTAAGTAAAAACTTAAATGATACAGAAAGAAAATATTCTTACGTTGAAAAGCTAGCACTCGCAACTGTTCAAGCGATACAGAGATTTCGACACTATGTCCTCTTTCGAAAAACTACCATTCTGTCAGATTGCAACCCCATGACTTATATCTTGTCGCGACAGTTGCTGGGGGGCAAATATTCAAAATGGATAGCAATCCTGCAAGAGTTTGATCTGGAATTTGTAAAATCCAAGTCAAAGAAAGCTCTAGTTTTTTCAGAATTATTGTGTGATCTCCCATCGTCGTCCAACGATGAAACATCCGATGAAACAATCGTGGACGAAAGTTTGTTTCTGATATCTTCAAGCAATGAGTGGTATGGGATATAATCATTTATCTAAAAACCCAAAAATATAGGCCAAACACCTCTCACTTCGAACAAAAACGTATTCGATACCAAGCAAAAGACTACATGATCGTCGGTGATACACTTTACCGTCGCGGTATCGATACAGTTCTGAGAAGGTGTCTCACCCATGAGGAGGCCGAAAAAGTCCTGAATGATTGTCATTCAGGCGCGTGTGGGGGGCATCAATCTGGTTATGCTACAGCACAGAAAATCTTACGAGCAGGATACTTCTAGCCAACAATGTTCAAAGATTGCATAACCGCAGTCAGAAGTTGTCATGCTTGTCAAATTTTTGATAGCAAAACCAGAAGACCACCCGCACCTCTACAGCCAATAGTTGTTGTTGGGCCATTTGCCAAATGGGGCATCGATTTCATGACATGTAACCCCACCTCGATCGGGGGGCATGGGTATATCATAGTCGCAGTTGACTATTTTACCAAATGGGTCGAGGCGATGCCTACATTAGATAATACTGGCGAAACAGCTGCCCTCTTCTTTTTCAATCATGTAGTCGCCAGATTCGGCATACCACAGGCTATAGTCACAGATCATGGATTGAATTTTTGAAATCACATGATGGTCGAATTAGCTGCCAAACTAGGGTTGTCTCATGACAGCTCTACTCCATATTATCCACAAGCCAACGGACAAGTTGAAGCAATCAATAAGGTCCTGAAGCGCATGCTGCAAAGGATGATTGGAGTTCACAAGAGAAGATGGCACCTAATCCTGTACTCAGCTTTGTGGGCTTACCGAACATCGGTAAGGAATGCAACCGGGTTTACACCTTTCCAACTGGTATATGGCCTGGAAGCAGTCTTACCAATCCAGTGCGAAATCTCGTCTCTCAAACTCGCAATTGATCTCCTCCCCGGAACTTCAGAAGAAGAAACTTGTTTCTTGGAATTAATCCAATTGGATCAAACCCGTCGTGATGCCGCTTTGGCTAACGAAGCCCATAAGAAATGAGTCAAGGCGCAGTTCGACAAAAATGTCAAACCCCGTGTCTTCTCAGAAGGTGACTTGGTCTTTCTTTACGACCAAGAATCCGATAAATTGGGAGGAGGTAAATTTAAGTCTTTATGGATGGGCCCCTATATTGTTAAACGAGTGTTAGCAAAAGGATCCTACGAGTTAATGGATTATGACGGAATTCCAATGGCGCAACCTCGTAATGGGTTGTACCTCAAGCGTTACTATGCGTAATGGTATCCTGTATGCTTTTGTTATGTTTTTATTTTCGCTAAAGTGTTTATTTTGGTTAAGTAAATCCATTTTTTACATTTATTACAGATGTTAAACCTATTGGAGTCATGTGTTGGATATGCCGACAGAGCGAGTCGTAGTTCGCGGAACCTATCTTCCGCGGCCTGGGCCATTTTTTGATCTAAGCGGCGAGTTAGTAAGTTTCAGAGGGGTATGTATTGGTCGATCAACAAATAACATCGCTGAATATAGCGCGTTGATAGAACTTCTCTCTGATGCCATCACACATGGTATACGTCGGCTAACTGTCAGGCTAGCCTCACAACTCGTAATACTACAACTCACTGGTATCTATTCTGTCCGAAATCCAGCTATTTATCGCATGTTCCTAAGGGTTAAGATTTTGGAAAGACAATTTGATTTTATTCAATATCAACATATTTCCAGAAACTTAAACACATTAATTGACTCATTGGAAAATTATGTGTTAGATAGACATTTACAACATTTATAAAAAGAAACATACCATCAATGCATTTGGATCATGTAACTTAACCAAAATAAAACTCCGAAAATCAAAAATATATATAACTGTTTGTGGTTTACACATAATGTTCCGTAACCTAGACAAAATCGGTCAAATGACCAAAAAACTCAAAATGCTAGGGGGCACCCTAGTCTAATGATGCTTGTGATAGCAAGTCACAGCCTGTGCGATCATGCGTAAGAGACGAGTCCATCGTCTTGGCACACCAGTAGTATGCCACTGTAACCTCAAAGGTAGCTCGTCAGTCCTCACATCTGGAATACCAAGAGTGAGGCCCTCAACCTGCTCCTACAATGCTGTGAGAGTCTCGGCCACATCGAGGTCACGAAGGATAGCCCTTCCAACAGCCTCTCCTACTGGGGCGACAGCTGGTACTCTTAGGTGAACTACTTGACGAACAGGACCAACATCTGCATGTACACATGAGTTTGATTAAAGTCTTGATAGAATAAAGCACAAGGACATTATAAATGAAAAACGATAAACAGGAATATGGTCAAAGATTTTACCAATGGGGCCCCATTGTTCACCATCCGGCAGTACTAAATCTGGATCACCCCGGAAGTCCATGCTAGCATATGGATACTCGGAATACACCATCTCCTGATGATCAAACCACCTGAAGAAGGTATCAGAAAATGAAATCTGAGACTGACCAGCATGCCTAGACATATGGTCAACCCATCTCTGCATACGTGGTTCAGTGGGTGAAGGTAAATCGAGTGCAATATACTACGACTGCATCAGTGGTATCTTCTCCAAGGCAAAAGCGGTCAAAATAGAACCATACCCAAAGTTCTTCAACCTCCCGCTCTTTATCTTGGTCAACTGTTCTTTCATCACAAGAAGTACTGCGACACACCAGTTGAACACCTTCGGTTGGAGGCATTCCAAGGCATACTGCATATAAGATCGGTTGGCTACATGAAGAGCCGCACCATCGGCCATCCTACCAAAAGTAAACAGAATAGTCCTGAGGGACCTGTCAGTGACATCACGGATGCTGATCTTGCCGTCTTTACTCGGCTGAGATCCTTCTCTGCAGTACCGGCGAACATAATCTCTCACAGAGTCACCTCCTCGGGCCAAACCTGATAAAGAGATGGGGGCACCCCACCTCGACAAGCTAGTCAAGAAATAGATGTCTACTACAGTCAAGGGGATAGATTTGCCCCTGATCTGGAAAACCTGGTTGGTAGGATCCCAAGCATCAAGCAAATACTGCAGTAAGTTGATCTGTTGTCTCATGCTAGAAATGCGGAAGAACTTCAACAAGCCACAGTTCCGCAGTGCGTCTACTGTAACCGGATCATGTAGGGCAAGCATGTCCTCTTCTTCATGCTCACGTTCTTGCCATGTAATGGTCATCTTATTCCAAAGATCTCTGAAAAACAAACAAGAGAAGAGTTAGATCCAGATTTTGGTAAGAAACAGGCAAAATTTCCATCAAAAATTGTGCACAGAATTCCTTCTCTGCACCCAACGCACCTACAGTAGTGTTCTGGGTGCATTGCATGTCAAATAGCCTTTAGACAGGCCAACATTCAATGCACCTTTCGATACACAGAGGGTGCGCTGAAGGCAGAACGAGTTTTTCAAACCCCAGAGGCTTAGAAAAATCTAGGAATCAAGCTCAGAATGTAAAATGGAAACCATGAAATGAAATAGCTCAGGTTTAGCTCCTACCTAGTCCAGACGGCGCCGAGAATCGTCCACAGAATCTCCTGAAATCAGCTAATGAAAATCGAAGGGGGAAAGCACCTCCAAAGCTCCAACAAACCAAAGTTCAAATGAAATGGTAAAATGAGAGGTAAAAACATTTTTTCATTACTTTTTACGTAGTTCAAAGTAAAATATTAGTGTTCTAACTCGTTTTCAAACATATATTGTTCATTTCTGACTAGTTTGATGAAGCATTTGAAAATACAGTACAATCTTTGAAAGAACAGAGCTATTTATGGAAAAATAAAAAAGGGACCATTCAATCGAGCAGTGTTACTGCAAGGTTCAAGCTCATTAAAAAATAAACTCGCATCGAGCTGTTTTAGCACATATTTCAAGCTCGTTAAAAAATAAACATAAGCCATGAGCAAATGTTTCCCCCCGTGTTTAAGCTCATTAAAAAATGAACTATTCCCCAGTGAATAACCATTGTGAATGTAATACTTCAGCCATTAAAGCCTTGGTCGTGTTTGCACCGTCACCTCCACTTTTGCATTGGCCGATCATTCACCCCCATTTGATTGTTTACCCATTTTGAGGAACAACTGCGAAGAGTGATCTCACTAGCCATCCTTGTAACACTGCCGTGATTGGAAAATTCCAAACCTTACCTGGAATCAGCTGCTACCCATTTTATCACTCGTTCCTCAAAAGATGAGTCTCCTTTAAGCTCTTTTCAACTGACTCGTAAAATATGAAAAGATTGCCGAGCCCTTGGCCTCTCCAACTCGTTAAAGGGACAGGAAGTGGTATCCCTCCTCTAGATTTTAATCTTTTTGGACCTAAGGGATTATTACACAAAAAGATCGAGCGCTTGTTTTGTTCGGCTCGTTAAAAGTATCGAAAATTCATCCCTTCTGTATTGTTTTATACTTTTTCGGACTTAAGGGATTAGATGACGAAAAATGAATTTTGGAGTTACCTTTACGTTCCTTTTCAGACTCTCTAAAATTCAAAAGGACCGAGTTATCTTTGTCGTTAAGCTCGTTAAAATTTTAATAGCGACAAACTTGTCTATAGACAAGAACGAGTTTCACTATCGCTAGGCTTGTTAAAACATAGTGATGGGTTTGCCCGAAGGGAAAATTATAGAACAAGCATATGTTATCCTCCTCAAGCTTGACAAAAATAAAGAGGTACTGGTCAGCAATGACTGGGGAAAATTGGGAAGAAACTTGAAGAAACTTTGTTGGTAGCAAGTCACTCTTGAACATGACACTTCCACTCCATGTCCAAGTCGGGTTGGGTTGTTACATTCACTGGTCACATCACCATGGTCACATCATACCATCCACATTTGGGGTTAATTCTACCAATTCATCACATCAGTGTCATCGATATGTTCAAGAGAAGTCATTCAGAGGATTCACTTGTGTCTCACCCACTACCATACATTTATGCTCCATTCTTTCATGACCGCCACCTTGAACCTTATATCACCAGATCGTTTTCACCTCCATTAAAATCATTTGCTCCGTTCCATGTCATTGATGTGGGATTCATTAAGGCCCTCCTATGACGGATCACTTCTTGTCGACATCAGCTCATTATCCAAGAAGTTGATCTAGGGACACCCCATTCAGTACTTTGATGCTTGCATGCCTCAATGGCAAGTTTCTCACTTCCGGTGACAGGTTTACATCAATGACCTTCGACCGAAAGATTTTGCATGGTGTTCGATGCCAAGTCCTTTATTCACACCACGTGAATTGTACTGCGGTACCTTGAGGGTCATTATCATTATTGGTGATTCCTCTCGCGCTTGTTAACAGTTTACATCATTGGCTGGTAATCAAGCAATGTCTTTCCATGTTCGACTTCAGAACATTTCTCACATGGATCGACTTGTACTTCGAGTGAAGATCGAACGAGATTGAAGACCCTGGATCTAGTTTCATCCATCAGGGCTGCGATATATATTCAGGGAAATAAAGACATTAAATGTACATCATTGCTGCACAGATAATCATCCACTCAAAAGGATGATGGCTCTATCAGAATCATCAGTCTACACTCAGACAATTGTCTGTCCTATGTACATGAAAATGAATTTATAAAGCTGAGCATGGGAATGCCCGCCTCAGCTAGATCATGAAAATATTATGAAGATAATGTATTGTATTGTATCTTATTACAGGTCTCCTCCTAGCATTGAAAGAACTTCGGATCCTCATAATAAAGCATTTCACCCGACATCAAAGGATTAACGACCTCATGCTTTAGGGGGCAACTGTTATAGACATTTTTGGGCCCTACAACCCCAAGCATGAAATGTCCATAAACCAAGGGCTCCTAAGTCCCTAAAAGTGTTGTTCTAACCCCTAAAGGAACAAGGTCAATAGATTACAGCTTCTCCCAGAAGTTCTCCATGAAAAAATGCTCAGAATTGGTCAAAACAGGATCATTTCAGCTGCTCCACTGGCTAAGTGCGTTGCATCTCACCTAAATACACTGTGTGGGTGCGTTGCATTTCAAAAATACCTTCTGTGGGGTGTGATGGGTGAGAAATGACAAATGGTAGTGTCATTCCGCGAGGTGGAGAGGCAACGGAAGCTTCCAGAATCTTCTCTTGTGACACTTGCCTCACTGAATTCGACCAAGGATGAGTAAGAGACCATCAGTCTCCAAGTGGAAGCAAGAACTATCAGAGAGAAGACACTAATCAAATCACAAGCTGACTCATCCCCCTTACATATATCTATATATGGATCCCTCATCCCAGAGATCCAGAGGCTGGAATTTTTCATATTGTAAGGAATTGCTGTTGGTTTCTTGAGACAAACATCAGATTGTTGGGTGATCTAAGATTTGTTTGAGGTGAAGAGGGGCTTCTTTGCTGGGAGGTTTATGCTGGGTCAGAAAAACTAGTTGTAACTCCTCTTGGCTCTTTTCTTGTTTATCAATAAAAGCTATTCGAGTTTTCCTCCATGCTTTTGTGTCATTGATGCTTGTTACATTTGTATGGTCAATTACATCTGATCCTAGATTGTTTATGATTATAGATCCATGTATTTGTATAGTGCTATGCTTCTGTGATCTTACATGTACTTTGTGAAGCTGGGCGTGCAAGGGAGCAGGTAGTTGAAGACTATCAAAGAAGAGAGGGATCAAATCAGGAGATTAGCGCAAGAGAGAGGTTGGTCTTTCTATTCCTCTCTATCTATAATTCATAAAGGAAAAACGAAAGTAGTTTTTCTATGTTTGTTTCTAAGGCAGCTGTCACACCTTAATGGGATAGAGCAGTTCTATATAGACACTTTTCCCTGTAACACTCGGTGGTAAAGGTAGAATGGAGATGGGGGGAGGGGGCGAAAGTGGATGAGCTCCATTGATCAAGAATGGGAATGGATCCCGAGGCCTTTAATGTTGTTGTACTTTAACCATAAGCGACAAATAAATATTTGTCTACTTGTGCTTTTAACTTTTTCTTTCCCAACTTAGGATAAGAGAAAATATAAACATTTAAAGTACTTTATTCATGGCGCACATATTTCCCTTTTTATTATATCCTTAAAACTTAGGATAAAAATTAGATTTGCAACTATTTACCACAAATCTAATCTACCTACCCTTATCTAAACTAGCATTTTTATTTTTGTCTCTAGGGTGCACTTAGACTAGCAGACCCATATTATTTTCTTTTATACAGAATAAAAAGAACTATCTAACCTATACCTTATTTCTCCTATTGATCTAGATTAAACAGTGGGATCAATGTCATTTTCTACCTAACTAGTGATTTACCCAGATTAAACTATTGGGTAAGTCTTTATTCTCTATCTTAATTTATAGAAATTTAAAGGAGTTTAATCATGATTACACTGTATGATTAAACTAAAACCTAGTGATTGTGGCATTTTGAACAAGTTGCATGCAACTTTTTATTTTTCAGTAATGAAGCAAAACTATTTATGAGTAGTGGCATTTAGACTTGCAACACTTTCAATATTATTCCTTTTGGACTTTTCTTTCTTTTGGTGGGGTTCAATCTTTTATTCTTTTTCAATCTTTTTTGATTTTCTCTTTTTCTTATTTATACCCTCTTTTCATTTTTTAATTCTTTTTCTTTTATTTGGAAATCATTAGCAGATTGAAAATTATTTACAAAATAAGATTCCTGAGATATAATACTCAAGTACCTTGAGATCCTATAAATCATAGGACCCTAACAGTGGCTCTAGTTAGGGATGGCACTCTCCTTGTGAGGTGCGAAGAACATGTGATCAATAGCCTTGAGTGTTCTATTTCAGAAATATCCATCTCTGATTTCATTGTTGCAGTAGTTATGGTAACACATATATAGAAGCTTAGGGCCTTCTCTATGGGCTTCAACTTATGTTAAGAGGTCACCCAATCCAAACAATAAAGACAATGATATTTACAATGATAAATGCAAAGAAAACTTCTATTGCTCAGAGAAATAGTGTTTGAGCGTCCTGCCATTGACAGGTCCACTAGGTAATTTTGTCCCATCTAAATTTTTGATAAAGAATGCATTATGCCCTTTGAAAGCATAAATTACATAAGGTCCCATCCATAAATTGTCAATTTTTCCATGCTTCCTTTTGTTTTCTCTTCTGGAATCCCACTTTAAGAATTTATCACCCAGGGTGAAATCATCTGCTTTTGTCCTTCTTTGAAAAACTTTCTTGATATTCTCATGGATGACTTGAGCCTTATTATAAACTTCGTCCATGGATTGCTGCAACTAGATTGTCTGATCAATTCTCCTTTGAGTGTGTTATCGGTAAATATAGTGTCCACTCGGAGCTACTAGTCCCACTAAGACTGGTAGCTATCTTAGAAACAAACAAACTAAAACTACTTTCGCTTTCCTTTATGAGAAGTAGATAAGAGAGGAACAAAGGACACCAACCTCAGTCTTGTGCTTAGTTCCTTGCTTGGTTCCTCTCCCTTCTGACAGATCCTCGCCGCTTTCCCTTTGTCTACCCAGCTTCAAAGAGCACCTGTGTAATCAAAGCAGCATAATACTATCGAAGAACAGAGATCTACAATCACAAACAATATAGGACCAGATATATATTGACCACACAAATGCATATATCATCAAACATACAAGAATGTGGAGGAAAACTTGAATAGCTTTATTAATATCAAGAGTAGCAAAGAGGACTGCAAATAATTGTTCTGACCCAGCGTCATCCTCCTAGCATGAAAGCCCTTCTTCACCTCATGAAAAGCTTAGATCACCCAACACTATGATGTTCCACCAAGAAACCAACAACACTTCCTTACAAGATACAAAATTCCAGCCTCTGGATCTCTGGGATGAGGGATCCATATATTGATGATTGCAGGGGGGTGAGTCAGCTTCTGGGATTTTGATTAGTGTCCTCTCTCTGATAGTTCTTGATTCCACTCGGAGATTGATGATCTCCTACTCATCCCTAGGCGAATTCAGAGAGGCAAGTGTCATAGGAGAAGTTTCTGGAAGATTCTATGATCATCCACCTCGCAAACTGTCTCTGCCATTTGTCCACTCTCGCCCATCGCACTCTACAGAAGGGATTTTTAGTATGCATCGCACCCTTTACATTGGGCAGGTGGGATGCATCGCACCCTTAGCATTGAGCAACCTATATGGTCCAGTTTTGACCAGTTCTAAGCAGTTTCCTGTGGAGAACTTCTGGGAGATGATGTAATCAGCTGACCTTGTTCTTTTAGGGTATGGAACAAAACTTTTAGAGACTTAGGAGCCCTTGGTTTATGGACATGTATGATTGGGGTTGCATTGCCCAAAAATGTCTATAACTGTTTCCCCCTAAAGCAAGAGGTCATTAATCTTTTGATGTTGGGTGAAATTCTTTATCACGAGGATCTGAAGTTTTTCTGAGCTGGAAGGCGACCTGTAATAAGATACAATGCAATACATTATCTTCATAATATTTTTCATGATCTAGATGAGGTGGGCATTCCCATTCTCAGCTTTATAAATTCATTTTCATGTACATAAGACAGGCAACCATTTGTGCGGGTATACTGATGATTCTAATAGGGTCATCATGCTTTGATTTGGATGATCATCTGTGTAGCAACAATGTACATTTGATGTCTTTATTTCCCTGAATATATCGCAGCTCGGATGGATGAAACTAGATCCGAGGTCTTCAAACTCGTCCGATATTCACTCGGAGTACAAGTCGATCCATGTGAAAGATGTTCTGGAGTCGAACATGGAAAGACATCGCCTGATTACCAGCCATTGATGTAAGCTGTTAACAAGCGTGAGAGGAATCACCGATAATGATGATGACCCTCAAGGTACTACAGTACAATTCACGTGGTGTGAAAAAGGACTTTGTGTTGAACACCACGCAAAATCTTTCGGTCAAAGGCCATTGATGTAAACCTGTCGCCAGAAGTGAGAAACTTGCCATTGAGGCATGCAAGCTTCAAAGTACTGAAAGGGTTGTTCCTAAGTCGACTTCTTGGATAATGAGCTGATGTCGACAAGAAGTGACCCATCATAGGAAGGCCTTGATGAATCCCACATCTATGACACGGAACGGAGTAAATGATTTTTGGAGGTGAAAATGATCTACTAATACAGGGTTTAGGGTGGCGGTCATGAGAGAATGGAGCGTGAATGTATTGCAGCGGATGAGACACAGGTGAATTTTCTGAGTGACTTCTCTTGAACATACCGGAGACACTGACATGGATTGGTAGCATTAACCCCAAATATGGATGGTGTGATGGACCAATGGTGATATGACCAGTGAACGTAATAACCCAACCCAACTCGGATGTGGAGTGAAAGTGTCATGTTCAAGAGCAACTTGCTACCAATAAAGTTTCTTCAAGTTTTCTTCCCAATTTTTCCCCAACCATTGCTGACCAGTACCTCTTTATTTTTGTCAAGCTTGAGGAGGATAACATATGCTTGTTCTATAATTTTCCCTTCGGGCAAACCCGTCACTATGTTTTAACGAGCCTAGCGTCAGGGAGACTCATTCTTGTCTGTATGGACAATTTTGTTGCTATTTGGTTTTAACAAGTTTAACGACAAAGATAACTTGGTCCTTTTCAATTTTAGAGAGTCTGAAAGGGACGTAAAGGAAACTGCAACAATCATTTTTCATCATATAATCCCTTAAGTCCAAAAAAGTATAAAATAATACGAAAGGGATGAATTTTTAGTAATTTTAACGAGCCGAACAAAACAAGCGCTCGATCTTTTTGTGCAATAATCCCTCAGGTCCAAAAAGATTAAAATCTAGAGGAGGGATAGCACTTACGGTAGCTTTAATGAGCTGGAAAGGCCAATTGCTTGGCAATCTTTTCATATTTTACGAGTCAAATGAAAAGAGCTTAAAGGAGACTCGTTTTTTGAGGAACGAGTGATAATTTCAGGTAGCAGCTGATTCCAGGTAAGGTTTGGAATTTTCCAATCATGGAAATGTCACAAGGATGGCTAACAGGATCACTCTTCGCAGCTGTTCCTCAAAAGGGGTAAACAATCAAATGGAGGTGAATGATCAGCTAAAATAGAGTGGAGGTGATGGTAAGAACACGACCAGGGCTCAAAAGCTGATGATAATGCATTCACAATCGTTATTTATTGGAAATTGGTTCATTTTTTAATGAGCTTAAACTCTAGGGGAATGTTTGCTCATTGCTAAGGTTTAATTTTTAACGAGCTTGAACTTCGCATAAAAACTGCTCGTGATAATGGTCATTGATTTAATTTCACCGCTTACTACTTTGTTCCTTCAAAGGTTGTACTGCTTGTTCAATTGCTTCATCAAACCGATTAGAAATGAACAATATATGTTTTAAAAATTGAGCTAAAACACTAATATTTTACTCGAATTACGTGAAAAGTAATTTAAAAGTGGTTTTTACCCCTCATTTTACCATTTCATTTGAACTTTGGTTTGTTGGAGCTCTGGAGGTGCTTTTCCCCCTTGATTTTCACCAGCTGATTCCAGGAGATTCTGTGGACGATTCTCGGCGCCGTCTAGACCAGGTAGGAGCTAAACTTGAGCTCTTCAGTTGCATTCCTTCCTTTTTGAATTCTGTGCATGTTTCCCTATTTTTCTGAGCCTCTGGGGTTTGAAAAATTCACCCTGGCTCCATCGCACCCTTCCTATATTGAAAGGTGCGATGCATACTGGCTTGGCTATTGGCTAGTCAGTATGCATCTCACCCAGTACACTGCTGGGGGTCCGATGGGCGTGAGAAGGGAAATTTTTGCATTGTTTTATCATGGAATTTTTGCCTGTTTTTTGCCAAATCAGGATCTTAACTCTTCTCTTGCTTGTTTTATAGAGATTCATCAGAGTAAAATGGTTGTTACATGGCGAGAACACGAACATGAAGAAGAGGACATGCTTGCTTTACATGATCTGGTTATGGTAACTGCACTGCGAAACTATGGCATGTTCAAGTTTTTCCGCATCTATAGCATGAGGCAACAAATCAACTTGTTGCAATATCTTCTCGATGCATGGGATCCTACCAACCAGGTGTTTTAGATCAGAGGCAAATCTATCCCCTTGACTATTGTGGACATCTATTTTTTGACTGGTTTATCGAGGTGTGGTGCCCCTCTTTCATTATCAGGTTCCACCCATGGGGGTAAATCCGTGAGAGATTATATTCGTCGGTATTGCAGAGAGGGATCTCAGCTGAGTAGGGACGACAAGATCAACATCCGATATGTCAATGATCAGTCCTTGAGGACCATTCTATTCACTTTTGCTAGACTGGCTGGTAGTGTGGCTCTTCACGTGGCTAACAGGTCTTATATGCAGTACGCCTTGGAATGCCTTGAACCAAAGGTGTTCAACTGGTGTGATGTAGTACTCCCTGTGATGAAAGAACAACTGACCAAGGTAAAAAGCGGAAAATCCAAGAACTTCGGCTATGGTTCTATTTTGACCACTTTCGCCTTGGAAAAGATCCCACTGATGCAGCCACAATACATTTCACTTGGCTTACCTCCACCGACTGAGCCACAGATGCAGATATGGGTCGACCTTATGGCCCGACATGCTGGTTAGTCCGAGGTTTCCTTTTCTGATACCTTCTTCGAGTGGTTCAATTTCTAGGAGATGGTTTTTTCCAAGAATCCATATGCTGGTATGGATTTCCAGGGTGACTCGGATTTGGTGTTGCCGGCTGGTGAGCAGTGGGGTGCTATCGGTAAATTCTCTAACCATATCTTTGTTTATCATTTCTTTTTATAATGTTCTTGTGCTTTCTTCTATCAGGACTAATCAAAACTCATGTGCTCATGCAGATATTGGACTTGTTCGGCCAGTAGTACGTCTGAGAGTACCAGTTGCCACTCCAGTAGGAGAGGCTATGGGGAGGGCTATCCTTCGCGACCTTGATGTGGCTGAGACTCTTTCAGCATTGCAGGATCAGATCGAAGGCCTCACTCTCGGTATTCTGGACGTGAGGACCGACGAGATGCCTCTGAGGTTGCAGCGACATACCACTGGCGTGCCGAGTCGATGGACTAGGATTTTACGCATGATTGCATAGGTGGTGACTTGTTATCACTAGCATCATTAGACTAGGGTGCCCCCCGGCATTTTGAGTTTTGGGTCATTTGACCGGTTTTGTCCTGGTTACAGAACATTATGTATGAACCATAAACAGTTATATATATATTTTTGATTTTCGGAGCTTTATTTTGGTTGAGTTACGTGATCTTGATGCAAATATTTAATGAAATGCTTCTTTTATAAACATTGCAAATGTCTATCTAACACATAATTTGCCAATGAGTCTATTAATGTGTTTAAGTTTCTGGAAATATGCTGATATTGAATAGAATCAAACTACCTTTCCAAAATCTTGACCCTTAGGAACATGCGATAGATAGCTGGATTCCGTACGGAGTAGATACCAGTGAGTTGTAGGATGATGAGTTGTGAGTCTAGCTTGACGACGAGTCGGCGTATGCCACGCGTAATGGCATCAGAGAGGAGCTCTATCAATGTGCTGTATTCAACAATATTGTTCGTTGACCGACCGATACATACCCCTCTGAAACTCACTAACTCGCCGCTTGGATTGAAGATGGCCCAGGCCGCAGAAGATAGGTTCCGCGAACTACGACTCACTCCATCGGCATATCCAACAAATGATTCCAATAGGTCCGACATCTGCAAAAAACGTAAAAGTGGATCACTTAACCAAAATAATTACCCTTAGCGAAAACAAATTGTAACAAAAGCATAGGGGTCACTATCTTGAGTCAAGCATAGTAATGCTTAAGGTACAACCCGTTACAAGGTTGCGCTAGTGGAATCCCATCATAATCTACTAACTCATAGGCTCCTTTTGCTAATACATGTTTAACAATATAGGGGCCCATCCATAAGGACTTGAACTTACCTGCTCCCAATTTATAAGATTTTTGGTCATAAAGTAAGACCAGGTCACCTTCTGAGAAGACACGGGGTTTGACATTCTTGTCGAACTACGCCTTGACTCATTTCTTATGGGCTTCGTTAGCCAAAGCGACATCATGACGGGTTTCATCCAATTGGATTAGTTCCAAGAAACGAGCCTCCTCTTCTGAAGTTCCGGGGAGAAGGTTGACCGTGAGTTTGAGGGACGAGATTTCACACTGAACCGGTAAGATTGCTTCTAGGCAATACACCAATTGAAAGGGTGTAAACCTGGTTGCATTCCTCACTGATGTTCGGTATGACCACAGGGCTGAGTACAGGATCAGGTGCCAACTCCTTTTATGGACTCCAATCATCCTTTGCAGCATCCGCTTCAGGACCTTGTTGATTGCCTCAACTTGTCCGTTAGCCTGTGGATAATATGGAGTAGAGCTGTCGTGGGACAACCCTAATTTGGCAGCTAATTCAACAATCATGTGATTGCGAAAATGCGATCCATGATCTGTGACTATGGCCTGTGGAACGCCGAATCTGGAGACTACATGATTGAGAAAGAAGAGGGCAGCCATTTCGCCGCTGTTGTTTAATGTAGGCATTGGCTCGGCCCATTTGGTAAAATAGTCTACTGCGACTATGATATACCCATGCCCCCTAGCCGAGGTGGGGTTACATGTCATGAAATCTATGTCCCATTTGGCAAATGGCCCAACAGCAACTACTGGTTGCAGAGGTACGAGTGGTATTCTGGTTTTTCGATCAAAGATTTGACACGCATGGCAACTTCTGACTGCAGTTATGCAATCTTTGAACATTGTTGGCCAGAAGTATCCTGCTCGTAAAATATTTTGCACCATAGCGTAACCAGATTGATGCCCCCCACACGCACCTGAATGGCAATCATTCAGTACTTTTTCGGCCTCCTCGTGGGTGAGTCACCTCCTCAGAACTGTATCGACACCATGATGGTAAAGTGTATCACCGAAGATCATGTAGTCTTTTGCTTGGTATCGAATGCGTCGTTGTTCTGAGTGGGAGGTATTAGACCTATATGTTTGGGCTTGGAGATAGATTATTATGTCTCCATACCATGGATTGCTTGAAGATATCAGAAAAAAATATTCGTCCACGATTGCTTCTTCTGATGTTGCATCGTTGGACGACGATGGGAGATCGCATAGTAACTCCACGAAAACCAGGGATTTCTTCGATTTGAATTTTATACTTCCAGATCAAACTCTTGTAGAATTTATATCCATTTTGAATATTTGTCCCCCAGTAACTGTCGCGACAATATATAAGTCATGGGGTTGCAGTCTGACAGAATGGTAGTTTTTCGAAAGAGGACATAGTGTCGAAATCTATGTATCGCTTGAACAGCTGCGAGAGCTAGCTTTTCAACGTAGGAATACTTGATTTATGTATCATTTAAGTTTCTACTCAAATAATATATAGGATGTTCAATTCCATTGTCTTCTTGAACTAAAACCATTGCAATGGTCGTATCCACGGCAGTCAAATACAGGTTAAAGTTTTTTTGATAATCAGGAGCGTACATTAATGATGCTTTTATTAGGGATTCCTTTAAAGCATCAAAGGAAGCTTGCACGACCTAATCCCAGACGAAGGGTACTTCTTTTTTCAATAGATGAGTATAACCTTTAGCAAGTTCGGCGTAATTTGGAATGAACCTCCTCAGAAAGTTTTCTTTCCCTTGGAGTTTCTGAATCTGAAGCAAATTTGAAGGTGGAGGCAAATTAATGATTGCCTGAACCTTACATGGGTCGAGACGAATCCCGTCCTTTGAGACCACAAAGCCAAGTAAATGACCAGAACTGACACAGAACACACATTTGTGTGGATTGAGTCGTATCTTGTAGTGTCGGCAACGTAGAAATATCGCTCTCAAATGCTGCGGATGATCGATCCGCTTTCACGAATGAGCCGGAAGATCGTTGAGATATGGTTGAACGATGTTTTTGATGTCATGGAAGGCATAATTCATTTCCCTATGAAATGTTGCCCTTGCATTCTTTAAACCAAAGGGTAGCTTGCGATATGAAAATGTGCCCCATGGATAAATAAATGCATTCTTTGTCTGGTCCTGTGGGCAGACATTTATTTGATTATACCTGGAAAATCCATCCATAAATGAAAAGATTTCACATTCGGCGCATTCATCAATTATCTGGTCAACGAAGGGTGTAGGGTAGTTGTCTTTCAGACAAGCTTGATTTACATCCCTATAATCGACGCACACTCTAATCGTTCCTTGTTTTTTCATTACGGGAACAATATTTGATACCCAATTGGTTAGAGGAACCGGGTAAATAAAACCAGCATGAAGAAGTTTTTCAACTTCTGCCTTGATGGCAGCGGCTTTCTTGGGGTGCACCTGCCGTAGCTGTTGTCGTACATGTTTGACATCTGGATACATCTTAATTTCGTGTTCAACTATGCTCGAGTCGATGCCTGGCATTTCATCATACGACCAAGCAAAGGCATCTCTAAATTCATGAAAAAGAGCGTGATATATTTCCAGTTCTGAAGGGGAACAAGATTTGCCGACATGAATATTCTCTACAACATCTGTTTTGGTCGAGATATTTATGGCGATAGTTTCTTCAATATTGGACAAGTTTCACTCAGAATCCATCGTGTTTACAGTATTTGATAGGAAATCAAAAACTGAGGGATGATGAAGGTCACTACGAGTATCTTCTTTGTAATCCAGAAGATGGGAACGATGGTGGTAATCTTCCCATGGTGCCCCGTCAATCATCATTGACTGAACAATTCCTTTGTCTGTATAATGTACTTGCGACCAAGGATCTGAAGGGGTACCATATTCTTTAGACATATCTATCCAAACACTTGATGAGCATTGATTTGGGTTTTCCTCCCATGTCGAAAGCATTGATTGCTACAAGATTTCCATTGGGCTTGGAGGCAATACCTACAGATGATCCATGTTAATATCGTTTTCAGAGATCTTTTGAATAGAAGATATCATATTGCAGGTTCCCACCATTGCCACTTCCACCAGATTGATTGGAGGCGGTAGGGAAAAAGTCCCCATTAATATAGGGTCTTTTAGTAGGCCTAGTCCGATATTTTGAAGCGAATGAGGGCTTCCGTGGATCATCGGAATGCTTCCCGTAACTTGTGAACTGTTGGGGAGAAATGTATGTTGGTCGATGATTGTAATTCCTCCTTGAAAGGGAAATGCAATATTCCTGAAGTATGTCGACACAATGGCTACCATAGCATATATCTAGGGCCTTCCCAGTAGGATGTTGTAATCGAGGTTTCTGTCAATTACTTCAACATCTATTTCTACTGTTTTGCCCCCCAGTTTGACTTGCAAGTTACTTAAAATCCCATATGGGGTGTATGTTCATCCATCAAATGCTTTTAATGTTGTCGAAGATTGTGACAAGGGTGAAGATCCTAAAGTTTTCCAGCAACTCATTGACATAATACATGTAGATTCCCCCTCATCAATAATTGTTCGATGAACAGTTTTGTTGAGGGATTTCACTTGAATAAGGAAAGCTAGTTGAGCTGGTAACTGAGGGTCATATCCTTTGTGATTAAAGAGCACAAGATTGGAATCTGTTGGGTCAATCCCACCTATCACTGATAATAAAGCCTGCTTTTGAAAGGGGCAATTTTGCAGTACCTCAAGTGTCGACATAGCGGATGGTGATTGGGCCAGATCCTCCACTATATTATAATGTTGTGCTACTCTAGCACGAGGATTAAATGTCGATTTGTGTACTACTCCCTTTGGAAGCTTTATCATTAGTTCAAGAATGATGGGTGGCACAACTTTGGTTGAAGTTGTTGTCGAACTACTAGGTTGATCATTGGCCTTGTTTTCCGATAGCTGTGGATTCCTGTAATATTTATTCCTTGTCGATATCAAAGCATCGTTTTGTTGCTTTGAAATTGACAACATTAGCACTTGGGATGGGGAAGCATTGTCACTAGCAACCAGATTTGTTCCTAGATTTGGAAATGGATTAGTCAATACTGCCGAGGTTTTTGAATTCTTGAAGAATTTTCTAAGCTCAGCTTTATACAGATACTCTCTTGTCCAATGATCCTCATCACATATAAGGCATGGACGATTTGGTTTCCTATCTCCAGAAGGGTTTGCAGAAGATTTTTCAGGGGACGACTCCTCCTGTTTATTCTTCTTCCCTTTATTTTTATTCTTGCCTCCTGGTTTCTTAGTTTCTTTGCCTTTGTCAATCGATACGGCATTTACTTCCGAGGTGAGAAGTTCTTCATTGCATTTTGACCTGAAACCGTATGGGCCTTTTTCAACTTAGCCTTTACAGTTTTCGTGTTGGTCGTTCTTGTCATGCCGTCCTTGGCATGAGAGTCTTTGTTTGATTTAGGAGAGGGAGGAACGCAAAATTCTAGTCTAGGAGCATCAGGGATTTTATCGTAAAGGATGCCAGACTGAGTATAGATCAAGTCTAAATATTGCGCACGAGCAATTACTTGCTCTTCAGTGACGACTCCTCCCTTTGCCACATCTTCTGTAATAGAAGGTAACAATGACTTAATAAACCATTCAGCCAACAACTGATCAGGAACATATGTTTTTACCATTCTACGACGACATCGCCACTCATGAATATGATCGGATATGTGAGTGGCTGTCGTTTGCTTGAAATTGGTAAGAAGCTCTGTTCCTGTTTCGTACCTTATGGGTAACTGAAAATGGGTTAAAAGGATTGTGGCTAGGGTACCGAAGTTATCAAAAGAAGCTCTAGGCAATTTGATATACCATTTTGCTGCCGGACCGATTCACGTTCGCTAAAAAAGGCGAAGCCTGATCGAATCATCGTTTAGAGTGTTATATGAACACCATAGATGAAATTTCATCACATGATTCGACGGATCTTCACCCGGATTTCCATTAAATTTAGGAATATCTGATGGAAGTTTATGAGGAATTGCTGGCCACCAAGGGGCATAAGAGATTGGATCATTTGTTAGCCGGTTTAGATCTGGTAACTCTAAAGTTGCCACGAAGGGCAACTGTTGATTCAAGTTTGGCGAAGCATACCCAGGATAAGATGGGATTGCCTGAGTAGTGGGTCTTTGCATACCAACATAGTGCATTTGATGCTGATAACTTTGATAAGGTTGATGGGCATAACCATTATGAAATGGTTGATGTTGACCGTTTTGAATATACGGCTGCCCATTACTTGCAAAGACTTGATGCTCAGATCCTTGGTAGACTTGTTGGAATTGTGGTTGTTGATATTGCACCAGCCATGGTTGTGAGACCATGTGTTGTTGTCCAATACTGGCTGTTTGACTGAGATGAGGGGTAATGGTACCCGTTTGAGCCTAGGTCACTCCAGTTAAGGAGCCACTAACCGATGATTGTGGTGATGTCGTAGGGACAAGGGGCTGTTGGATTGCAACCTGAGAGACTTGAGGTTGGCATACAGTAGGAAACACTTGTACTTGCGACACCGTCACAATAGCCAGTGTAGTGGGAATATTTGACATAGGCATACTTTGTTGCATTGAGTATACAACTCTTGGTTGTTGAGGCAGTATTGGTATCCAACCACTGGATGTAATTCCAGCATAACCTGAATTCTGTTGCGAACCCTCGTATGTTTGACCTCTCGGACAATACAATGAAAGGGCATATTGCCCCCCATACGACGGTAATCCAGTGCTTAATGGAATGATTTGACTTTGAAGACTAGACTACCCAAATTGACACTGCAAAGGATCAATTTGCTGAGACTCAACATAAGAGATTCCAGATATTATTCTGGATGAACAAACGGGAACAGACCATACTGTCAAAACAGCCTCTGGATGGATTCCATCCAGCGATTGAGAGCTAGTTGTGACAGATGGTACACCGGCAAACATTTTCGGAGTGGCAGCAGGAAGTTTTTCCGCTACTGTGTCAGATGACACAGTCCTAGATGTTGATGGTTGTTCAGACATATCTAGTCTATCCAAAAGGTTTCCTAGTGATTCTACAAGAATTTCTGATAACAGTAGACTAATTTTTGATGAAGAAGGATATAGAGTGATCCCAACTCCAAAATGCGATGGAGTACTAGATGGTGGATCCTCCACAATCTCTTCTATAGCAATCAAACCAGGTGGAAGAGGTAGACCATCAAGTCCGTAAAATATTTCCGGTGTCGAAGAAGGTATAGATTCTACAGCGACTGATGTTTGGGGAACAACACCTTCCGAATCAGCTATAGATGGAGCCGGTTCAGGTATACTAGGATTAGTTCTACTATCCTCTAGTGGTTGTGGAACTTCTTCTATAAAGGCAGGGGTACCAGAAATGTTTGGAGTAACTGGAGTCTCCGAGGGTGTCGAAACACTCGTCCCAACCAGACTAGGGGATTTTGAGCCAGTTAAATGAGTTCGATTTGTCCGGAATAGTTTTGATTTTGAGGACAAAGACGGTTGACTCGTAAGTATCCGCGAATGACGAGGTCTCAATTGACTTTCTTCCACGACTCCGGATTATTCGATCAACTAAAAATAAAGGGGAAAATGTTTCCAAATTAAATGAATTTTAGACGCTTTGACACAACTTGTTTTTTCAATTTTTAAGAGTTGAGAAAAAACAAAAGATGACTCTAGTTGCCTTCAATTTTTAATGAGCCTGAAGTGACAAGTGCTCAAATGGACCTTTTCCTTTAAGGAGTCTGAAAAGGAACGAAAGAGACTACTTTGGAAATCTAGACAGAGGGATTACCAAACTAATCGCAAAACTGCAGAATACTTTTTACGGTACGACAGTCAATCTTCTCGAATGTTGTGTTCAGTGCATTGTGATCAATAGGGCGGCAGACACGGCTTCCTATGGATAAAGGATATAGCCTATTGTGGTCTCCCAATATATACTCGACGATACGTGGGAGCACAAGTCCGTACTAGCACTTTTCGTCTCAAAGAGGAGGAATCACCCAACCAACAGTGAAAGCGATAGTTACCAAGATTTACGACGCCAGAATACGTCTCTAGCCTAGACTTCTAAACGTTGTGTGTTAGGTTTCAAAGCGTTTTTATGTTCATTGAATTTATTTTACCGGTGATCTTTCTTAAGAAATTTGCCTTTTAGGTTCACCGCGTGATGTAGATATAATTCCTAAAATGTAATCTAAGATGATAAAAAATCGTTTAATCTTCTTTTTGCAATGAAAATCCTAGCTACTAAAGAAAGAGAGATGATATTCTTTCAACATAGAGCAGAGAACACACACTAGATGCACTGTCCTAAATCAAAACAACAAGTAGTCTAAATGAAAATGCATATGCATGTATTTGTTTTCAGCTTTCTTAATGTGTGAATGACAAGAAGAATGCTAAGTACAAATCTGAATTATCTTTTCAAAGCGACAGCACTAACAAATTTATCTTCAAAAAAGAAAGGAAGATAATGATGACACTTTTCTATTTTGAATTGAAAACTACTTTCGACACTTGCGACACTTTCAAATCAAGAGACGACAGTTTGATTATGCTACTTCTTTGTAAAAGAGAACTGAAAATGGCACACAATACATAAAAAAATTCACAGTTCTTTGCACAATGGAGGTATAATGATGGAAAGGAAGGGAGTTTCCACAGTGGTATACTGATCACAGACAACAAAACTCCTGAATAAAGCTGAAGAGAGTGAACACAGAAACCAAAATCTGAGATCAGAGGAGTTCTTGTCAGATCAGCATACCTGTAACATAGGGAAAGTGCGATGCAGCGCACCTACTACACACGGGAGGTGCAATGCATCCAGATTCCCAAGAGGAGAAGGTGCAATGGTCTAGGGACGAGACTTCAACTGGGTTCTGGGTCATAGTTTGCAGCTCAATTCAGGGATTTAGGCTGAGCAAGTGATGTACAGTAAATATAAATCACAGGGGTTGATCTAATGAGGTTACTAGAGCCACCACTAGGGCAATTAGAAGGTTTTCAAATTGATTGTTCAGTTTATAAACAAAACCCAGAGATAGACTGAAGCAGCATTGATCTACTTTGCACTTGCATAGAAAATGCAGTTTGAAGGTAGTTGGCTTGACTTCAAGCTCCATCTGTAAGTTTATAAAACAAACAAACATAGACAAAAAAACAATCTATTTGCTCCCCAGTGGAGCTGCCATTTTGTTATCGGGAAATCTAGTGTCCACTCGGAGCTGCTAGTCCCACTAAGACTGGTAGCTATCTTAGAAACAAACAAACTAAAACTACTTTTTCTTTCATTTATGAGAAGTAGATAAGAGAGGAACAAAGGACACCAACCTCAGTCTTGCGCTTAGTTCCTTTCTTGGTTCCTTTCCCTTTTGACAGATCCTCGCCACTTTCCCTTCGTCTACCCAACTTCAAAGAACACCTGTGTAATCAAAGCAGCATAATACTATCGAAGAACAAAGATCTACAATCACAAACAATATAGGACCAGATATATATTAACCACACAAATGCATATATCATCGAACATACAAGAATGTGGAGGAAAACTTGAATAGCTTTATTAATATCAAGAATAGCAAAGAGGACCGCAACCAATTGTTCTGACCCAGCATCATCCTCCTAGCATGAAAGCCCTTCTTCACCTCATGAAAAGCTTAGATCACCCAACACTATGATGTTCCACCAAGAAACCAACAACACTTCCTTACAACATACAAAATTCTAGCCTCTGGATCTCTGGGATGAGGGATCCATATATAGATGATCACAGGGGGGTGAGTCAGCTTTTGGGATTTTGATTAGTGCCCTCTCTCTGATAGTTCTTGATTCCACTTGGATATTGATGATCTCCTACTCATCCCTGGGCGAATTCAGAGAGGCAAGTGTCATAGGAGAAGTTTCTGGAAGATTCTATGATCATCCACCTCGCAAACTGTCTCTGCCATTTGTCCACTCTCGCCCATCGCACCCTAAAGAAGGGATTTTTAGTATGCATCACACCCTTTACATTGGGCAGGTGGGATGCATCGCACCCTTAGCATTGAGCAACCCGTATGGTCCAGTTTTGACCAGTTCTGAGCAGTTTCCCGTGGAGAACTTCTGGGAGATGATGTAATCAGCTGACCTTGTTCTTTTAGGGTATGGAACAACACTTTTAGGGACTTAGGAGTCCTTGGTTTATGGACATGTATGATTGGGGTTGCAGTGCCTAAAAATGTCTATAACAGAATGTCATTTAGCTCAGCCTGCAATTCTTGAATTAACTTCATGACTAGAATTACCAAAGAGGACGGAAAAACAACATCCATTCCATAAACCAATTGGTATGGTGACATGCTAATCAATTTCTTTGTGGTGAGCCTATTAGCCCAAGTGCATTTATGAGGTTGTTGTGCCATGACTTTTTGTTGTCTGCTAACAACTTCTTGATAATATTTACCAAACTTTTATTTGAGGATTCATCCAACCCGTGGGTAATAAGCAATGGAATGTCCTAATGTGATATAGTATTTGTTGCAGAAATCTATCATTTTCTTTGATTCAGATTTAAATAGGAATGCAAAAAATTACAGAGATAACCATAAATACAGATATGCAGTAGAAATAATACTTCATTTCATTACTATAAAATACTGAAATATGCTTACATACAGAAATGGAAAGAAACCAGCTAGGGTGATCGTAGCTTATCTCTGAGAAGAGATGTGGTGGCTACATGCCTTTGAATTGTCTTACAATGAGGCTCGAAGGCCTATTTATTGTTGAGAAACAATGGAAAACCCTAAACATCCAAAAACCTAACCCTAGAAGATGAAACGCCAAACTGTGGGCCCCGTTTGGGTAAATTGGTACATCAACTTCCCCAGGTCGTAACTTTGGCATATGATCTCCATTTGATGCGCGCAGTATCTTGTTAAAAAGATCTATCCGAGAAATACAACTTTGGAAAGAGAAATGTCAGTCTGTGGACCCATGTTGCTCCTAGTTTTCCCAAAAAAATGTTGCTTAGGGACTAAAAATGGCTACGGAAGTTCAGGACCCAAAAAAATGCTAAAAATAGTAAATTGTGATGCAATTAAGGAAACTGAAAAGCTGAAAGAAACAATGGTGGGGGTCCAAATGTACTTGGTGGGTGGCCACCAATATCCACCTGGATCATTCCTCCCCTCTTAGGAAGTAATGGTCCCCATTGCGTTGAGTTCCTCCATGAGATGAGGAAACTTCTGCTGAATTTGGTCCCTGGTGAGCCACTTGCCCTGGTGAAGGAGTTGGCCTACTCTGACAACTCGATACAGTTGGATATTCTGCTGGCAAGTGTGCTTGATCTGTGTGTCCATGATTTGATCAGTTGCAACTTGTTCCATGCAATCTGGATTTAGCTCTGTGGGTGTGAGCTGTTCTTGAATGTTGGATGTGTTTAGTAATGGTGGAAAGTATGGCCGAAGGCAGTCCACATTGAACACTGGGTGTAGGCTAAGGAATGGGAGAATGCTGAGCTCAAATTCATTGTCTCCCACAACCTTGGTAATGGTGTAAGGACCATATCAGAGTGGTCTAAGTTTCCGATAGGCTCCGGTAAGGCTTTCCTTTTGCAAATGCAACGAGACTTTGTCGCCCACCTAAAACTTGTGTGGCACCCGATGTTGATCATGTCGTTGCTTGTACTTGGCATTTGATTTCTCCAGAATGTCATGGAACTGCTGGCAAATATGTTGGATGTGCTCAATGAAGCTATTTGCCTTATCTATTTCAGACTGGACATGAGCCGAACCTGCGTGAGTAGCTGCAAATGGCATGGCCACATCAATGGGACATAGTGGTTGGAATCCCAAGCCCACTTGAAAAGGGCTGTGGCCAGTCAAGCTGTGGAGAGCCCAGTTGTAGCTGTGTTGAACATAGGGGAGGCTCTCATCCCATGTGCGTGGATGATTTGAGTTTTACATGTGCAGAATGTGTACAATCATCCTATTGACAACCTCTGTTTGGCCATCAGTTTGAGGATGGAAGGCCGTGGACTTAGCGAGTTTGGTGTCTAGCATTGACCAGAGACTGGACCAAAATGTACTGAGGAACCTACTGTCCCGGCCTGAGATGATATACTGTGGGATCCCAAAGTGTACCCACACTCGTTCAATGAAGAGTTTAGCAGTGGCATCTATTGTGATATTCTTCTTACAGGTAGCCATAATGGCCATCTTCGAGAACCTGTCAACGACCACAAAAACATATTCGTTTCCATGCTTAGTGGAAGGAATGCCTGACATGTAATCCATGGAGATGGATTCCCAAGCTCGACTTGAGGTAGGCAGTGGGGTATAAAGGCCTTGCTTCTTGATGGTTGGTTTGGCAATGGCGCAGGCAGTGCATGATCTGATGTACTTCCCAACATCTTGTCGAAGATTTGGCCAATAGAAATACTTTTGCAGTACTTCCACCATTTTCTTGACCCCGAAATGCCCAGCAGCCCGACTGTAGTGTGCTTCCAAAATCATCTTGGCACGCTCGCTTGAAGGAACAAAAAGGTGACCCAGGTGGCATAACAGGGCATCTTGGAGGTGAAAATCTGGAACATGCCGACCCTCCAAGAGTGTCGGTATGTGTGGCTAAATTCTGGGTCACTTTTGCAGAGAAGTGGCCAATCAGAAGTCTCGTGCCCATAAGAGTTGAGCATGGTGGTTAATGCCATGATCAGTGGTCGACTGAGGCAATCTACAACATTATTGGTGTTGCCCTTCTTATACTTGATATTCAAATGGAACTGTTGTAGGTATGTGGACCACTTCTGATGGCGATCATTCTGCAATTTCCCTTGGGTCTATATGAATTGGAGGGGTCGGTGGTCTGTGTGAGTGACTGTTTCCTTCCCCAAAATGTAATGTTTCCATTGTCGATAGGCCTGCACAATAGAATACATCTCTTTGTCATAATTGGGATACTTCCAGACTGTGTTTGAAAGTGTCTCACTATGATATGCCACTGGATGCCCGTGTTGAGTAAGGATTGCCCCAATAGCATAGTCAGAGTCATTTGTCTCGACCTCAAATGGTTGTTGCGAGTCTGGAAATGCGAGCACTAGTTCCGAGCAAAGGCGATATTTCAATTCTATGAATGCCTTCTATTGAGATTCAAATCAAAAGAATTTTTCTTTCGCTGCTCCCTTGGTGACTTGACTCAAGGGCCAAGTGATATGAGAAAATCCCAACATGAACATGCGGTAGAAGTTGGCAAGACCTAGAAAGCTGCGGAGCTCTGTTAGAGTGTTTGGAGAGGGCTAATCCTGAATGACTTGGATCTTGGCTAGATCCACATGCACCCCCTGTTCATCAATAATGTATCCCATATACTAAACCTGGGTCATGCCAAAAGTGCATTTCTCCAAATTGGCACATAACTTGTGTTGCCGCAGTGTTTGGAGAACCTGTTAGATGTGGTGGAGGTGCTCTTCCTAGCTCTGGTTGAAGATCAGGATGTCATCCAAGCATACCACTACAAATGAGTTGGTGAATGGCCACAAGATGTCATCTATTAGCCTCATGAAGGTTATAGGAGCATTTGTCAATCTGAAAGGCATAACCAACCATTAGAAAGGGCCCTCCTTGGCTTTGAAGGTAGTCTTCCACACATCAGAGGGTTCGATTGGTACTTGGTGATATCCTGACTTCAAATTGATTTTGCCGAAATATTTTTCCCCCTTCAGTTGGTCTAGGAGGTCATCATTCCGTAGGATCAGGTACCCATTACGGACAGTGATCTTTTTCAACACCCGATAGTCAATACAGAGTCTCCAAGTCCCATCCTTCTTTTGTACCAACATGATTGGGCTTCCATAGGGTGATGAAATCGGACGAATGTGACCTTTCTGTAGTAGCTCCTGAATCTACCTCTTGATTTCATTGTTCTCCAGAATGGAGCACCGATAGATTGGTCCATTGGGCAATGGCGCTCCTGGGGTCAGATTGATGGAGTGCTTGACCTAACGATGCAGAGGAACCCCTGCGGGGGAGGTAAAGATGTCCTCGTACTCCTCCATGACCTTGTCCATCTATAGTTGTCATGCGGAGGGGCCCTGTCTAGAGACCATGGCCATCGTCTTCTTCTTTCCTTGAGGGTGTATCATCAGGAAAAGAAATTTCCCAGTTTTGGAAATGAGCTTACTGCATTGTCTTGTAGTAACCAAAGAGATGGCGGTAGGCAGTGCTACCTCTGGTATCCTGTACAACTTATTTCCCAAAGTAATAATAACAACATGGGGCCTTGATTCATACACAGCATGTCGCTTCCACAAGTATGGTTGTCCTAATAGTACATCACAAACTTCAAGGGGAGGAATGTCACACAATAACTCATCCATGAAGGGCTTAATGTTGTATGGAAGGCGACATTGCTGGCTCATGCAAAGTTCCCGTCCTTGGTGAAGCCACCCGATGGTGTACAGTTGTGGATGTGTTATGGTTGGTAAGCCTAGCCGCTTCACAACCTTTGCCGAAATGAGGTTCTTTTGGTTCCCGCTATCGACAATGAACTGTAGCGGGGATCCATTTACCCACATCTAGGAGCGGAAGAGACGCTCCTCCTCCTCTGGATCTTCGGGTTCCTCCTTCTGGATCTTCGTGGTGGCAACGGTGGTGTTGGGGTCCGCATCAATAATCTGCTTCCCTTTGTCATTTCCCTTGTCAGGTTCTGACTTAGAGTCGGAACATGCATCTGATTATGAAACCTTTAGCTCAGCCACTAGTGACTGCTTGTCCCGACACTCACTTGTGTTGTGAGTGGAGCTCTTATGGAACTCACACCATTTTCCCGTGTCCTTTTTCGGCTTCGCAGCACTGTTCTTTGCTTGCAGCTTTGGCGGGTTGTCTTGGGTTGCCCTGCCTTGGCTTTGTCCTTTATTCTGCGGTTTGGGGGCACCTTTCACTTGCTTCAGATTTGCAGATCCAAATTCTTGCTTCTTTTGTTTAAACCTTTTCTTGACCTTGACGGCATATCGGTATGTCGTGCCGAGCGAGGAGATGTTTAGGAATTCCATTTCTTCCTGGATGTACTTGTGCAGGCAGCCTCGGTATTTGAGTATCAAATGTTGCTCTGAATCCTTGATACCCAACTTTGTGCGAAAGGGTATGGAAAATATTGGTAAACTCCGGCACATCTTGGTCCCTTCCTTGTTGCAGCGTGGTCCACCTTATGTATTGATCCTCATAGCTTCCGACAGGGTAGTACTGCTCCTTGATGGCATCCCGGAATGAATTCCAAGTGGGTGCGGTTGAAAATAGTGAGCCGGTATTTTCATCCTTCTACTTGCAGTAAGTTTCCCACCCATCCTTGACGTGGGGGGCTGCTTTGAGAAAAGCGAAAACAATATTTTCCCAAATCGAAAATTCATGAACAGAAAAATAACCCTCTAGCAGATTTAACCATTTATCTACGGCATCTGCATCTATCTGACCCTTGAATATGGGGATTTAAAATTAACTTGTACCTTAAAGGGCGTGGCCTTTCTAGAGTAGCTACTGGAAACTAATGCATGGCCTCTGGGTAGCTGCTGAAGGATTGGTGCAAAGTTGTCCATGATCGCGTTCCTTTGTTGCTTGAGGGCTTCTTCGAGCAAGATTTTGATAGGATATCCTACCCCCTCATCTTTCTTCTCATTCACCATGGGAGGCCATCGAGATTTACGAGGCTAGTCTTGCAAAGGTTTGACCAGTTCAAGCCCTAACTCCTTTTATCCCGACCTCGTTGGGGACATGCAAATAAAAACAGAGAAAAAGTAGACTGCTCTGATACCAATGATCCAGATTTAAATAGGAACACAACAAATTACAGAGATAGCCATAAATACATATATGCAACAGAAATAATACTTCATTTCATTACTGTAAAATACTGAAATATGCTTACAAACAGAAATGGAAAGAAACCAGCTAGGGTGATGGTAGCTTATCCCTGAGGAGAGATGTGGCAGCTACATGCCTCTGAATTGTCTTACAATGAGGCTCGAAGGCCTATTTATTGTTGAGAAATAATGGAAAACCCTAAACATCCAAAAACCTAACCCTAGAAGATGTAACACCAAACTGTGGGCCTCGTTTGGGTAAATTGGTACATCAACTTCCTGGGGTCGTAACTTTGGCATACGATCTCTGTTTGACGCATGCAGTATCTCGTTAGAAATATCTATCTGAGAACTACAACTGTGGGAAGAGGGTCCATGTTTCTCCCACTTTTTCCAAAAAAACATCATTTAGGGCCTTAAAACGACTCTAGAAGTTCAGGACCTGAAAAACTACTAAAAATAGTAAATTGTGCTACAATTAAGGAAAGTGAAAAGTTGAAAGAAACAGTGGTGGGGGTCCAAATGTACTTAGTGGGTGGCCACCAATATCCACTTGGATCATTCTTAGATCTAAGTGCTGCAGCATTGTCTGTACTAAGCTTGTTTGGGTAGCCAAATCTAGACAGGATATTGGTTTCTAAGAATTTGATGATAACAACATCCGTGGCTAGTCTAGAAGGAGTGGCCTCAATCCATTTGGTGAAATAGTGAGTAGTAGTAAGGATCCATTTATGTTGAGCAGAGGATGGAGGATGAATTTCACCAATGCAATCCAATCCCCATTGTTGGAAAGGACTTCAACAGATATGGGCTTCAAAGGTAGTGCCAAAAGCTTTCTTTTCCCCTCAAATATTTGACATTTGTGACATGAGGTTACCTTTTTATGAACATCTGGGAAAAGTGTAGGCCAGTGAAAACCAGTTCTAAGGATATTATTGGCAGTGGTTTTCCAATACAAATGGCCACCACAGTCACCCTCATGGAATTCCTGCATTATTCTTTCTGCATCATCTCTCAACAAACACTTTAGTAGAATACCACCAACATCTTTCCAATATAAAACATTTTCTATGATGCAAAATTTAACTACTTTTAGCTTTAGAAATCTAGCCTTTGTTTTTGTTAGACCAGGAGGATCATTTAAATTAAATAAAACATAAATAAGGCTTGCATACCAAGGTGAGGTCATGAAAGCCTCATCTAGTTGTGGAGTCGCCTGTTCCTCTTGATCATCCAATTTAGCTACAAAGTTGATATCTAAAGCATTAAAATTAGATTCAACCATCAATTTGGCTAATCCTTGTCCTTTGATAAGCTTGGTTGGCTTGATTTCCATATCATATTCCAGAATGATGGCAATCCATTTGCCTATTTTTCCATCTGGTCCATTCTATGTCAAAATATCTTTAACTACATCATTTGGTACATAAGCAATTATATGAGAATGAAGGATATATACTTTGAAATATTTAATTTCTTTTATCAGTGCGAAAGCCTGTTTTTCCATTATGTTGTAATTGAGTGAAACATCCCTTGAAGAAATGGGTTGTTCATATCCATCATCATTTTTGTGCCAAAGGATAGCTGCAACATTATGTTTAGAAGCAAACGAAAAAATTATAAAATCTTTAGTAAAATCTGGACTAATAAGGATTGGTGCCTTTGTTAATGCTTGTTTAACCTGGTCGAATGATTGCCTAGCTTCAATGTTCCACCTAATTTCAGAATCTCTTTTTATCATGTTTGTGATGTTTCTGAGAAGTTTTGCAAGGTTAGGGATAAATCTTCTCAAGAAGTTTATTCTCCCAATAAATGATTGAAGTTCTTTAATATTTCTTGGATGATTTATTTTCAGAATAGATTCAATCCTTTTAGGATCAATTTTAATACCTTCCTTAGATATGATATGACCAAGAAGTTTTCCCTCTTCAAGGCCAAACACCGTTTTCTTAGGATTTAGTGAAATCCCAAACCTTCTACATTTTTCAAATACTCTTCTCAGGTGCATCAAATGTTCTTCATCAGTTTTAGAATATACAGTTATGTCATCTAGATAGATCACAATAAATCTGCCAATTTCATCAGCAAAAGCAATATCCATTTCTCTTTGAAATGTGGCTCCAACATTCATTAATCCAAAATGCATATTCACATACATGAAGGTACCCCATGGAGTAGTAAAGGTTGTTTTATCCAGATGCTCTGGATGAAATAAGACCTCATGATAACCTGAGAAACCATCTAATAAAGAAATCATAGAAGATCCAACTACCTTTCAAAGAATATGATCCATTTTAGGTAAGGGATAGTTGTCTTTTAGGGAAACTTTGTTTAGGTTTCTGAAATCTATGCATAATTTGATTTCACCTATTTTCTTCCTAGTTGGCACAATATTGGAAACCCATTTAGAGTACCTAAGAGGAACTATGATTTTATAATCATACATTATTTTGATTTCCTTCTCAATTGAAGGCATCAGAACCAGATTTATTTTGCGAAGTTTTTGTTTTAAGGGGTTTTGATCTTCTTTAATTGGAATTTTATGTTCTATGATTTCTATATCATATGTTTTAAGATCTTCATAGCTCCAGGAAAAAATATCACTAAATTCCTTGAATAAAGCAATATATATTTTTTTTCAATTGGTGGGATTCATTTAGATAGTTTTATGATTTTGGGGTCTTTTTTAGTACCTAAATTATAATCTTAAACTATTGTTCCTGAGGGCTCAATCTTAGGATTTTTAGCCACATCATTGAGATAAAATAATTCTTCTAATGGAACTAGACCTTTAGGAAAAACATTATCGTTTAGCTCGAGTGTTTCAAATTCTTCCTTTTCACGGTCTATTTCAGGAAATTCTAATTTATTTACAACTTTATATATGGGTATATTTACACCTAAATTATCTACTTGCCTTTCTAGATTAGAGTGTACAATGATTTGAGTATCTATTTCAGATTCCAAATCAATACTATCATCTTGAAATTCATCTTTGGATTGCAGAAAACTTTCAATTTGTTTATCATTTCCAAACACCTGCCAATACCTCATGTTATCAAGTACATCTGGCTGATGTTTCACCTCCAATACATATTCTTGATTAGGATAAGGCATTTTACAAGAGCTGGCTGAAAAAGCCAGATTGTTTGGAATTATATTTTGTTTTCTAGGAATTGCAAAAAGTTCATATTCAAGAAAACTCTCTAATAAGTCAAGCACAACATTTCTGTATGCTCTCATCCTAGCATGTTTGGTTGAATAATTTCCTTTAATTTGTTTGATAATCAATTCAACATCCCCTTGAATGGAGATTCTTTTAGAACCTAATTTTTTCAATAATTGCAATCCTAGTATAAGGGCTTCATACTCTGATATGTTATTGGTACATTGAAAATTCAACTTGTATGAGTTACCCTCAACATGATAATTTCTTGTGTTCACTACCCAAATGTATGCTCCAAAACCATCTTTGCTACAAGAGCCATCAAAAATCATGTTCCAAATGTAGGTTTTAACCGTGTAAAGAAATTACCTGCCTATGAATTCTAAAACACAGAAAATAAACACTGGGAGAGCATAACACATAAAAAACATATACACAGAGATTTTCCTCTGGATCCCAAAACTGAGACTACCGGCTTAATTTTTCATTATAGTCCTTTCAATGTTACAATACATATTTATACATGCCGAAGCATCCAATACCATGGACCAAAAATCATCACATCCAAAACCATGGACCTAAAACCATCGCATCCAAAACCATGTGCGAAAAATCATGCACAAAACCATAGGTAGGTCTGCCCAACCTAATATATGGTCCAAAAATGAAATTTTCTGGGGCGCTGCCCCAGACCCCATAAAGTGGGGTTACCTGCACCCCTCAAACCCCTGTGACTCCCCCCACTATGCAATGAAGGGGGGGCTCTGCCCCCCTTCTAACCCCTCGATTAACTACGTGGGCTAGTCATGGAAATAATATAACACAACCCAACATTATCCCACTTGTTGTTTTCTTTCCATAGGGGGTCACAAGAGAGCTTAGTCATTTATCCAGCGCTGCAATGCCCATTGTTTCTCTACACCAAGAGAACTTCTCAGAGTTCACAGATTTTGTCAATGCATCTGTAGTATTCTTCAAAGTGTCCACCTTTACCAGCAACACCTTTTTGTCTTCTATCATATGCCTCACAAAGTGATATTGAACATCAATGTTCTTTGTCTTTGAATGATATGCAGGGTTCTTTGCCAAGAAAATTGCACTTTGGCTGTCATAGTCTATCCTTATAGCTCCCTGTACTAACACCATACTTGAACACAATCTCTGCAATGAAACTGCTTCCTTTCTTGCGTGAGTGGCTGCCATGTATTTTGCCTCTGTAGTTGATAGTGCCACTACAAATTGTTTCTTACTCATCCAATTGACTGCACCTCCAAATAGGTTAAACACATACCGACTTGTAGATCTTCTCTGATCCAGATCCCAGTTTGCATCAACAAAGCCATGAATATCCAACACTCTGTCCAATCCTGGTCTTCCTTGGTAGCACAAACCATAATCACTAGTGCCACGCAAATGCCTGAGAACCCGCTTCACTGTTGTCCAGTGCTCCTTCCCTAGTTTTGACATAAACCCGCTCAATACTCTCACTACATGTGAAATGTTTGGTCTTGTATAGACCATCGCATACATCAGGCTACTGACTGCACTTGTATATGAAACAAGGGACATGTCCTCTTCCTCTTCTTGTGTCTCAGGACACTGTTTAACAGATAACTTTACACCTACAGGAATAGGAACCTTCACCAGTTTACTATCCTACATATTAAACCTCTGCAATATTGTCTCGACACACTTCCTCTGGTTTAACCAGAGCTTCCTCTTTGTCTGATCTCTTTTAATTTCCATGCCCAAAATATAGTTTGCAGCACCAAGATCTTTCATGTCAAATTTGGAGGATAAATGGGTCTTCAAATCCTGGATAATTTCTTTGTCATTTCCAACCAGCAACATATCATCCACATACAAGACCAGATAAATAACACAGTCACCAGTTAATTTAAAATACACACAGTGATCTGCTTTGCTTCTGGTGAAGCCAAGTCCCGTATAAATGTATCAAATTTCTGATACCACATCCTTGGTGACTGTTTTAACCCATACAGGGACTTCTTTAACTTGCATACTAGTTCTTTCTTACCCTTCACCGCAAAGCCTTTAGGTTGCTTCATGTAGATCCCATCTTCCAGATCCCTGTGAAGAAATATTGTTTTCACATCCATCTATTCTACCTCAAAATAAAAATCAGTAGCAACAGATAAAAGTAATCTAATGGAAGTTACCTTGGCAACAGGAGAAACAATATCACCAAAATCAATTCCCAGCATCTGGGAATAACCTTTTGCTACCAATCGAGATTTGTATTTCTCCACCTTTCCTTTTGCATTTGTCTTCTTGTTGAACACCCATTCGCTGCCAATGGGTTTCCTTCCAACTGGTAACTCCACCAGATCCCAAGCTTGATTTTTGTGTAAAGATGCCATTTCATCAACCATGGCCTCTTCCCAGAGTTTTCCATCCTCTGAATCTACTGCTTCCTTCACAGTTCTGGGATCATCATCAGTAATAGATAAAACAATATTTGAATAGAAAGCAGAGGGACTATACCTTTCTGGCTACCTTCTTTCTCGAACTGATCTTCTCACACCTGGAGTTTGTGGCTCTTCATCTTCTAATTCCTCCTCTGCTGTAGAGTCTGATTCTTCCTCCTTTAGCTCAAACTCTATCTTCTTAGGTTCCTTTGGTTGGACTTCATATTTAATAACATATTTCACCTCTCTAAACACCACATCTCGGTTGTACACAACCTTCTTTGTTACTAGGTTCCAAAGCTTATAACCCTTTAAACCATCCTTATACCTAATAAAGATGCAATTTTTAGATTTACTATCTAACTTGGTTCGTTTATCCTTTGGAACATGTACATATGCATCACATCCAAATACCCTCAAATGTGAAAGAGATGGTTTCTTACCAATCCATACCTCTTGTGGAGTTTTATCCTCCAATGTTGATGAAGGTGATCTATTGACCAGGTAACATGTTGTCTCCACCGCCTCTACCTAGAATTTCTGTCCTAACCTGGCACCACTGAGCATGCTTCTTGCCCTTTCCATCAATGTATTGTTCATTCTTTCTACAACTCCATTTTTCTGAGGTGTATATGGAGTAGTCTTCTGTCGTGCTATACCACACTTCTTACAAAATTCTTCAAATTCCTTATTGCAAAACTCTCCACCATTATCTGTCCTCAACACCTTTATCTTCTTCTCTTTCTAGTTTTCCACCAGAGCCTTAAATTCTTTAAACCTATCAAAGACTTCAGATTTTTTCTTAAGGAAATATATCCATGTATTCCTTGAGTGAAGGTCTTAACCCTCTATAGAAATTACCTGCATACGAATTCTAAAACACAGAAAATAAACAATGCGAGAACATAACACATAAAACACATATACACGGAGATTTTCCCCTGGATCCCAAAACCAGGACTACCAACTTGATTTTTCATTATGTTCCTTTCAATGTTATAATATATATTTATACATGCTGAAGCATCCAATACCATGGACCGAAAAACCATCGCGTCCAAAAAACATGTGCAAAAATCATGCAAAAAACCATAGGTGGGTCCGCCCAACCTAACATAGGCTCCAAAATCAAAATTTTCCAGGGTGCTGCCCCGAACCCCATAAAGTGGGGTTACTACTACCCCACAAACACCCTGTTAACTACGTGGAAAGAATATAACAAAACCAAAAATTCTCCCACTTTTTGTTTTCTTTCCATAGGGGGCCACATGAGAGCTTAGTCATTTTTTTAGCCTTGAAATGCCCATTGTTTCTCTACACAAAGAGAACTTCTCAGAGCTCACAGATTTTGTCAATGCATCTGTAGTATTCTTCAAAGTGTCCACCTTTACCAGCAACACCTTTTTGTATTCTATCATCTCCCTCACAAAGTGATACTGAATATCAATGTGCTTTGTCTTTGAATGATAAGCAGGGTTCTTTACCAAGAAAATTGCACTTTGGCTATCACAATCTATCCTTATAGCTCCCTGTACTAACCCCAAACTTGAACACAATCTCTGCAAACAAACTGCTTCCTTGCTTGCATGAGTGGCTGCCATGTATTCTGCCTTTGTAGTTGATAGTGCCACTACAGATTGTTTCTTACTCATCCAATTGACTACACCTCCAAATAGGTTAAACACATACCCACTTGTAGATCTTCTCTGATCCAAATCTCCAACACAGTCTGCATCGACAAAGCCATGGATATCCAAAACTCTGTCCAATCCTAGTCTTCCTTGGTAGCACAAACCATAATTACTAGTGCCACGCAAATACCTGAAAACCCGCTTCATTGTTGTCCAATGCTCCTTCCCTGGTTTTGACATAAACCTGCTCAATACTCCCACTGCATGTGCAATGTTTGGTCTAGTACAAACCATTGCATACGTCAGTCTACTGACTGCACTTGCATATGAAACATAGGACATATCCTCTTCATCTTCTTGTGTTTTGGGACACTGTTCAACAGATAACTTTACACCTACAGGAATAGGAACCTTCACTAGTTTACTATCCTGCATATTAAACCTCTGCAATATTGTCTCAATAGACTTCCTCTAGTTTAACCAGAGCTTCCTCATTTCCTAATCTCTTTTAGTTTCCATGCCCAAAATATAGTTTGCAACACCAAGATCTTTCATGCCAAATTTGGAGGAAAATTGGGTCTTCAAATCCTGGATAATTTCTTTGTTATTTCCAACCAGCAACATATCATCCACATACAAGAACAAATAAATAACATGGTCACCAATTAATTTAAAATACACACAATGATCTGCTTTTCTTTTGGTGAATCCAAGTCCCCATATAAATGTATCAAATTTCTGATACCACATCCTTGGTGACTGTTTTCACCCATACAAAGACTTCTTTAACTTGCATACTAGTTCTTTCTTACCCTTCACGGCAAAGCCTTCAGGTTGCTTCATGTAGATCTCCTCTTCTAGATCCCCGTGAAGAAATGTTGTCTTCACATCCATCTGTTCTACCTCAAAATCAAAAGAAATAGTAATAGATAAAAGTAATCTAATAGGAGTTACCTTGGCAACAGGAGAAAAACTATGACCAAAATCAATTCCTGGCACCTAGGAATAACCTTTTGCTACCAACTGAGTTTTGTATTTCTCCACCTTTCCTTCTGTATTTGTCTTCTTCTTGAACAACCATTTGCTATCAATGGGTTTCCTTCTAGCTGGCAACTCCACCAGATCCCAAGCCTCATTTTTGTGCAAAGATGCCATTTCATCAACCATGGCCTCTTTCCAGAGTTTTCCATCATCTGAATCCACTACTTCCTTCACAGTTCTGGGATCATCATCAATAATAGATAAAGAAAAATTTGAACAGAAAGCAGATGGACTATACCTTTCTAGTTGCCTTCTTTCTCAAACTGATCTTCTCACACATGGAGTTTGTGGCTCTTCATCTTCTGATTCCTCCTCTACTATAGAGTCTGATTCTTCCTCCTTTAGCTCAAACTCTATCTTCTTAGGTTCCTTTGGTTTGACTTCATGTTTAATAACATATTTCACCTCTCTGAACACCACATCTTTGTTGTACACAACCTTCCTTGACATTGGGTTCCAAAGCTTATAACCCTTTAAACCATCCTTATACCCAATAAAGATGCACTTTTCAGATTTACTATCCAACTTGGTTATTTTCTCCTTTGGAACATGTACATATGCATCACATCCAAATACCCTCAGATGTGAAAGAGATGGTTTCTTACCAGTCCATACCTCTTGTGGAGTCTTATCCTCCAACACTAATGAAGGTGATCTGTTGACCAAGTAACATGCTGTCTCCACCGCCTCTGCCCAAAATTCCTGTCCTAACCTGACACCACTAAGCATGATTCTTGCCTTTTCCATCAACATCTTGTTCATTATTTATGTAACTCCATTTTGCTGAGGTGTATATGGAGTAGTATTCTACCATGCTATACCACACTTCTTACAGAATTCTTCAAATTCATTACTACAAAACTCTCCACTGTTATCTGTCCTCAACACCTTTATCTGCTCCTCTGTCTAGTTTTCCACCAGAGCCTTAAATTCTTTAAACCTGTCAAAGACTTCAGATTTCTTCTTAAGGAAATATATCCATGTATTCCTTGAGAAGTCATCTATAAATGATACATAGGACACAAAATTACCCAGTGATGGAACATTCATAGGTCCAAACACATCATTGTGTACAATATCTAATATCTGTTTTGCCCTCTTACCACCAGAGGGGAAACTCACCTGATTCTGCTTCCCATATACACAATTTTCACAGAAATCAAAATCCAAAGAGCTATTACTCATACCTTTACCATGAAGTATTTGAAGACCCTTCTCTCCAATATGTGCAAGCCTTTGATGCCACAACATGGTCTTTTCTCCAGTGACCACTAGATTTTCTGCTCCACTTTTAGGAGCCACAGAACTGTTACACCCATCAGCAGTGCTACCTTGCAGCTTGTACAAAGTTCTAGTTCAAACTCCCCGCATCAATACTAGTGCTCCCTGAACCATCTTGTAGGTATCCTTCTCAAACACTGTTTTACACCTGCATCATCCGACTTGCTTACAGAAATCATATTTATGGCCAATGCAGGAATATGCAGAACACCCGAAAGTGTTCTAACCCTTCCACCTTGCAATTTCAACTTTACTTTTCCGCGACCAACAATTCTAGCCTTCCTATCATCCCCTAAGAAGACATCATCACCATCGTATTTCTCATACTTGCAGAACCACTCTCTATTGGGAGTGAAGTGAAAGGATGCACTTGAGTCAATCAACCATGCCTCATGATCTACATGTGTACTTGAAGAAGCCAAGTACACATCCCCACCTTCAACTGAGGTGGTTTTTGCCTCTGTAGAAGGAGCATCATAAGATCCCTTTCCTTTATCAGGAGCTTTAGATTGATAGTCCCTTTTGAAGTGCCCTTCCTTTCCACATTTCCAGCACACCACCTTTACAGGTTTTCGTGGAGATTTAGATCTCCCTCTAGATTTAGATCTCCCACTCGATGACTTATTTTTGTTTCTGTTCTGGGACCATCCTCATATAGACAAGGCATCACCATTCTGGCTCTCCATATTTTTTTGTCTCATCTCCTCCATCAACATGGATGAGACTATTTCATCAAAATGCAAGGCAGTTGCATTGCTACCTATTGAAATAACCAAACTATCCCACGAATATGGTAGAGAACACAACAAACTAATGCACTTATCTTCATCTGAAATTTTAATATCAATAGATGCTAATTGAGTTACCACAGTATTAAACGTATTCAAATGCTTTGTCACCGAGTCTCCATCTTTCATCCTTAGGTTATACAACTTTTTCCGCAGGGACAGTTTATTCACTAGAGACTTAGATTGGTACAAAGTCCCTAACTTGTCCTGCAAAGTCTTCGTCGTAGCTTCCCTTGATACATTTAGCAATATTGAATCTGTGACACATAATCATATTTTTCTCTTTGCCTTCCGATCCAACTTATTCCATTCTTCATCGGTCACTCCCATTGGTTTAGTACCTGGATCTACCACGATCCACTGATCTTTATCCACCAACAGATCCTCCATCTTGAGTTTCCACAACTCAAAACTCTGACTATTAAACTTCTCGATCTCTCTCTTTCCACTGCTTGCCATTTTCTTTCACTACTAGAATCGATCCCGCAGATCTCCCACTGAACAGGGTCTACCACAGGCCCGAGCGAAACCCCTCAACAACAAAGGCATCCCCTTGAATTCGAAATAGCTCTGATACCAAATGAAGGTTTTAAACCCATACAGAAATTACCTGCATACGAATTTTAAAACACAAAAAATAAACAATGCGAGAGCATAATAGATAAAACACATATACATAGAGATTTTCCCCTGGATCCCAAAACTAAGACTACTAGCTTGATTTTTCATTATGTTCCTTTCAATGTTATAATACATATTTATACATTCTGAAGCATCCAATACCATGGATCGAAAAACCATCGCATCCAATACAATGGACCGAAAACCATCGCGTCCAATACCATGGACCGAAAAACCATCACATCCAAAAAAAAATGTGCAAAAATCATGCACAAAACCATAGGTGGGTCCGCCCAACCTAACATAGGGTCCAAAATCAAAATTTCCATCAAGTGGGGTTACAGGTACCCCTCAAACCCCCTGTTAACTACGTGGAAAGAATATAACACAACCCAACATTGAGAAGTCATCTATAAATGATACATAGTACACAGACTTACCCAGTGATGGAACCTTCACAGGTCCAATCACATCACTGTGCACAAGCTCTAATATCTGTTTCGCCCTCTTACCACTAGAGGGGAAACTCACCCAATTCTACTTCCCATATACACATTTTTCACAAAAATCAGAATCCAGAGAGCTATTACTCATACCTTCTACCATACCTTTACCATGAAGTATTCGAACGCCCTTCTCTACAATATGTCCAAGCCTTTGATGCCATAGCATGGTCTTCTCTCCAGAGACCACTAGATTTTTTGCTCCACTTTTAGGAACCATAGAATTGTTGAACCCATCAACAACAGTGCTACTTTGAAGCTTTTATAGAGTTCCAATCTGAACTCCCTACATCAATAACAATGCTCCTCGCACCATCTTGCAAGTATCCTTCTCGAACACTATTTTTACACTTGCATCATCCAGCTTGCTTACAAAAATCATATTTTTGGCCAATGAAAGAATATGTAGAACACCCAGAAGTGTTCTAACCCTTCCACCTTGCAATTTAAACTTTACTTTTCCACGACCAATGATTCTAGCCTCCCTATCATCCCCTAAGAAGACATCACCGCCATCATATTTCTCATACTCGCAGAACCACTCTCTATGGGGAGTGAAGTGGAAGGATGCACCTGAGTCAATCAACCATGCCACATGATCTACATGTGTACTTGAAGAAGCCAAGTACACATCCCCAACTTCATCTAAGGTGGTTTTCACCTCTGCAAAAGGAGCATCATCATATCCCTTTCCTTTGTCAGGAGCTTTAGATTTACAGTCCCTTTTGTAGTGTCCTTCCTTTCCGCATTTCCAGCACACCACCTTTACAAGTTTTCTTGGAGATTTAGATCTCCCTCTAGATTTAGATCTCCCACTCGATGACTTATTTTTGTTTCTATTCTAGGATTGTCCTCATACAGACAAGGCATCACCATTCTGGCTCTCCATATTTTTCTGTCTCATCTCCTTCGTCAGCAAGGATGATATTATTTTATCAAACTGCAAGGCAATAGCATTGCTACCTATTGCAATAACCAGTCTATCTCACGAATCTGGTAGAGAACACAACAAAATAATGCACTTATCTTCATCTAAAATTTTGATATCAATAGATGATAACTGACTTAACATAGTATTAAACACATTCAGATGCTTTGTCACTGAGTCTCCATCTTTCATCCTCAGGTTATACAACTTTTCCATAGGAACAATTTATTCACCAAAGACTTAGATTTGCACAAAGTTCCTCACTTGTCCCACAAAGCCTTCACGTAGCTTCCCCTGATACATTCAACAATAGTGAACCTGAGACACACAATCTTATTGTGCTCTTTTCCTTTCCATCCAACTTCTTCCATTCTTCCTCAGACACTCCTGTTGGTTTAGTACCCGGATCTACTGTGATCCATTGATCTTTATCCACCAACAGATCCTCCATCTTGTGTTTCCACAACTCAAAACTCTGACCATTAAATTTCTCGATCTCTATCTTTCCACTGCTCGCAATCTTCTTTCACTACCAGAATTGATCTTGCAGATCTCCCACTGAACAAAGTCTACCACAGGCCCGAGTGAAGCCCCTTAGCACCAAAGGCGTCCCCTTGAAGCCAAAACCTAGCTTTGATACCAAATGTAGATTTTAACCCTGTACAGAAATTACCTGCATACGAATTCTAAAACACAGAAAATAAACAATGTGAGAGCATAACACATAAAACACATATACACAAAGATTTTCCCCTGGATCCAAAAACCGGGACTGCCAGCTTGATTTTTCATTATATTCCTTTCAATGTTATAATACATATTTATACATGCCTAAGTATCCAATACCATGGACCGAAAACCATCGCGTCCAAAACCATGGACCGAAAACCATCGCGTCCAAAACCATGGACCGAAAACCATCACATCCAAAACCATGTGTGAAAAATCATGCACAAAACCATAGGTAGGTCTGACTAACCTAATATAGGGTCCAGAAACAAAATTTTCTGGGGCGCTGCCCTAGATCCCATAGAGTGGGGTTACCTACACTTCTCAAACCCCCTGTGACTCCCCCATCTATGCAACAAAGGTGGGGCTCCACCCCCTTCTAACCCCCTGGTTAACTACGTGGGCTAGTCGTGGAAAGAATATAACACAACCCAACACCAAAGAGGTTCAAGAGGAGTATTCAGTTCTATTATTTGTGATTGGGTTGGGTCTATTTTAGAAATTTCAATTTTAACATTGATCACTTGAGTGTTGATATCTCCACCTGATCCAGATTTAAACAGGAACGCAACAAATTACAGAAATAACCATAAAAACAGAGATGCAGTGGAAATAATACTTCATTTCATTAATGTAAAATACTGAAATATGCATACAAACAGAAATGGAAATAAACCAGCTACGGTGATGGTAGCTTATCATTGAGAAGAGATGTGGCAGCTACATGCCTCTGAACTGTGTTACAATGAGGCTTTAAGGCCTATTTATTGTTGAGAAACAATGGAAAACCCTAAACATCCAAAAACCTAACCATAGGAGATGAAATGCCAAACTATGGCCCCGTTTGGGTAAATTGGTACATCAACTTCCCGAGGTTGTAACCTTGGCATACAATCTCCGTTTGACGTGTACAATACCTCGTTAGAAAGACCTATCTGAGGACTACAGCTTTTGAGTGAGAAAAATTATCTAATGACCCATGTTTCTTATAGTTTTCCCAAAAAAATTCGTTTAGGGCCTCAAAACGACTCTGGAAGTTCAGGACCCGAAAAACTGCTAAAAATAGTAAATTGTGCTACAATTAAGGAAACTGAAAAACTGAAAAGACAGTTGTGGGGGTCCAATTGGGATAGGTGGGTGGCCACCAACATCCACCTGGATCATTCCTCCCCCCCTTATGGAGCAATTCTTCCCATTGCATTGTTTTCCTCCATGAGATGAGGAAACTTCTATTGAACTTGGTCCCTGGTGAGCTGTTCTGCAACCTCTCATGTGTCTAGTAATGGTGGGAAGCATGGTTGAGTGCAGTCCACATTGAACACTCAGTGCAAGTGAAGGAATGGGGGAATGATGTGTTCCAAATCATTGTTTCCCATAGCCTTGTTAATAGTGTAAGGAACATATCGGAGTGGTCTGAGCTTCTGATGGGCTCTAGTAAGACGTTCTTTCTGCAAATGCAACTAGACTTTGTCGCCCACCTAAAACTTGTGTGGTACCTGATAGTGAAATGGTGTCCTTGTGGGTGAGGAGAAGATGTTCCTATCTGCGTTCATGACCGTATCCCTCTGCTGCTACTGCTGGGTGGAGGAATCCTTCGCGGGGGTCATGGATGTGGCGATGATCTTCCCCTTACTTTGGGAGTGAACCAGAAAAAAAATGAATTTCCTAGTCTAGGAGATGAGCTGGCTGCCTTTCTTAGCAGTGATCAAAGAGGTGGTGGTAGGTGGGGCTACCTCTGGTACCCTGTATAATGAATTAACCAAAGAAATAATAAAAATGCAAGGCCTTCACTCCTACATAGCATGTCGCCTCCACAAGTATGGCTAGCCTAATAATACATCACAAACATCTAGAGGTGCAACATCACACAATACCTTGTTTGTGAAGGGTTTGATGTTGTAGGGAAGGTGGCATTGCTGGCGGACTCGAAGATCTCGTCCTTGGTGAAGCCACCTGATTCTGTATGGTTACGGGTGTGGTATGGTTAGTAGTCCTAGCCGATTCATGATATCCGCTGAAATAAGGTTCTTTCGGCTCCCACTGTCAATAATGATTTGCAACAACGAACCCTTCACCCATATGTGTGAGTGGAAAAGACGCCCCCCTCCTCTAGATCTTCGGGCTCATTCTTCTTGACCTTGGCGATGGCAACTATGGCGATAGGCTCCACATCAATGATCTGCTTCCCTTTGTCATTCCCCTTGTCAGGTTCTGACTCAGGGTCTGAACATGCATTTGATTCAAAAGCCTTCAACTTGGCCACCAACGACTGCTTGGTCCGACACTCACTTGTGTTATGAGTGGGGCTCTTATGGAACTCACGCCACTTTCCTATGTCCTTGTTTGACTTCGTGGTGTTATTATTTTCTTGCAGCTTCGACAGGTTGTCTTGGGTCACCCCGCCTTGGCTTTGTCCTTTGTAATTCAAATTTGCAGATCCAAAGTCTTGTTTCTTTTGTTAAAATTTTTGCTCGATTTTGACAGCATATCGATATGCCATGATGAGCGAGGAGATGTTCAGGAACTCCATCTCATCTTGGATGTATCTATCTAGGTAACCGTGGTATTTGAGTACCAAGTGCAGCTCAAAATCCTTGATACCCAACTGTGTGCAAAGGGTACAAAAAAATGTTTGTGAACTCCAGCACATCTTGGTCCCTTCCTTGCCGTAGCGTGCTCCACTTTATGTATTTGTCCTCATAGATTTTGACAGGGTAGTACTACTCCTTGATGGCATCTCAGAATGAATTCCAAGTGGGTGCGGCTAAAAATAGTGAGCCCATACTTTCATGCTTCTGCTCGCAGTAGGTTTCCCACTAGTCCTTAACGTGGGGGGCTGCTTTGAGAAGAGCGAAAATAATCTTTTCCCGACTGGAAAAATCATGAACAAAAAAATACCCTTCTAGTAGATTTAACCATTTATCTACAACATCTGTGTCTATTTGACTCTCGAATATGGGAATTTCAAAATTAACTTGTACCTTAAAGGGTGTGGCATTTCCAGAGTTGCTGTTGGAAGCTGATGTGTCACCTCTCGGTAGTTGCTAAAGGATCTGGGCAAAGCTGTCCATCATCGCGTTCCTTTGCCACTTGAGGGCTTCTTAGAGCAAGATTTTAATAGAATATCCTACCCCCTCATATTTATTTTCATCCACCATGGGAGGTCATCGGGATTTATGAGGCTGGTCTTGCAAAGGTTCAACTAGATCAAGCACTAGCTCCTTATATCCCACCTCGTTGGGGACATAAAAGAAAAATAGAGAAAGAGTAGACCGCTCTGAGACCATTGATCTGGATTTAAACAAGAATGCAAAAAATTATAGAAATAACCATAAACACAAAGATGCAGCAGAAATAATAGCTCATTTCATTAATGTAAAACACTGAAATATGCTTACAAATAGAAATGAAAATAAACCAGCTAGGGCGATGATAGGTTATCTCTGAGAAGAGATGTGGTGGCTACATGCCTCTGAATTGTGTTACAATGAGGCTCGAAGGCCTATTTATTTTTGAGAAATAATGGAAAACTATAAACATCCAAAAATCTAACCTTAGGAGATGAAGCGCCAAACGGTGGGCCTCGTTTAGGTAAATTGGTACATCAATTTCCCAGGGTTGTAACTTTGGCATATGATCTCCGTATGACATGCACAATACCTCGTTAGAAAGATCTATCTGAGGACTACAACTTTTGAGTGATCAAGATTGAACAATGACCCATGTTACTCCTAGTTTTCCCAAAAAACGTCGTTTAGGGGCTCAAAACAGCTCTAGAAGTTCAGGACCCAAAAAACTGCTAAAAATAGTAAATTGTGCTACAATTAAGGAAACTGAAAAACTGAAAGAGATAGTTGTGGGGGTCCAAGTGGGATAGGTGGGTGGCCACCAACATCCACCTGGATCACCATCATTGTAAAGAATGAAAGAATCCAAATCTAAATGAACCGAATAAAGAGGGTAGTTGTGAGGTTTCTCTTAGCTACTCACCATGAATTTCATCAAGGTTTCCCTATATAATCTTCTTTCTTGCCCAAAAACTGGTATGGTGGCAAAGGTCATATCCTTCTGTAGGGTTCCTTGTAATTTTTCTCCCGATGAGCGTGACAACAACATGCCATACTTGAGGGGAATATCTGCAACCACTATATCCATTACAAGACTTTTGGCTCATATTTGTCCTAAAGTAACACACGGGTCTTTGATGAGACCTAGACATCTTACTTTATTGGAATCAAAAGAGTATAAGTCCTTATAAGGTCTGGTAATGTCAAGTCCTAATTTCTCCATAACAACTTTAGGCATTAAGTTGTGGGAATCTCCTGAATCTAACATAGCATTATGGAGGTTTTTATCAAGAATATTTAGGTTAACGTAGAAAACAGGAACACCCCCTTCTTGTGGTTTTCCCTCAACTTCCAGTCCAAATAAGAGTTTAGGCTAGTCATCATTCATATTTACAAAATCAATGTTTTCCCCTATGTTTAAAGCTTTCATTACTTGGGGTTTGTATATATTTTTTCTCATTAAATCTGTGAGAGGAATAGGGATTTTCAATTTTTCTATTTCATTCTCAATATTAAATGATGTTTGAATCTTAATCAAGTTGGGAAGTTCATATTGATCGGTGATTGGTTTTTTCATAGGCTCTTTTTGTTGGCTGGTGGTTAGGATATCTATTTGAGTAGTTTTAGAAACATTGTCAACTATCTTCTTGACATGGATTTCTACTTTTTTCTTACCTGGATTATCCACAGTTTTCTTAGGAAGACTATCTGTGGATTTCTTAGGTTCAATTTCAGATGAATTTCTAGCAGGATTATTTGAGTTTTTAGTGTTGAGAGTTTCTGGATTCTTTTTGCTCCTAAGGTTATACTTCCTATGGACTTCCATTATGGCATTTTCAAACCCTTTTTTATATTCATCTCATTCTTCAGAATCTAGTTCAGTTTGGGCTAGGAGAAAGAGTTCTTGCTCCTCTTGAGTGAGGAAAAATGTCTCATCATCATTTATCCCCATCAAATTTATTTGATTATCATCCAAATATTTCATAATATTCCCCTCATCATCTGTGTAATTTTCCTAAAAAGGAGGTCGAACCTGTTGGCCTGGGCCCTTTTGTTCTCTTTGTTGAATTTGGGGAACATTCCTTCTGAAGTCTTGGTTTCTATTTTGGGGAGCATTTTGGTTCTCTCTCACTTCAGTTTGTTCATCTAGGTTTACTCTTTGCATCATCTGATTCACTAATCTCACTAGGTTACCAATTTTATGATCAACAACAGAAGTAGAATGCTCTTCTTTTATGGTAACTCTACATTCTAATTTTAGTTTGGCCTTCTTGGCTAAGATGTTAGCTTCCACTTTGATAACATCTTCTTGCATTTCTTCCAAAGTTGCAGGGTCTATTTCTCTAAGTTGATATTCCACGTCTATATAAAAACCATTAGGAAATCAATTAGAGCTAGGCCAAGGGAGGGCTTGATGTCTTGTGGAATGGCATTGTAAATAGTATTAAATCATTCACATTATTCTTCCACATTTTCATTTGGTTTTCTTTTCAGTCTTTTATATTCATTTAGGAGTTGAAGTGGATTTTTCTTGATCTCCCATCTAGCTAAGAAAGTTTGATGGAATGAATCAAGGTTGGATATACTTCCTGCAGGTAAACTCCTAAACCATTTTTTGACATCACCTCCTAAACTTTGAGTAAACAATCTAATTTTAACATCGGCTTCATCTACTTCTTTGAGGTCAAACACATCATTCATTCTATCTACATGCTGCTGAGTAGTATAAGCACCAATGTTATCAAAGGTCACAATTTTAGATTTGTAATCTCCAAGCATAGCATTTTGTTGGTTTGGTAACACCAAAGGTGCATACCTACTTGCTATAACTAGTTTGGAAGATTGACTGGAAGATGGACCTGATGCAGGTGTAGTTGTGATAACTACATGGATAGTAGGAATAACAGTTTGAGATATCACAGGTGAGGAAGTTGAAACTATGGAATGAGTAGGACTGGGAGGCTATAGATGAACATATTGGGAAGATTGACTAGACAAAGAGGCTATTGCAACTGTTAAAGAAGAAAATTCAAAAGATTTTTGCATATTAGCTTCTTCAATAGCTTCGTCCAAAACTGAAACTAGACCTTGTAATTTTTCAAATTGCTGAAGGGATTCAAGACCTGGATCTTTTTCAAGAAGTTGGGCTTGGGTATGTATGGTTGCAGTAGGGATTTACCAATGACAGTTTGACCTACAAAAGCCTCAGATTTTGATCTAAACAAACTATGTTGGAAAGGCAAATCAAACACTATATCCTGAATAGTTTCAAATTTCTTTGGAAGAGAATTAGACCTAGACAAAGGACTATTCTCAAGAAGAGAATTAAATCTATTCAAAGGACTATTGCTACCTCGACTCTAAGTCAAACTTCTCTTTCTCACCAATTTTTCTGTATTATCTACAAATTCATTAGGGTTAGGATTAGGGTGAGCTCTAGTGAAAATTATTCTGGGAGCTAGGTCTATTAAAAATCATCACACAAATAAAAAATCAAATCAATGATACACTAAATATTTACAAAATAACAACCTTAGATCATGTATTTCATAATGACATATAAGTTTAATTTATAGAAATATTGATTAGAAACTAGGGAATAATGATTTTTAAATCTAAAGAGTTTTCTAATCCCCAGTATGGTCACCACTATGTTGTCATTCTATATTTTTGAGGTTGTGGGAGTAAACAGATAAGACAACATCAAAACCACTTTGGAAGCTGGGATCTAGGCCTGCCAGCTTTAGAGAGGGATTTCTTTGTTTATTTTAGCTTTTTTATATGAATTTTAGGATAGTTATGATTGTACTTGTTTGTTTTGTTTGAAAGGTTTGGTTGATTTCAGTGTTATAATTCCATTGCGCTATGGAGTTTATAAACTAAACTGGGTTTTTTCATCAATTTTTAGAGGAGTTCTCACAGGGCAAGCTAGGTTGCATTAACTGGAGCTTTTTAGAAATTAAATAGAAATCAAGGAGAAATTAAGAATTCCTTGATTTGACGTCAGTGGAAAACATTAAAATTATCAACAACCAAAATAGGGTGCTTTAAATAACAAATCCTATTTATCATAGTTTCTGTTGATTAATTAAGAAATTTAGAATAACAAAGAAAATAAAAACAATGTTTAAACAAATAGATAGAAGAGACACATCACCATTTAGTACACCACATGAATCCTATGAAAGGTCTTTGTAATATTGATGCTCTAGTACTTTGAAAATTACAATACGCAAAAGGAAATTACATTTGGAAATCAACCCTTAATACTTCAAACAATGAAGTATTTATAATGAAAATTAAAAAAATGATTTACAAAATCACTATCAAACCGATAATGTATTATTAGCCTAATTACAAGCAATATCATCTAATCCTGGAGGAAGAATAGGCCATGTAGGACGTTGAAAAGAAAGGTGGCCCTTTTTTGATGGTTTCCATTGCTGAGTCAAACCAAAATAATGCTACGATGCTGAACTAACCGTCATGCTGGCTGCTGCACTAGAAATTGTTTTACTGTCACTGAATTATCCTTCAATCCAGTAAATCAACCAATTCTTCCCATCTGCTTTCATCTGGTATTGTCAATTTTGCTACCCTAGGGTAGCTTTCATCTACCTCTGTGTATTTGGCGAAGGTTGGCTTGATAGTAAAAATGTGTTTTACTTTTTTCTGTACATAGAAATCATTTGGCATGGTTTCCAAAAAGGCCTTTGCTGTCATACTGCCCTTAATCCCACTAACCTTAATGATGCTTCTAGCCATTTCTTTCATCTTCAAGACATAGTCTTCTTGAGTGATCAATTTTTCATTTATAACATAAATTCTAGGGAGTCCCTTTTGGATTAATGCTTCAATTCTGTTTGTGGACCTGTTTACTTGTAACTCCAAGGTTTCACATATTTCCTCCAATTGATCAATGAGATTTCTCTTTGTCAAGACTTTCTTGACTTACAGAATGGTGGAAGTTCTATTACTGATCCCTACTTCTTCAAGCTCATACTTGGACTTCGAGTTCATGAACTTGATTATATTAGAGGCTTCTGTGGGCGTCTCTCCCGGCTTTTCTCTTCCCTTCGCAATAGTTTTTGTAGCTTTTTCTATCAGCTCTTTCTGCTCAAACATGATTTGGATAAAAAGCCAAATCTCATTCATAGAGTCCAGTATGTTCATCCAGATGGTTTCCTTGGCTTGGGCCAAGGTCTGACCAATCGAGGTATCTCTCTCTCCCTTCTGAAACTTTTCCAACAATCTCTAGGATTTCTGCATTTCAGTAACCTGAGCTGCTTCTGCTTTGGCATTTTTCACTTCTAGACCTTTGAGTTGGCCCTGCAAAGTCTCAATATCCTTTGACTTGAGTGACATGTTCTCCAATGTCTTTGTTACTTGTTCAAGACTCACAATTTGAGTGGAGGAAGTGGCTGCAGTGGTTTCTCTGTTAATGGAAGCTGAGAAATAGGTATGGAATCTAGGGGGACAATGACCATCTTCAGGCTGTATTCCTTCTCCTTTATCATTTTCTCAATCTCTACCTCCATCTGCCTATTATGTATATTCTTCTCTATGATCAATTTCATCATATCTGCGTTATGTGCTTCACCTTCATCAATATCCTTGGTCATTGGATCCTTTGTGGTTGGCAGCTTGAGCTGCTTTTTAAAATCTACAATGTCCATGTTCTTCTTTTTAATTAATCTCCTCAGCAACATTGACATATTTAGGGTCATACCCTATCTTAATCACCAAGTCTTCCAAAGACTTGATCCTGTTATCTTTGGCTAAGGTGGAGACTTTCTCCATTTTCAACTGTAACTGAACATTTGGAAAAGAAACTTGCAATTTAGAAAGTAACATAGCAGTGTTAGTCAAAGTGGAGGATATCATTTCACCAGTTTTCTTGTGCATCTCCATTTGATCAATAGGAGGTATATCCTTTTTGATGAATTTAAAAGTGGTGCTCTTGTAGTCTGCTGCTAATTTTGGTTGTGGAATCTAAGCCTCAAGAAAGGCCATCTGCATTTTTCCATGTTCCATGTCAAAGAATGACAACAACCTGCTCTGTGAGCTGGGGGTCTGCTTCCAGAATTGGTTATAGGTACTATTTTTTAAAATCTCATTTCTGAGCTTAGTCTCCTTGTACCTATAAAAAACTATCCTCTATTTTTCTGTTTAGACATTTTGTGATTCTAGCTCAGTTTCCTTGTGACCTTGTGAAAATGAAGGCCTAGTAGGAGATGTTGTGAATTTGCTAGTTGCAGGTGGTGAATCCGTGATGATGATGGCGGCTTGCTCTTCAGTTTCTTTGTCCAATTCTACTCTAGGAGTTAACTTTGCTCTCTTCTTGTAGCTGATCTTGAATTCTTTAGCTTCACTTCCAGTTGTCGATGATGATCCGTCCTCCCTCTATATTTTGCTTATTTTTTCCGGAGGAATTGGAGTCTGCAAACTAGAAGTAGAAACAAGCTATTCTTCAGCTTCCTGTAAGGTATTTTCTATCCACTCCAGCTGATTGACATACTTCTCTATTTCTGGTCTTGAAGTATGAAAGTAAGGAGTATTAATGTTCTCTACTCTGAGCTTTGAAATGATGCCACGGGGGTCATAAAATAATGCAAAGCTCATACTGAACTTCATTTATTTAAGCATTCTATTTGACTCTTCACCTGCTATCCTTGTGTTTCACACAAATGGGCCCACCTATGTCTTTATTATGAAGTGTGACTTCTTCTTAGCCACTACAAAGTGGATGTCATCTGAATTCAACATCTTTCTTATGTTCTCTAGGGAAAAAATACTCATTGGGAGGTATTTTGGGAGTTTATAGGGTGCCAATTCACATCCATACACCCTGATTTCAATGTAATTTTGGTATAAATACCAATCCCCAGTCTTTGCCTGATCTGTTGGAAATAATACTGAGAGGGGGGGGGGGTGAATCAGTATTATCACATCAATAAAACTTTTTCATTTCCATATTCAAATTCATATATGCTACTTCCACAACTTCTTGTGATTCAGTTAGTTGATCCTTAATGAGTGCATTAGAACATTATCAACCATATTAATAGTAAACAGGTGCAGTAAATAGAACATATCATCACACATAAGTCACACACATGAACACCATGATATAAGGTGGAAACCCAATGTGGGAGAAAACCACCTGCTGCAAGTCATCTCAATCTTCTTCTTAATAAGAAAATCCTTTTACAATATTTATGTACTGGTGCAGTCTTATACCAGTACGCAAGCTTCTACCTGCAGAGAGCTACAACCCTCTCTCGTTCTCCAGTCTCTCCTGGAAGGGAGCTACAACCCCCATAGTTCTTGTACTAGTCGATCCATTTACTAGTACGTAGGCTGCTACCTGCTACAATGCTCCAAAGTTTTCAACTGCTACTGGAAGGGAGCTACTACCCCCTTAGCTCTTGTACTAGCTAAGATACTAGTACGTAGGCGCCGGCCTACAATCTTCTCTCCTCCAGGTACCACGTTTCATACATTCTCATACTGGATACTCCTGAAGCACAACACATAATCTGAAAGGCCACGTTTCATCCAATTTTCATACTGGACCCATTAATATCATTGAAGCACATAATCAATCAATCTTCTGAATCACCAAAACACTAGATCAATACATATACAAGGATAATATATGTGTTAGCACCCAGATCTAGTCCATCAGATCACATAAATATGAGCCATTATGATCCTGATCCAATATTAGTTCTCATCCATCAATACTGAAGCTAAACACAATCAACCAAACAGGATATGCAGAATACTGACACCTTTAAACTATCATCAAAACCCATCAACAACCAGAACCACCTGTGACTTCAAATATCATAGCTCAAATTGTATACGATACTACAATGAACCAAACCTGCATACATACGCGCTTACACCAAAGCCAACCTGCGTACAGATCTATAAATATTCAAACATGACTTGCAGCGATTTCAAACTTAAGTTATACCCAGTTCAGATCATTCAATATACAGATCTAGAATAAGCATAATCAAATATATAGAGATAGTTCATTTCAAACCATTTGATCCCCATCTATCCTTAGATCTTGTTCTCCATCAACCGGTGAGATCCCTCTTTAGCTCAAATCCAGATCTGCACCATAACCCAATCACAGTATTCCAGATCTAGCACTTTATCAGATATTCAATAATTCAGATGATGCTTTGCCAAATGATCTCCTTCCTCTTTTATAGCCTTAGTCCTTTCTCAATACCACGGTCCAAAACCATAGGATCAAAAAACTGTTGGACTGATACCATGAACCAACCATGAAAGTGCATGAGATCAACACTTTTGGATGCAATACCACGGACCAAAACCATAGGATCAAAAACTGTCGGACTAATACCATGAACCAACCATGAAAGTGCGTGAGATCAACACTTTTGGATGCAATACCACGGGCCAAAACCATAGGATCAAAAACTGTCGAACTAATACCATGAACCAACCATGAAAGTGCGTGAACTTTTCTCCTGCATGAAGGGAACTTTTCTCTGCATGAAAGTGCGTAAACTTTTCTCTACATGAAATAAACTTTTCTCTGCATAAATGTGCATGAACATTTCTCTACATGAAATAAACTCTTCTCTGCATAAAAGTGTGTGAACATTTCTCTACATGAAATAAACTCTTCTCTGCATAAAAGTGCGGGAACGTTTCTCTACATGAAATAAACTTTTCTCTGCATAAAAGTGCATGAACTTTTCTCTACATGGAATAAACTTTTCTCTGCATAAAAGTGTGTGAACTTTTCTCTACATGGAATAAACTTTTCTCTGCATAAAAGTGCGTGAACTTTTCTCTACATGAAATAAACTTTTCTTTGCATAAAAGTGCGTGAACTTTTCTCTACATGGAATAAACTTTTATTTGCATAAAAGTGCGTGAACTTTTCTCTACATGGAATAAACTTTGTTGCACTATAATTTATCAAATAAATTTGCTGCACTATAATTTATCATTTGTGTGATTTTCCATCAAGGACAACACTTGTCTCATAATGCCAACAATCTCCCCCTTTGGACTTGTCATACTGAGAATTGTCATCTGATATCTCTTCTGTAGATTCATCTAGATGTATATAAGTGAGTTGATCTTCTATGAGTTGTTTGCCATCAAGTACAACACATGCATCATAATGCCAACACGATCTGTTAGGTGCATAATTCTCTTGATTTCCTCACTGATCCTAGGCTGTACTGCAGTGTTCAGAATCTTCATGGTTTGATGAACAAAATATTCAATGAACTGCATAGGTGAATTCCTACTGTTCTCTCATGACCAATGAGGTGGTTGCTGGTTCCCTGCATCATCAAGTTTCTCCAATGAAAAAATGAATTTGTCTGCCTGATAATAGAGGAACATATAAATCAAAATAGAGGTGTAATTGAACACCTATTATGTAGGAAATTTTATGAATTGTTCATGAATACTGTCACCCAAGAATTGGCTAAAATTGAACACCAAGGAGGGCTTGCTATCTGTGGAAAATATAGAGAGGAATCCTAAAATGGGCTCATCTACCCATTAATCAGAATAATAGCCTAAAATGTAGGAAATGATGGATATAATTTTCTTGGCTTGATCAGAGAAGATGGAAGAAGGATATGGAGGATTATTTTTGGGTAATTGGGAATTCTCTGGAAAGAAAATCTCAAAGATTTTGGCTCTGGTGGAAAAATGCAGCTCTTGATAAAGCTGAGTGAGGGCTTCTAGGAAGAAAGGAGAAACATTTTCCACAATGGGGGCCAACATCATTTGGTCAATGGATTGGGTTGTAATTACAAAGAGAATGTCACATGTAGGGGCAATGATGGCTCTTTGGGCAGGGACATAGCATGCTTGACATCTTCTGGTAAATTATGGGGCTTGGAATGTCAAGGGGAAAATATAATTGGGGAGGTTGGATTCCCAAAGCCCAATTTCATCGGTTTTGTCTACGTTTTTATCTTCTAGCCAATAATATAACTCAAGAAAATCACAGTCACATTGGGCTTCATTTATCCTATAATCCCTATCAGCTAAAGGTATATGATCTAAATCTATGGAAGGGGGAATTAAAGGATTAATAGGATTATCTTGAGCCTTAGACTTTGGAGGCATGTCTGTAAAAATATGTGAACAAGATGAATTTACATAGGAGCTTACCGAACACAGTTAAATAATAGACTGTCAGGTAAAAGGGAAGAGGAAATGTCAGTTTCTGTCGTGCTCTGGTTACAGAAAAGCTCTGAAAGTGATCGTTGTGGAAAACTATGAATAATAGAAGGCAAACAATAAAATTCAAGAGAGTGACAGGATGAGCAATAAAGAAAAGAAAGAGATGAGTTCAACAAGTTTTAAATGATGTAGCGAATTTCCTTGTTGAAATGGCATGAGACCATTAGGCTTGAATGATTACCCATGAGAATCCACATTTAATGGATAATTGTCATTTTGGATGGGAAAACATTTAATTGGTTTAATGGTTATGCAACATGGAGAACAGATAGTGGTGGAGGAAACGTGGTGGGGCACGTAGAGCGAATGAGGGAAAAGTGGTTTTCGAAGGGGGTAGTGGGCAGTTTATGGTTTTGGTGAGGGGGCGTGCGAAATCACGAGGATCCGACACGTAGGGGATGGGGCCTGGCAGGAGAAACTACTTTTCAGACCCCCTTGATGGTAAAGGAAAAATGGAGATAGGGGGATGAAAGAAAATGGGGTCCATCGATCAAGAATGGGAACAAATCCAGAGGCCTTCAATGCTACTGTACTTTAACCATAAGCGACAAAGAAATCTTTATCCGCTTGAGCTTTTAACTTTTTCTTTCCCAACTTAGGATAAGATAAAATATAAACATTTAAAGTACTTTATTCATGGCGCACATATTTCCCGTTTCATTATATCCTTAAAACTTAGGATAAAAGATAGATATGCAAATATTTACTACAAATCTAATCTACCTACCCTTAGCTAAACTAGCATTTTTTTTTTTGTCTCTAGGGTGCACTTAGACTAGCATACCCACATTATTTTCTTTTATACAGAATAAAAAAAAACCATCTAACCTATACCTTATTTCTCCTATTGATCCAGATTAAATAGTTGGATCAATGTCATTTTCTACCTAACTAGTGATTTACCCAGATTAAATTGTTGGGTAAGTCTTTATTCTCTATCTTAATTTATAGAAATTTAAAGGAGTTTAATCATGATTACACTGTATGATTAAACTAAAATCTAGTGATTGTAGCATTTTGAGCAAGCTGCACACAACTTTTTATTTTTTAGTAATGAATCAAAACTATCTCTGAGTAGTGGAATTTAGAGTTTCAACACTTTTAGTATTATTCCTTTTTTACTTGTCTTTCTTTTGGTGGGGTTCAATCTTTTTTTTTTCAATCTTTTTTGTTTTTCTCTTTTTCTTATTTATACCCTCTTTTCATTTTTTAATTCTTTTTCTTTTATTTGGAAAACATTGGTAGATTGAAAAGTATTTACAAAATAAGATTCCTGAGATATAATACTCAATTACCTTGAGATCCTATAAATCATAGGACCCTGACATTTCCTAATAATGAATTGTTGTAGATGATGCAACAAAAACATGATATTGAAACGCTAATATTTAGTGAAAGAATCTTACTTGAGTCTGCAAACCAAGTGGAAGAAAAGCTCCTTGAAGCGGCTGAAGAAACAAAAGCAGAGAAGAAGGCCCACAAAGAGAAAAAAGAGGCAGAAGCAGAAGCACAGAAGGAAGCACAACAGAAGAAAGATCTCATTTCAGAGTAGAAGGAATAGAACCAGTATGGTTCTACATATGTTTTTAAACTTACCATTGATTTTAAATGTGTAGGTAAACAAGATGATTATGAAGAATAATGAAATTTCCTTGAAGCATGGCTTGCAACACCATGCCTTGATAAAGTCTGAATAGAAGCTGCAGAAATGATTGTTGAAGACAGCTTGGATGATGGAAACATCAACGAAATTTTGAAGTATTGGAGTCTTGAAGAAATATTTTTTTATTATAAACTTATGTTTCAACAAATTGATGATGAAGATCACATAACAAAAGATGACATGTGGTTTCAATCCACATACAAGCCAATTTTTTAAGAAGTCCAGTACATTCTTAGACAACTTGGAACAGTGGAAGACCTACACCAATAAATGAAGAAACGAAGGTTTGAAGGATACACCAAGAAGAAAAAGATCAAACAATTTAGAGGCTACAGGATCTGGAAGAAGAGAATAAGAAAAGTGTTTTTTTTTTTTAATTGTAAGCTTAGCTGAGACGTAGACGAGCAGGTATCTTAATAAAAATTTAATGTGGTTGAAATTAAGGGGGAGTTTTGGAAAATCTAATTCAAAATACTTGCTAGGTGTCATATTCGTCCATCCAAGTGTCATAGTTAGTTGAGATTAGTCTAGTTATATTGAGTTCAATTCAATGTTAGTACAGTAATTTATTACTAATATCTCCAATGTAATCTTATTTAACCAATTCGTAATATTGAGAAGTTCAATCCTTTGCTCCACAATTTATCTTCCTTTAAAAGAAAAATCAACTTACAACAAATATTTTCAAAAGAGAAAAACAATAAACTTAGTGCAAATAATTAAAGTTGAAATCATCAAATAAATAAACACCAATAATTCAGAATAAATGTGGAGTTGAGTTAAAGGGCCGTAAAATAGTTAGTGAGGTTAAGAAAATTCACGGGGTATAGATAGTTGAAGGTAAAGGATGGGGCGTAAAGAGTTGATGATCAAGGATAAATGACGTTAAAGTGTAGTTTATGATAAAATGTATTAAAGCATTTTGGTTAGCATATATCTAATTTAAATGTGCTTCATAAAAAAAAATGTTTGAACTTATTTCTTTGGAAATGTAATAAAACAAATCACCTTTTGTATTTTTTCTAATGTGATTACTACTTCTAAATTACTCTAGGATAGACATTATCAGCTCAAAGAATTTTGTCTCAGGAAGTCATATATTAATTGATTTCGATGAAGCGTCTCATGCCAACATTGAATTTCTCATGCAACGACTAAATGAGTACCTTTGATAATGTAAAAACACAATACTACAATATCATTGATTAAGAAGGGAACATATGAATTCATGATGACACCTAAAACTGAGTATACCTCAAATTAATTGCTTAAAATTAGTTGTTTTTTTCCTTTTTTTTTATAGACAATAATAATTTTAGAGTAAATGTGATTAAGTGAAAGAGTGAAGGTTGTAAGGTTCATAGCCCATGGATTACATGTCATAGGGTTTTTGAAATAATTAGAAATTTTTCATCGTTGTGTGCCTAAGTTGAGTGGAGGACTCACTTGCCTACTGTTGCATGATGTTTGTAGACTTGTCTACTTTTAAGTCAAGGCATGGTTGCTTTTAATCCATGAAGAGTAATAAATATATTATTCACAAATGGTTTTTCTAGGATAAAGTATGTTATTCATGCATGATAGTTGTTTATGTGCTATTATTGGTTAATTTCTCTTCTGGTTTTACCAATAGTTGTATCAGAACCAAGGGATAATGGCATGAGGGAGGTGATGTTTGCAAATTCCAACACATTAACTATTAAGACTGAATCTAACATAGATAAGTCCTATTGAGATTTGACGCACATACATGATGATTGCCTCAAAAGAAAGACTGAGATACATGAAGATTGCATGAGAATAAATATAGGTCAAATATAGTGAGATGCAACCTCAAAGCAAGATGTGGTGAAGAGAGCCACTGGTGTGAGTAGACGTGAGAGAATGATGACATAAGTACCAAACAATAATGGATAAAAATAATCTTTGGAGTTGAAATTTACAAATTAAATATATATGGCATACATTTCAAGACTTGGTTAGGCATTTGTACCCTGCAGGTAAAATCGTGTATTAGACCTAGGTGATATGGAATGAGAGCATTTAGATTTCCCCTATCAAGTTTAAAGGTAGAATGTTAAGGTGAACTTGAATGGATTAAAAGTCAAAGTGGTTAGGAAAATTTGTGTATTAGACCTAGGTGTTAGGGGATGAGTACATGTAGATTTACCCAATCAAATTTAAATGGAGAAAATTAGGGTAAACATGAATGGATGAAACATTCAAAGTTCTTAGGTCCATAATGGTGACTTGGGGCACATGGTTTTGATGGTCACTAGTATAAGAACCCATGGATTGCATGTGATGAAGCCTTTAGAAGACTTGAGGATTTTCCATTGTAATGTTCCTGAGTTGAGAGGAGGGATCGCTTGGCACGACCAACATGTTGGATGACTTGATTACTTTGAAGTCAAAACATGGTTTCTTTTAAACCATAGGATAATTTATTGTTGGCTATTTTTTCCCCAATTAATTTTTTTAATAAAAATCATGGTATTATTATTATATACTAGCACAACCACATTAGCAAATGTGGTTGATATACGACGATAGGCTTGCAAGTCATCTCTCAATTCAAATAAGATATATATATATATATATATATATATATATATATATATATATATATATATATATATATATATATAGTTGCGCCAAGAGGCGCTCCAGAAGCCAGTATGGGGATAGATATCCAGTAAAAATTAAGCATAAACATAAAAATGTAAATAAACATAAACATAAATGTAAACATGTAATGTTTAACATTTAACGTTTAACATTTTTAATCTAATGGCAGCCCTATTTAAAATCAATCTAATTATTATTATGTATAAACAAAATATAAATTTAAAATATAAAGAGGTTTAAGAACACTCAAAAATGAGGTATGGTAAATAAATAAAAATATAAATAAACGAGAGATATGGTAAATAAATAAAACATTTTTTTATATTTATTCCATATGTATGGTAAATAAATAAAACATCTTTTTATATTTATTCCATAAACCTCTTTTATATTTACAAAAACTCAAAAAAGAGGTTTTATTTAGGTGAATCATATGGGCCAAATACCATGGGATAAATTAGTATTAATACCATGCAATTTTTTTTTATTAACCCTAATATTAATATCAATATTATTAAATATAATATTCATATTAATATATTATAATATTAATATTATTAAATTTAATACCTTTGGATTAATACAATATTAATATATCATGATATATATTAACTCTACATATATATGGGAGGGAAGAACAAAGACATAGAGTGATAAAGGTGGAGAGATAGGGGGTGACAAGGGAGAGATGGAGATAAACTAAAGGAGAAGGGAGAGGAGGAATGAAGAGAGAGAGAGAGGGAGAGGAGTGAGAGAGGTAGAAAAGGGTAAGAGAGGAAGAAGGAGACACAAATATGGAGGGGGGGAGAGAAGGAGAGAGGGAGAGAGGTAGTGAGAGGATTGGAGGGCAAAGAAAGAGAGAGAGAGGGAGGTAGGAGAGAAAGGGAGAGAGAGGAAGCATGAGAGAGAGGACTTGAGAGAGGAGGAGGAGAGAGGGAGGGATAAAGAGATAGAGTTGGAGGGGGAGAAAGGGAGGGAATAAGAAAGGCATAGAGAGTGAGGAGTGGAGAGAGAGAGGGAGTGACAAGGGACAGATGAAGAGAGAGTATGTATGTTTAGGGGTGAGATAAAGAGACAAAGAATGAGAGATAGAGAGAAGGGGGGAGAGATGGAGAGAGGGAGGGATATAGTAACATACTTGGAGAGAGAGAGAGAGAGAGAGAGAGAGAGAGAGAGAGAGCGAGTGAGTGAGTGATGAGGGAAGAGAGAGGATTGGAGGTTATATATATATATATATATGGGGGAAGAGAGAGGGAGGTAGGAGACAAAGGGAGAGAGAGGAAGGAAGAGAGAGAGGATGTGAGAGAGTGGAGAGAGGGAGGGAAAAAGAGATGTAGTTGGAGGGGGAGAGAGGGAGGTAAGAAGAAATAAATAGAGAGAGAAAGGTGGAGAGAGAGAGGTAGTGATAAGTAGTATGGAGAGAGAGGGTAAGAGGATAGCAGGAGGGAAGAGAGATAGAAGCGATGAAGAGGGATTGAAGGTGAGAGAGAGAGAGAGAGAGAGGGATAGATAAATATATTGGAGAAAGAGAGTGTATGTTTTGGGGGTGATATAGAGAGACAAAGGGAGATATAGATATAGATGGCAAGTGAAGAGAGGGAAGAAGAGAGAGATGGAGAGATGGGGGGAGGGATAGAGAGATTGATAGATATGAAGTGAGAGAGTATGTGCGTTTTGGGGGGTGATATAGAGAGACAAAGAAGGAGAGATGGAGGGAGATATAGATATAGATGGACGGGGGAGAGAGGGAAGAATATTTCTTGCACTAGATGCATTGATTTCAGTGTAGATGGTGATTTCTAATCCTATTTGATTGCTTGCACTAGATGCATTTATTTTAGGGTATATGTTGATTTCTAATGATATTTGATTGCTTGCACTATATGCATTGATTTAAATGTATATTATTTCTAATCCTAATTGATTTCTTGCATTGAATGGATTGAGTTTAGTGTAGATGGTGATTTGTAATCCTATTTGATTGCTTGCACTAGATGCATTGACTTCAATGTACATGATTTCTAATCCGATTTGATTGTTTGCACTAAATGCATTGATTTCAGTGTAGATGGTGATTTTTATTCCTATTTGATTGCTTTCAATAGATACATTGATATCAATGTAGATGCTGGTTTATAATCCTATTTGGTTACTTGCACTAGATGCATTGATTTGAGTGTAAATGCTGATCTCTAATCCTATTTGATTGTTTTCATTAGATGCATTGATTTCAATGTAAATGTTGTTTTCTAATATTATTTGATTGTTTGCATTAGATGCATTGATTTCAGTGTAGATGTTGATTTCTCATTTGATGTAATTGGATCTATGATGGTACATTAATTTTAAAGTGATTGGATTAGCATTGTCCATTGATTTCAGTGTAAGCATAAAAAATTATTGACAATGTACATTGAGTTTTGTGTTATAGTAATTCAACCTATGAATATTGGAGAGAAAGAGAGACAAGGTATGATGTTTACTACAATAGCTAGAGCTAAGATTTAAATGATTTATGATTTAACCTGTCCTTTTCATATAATCAATTTGAAAAGATGACAAAAGTAACAACGGTGACAATAAGAATAGTAGAAGAAAATAGTTTGAGATTAATCCCAAAGAAGACTATTTGTAATTGACTATCTTCTTATTATTCACATTTTCTATCATTCAACACTATTACATTGTCACTTTACACTCAAAATTTTTATTTCATTATTTTTCATCATTAAAGGTATTAACAATATTTATCATTTCAACAAACTGAGGTGGCTAAGAAAATTTAAAATTAATATTAGATGAATTTACATATTATTGATAAAATTAATCATATATTCTTTAGATTTCCTTTTGCCACAACAACTGCAACCAACCAAGATCCATCTTAACTCTGAATCTATCAAGTGTTGAGAGGGATCAAATTTCTCGAAGTGCAAACCTTTCCTCAAGTTTTGCACTCAAAAAAGAGGTTTCCACCTCGAGAGATTTGATCCCTCTAAGTGCTTGATAAATCGAGAGTTAAAATAGATCTAGACCGGTGTTAATAACAATATTATTATTCTAACACATTAATAATAAAAATGATATATATCTATCTATCTATATATATATATATATATATATATATATATATATATATATATATATATATATATATAATTAAATTCTTTTGTAACGCACAAAAAAACAATGTGCTCAGTAAAATCACAGTCATCCATGCCCATATCAGACAAAGAAGGTTCTCTTCCCATAAAATCCCAACCATTTCTTTAATTAAAAAATTTAAATTCTCCAAACCCACATCCAGGTACGCTATTGGCGTAATGATATTTATCACTATTTTCTTTTATATTGTTTTTTATTTCTAACTAATAAAATCTAATATACTAAAAAATTGATATACACATAATAATTTTGAAATGTTATTGTGTACCCAATGGATGATTGCCAAGCTACATTTCTCATCATGATGAACGAAATGGATTAAAACCCACAATAACCGAAAGATCAATGTACACAAATGGGAAACTTATTTCAACATCATGGACATGGGGAACATTAGAATTGATTTGAACTTCACATCCAGAGTTTTGTAAATTCCGACGACAGTGGGGAATTAACATGGAGCACAAATTATCTCTCCTTCTAAAAATTAATGGCAACATTATATTACTACCAAGTATTTATCATTGGTAAAACATTTGACAAACGTTGGTCTAGAAATGTTCATGAAGATGTATGGACAATTTCAGGAGTATTGTTGTTGATTTCTTTTGTTCAAGTAATGGTTTTTCTTCGACGAGTTCGTAGTCCCCGTTCATGTAATGGTTTTTCTTTTATGCGAAAATGTGGTTTTTAATGAGGTGGTAATTCAATTCATGTAATGGTTTTTCTTCGATGAGTTCATAGTCCCCGTGAGAAAATCCTACCTTCATCGTGGATCACCTTGACGCACTTCTTGTTTTGACACTATCGAATCCGCTTATTCAAATGCCACATAGGAGAGATAAACTTACCCTATTTTCAAATACCACATAGGAGAGACAAACTTACCCTAATTTGAAATACTAGAGATATAAGACTCACTTGTAACTAGTATGTTACTATGTGGACTAATTCCACTGCAGTTGAAAGGGAGTTGAAGCACATAAAGAGCACTCCAACAAATTTTTACTTCCTTTTACCATAGATAGAAAACAAAATGAGAAAGCTTATTGTTCACCGTTACCTCTTGTTGCAGAAATGAGGGTTACTTTTAATTTCAGGTATAGCATCGTAGTATTCCATAATTAAGTGCTGCATAATGTGCCTTCCTAATTGATGAAGCAATGGACAACAAATAAATCTAAACTTAATATAGACAGGACGGTTGTTAGTAATGACAACAATTAAAATATTTTTTTTTGTAAATGTAATTTTATAGTTTAGACAATTGCCTAGAAAGAAGAAGTTATGTAATCGATGTCTGATGTTTTTCTATTAAAATGATGTTGCCCAAGAGACCTTTTTTCACTATTGGAGATTCATTGTTGACCTTGAATAATAAGAATTTCAATCCCTTGCCTCATGGAGGTTTCCTTGACACACTCTCAAGGTTTAACCATGTAAATTCCTATATCTATTCGTAAAACAGTTTCCTGTTTTGTGTGCATTTTTTCCTTTTTTTCTTATTGATTAATTTTACAAGCTCAAAATACTAACAAGTAGTATCAAAGCTCATATTGTCTATGAACATGTGAAGAGCCTCGTGCGCTAAATAATAAAAACCCCGCTGAAGACAATCTTTGTCATATGTGCTACATGTAGAGTCATTATATTGAGGTGAAGAAGAGCCCAACATTCTATATAGAAGATGTGTGCTATGTAAAGACAATCACACTTAACAGAAAGGAACCAGAAGGAAGTTAGATGTTAAAATAATTTTTGTGTATATGAATATTCACCAAGGCATCGAATGAACTTGGTTGCTCTCAAATTCCAAGGACAGTCTGAGTGTAAATAAAGAGGAGTAGTCGTGCAAAATTTAAGGATTGTCATTTCTAGAATAGGGTCGCCATAATAAATTCATGGAGCCATGCACAAAAAGGGTCGTCATTTACAAAGTTGAGCTTTCAAACCCTAAGTTGTTTGTGTCAAGGGTGCAAAAAACTACCAAAGAAAGGTCAGGAAAAGGAGTGTGACTTATCGACTGGATAATATTATGCCACAAAGGAGAAACTGAGAAGAGCTATAGAAGAGTGGGGCCATAGAGGAGCCTTAGAGTCAAGATTATAGGGAGGTAGAGGAAAATTGTCAAGCAATTTTGTTTTCTGAAGAATTGTTGAAAACAATTTAAAAAAAAATAAAAAACTAAGTTTCTTGCAAAAAGAGTAGATTTTCTGAAAAGCTTTGTTTCTAAAGAATTTTTAGTGGAAAATTTTTTGTTTTGCGAAAAAGAGTAGGGTTTTCTATTTCAAGAACAATAAAATATGTTTAAAGAATTAAAAAAAAAATGAAAATGAAAATTATAAAACCCTAAGGAAAACTTAGAAGGAGGAGAATTAAGAAAATTAAGTATCGAAACAAGAAAGTAGAATATTGAGAGAAGAAAAAAATCCCTAGTTAAAAGATTCATATAAAAAATTTGATAGAACCAAGTCATTAAAACTTAAAAGGGCTCTTGTAGGAGGAAAAATGGAAAAAATGACAAATGTGAAGTTTGAGGTGGAGAAATTCGCCGATAAAAGCAATTTTGGATTGTGGAAATTGAAGGTACGAGATTTTTTGGTGCAACAAAGGTTGAAAAAAGCATTAGATAGGGTAGGAAAGAGACATGTTGGCATGAATGATTTGAAATGGGAGTACTTGGATGCTCGAGCTCTCAATACCATTTGGTTGTTCCCAATGTTTGATGTTATCTTCAACATTTTTGAAGAAACCTTAACAATGGGTTTGTGGGGTAAATTAGAAGCTTTGTACAGGACCAATTCTTTAACAAACTAAATTTATTTGAAGAGATAGTTGTATAGCCTCCGAATGAAGGAGAACACAAATTTCATCATACCTAAATGTCTTTAATACACTTATTTTCTAGTTGACTAATATGGAGGTCAAATTTTAAGAAGAAGATAAAGCCATTACTTTGTTATGCTCCTTGCCTGAGTCTTGTGATCACTTTGTGACTTCTATCAATTTGAGCGCAACCAAATATCTAAAATTTTATTATGTTGTAGGAGATTTGTTATGTGAAGAAGTACAAAGGAAGGCTATCATTAAAACTTCCACGCCAAAAGCTATGGTAGCCAGAGGCTAATGACGGGAGAGAGCCGAAAAATCAAGAAGCTCTTCCAGATCAAAGTCAAGAGGCAAGAAGTGTAAAGCCAAATTTTGTTTTTGCATCGAAATAGGGAATCTCAAGAAGGATTGTTGGATAATAAAAGAATCTGGTGAAAACTCGAAGAAGGAAGCAAATAAAATAGAATCAAGTATGATTGATGAGGCTTTGTTTGTTGAATCAGGTATGACAAATAAAGTTTTGACGAATTGGAATGTTTCTCAACATTTTGAAGATTACTTGTTAGATTTTTGCGCTTCGCATCACATGAGTCCACATAGAAATTGGTTCACTTCATATCAAGTTGTGAATGGTAGTTCTACCTGTATGGGTAATAATGTATCTTTTCAAACTATTAGGGTGGGAAATATCACAATTAAAATATATGATGCTATGATTAGAACATTTACTGATGTTAGAAATTTACCTTAGTTGAAAAAGAAATTTATTTCTTTGGGAGTATTGGATTCATAAGGTTACAAATTTACAAGTCAAGGTGGAGCATTGAGATTTTCAAAGGACTCTTTGGTTATTATGAAGAAAGAGAAGATCAAAAACCTTTATAGTCTTAAAAGAAGTACTTAGGTCAATGAGTAAATGAATATATCTAATGAGGTAGGAGAAGATACTTTCCTATGGTATTAGTGGTAGGGTGACATGAGAAAGAAGTGCCTTTATGTACTAATGAGTCACAAATTACTTCCTAATTTGAAATTGTTGAGTTTGGATTTTTGCCAACATTGTGTATATGGAAATCAATGTAGAAAAAACTTTAAAGTTGGAAGTCATAATAGTAAAGGAGTTTTGGATTATATTCATTCTAATCTCTCGGGACCATCTCCTACAGTGTCTTATGGAGACACACCATATTTTGTAATGTTTATTGAGAACTACTATAGAATTTTTTGGGTTTATATGTTAAAAATAAAGGTCGATGTATTTGATGGTTTTAAACAATTTAAAGATATGGTAGAAATGAAAATAATTAATACAATTAAATATTTAAGAAATGATAATGGAAATGAATTTACTTCCTTAGAATTTGAGTAGTATTTCAAGGATGAAGGGAATTTTAAACACAAAATTGTTATCTATACTCTTCAGTAAAATAGTGTTTCCAAATCTATAAGAATTAATATTATGGAAAGAGCAAGGATCATGATCAACAATATTACTATGTAGAAGGAGCTATAGGCAGAAGTAGTATCCACTATTTGTTATTTGGTAAACAGATCACCTTTAGTTGCTATTAATTGTAAAATTCCTGAAGAAGTTTCGTCGGGAAAATCTTGTGATTATTCGAATTTAAGTTTTTTTTTGTAATTCCTATGCTCTTATTACAAATAATAAATGTTCTAAGTTAGACCCAAAAGAAAAATTTTATGTCTTAGTTAGCTATGATTATGTTGTGAAATATCGGTTTCTGGATCCTTCTATGCATAAGTTTGTCATTAATAAAGATATAATGTTTGATGAATCTTCTCTTCTAAAATCAAATGTTGAAAAATTTGATAGGAATAGGTACCGCTGAATCAACAAATTCAGTTGGAGAGTCAACCTTTTTTGGAAATTCAGAAGGAAGAAGAAACTTTTGAAGAAAAATGTTAATAGGATATAAAGGAAATTGTATAAGTTCAACAACTAGTCACTCTTAGGAGGTATACAAGGGAAAGAAGAAAACCCAAGAGATATCAAGATTCTAATTCATATTTTGTGATGATTACTGAGCATCACCTGAAGATGGATAATATTCTTTTTATCAAGAAGCAATGGATGATGAAAAATATAATGAAAAATGGAAGAAGGTTATGGATGAGAAAATGGATTCCCTATCCAAGAACAAAAACGGGGATCTTGTAGAACTTCCTAAAGGGATGAATGTTTTTGGATATAAATAGGTCTTCAAGTTGAAGATAAATGTTTATGGAAGTATTGAAAGATATAAGGTGAGGTTAGTAGAAAAAGGGTACTATTAGAGAAGGTATTGACATTCATGAGATTCTTTCACCAATTGTAAAACCTGTTTCTATTCATACGGTGTTAGCACTAACTGAATTACTTGAACTTGAGTTAGAATAGTTAGATGTTAAACCAAAATTTCTTCGTTGAGATTTGGATGAGGAGCTATTTATGGACCAACCAAAATATCTTTTACAAGGTTGCAATAATAGATTAGTTTGAAAGGTCAGTGAATCATTGTATGGCCTGAGATAATCAACCAAGGAATGGTATAAGTTTGACTCCTTCATGGTGAGTCAAAACTTCAATAGAAGTGAATATGATTATTGTGTGTATTTTAAATATTTCAATGGTATATTCATTATCTTGGTTTTGTATGTTGATGATATGCTTATCCCAAGAAAAATTATGGAAGAGATCAATAGGTTAAATGCTCATCTTTCTAGGACATTTTATATGAAGGATATTGCAGCTGTGTTGTAGCAGCTACAACCATCCTCCAAAATTTTTCCTTAGCTTTGTTTTGGAGCCTCCCTACGAACCATCCTTAGCAGCATGTCTTGCACTACCCAGGTACTTATGCTTTCGGTTGAGCTTCTTTGGCTTACCAGCTTGTGTTTGCTAACTTGCTTTCCTTTCACCCGCAAGCTGACTTCCTTTGACTTGGTCCTCAACTGGTACTTGTGTTGAATTGCAGAATTATGAAAAAGTAGAGGGAAACTAGTCTTGCTCTCCAAAGTTGTGTAGAGCATCAAGGTAGCCAACTTCTCTCCAAAATTGCGTAGAGAAAGCAAGCTACGTTCCCCTTGAAAATTACACACAGCAGCCCATCACCAGGATTGCTCTTAGAATTTACCCAGTTCTGGCTGGAAACCTTGGCTTCATACATAAATTGTGCAGAGCTTGAGGGGTAGAGAGAGCCACTCAGCCCAGAAATTGCACAAAAGTCATCCTAAGGCTTGTTGTTTATTGCATGTGCTCACAGGTTGACCAGTTCCCTCTAGGAATGTGCAATCTTTCCTTGCATGCATGGAAAATTTTTCCTGAAAAAGAATAAAGGTAAAAAGGAAAAAAGAATCCCTACATTTTAGGGATATATTTTTAGTAGCTAGGGATTACATGCAAAATTCGTTTTAGAAACCTCCCGCCAAATGTCGTTTTTTCCTAGATTTGTGGCATGCACGTCATAAGCATCAATATTTTCAAAAATATTTATTCAACACTTTAGAGCTCATTCTTCACTTTGATCTTGGAGCTTTGGCATTCCCATGACATCTAGGAACCTTCGGCACACTCACCACAACTTTTTCTGGGTAAGTCTACTTTTCATGTCTTTTGCTCTTTTTCTGTCACTTTTTGTATTCAATTTATGTAAGAGTTGTTTTCTTGGTTTTGTTGAACGCTTTCTATCATTTTAATGCATGTTAGCCTGTAGAAGAATTATTTCTAGTTTTCCATTGCATTTCCTTATTGTCAAATGCATGACACTATTTCTGCACTTATGGTTGCTGTTGCAGCGACTTGCTTCACAAACATAGTTGTTTTCCCATATTACTGAATCATGCACTTACTAATTTCATGCATGCTCATTCACTCATGTCTGCACCCAGATTCACACATGCATTCATTCCTTATTGTTTTTAGTCACCCATCGGTGGTTCTGAGCTACCTTGGCCCGGAACTTGCCTTGCCGAACTTGCACTGCACATTCCTGGGATGGAAGGCCTCACCTTTCTCCCAGAAATTGCACAAATCTTGCCTCACGATAGACTCCCAGGGTGTGCTCTATGCAATTCTCAGAGGTAGTGGCTCAGTTGGCCCCCAAAATTGATCCAGGTGGATGTTGGTGGCCACCCACCTATCCCACTTGGACCCCCACAACTGTCTTTGTCAGTTTTTCTGTTGGGTCCCTATAATACTAGTGATTACCCCATTACTATTGTAGTTATACCCCTTATTAATATTGTTGCGCCCCTATTACCCCCATATTGTTATTACTGTGCCCCATAGAATCCCTCTATTGTTATTTTGTGGCTTTATATTATTATTGTTAGGTCGGCTGGATTATATTGTGACTCCTTAGACTCCTATATATAGAAAGGAGGTTTTGTCATTTGAATCATCCAAGAATTGTTCATTTATGTAATGTAAAGGAGGTTGCCCCCTCAAAGAGGCTGAATTCTAAGGCGTTGATCTATCTTTCCTATCTTTTCTTGAGCTGGTTTCATAACATTTGGTATCAGAGCTTTGGATTCTAGGGTTTCGCTGCTCCAAACAGGTCATTGTGGCATTTTCGCTATAACTTTTATTCTGTGACGTTTCAGAAGTCGCAAAAAAACCCACTTGAGAAGAAGTCACGTTGAACCTTCGTTCCGAATTTCAGATCTTTTCGCGCTATATTTGCGGAGATATGATCTGAGGAAGTTGGTCTTTTTGCAGACTCTTGAATTACATTACAAACAGGTGACCTTGGGAAAATCGTCATAACTTTCTCTCTGGGGGTCAAATTGAAATTTCGTAAGAAGGTACAAAAAGAGGATGGATTGTGGCTTCATTTTATGTGTTTTTTAGATCCAAAGTTCAAAACAGTGACTCGTGGCACGTCCTACAAGTTCACTCTACTGAACTAGTCTATAATCAAGTCACTGTGGGAGATTTCGCATAAATCTGCCTTGGAGAATCCAATTTGGGTCAGACTTGTGGCATTGGAAAGAGGACACAGAGGGCTACTACAGGTCACAAATTCAGAACTAGATGATTAGAAGGTAAAAGGATACATCAGAGGCAATATCGAGCTCCTACAAAGTGAAAAAAGGTGTGTAGATTTTCTTAATTTTTTGCTTAAGCTTGGTTTGAAAATTTATTTTGAAGGAATTCAAAGGGCATAGTAGAGCATTATTATCGGTAACTGATGCCCCAAGGAAATAAAATGCAAACACCTAGTAAGGAACCTGAAAGCTCTAGCATGACTCATGAAGAAGAGGAAGAAATGCAACATGATATATCAAAATTACAAGACCAAGTGCAACAACTGTCCCTTACACAAAAAGGAACAGAATCTAAGATGGATGGTTTAAAGAAAGGTGTAGAAGCTAAGATGGACTGTTTAAAGAAAGGTGTAGAAGCTAAGATGATTGACGTGGAAGCTAAGATGGATGATTTGAAGATAGATTTGAAGACAGACATGGACGAATTGAAGGTAAATGTGAATAAGTTGCTACAAGAAATGGGCACTAAGGGTGAAAGGGTACTAAAGGAAACTCATGATGAGAATAAAAAAAATGTTAATCATGATTCCATAGATGCTAATGTTGGATCAAAGACTCACCATATTCCAAAAATCGATATGAGGAAGTTTGATGGCAAGGATCCTGCCACATGGATATTACAGATGGAGCAATTCTTCGATCTCAATAATGTGCAAAACACACAAAAGGTACGTATGGAAACTTTATATTTGGAACCAAATCAGTTTGTATGGTATCAATGGCTTTGCTCTCGTAAACAATTTATCACTTGGGCAATTTTTACGGAAGAATTGATAGCACATTATGAGGATACAAAAAGCAACACTTTTTTTAGCCAATTGATAAGTCTCAAACAAAAGGGTTCAATAATGGAGCACATTGAGGAGTTCCAAAAATTGAACATAAGGGTAAAAGATATTCCAGAGGAGCATAGGATTGATGTGTTCATAGGGTCTTTAAAGGATAATATCCAACATGATGTTCGCCTTTGGGAACCTGATTCATTAGAGAAGGCATTCAGGTTAGCAAGAAAAATGGAAAGCAAAATTATGGCAACCAGGAAGCATACCACTCACAACTATAAAGACGGAAGTGTTGTTGCCCCTAGTCTTCCACAACCTATAAGGTTGACACCACAAAAATTGGAAGAAAAAAGAGCAAAAGGGCTTTGTTACAGTTGTGATAGCAAATACACTAAAGGTCATAAGTGTGCTGAGAAGAAATTATTCTACATAGATTGTGAAGAGGAAGAAGAAAAGGAGCAAGAAAGGTCAAAAGAAGAGGATATACTCCAGGAACAAAGCCTAGATGAAGAAAAAATAAATCCGACCATATCTTGTAATGCATTGGTGGGAATTACCACTCCTCAAACCATCAAGATAGAAGGACAAATCAAGAAGAAAAAGGTAATAGTGTTGATTGATTCAGGAAGCACCCACAATTTTATTCATTGTAAGGTAGCAAAAGAATTGAATTGCTTCCTATATCCAGCACCAGAGTGTCAAGTGATGATTGCAAATGGAGGAACAATAAATTGCTCTGGAAAGTGCCATAATATCAAGCTATCCATGGGAGAATATGTATTGACTAGCCCAATGCTTTCCATTCCAATGGGAGGTGCTGATGTTGTACTAGGAGTCCAATGGCTACAATCCTTGGGTACAATAGCTTTTAATTTTCAAGAACTTTTCATGAAATTTTCTACGGAAGGAAAGGAAGTTGAATTAAGGGGTATTGCAGGGAAACCAGGAAAGATAATCAGCTCTAATGGTATGACAAAGCTTCTAAAAAAGGAGCAAAGAGGTGTAATTGCACAATTATGTTCGCTAGATGTTTCCACATCGGAATCATCTATTTCTCCAGATCTCCAAAAAGTCTTGGACAATCATTCCAAGGTATTTGAGACTCCCAAAGGTCTCCCACCTATGCGTGATCATGATCATGCTATTCATCTGATTCCAGGAAGTGTTCCTCCAAACATCAGGCCGTACAGATATCCCTATGTCCAAAAGAGTGAAATTGAACGTATGGTTGCAGAAATGCTAGAGGCTGGTATAATTCAACCGAGTCAAAGTTCTTTCTCTGCTCCAGTAGTATTGGTGCACAAGAAGGATGGATCATGGCGCATGTGTCCGAATTATAGGGAGCTCAACAAGCTCACTATTAAAGATAAGTTTCCCATTCCTGTCATTGATGAATTACTGGATGAATTGCATGGATCAATTTACTTCACCAAGTTGGATCTTCGTTCAGGATATCATCAAATCAGAATGAAGATTGAAGACATTCCGAAAACAGGATTTAGAACTCATGAGGGTCATTATGAATTTTTGGTCATGCCTTTTGGCCTTACCAATGCACCTTCAACATTTCAAGGTTTGATGAATTCAATTTTCAAACCATTCCTTAGAAAATTTGTGTTAGTATTTTTTGATGATATACTAATCTACAGCAAGTCTTGGAAGGATCATGTTGAACATGTTGACAGGGTGCTACAACTATTGGAGGAGAAACAATTATATGCAAAAAGATCCAAATGTTTCTTTGGAGTCCAGGAGGTGGAATATTTGGGTCATATTGTATCTCATGAAGGAGTTAAGGTAGACCCTAGCAAAATTAAAGCCATTAAGGAATGGAAAATCCCACATCCATAAAGCATCTGCGAGGATTTCTTGGGTTGACAGGGTATTATCGCAAGTTTGTTAAGAATTATGGGAGAATAGCAGCACCTCTAACAACATTATTGAAGAAAGATGCATTTTCATGGACTCCGAAAGCAACAAAGGCCTTTGAACATCTTAAAGAGGCAATGTGCCAAGCACCGGTCTTAGCTACACCGGACTTCACAAAAACCTTTATTGTGGAATGTGATGCTTCAGGAAATGGAATTGGTGCTGTTCTAATGCAAGATGAAAGACCCATTGCTTTTGAAAGTCGTCCAATCAAGGGAAAGTTTTTAAGCAAAGCTATTTATGAGAAGGAAATGTTGGCAATACTCCATGCACTTAAGAAATGGCGACCCTACCTAATGGGAAGACACTTCAAGGTAAAAACGGATCATGATAGCCTTAAATACTTTTTAGAACAAAGATTATCCTCTGAAGAGCAACAAAAGTGGGTCACAAAGATGTTGGGTTATGACTTTGAAATCATCTACAAAAAAGGGAAGCAAAATGTGGTGGCAGATGCACTCTCAAGAAAGGATGAGGATGTGGAAGCATTGTTGTGCGCCATTTCTATTATCCAACCAGATTGGATAAACGAAGCAAGGGAGGAATGGAAGAATGACGAAGAAGTGTGGGCACTTATTCGAAAGTTACAACAAGATTCCAGTACGTCTGATACATTTAGCTGGCAAAATGATTCGTTATGGTACAAAGATCGCTTATACCTCTGTAAGAATTCCCAGCTAAAACAAAAGATTCTTATGGAATTGCACACTTCTCCCTTAGGAGGGCACTCAGGATTTTTAAAAACTTACCACAGGGTTAAGAAGGAATTTTTTTGGGATGGCCTTAAATCAGATATTCAAAAGTTTGTGGCGGAATGTTTGGTTTGCCAACAAAATAAAGTTGAAACAATTAAGACACCAGGTCTATTACAACCTTTATCCATTCCAAGCCAACGTTGGGAGGAGGTTTCAATGGATTTTATCACAGGTTTACCCAAGTCTGAGGGAAAGAGTGTCATCATGGTGGTAGTTGACAGACTTACCAAGTATGCACACTTTTGTGCATTATCACATCCATTTAAAGCCAGTACAGTTTCTACTGCATTTATGGAAACAATTCAAAAGCTACATGGAAACCCAAAGATTATTGTAAGTGACAGAGATCCCATTTTCACTGGAAATTTTTGGACAGAATTATTTTCTTGTCTTGGTACTCAGTTAGCTCATAGCTCATCTTATCATCCTCAATCTGATGGGCAAACTGAGATAGTAAACAAATGTTTGGAAGGATATCTTCGTTGCTTTGTATCTGATAAACAGACACAATGGGTCAAATGGTTGCCTCTGGCTGAATGGTGGTATAACACTTCCTTCCATACAGCAACAAAAATGACCCCATTTATGGCACTTTATGGGTATCAACCACCATCCATCACATCATATTTAAGAGAAAATTCTAAGGTTCAGGCAGTGGAACATCACATCGAACATCAACAACAAGTCCTCCAACTCTTAAAGGATAACCTCGTGTTGGCACAGAATAGAATGAAACAACAGGCAGATCAACATCGCAGTGAAAGAAGTTTTGATGTAGGTGATTGGGTATTCCTACGGCTACAACCATATAAGAAAATGTCCCTCAAGCAAGCTAAGAAGGATAATAAATTATCACCAAAGTATTATGGTCCGTACAAGGTGTTGCAAAAGATTGGTACTATGGCATACAAATTGGAGCTTCCTGCAGCTTCTCGATTGCACCCAGTTTTCCATGTTTCATGTTTAAAGAAGGTTATAGGCGACAAGCTCCCAGTTCAAACAATATTGCCAGAACTTGACGAGGAAGGAAAAATTATATTGGAACCGGAAGCAGTCACAGAAACAAGAACTCGACAGCTACGAAATCGATCAATTTCAGAGTATCTTATCAAGTGGAAGAACTTATCCGCTGAAGATTCCACATGGGAGGATGAGAATTTTATGCAGAAGTATCCAGAACTACTCAAGCGTTGAGGACAACACTTTTTTGAAGGAGAGGGGCATGTTGGGTCCCTATAATACTAGTGATTACCCCATTACTATTGTAGTTATACCCCTTATTAATATTGTTGTGCCCCTATTACCCCCATATTGTTATTACTGTGCCCCATAGAATCCCTCTATTGTTATTTTTGTGGCTTTATATTATTATTGTTAGGTCGGCTGGATTATATTGTGACTCCTTAGACTCCTATATATAGAAAGGAGGTTTTGTCATTTGAATCATCCAAGAATTGTTCATTTATGTAATGTAAAGGAGGTTGCCCCCTCGAAGAGGCTGAATTCTAAGGCGTTGATCTATCTTTTCTATCTTTTCTTGAGCTGGTTTCATAACATTTTCAGTTTCCTTATTTGTAGCACAATTTACTATTTTTAGTAGTTTTTTGGGTCCTTAACTTCAGGAGCCATTTTGAGGCCATAAATGATGTTTTTTGGGAAATCTAGGAGCAACATGGGTCCATGGACTGTTGTTTCTCTTCCCAAAGTTGTAGTTCTCGGATAGATCTTTCTGACGAGATATTGTGTGCGTCAAACGAAGATCATATGCCAAAGTTACGACCCCAGGAAGTTGATGTACCAATTTACCCAAAATGGGGCCCACAGTTTGGCATTTCATCTTCTAGGGTTAGGCTTTTGGATGTTTAGGGTTTTCCATTGTTTCTCAACAATAAATAGCCCTTCGAGCCTCATTTTAACACAATTCAGAGGCATGTAGTTGCCACATCTCTTGTCAGAGATAAGTTGCCATAACCCTAGCTAATTTATTTCCATTTCTATTTGTAAACATATTTTAGTATTTTACAGTAATGGAATGAAGTATTATTTCCCCTGCATCTCTGTGTTTATGGTTATTTTTGTAGTTTATTGCGTTCCTGTTTAAATCTAGATCAGTGGTATTAGAGTGGTCTAATTTTTCTCTGTTTTTCTTTCCATGTCCCCAACAAGGTCAAGATATAAGGAGTTAGGGCTTGAATTGGTCGAACCTTTGCAAGACTAGCCTCGAAAATCCCGATGGCCTCCCATGGCGGATGAAAATAAAGGTGAGGGGGCAGGAGATCCTATCAAAATCTTGCTCGAAGAAGCCCTTGAGCAACAAAGGAACGCGATGATGGACAACTTTGCCCAGATCCTTCAGTGGCTACCTAGGGGTGACACATCGGCTTCCAACAGCTACTCTGGAAACACCACACCATTTAAGGTACAAGTTAAATTTGAAATCCACATATTGGAGGGTCAAACAGACGCAGATGCCATAGATAAATGGTTAAATCTGCTAGAAGGGTATTTTCTGTTCATGATTTTTCCAGTTGGGAAAAGATTATTTTTGTTCTTCTCAAAGTAGCCTCCCATGTCAAGGACTGGTGGGAAACCTACTACGAGCAGAAGGATGAAAGTATGGGCTCACTATTTTCAATGGCACCCACTTGGAAATCATTTCGGGATGCCATCAAGGAATAGTACTACCTTGTCAAAAGCTATGAGGACAAATATATAATGTGGACCACGCTGCGGTAGGGAAGGGACCAAGATGTGCCAGAGTTCAAAATTTTTTTTCATACCCTTCGCACATAGTTGGGTACCAAGGATTCTGAGCTACATTTGGTACACAAATATCGTGACTGCCTACACAGATACATCCAAGAAGAGATGGAGTTCCTGAACATCTCCTTGCTCGGCACAGTGTATCGATACATTGTCAAGATTGAGAAGAAGTTTAAATAGAAGAAGCGAGACTTTGGATCTGCGAATCTGAAGCAAGGGAAAGGCTTCCACAAATCATAGAACCAAGGGCAAAGCCAAGACAGGACAACCCAAGACAATCCATCAAAGCTACAAGAAAAGAACAACACCACAAAGTCAAAGAAGGACACAAGAAAGTGGTGTGAGTTCCACAAGAGCCCCACTTGTTAACACCCAGGTTGTTCCCTATGACTCCCAAGGGAATACGGCCGGGGTAACCACTAACCAATCTTTGGATCACAGTTTCTAGCCAAACTGTGATCAGAGAGGGCTCTCTCTTTATGATTTGTCTCTGTTATGATGGTGTTTTAGGCTAGCTATTATGCTCAGGTTTTGGTTTATGTTTTTTGGTTGAAGGATTTCTTTTAGGTCTTATGATATAGTGTTTAGATAGTATAATACCATTGGGCAATGGAGTCTGGAGTTGTGAAACGATCTGATACGCTGGATTGGTGGCGTTCAAACTGCAGGGCCTATTGTGTATTTTAGACAGACAAAATTGGATTAAGTGGTGATGTATGTCAACCAACAGAAAGCAATTAAGAATTTTCTATTAAGTTGCTGGGATGAAAGTGAGCACAGTGCGCAAGAGCAAAACTTGAATCTCTGTGACAAAGGCCACTATGAAAGATGTATTCTGAAAGTGCAGCAATTAAGAATTACACTTATCTAGATCACAGCTGAAGAAAAACATTCATAAACGACACAGATTGAACTCAGGGTACTCAGAGAGTAAATCCTGAAAGCTATTCATTTTCCTTGTCGCTTAGTATTGAAATTAGATAACGTACATGGATTTTAACAAAACAACTGATTAACAGAGAGAGATACAGATACTTATTGTATGGTAAAATACACAGGAATCCAGCAGTTATCAACAGACACCAGAACGTATTCAGCACTTCAGAAATCCGAGAAATTCCATCGCTTTCTTATTAAACTTCTGAAAGGATTACAGCATAAGAACTTCTTCAGGAGAAATCAACAACAACCTCATCTCTAGTGCGAGGGCTCTATAAATACAAAACATCTTTACAAAATATCAAGGCGTTGAGTCATCTGAGAAATAACTCTTTCACCAACTTTGTCATTACAGCGGAGTAAAAGTTAATGCTTCCTTTAATACAACATAAATGCTTTTGCATTTGTCAGAAGATATTTTAGCTTTGGGAATCCAACGAGTCGGTTGGAGTGATCCGCATCAATGCTGAAGAAGGCGTTGTGGAGCTGTTCCGCTGTCTTTTCTCGGCTTGGACATCTGTAGCTTTTCCTTTTGCTGTGCTGGCTATGGGCTCTGCTGAGTTGGCTCAGCTTTCGTCTTAAATGCCTGCTGACCGAAATAAACTGTCCTGTGCATGACAATTCAGTTTTTTCTGTAACCGAAATTTAGTGGATGGCCTGCTTTTCATAAAATCATTTGAATTACCTTGACCCACCAGTCCTGTGGAGGCAATTGATGCTTGAGAATGGCCTCCATTGTTTCCTCTGCCTCTGTATATTTGAAAAAATTTGGGGCCACATCAAACAAGTGATTAATTTCATTCATTATAAAAAATAGATTTTCTATCTTACTATAGAAATCCTGCCCTGTAATAGGTCCTATGTCTTCTGAAGTGCTGGCCTTCTCATTGATCTGTGCTGAGGCAAAAACATTTACTCTTTTAGCATACTGTTCATGGGTGAACAATTTCCCTCTGCTGTTCAGTAAGCTAGGGAGTCCTTTGTTCTGCAATACCTGAAATCTCTCCATGAACCTGTTTACCTCAGTGTGCATATCCTGAGTTCTTCTGTCCAGTGTTTGCACCAAATTTCTCAAAGTAAGCACCCTCTTGATCATTTGAATAGTCTCAGTTCTGTTTGTGATTCCAATGGTAGCTAACTGAGAGCTTGTCCTATTATTGAGCACATTGATCATTCTAGTGGCCACTTCAGGCATATTGCTCAATGCAGCTCTTGCTCTATGGACCTCCTTTTGTGCTTTTGGGATGAGATCTAATTGCTCATGGATTGTCTCAATGTATTGCCATTGATTTGTAATAGATTGGCCAATATTGGCCCATATCATTGCTCTGACTTCAGATACAATCTTATCCAATCTGAGCTCTTTTTCCAGCTCCTTGATCCTGTCATTAAGGGCCTTGATCTCCCTACCCTTTTCTGCCACTTCTCTTTTTGATTTATCATATTTATCATCGATCTTGGCCAGCTTTTCCCTGGTCTCATGCAGCTCTGTCATTTGAGCTTCCGGGATTTGTATCTCATTCCTCAGTTTCTGCATGTCTAGGCTATGTGTCTGTTCTGTACTTGTAGGTGCTGCTGAAGTGGATGTAGCTGTTTGCTCAGTTTGTTGAGGTGGAGGCACAGTGGTAGGAGCAGTGTTCTCAAGATTGGTGACCGGGGGAGGCTGAGAGGTCTGGCCCTCTTCCCTTTGCTTTAGTGCTTCTTGCAGTGCCGCTTGTGCGGCCTCAGACTCTCCTAATTTCTCTTGTGTTTGCAGGAGCTGCTTATATATAGATATTAGCAGATCTGTGGCATCCTTTTCCATCCTTTGTTGGGCTACCTCATCTGTTTGGGGGTGAATGGTAGCTGGGAGTTTGACTTTCTTCCTTAATGCAACCATGTCAGCATCCCTTAGTTTCAAGATCTCCTGTATCCCTTTGATGTCCTTGGGGTTATGCCCAATTTCCACAATGATGTCCTCTAGGGATCTTATCCTATTGTCTTTGGCCTGAGATGAAGCCCTCTCCAATTCTAGTTGGGAGGCTGTAGCATTGAGGCTGCTTGTTAATTTGTAATTCTCCAACGTTTTGTCTGCCAAGGAGGCGTACACCATTTCACCAGTTTGCTTGTGCAGCTCAATTTTATCCATTGGGTGGATGTCCTTGGCCAGGACCTCTAGATTAGTCCTGAGATAATCTGCAGTAGATTGTGGCTGGAGCGCGGTGGGTATGAAGTGACTCATAGTCAACTTGCCTTCGTCCACATCAAAGGCAGCCATTAATCTTTGTTGGTTGGAGGGAGCCATTTTCAACAAATGGTTATATAATTTGACTTTCATGGGTTCACTCCTTCTTTTGATGTCTATAAACTGCTGTTTGATGCCTACTTCTCCTTCCCTCTGCTGGCTGGAGGAAGTGACCTCCCCTCCCATGGTTCTGTCTTGTTCTTGGTGGAAGGAACTCACCGAGGCTTCCCTGCTGGGTGGGCCCATACCCATTGCTTGTCTAACTGCTGCATCATCCTCTGAGAAGTCATTTAACCTCTGTCTCTTCTCCTCTTGGTTGATGGATGAAGTCATGAGTGTTTCTCTGTCCCTTTTTCTACTTAGGTCCTCCTTCTGTGGAGTTTGAAGGATCGAGGCATCAGTAATGTTTTCAGGCCTTGAGTGTTCTACATTTTGGGCCTGCTGCTCAGTGGTAGTTGGGGTATCTACCACTCTTCCTTGATGTAAGGGCTGTTGTGTTTTAGGTTGCCCTTCTCCTTGCTGCTGTTGCTGCTGCTGCTCTGCCTGTTCTTTCTCTTGCTGCTCTGGCTCTATCTCCATCACCTTTTCTTTTCCCTTCTCTGATATATTTCCAGCAACTCTCGTGGCTTGCTGTTGGGCGGTTGAAGAGGATGCTGCTGCTCCAATTTGTATGCTTGGTAGTGAGCTGACCTGTGAATAAAACTCAAGGTCAGCCATTTTCTTTATGTTTCTTTGAGCTCTTTGATTAAGCTCTTCTTGAGTAACAACTTCCTCTAAAGTCCCTCTCCTCCATTTACTTTGATTGGCATGTTTTTCTATGTGAGGAAGGCTGCAATGATCATAAGCAGACAACTTGTATTTAAGCCTCCTCATGGTAATGAAGTTGTTAGGGTCATAAGGTTTCCATAGGAAGCTGTATTTGAGACCAAGTCCCCCAAGTATTCTATCTGCTTCCTTCCACCCTTCCTCCCTTTCGTTATAGAGAAAATGGCCAAGTTGACTTTTGACCTTTAGCTGTGCCTTCTTACCTTTGCCTGAAAAGTGGAACATATCCACAAAGCCAAACTGCCTGAAGTATTCTAAGGCAAATAGTCTCATAGGCACAAACCTGGGTAGTCTAAATGGGGGCAACTCACACCCATATATTCTAATAACGGTGTGGTGTTGGTAGAAGTACCAATCCCCAATGCTGTAGGCTTTTGATAAATGCAGGAGTCTTTGCATCTCATCTGTCAATCTGGGAGGAGGTGAGCCCAAAAGTAGAGTCATGGCTGGATGAATGAAGTGATCAATGAACTCACAGTAGGTGTATGGAGAATAGAAATTGAGGTGGAAAGCAGATGTCCAGTACACCACCGATCTCAAATTTCCCTGTGCATCTTCTCTTTTCATTGGGAAGGAGAACTTCTCATGCTGGAAGTATAAAAGCAAATGATATATGTAAGAAGTATATTTAAATACCCTATCTCTTGATAGGTTCATCAACTGCTCATGCATCTTGTCTGAGATGTATGTGGCATAGTCATAGCAGACTGGTTTTCTTCCTGGAGAAAACATGAGCATTATGTGCATAACTGTTTCATCCACATACTCCACTGAATCATATCCCAGGATGGGACTGATCATGTCAACAAGGTCCAGGCCCAATTGGTTGAGGTAGACATAGTTGATGGGAGGGACTTGCACAGTGTCAGCTTTGATGAATAACTGGTTGAGCTTTGTAATCTGGGCCTCTGTCATTCTGGCTCCCTCCATAATCAAATCAGCTAGTGATAGAGGGACCAACTTCTTATCTGTTTTGAACTGCAGCATCTCCCTGATGGCTTCAGGGGTAATGAAAAACAAAATTGCGCCTGAAGAATCAAGCACTGCCCTCTGGGATGCATCATAATACTCAGCACATAAGTGGATGAGTTCTGGGAATTGGTTGACCTGTGGTAGCTTGAAGATTGGGAGAGAGGAATCCCAAATTCCCAAGATGTCTGTCCCATTCTGATGTTGGATTTTGATTTCATTTAGTATTTGGAGATGAAACCTGCTCCTGCTTAGCATTTCTTCTGATATCTTATAGTCTAAGTCAGCTAATGCTTTCCAGTCCAATGCTCTGTGAGGGGCATTCAGAGGGGCTACATTGAGGGCTATAGGAGCCACAGGGGGATCCATAGTTTTTCTTAGGATTCTGTTTTTCGAGGACTGGTGTTACTATGCAAAGTAACACAAACAGCGCTTTTTCTGAGGAAAATGAGAATTTCTGAGGACCAAGAGTGAATGGGAAAGGTTGTAGCAATTTGAACTGCTGCTTTTGAGTTAATAGGTGAGTTGCAGACCTGAGCAGAGTTTGTTTTTAGGCAAATTAGCTTTTTGCAGGTGACTGGTTCACAATTGCGCGAACCAGTAACAGGTTCACGTTCAATTTGCCCAATGTGGCCCTATAAACATGTAGTGGCAGCTCTGGCTTGGTCTGAATGCTAGTTCAGTGGTCCTTTAATGGTGAATTTTGAGTTTGGAGGTCTGTTACTAGTTATACCCGTAATTCAGTAAAAATGGAGCTTTAGAGTGCAAATGAGAAGTACCTGTAGAATCTGGTCGGTTAGAGCTTGCTAGCACTTTGAGGGATGAACGTTCTAGCGGTCCGGAAGTCTTTTCCACGGCTGGTGCAGGATTGGACGTGAGTTTACATGCAGAACAAATAACAAAGCTTGCGCCCAAAAATAGCAAAAAACACGATTTTTTGACATAAATTATATCTTTTGGTGATTTTGGCGCGTTTTCGCGCTGACGTCAGCATGACGTCACCGGTGGGTCAGGGTTGGATGACGTCAGCAGGACGTCATCTGGCCAAGTGGCGGCTTCTGGTTGGTCCACGGGGACAGTGAGATGGCAGGACGAGTGGAGCAGTGGTTGAGCGGAGAAGTGATGCGATGGCGTACCTGGGGTGACGTGGGTTGACGGAGCAGTGACGTGGCGGTGAGGTAATACAAGCGGGAATGATAAAACCGGAAACCGCGGCGGTTTCATATCGCACCGCCTACGGTACGGTGGCGGTATGCGTCAGAGGTACCTCCGATGGGCTGTGGCGAGGGCGCGTGGCAGCGGAGTGACGTACCCAAAATACGGCCATCGGACGATATTCTTCGTACAGCAGATGAGCTCCAATATGGATGCTGACCGTCAGATCTGGAGGGCCCGATCCAACGGCCATCGGGAAGGTGACATGACCAGTGTATACGGCAGCGGGCGGAGGCGTAAATACATGTTTTTGAATGATTTTCCAATGTATTTCAAAAATCATATTATATGCGCAAACTTTGGTTAGGGAATAGAAAGTGGTTTTTTCGGGAATTTTGTTTGAAAACAGACCCGCCCTTTAGACTTAGGATAAGAGAAAAATGTTGGTTTTTTGATGTTTTTAGCCATTTTGAAGCGGGCGAGGATAGAAATTGGGCTTTTAGGGGGTTTTCATGAGCAAATGGGGGTCAAAATGAGGGAATGAATTTGCAGAGGACAAAGGAGATTTGGCTTAGGTTTATCAAGATGACCAGGTGCCATCTGATCCCTGACATGGGACTTATTGGCTATATTGCCAAGGGGAGGGATATTTATACAAAATTTGGGGTTTATACACCATGGTGTTAATACTAATAGGGGACAGGTAATATAGGGGATTTACATAGTAGAATTAGAGTTAATATGGATGAGAGAGTAAGTGGAGGGGAAACCATTAAGTTTATGTGAAACAAACTTGGTTTTTAGAGTAGATCAAAATGAAAAGATTTTTAGACAAGAAATGTGGCTTCTAAAGATTAAGAACCACCATGAAACCGTAGTCTTTTCCATGAATCTTAGCTGATGAGGGGATGTTAGAAATGAAATTGGATGGGAAATGAGGGAAATTAGTCATGGTCCTTGCTGCAACTTGATGAATATGCACACCTTGTCACTTGATAGACTTTGCCTTGGTAATCATAGTCACCATGCCTGCAATGGTGAAGGTAGCCTTTTCTGCAACCACCACTACCTACCCAACTATTTTGCCTAGCATTTTTTATTTCTTCTTGGAGGGTGCACTTGAACTTGCAGACCCTTACTTGCCTTTTCTTTTCTTTGGCTTTTTCTTTGTTATTTCTATCTACTTCTACCCTTATTTCCTCCAAGGTCCCAGATTAAGCTATTGGGAGCCTTTTCTTCTCTACCTGAACTGCTTGTCTGCCAAGATTAAACAATTTGGACAAACTCCTTTCTCTATTCTATAACTGAAAATTGAAAACATGGCATGATCCAGATTAAACTGTTGAATCATCGATCAAAATTGAACCAGGGTGATCAATATTGAAACACTTTACACACCTTTTGTTCTCTAGGAAATATGGGATCTTTGTGGCATCAAAGCAGAGCATATTTGGACTTTCCCTTGTCAATCATGAAATATGAAACCTATTGGTATAGGTATCTAACAGTGGCTCCACATGGGGATGGTGTTTCATTTGAAAGACCAAGAACAACAGGTCAGATTGCCTTGCTCCATTGCTGCCTAAATCATCCTTGAAGTTTGCTGCTTTGAAGTGCCAAATTTTGTGCTTCCCTTCTTGGTAGACCTCTGATTCTATTTACCTTTTGCTGGTTGGTGAATAACTTGGAAAACTGCATTTTTACAATCTAAACAGAAAACAATATATACATCTGCATATATACAAAGGAAACTCAGGCTACACTCATGGGAAATAGTCAAAATAATGCTTCAGCATCCTGCCATTGACAGGACCTTCATCCAAGTCAGCTTCAGTTAGACTTTTGAGGAAGTAAGTGTTGTTACCTTGTACTGCTTGGACAGCAAATGGTCCTTTCCAAAGGGAATCAAATTTCCCATGTTTTCCTTTTTCTTCTCTCCTTGCATCCCATTTGAGGACTTTATCATCAATACTGAAATCTTCTGCCTTAGTTCTTCTATCAAAGGCCTTTTTTAATTTTTCTTGTAATATCTGAACTCTGCTGAAAACTTGTTCCCTAGTCTGCTGTAAATAGATTATCTGATTGATCCTCCTTTGCATATCATTTGGCTCTGCTTGACTCTCTTGAAGAAGCTTCATAACAGGCACTCCTAGTGATGAAGGAAATTTGGCTTCTAATCCATAAACTAACTCATATGGGCTGGTCCCAATTGATCTTTTTGTTGTTAGTCTATCTGCCCATAAAGCATTGACTAGTTTCTTATGCCAGTTCTTTTTGTTCTCTTCCAGCACCTTCTTTATGATATTTATTAAGCTTTTGTTAGATGATTCAGCTAGGCCATTTCCTTGGGGATAGTATGCCGTACAGTGACCCAAAGTAATATGATATTTGTGGCAGAAGTTTACCATTTTCTTGGATCTGAAAGCAGCAGCATTGTCTGTTATTACTTTGTCAGGACAACCAAACCTAGCCAGTATGTTATTTTCCAAAAACTGAATGATTACTGAGTCATTTGCTTGTCTGCATGGGGCAGCTTCGATCCATTTGGTGAAGTAGTCTGTGGCTGTCAAAATCCATCTATGTTGGCCTGAAGATGAGGGATGAATTTCCCCAATGAAATCCAAGCCCCATTGTTGAAAAGGTCTCTCTGTTGCAATAGGTCTTAGGGGGAGTGGCAGCAACTGTCTTTTTCCCTCAAACAGTTGGCATTTGTGGCATGAGGTAGTGAATCTCTTGACGTCAGAGAACATGGTGGGCCAGTAATAACCAGCCCTCAGTATTTTGTCCACAGTGGACTTCCAGTACAAATGTCCACCGCAATGACCTGCATGAAATTCTTCCATGATTTTGTTAGTTTCATTTTCAATTAAACAGTGCAGCAATATACCTTCATGGTTTTTCCAAAGCAGATTTCCATCCATCACACAAAATCTTGATGTTTTCATTTTTAAGAACCTACACTTAGTCCTGGACAGTCCTGGGGGAGCACACAGGTTTTGTAATACATAACAGATGTCAGAGTACCAAGGAGATTGTTCAAAGGCTACCTTGATCTTTGGAGTCGCCAGCTCTGTTTCACTGTCCAGCTGATTGATATCTAGGGCTTGGAAATTTGTTTCTGTCATTAATTTGGCCAAGCCTTGCCCTTTTATTAGCTTTGTAGGTTTTATTTCAATGTCAAATTCTAGTATACTGGCAATCCATTTTCCTCTTCTGCCCTCTAAGTTTTCTTGGGTGAGAATGTCTTTGACAATAGGGCTTGGTACATAAGCCACAACATGGGAATAAAGGATGTAAATCCTAAAGTCTTTAATGGCCTTAACCAAAGCATAGGCTTGTTTCTCCATAATTTGATATTTTAGAGGTGCATCTCTAAGAGCCCTGCTGAAGAAGGCAATAGGCTTCTCATTTCCTTGGTCATCTTTCTGTAATAAAACAGCAGCAATAGTATGCTGGGAGGCAAAAGAGAAGATAATGAATTCTCTGTCAAACTGAGGATTGGTTAACACCGGGGTTTGAGTGAGGGCCAGCTTTATGCCTTCAAAGGCTTGCTTTGCTTCAACTGTCCATTTCACCTTTGAATCTTTCTTTAGCATATTGTTAAGTAATCTGATCAACTCGGCCAGATTTGGGATAAATCTCCTTAAAAAGTTGATTTTTCCCAAAAATCCTTGTAATTCTTTTATATTTCTTGGGTGGGGCATTTGTAGGATAGCTTGTATCCTATCTGGATCAATTCTTATGCCATCTTTAGAGATGATGTGGCCCAATAGTTTACCTTTTTCTAAACCAAACAGGGATTTTTTGGGATTCAACGAAATTCCATATTTCCTACATGTTAGGAAGATCTGTCTCAAATGTTTCAAATGTTCTTGGTCAGACTTGGAAAAAGGTGTGAGGTCATCCAAATAAATGACAAGGAAATCATGAATCTCCTTCGCGAAAGCAATGTCCATTGCTCTTTGAAATGTTGCCCCAGCATTCTTCAACCCAAAAGGCATTTTAACATACTTGAAAGTTCCCCATGGGGTTGTAAATGCAGTTTTGTCTTGATCATCAGGGTGTACTAGGATTTGATTGAAACCCGAGAATCCATCAAGTAATGAGATCCTTGAGGCCCCTACCACTCTTTGGAGAATATGATCCATCTTAGGTAAGGGATAATTGTCTTTGAGGGATACTTGGTTCAGATTCCTTAAGTCCACACACAGCCTAATTTCACCGGTCTTCTTTCTTGTAGGGACTAAGTTGGATATCCATTCAGAGAATCTGATTGGTGCTATGATGCCTGCCTTAAACATTTTTTGTACTTCTTGTTCCATTGCTGGGAGAAGCATAGGATTGATTCTTCTCAATTTTTGTTTAAAGGGTTTTTGATCAGGCTTGAGAGGGATAGTATGCTGGATAACAGAGGTGTCATAGGACTTTAGGTCCTCATAACTCCACGCAAAGACATCCTGGAACTCTTTAAAAAGGTCAATGTATTTTGGCTTTTGATCAGGAGGTAAGGATGCAGACAATTTAATTATTTTGGGTTTGTCAATTGTACCTATGTTGTACTCTTCTATGGCATTGTTGATGGGCTGCATTGTTGGCTTGCTAGGAACATCATTTGAATTAAAAATGTCTTCCAAAGGAGCCAAACCAGCGGGTAAAAAGTTGTCTTTCAGCTCTATGATTTCAGCCTCAGCGCTGGTCACCTCTTCACAGTCAATTTGGTGAATTTGCTGAATGTCTTCGTTGTTGAAATTGGTTGGATTCAGTAATTGTTTTGCTGTTCTAGGTGATATTGGATGAACCATTTGTTGAAACAGTATTTGTGATTGACTTGCTCTGTCATTGTCAATATTTATTCCTGAAAATTCCTGCTGCAAAGTCAAGAAATTGTTTATTTGCTTGTCATCATCGAACACTTGCCAATCTTTGACATTGTTTGGAATGGAGGGTTTGTACTTGACCTCGGCAGTGAAGCAGTTGTTGGGTTCCAGTGGAAATTTGAAAGTGCTGGCAAATGTTGCCAAACTGTGTGCATGGAGATTGTGGCTCCTTGAAATTTTTGTGATAAGGAACTCAGAGAAAGTGTTCAATATTTCAATTACAGCGGACCTGTAAGACCTCAACCTTTTGTCATTGGTGACAAAGCTTCCTTTCACTTGTTGAATCACTAGATCAGAATCTCCCATGATCGAAACTGTAGGAGCTTGTAATGCCTTTACTAGCTTGAGACCTAGTAACAGAGCTTCATACTCTGCCATGTTATTAGTGCATCTAAAGTTTAATCTATAAGCTCTGCCTTCTGCATGGGTTTTCTCTTTGTTATGTATCCAAACTCCAGCTCCTGCCCCTAACTTGTTGACAGAGCCATCAAATTCTAGGAACCACAGGATATCTTGCTTGACAGGAGATTTAAAAATCGGTTCATGGGATGGCAATGTAAGCAGGAGTTGGGGTTTTGTCTCAAGCTTGTCTTCTAGGGCAATTTCCTCACTTGATTGGCTATGCTTGGGATTTAAAATAGCAGCAGTATTTAGTGTTTGTTTAGCTGCTGTTTCGTGGGTGGTGATACTTTCAGTTGAGTCCTTTTTTTGTATGACTGTCTTGGTTTCAACTTCCCCTTGTAAGGGAGTTGTGGTGTCATTGAAAAGGATATATGAGTCTATGTCTGAATGGATAGCATATATGGGGAAATTTTGAGGCTTTTCCTCACTGCTGACCATGTATTTCATCAGTGTTTCTCTATACAGTCTTTTTGGTTGCCCAAAAACAGAGATGGTGGCATATGACATGTCTAATTGTAAGGAACCTTGGAGTTTAGCTCCCCATGATCTTGATAACAGCATCCCATACTTGGGTGGGATGTCAGCGACTACCACATCCATTAGGATTGTCTTGTTTGGGTATTGAACTAGAGACACACATAAATCTTTTATGAGACCTAGACATTTGACTTGGCTGGAGTCAAAGGAAAATAGGTCCTTATATGGTCTTGTTATGTCTAGGTTCAGCCTTTCCATGACAGCTTTTGGCATAAGATTGTGAGATGCACCTGAGTCAAACATTGCGTTGTGTAGTACTTTATCATGGATGTGTAAGCTGACATAAAAAGGTAATACTCCTGCAACTGCTGTTTTTCCATCCACTTCTGGGCCAAACAGTAATTCAGGAGTGTCATCCAGCACATTGACATCATCTTTGCTGCTAGTGAGTTGTAGAGATTTCTTGATCTGTTGTTTATAGATGTCATGCTTAGCTAATTCTGAGAGGGGAATCGCTATCTTTAGTTTGCCAATTTCTGTACCTAAGTCAAAAGGTTTATCAGATTGGGTTTTGAGGTTATGGATAACAGTCCTTTCTTTGTTGATCAAGTCTTCTTGTTGGTTTTCATCTTGACTTTTAGGCTTGCCCTTTTCACTCATCTCATGAGGAACAGAGTTTAGATTAGAGCAAGAGGATGAAGCTGCCAAAGGCTGCTGTTGTGGTGGCAATGGTTCAATAATCTCTTCAACAATCACTTCTTGTGTATGTGAATTTATTTTGTCACCAGGTTCTGTGCCTGTGACTCTTTCAGGCTGCTGATTATCCTTTTTCTTTTCAGGCTGGTTAATATTTACAGTTCTGCTCCTCAGCTTGTATTGTTTATGGACTTCATAAACTGCAGTGTCATAGCCTTGTTTGAAGTCAAAGGATTCTCCTGATTTAGTTTGGAATAGTTCGATTTCCTCATCCTCTTGATCTTCTTGTGTTAGAAAAACTTGGCTTTTACCATCCAGACCTATTAAATTAATCTCAGGATCTTCATTGGGCTCAGTTGATGTTGAAGTTTCTGCATAATTTTCTTGGAAAGGGGGTCTTATGTCTTGGTCAGCATTGGCCTTGCCAATGTTTGGGTTTGGGTTTCTCCTAAAATTTGGATTCCTAGGAGGATTGTTTTGTGGTGCCTCCCATGATGCTTTTCTCTCAACCGATTCTACCCTATCACCCAATCTTTTCATACCATTAAGTATTGCATCAAGTTTTTGATCAAGGGCTGTAGGTTCTTCTTTGTATATGCTTCTTTTTTCTAATCTTGCCCTGTTTCTTTTAGCAATCAGGTTTGCCTCCACTGTGACAGCAGCCTTTTGAGCGTCTTCAAGGGTTTCAGGTTCTCTTTCCTTCAACTGATATGCCATGTCAGGATCAAATCCATCAGGGAATTTGTACAAAGCCAAATCAGGAGGAGGTCTTAGGTTTTGTGGTATTGCATTGTACACATTGTTGAATCTAGCACAATACTCCAGAACGGTCTCTTGCGGACCTCTCTTGATTGTTTCATATTCAGCAAGTATGTGCAGAGGATCCTTCTTCTTCTCCCATCTGGTAGTAAAGGCTTGGTACAGATCATTGGGAGTTGCAATGGAATTTGCATTCAGGGATCTAAACCAAGTTCTTACATCCCCGGTTAGGCTTTGGACAAACATCCTCATTCTGACACTGTCATCATCTATCTCATAGGTCTCAAAATGGTCTTGCATCTTCTTGGTATGCTGAACAGCTGTTAGAGAGCCATTGGAGTCAAAATATGAGATTTTGCTTTGATAATCTTGAGGTAAAGCTGCAGCATTAGCTGGTATCTGCAGAGGTGCATACCTGTTAGCCATATTTATGGGATTTAGAGGGTTGATAGGAACAAGCGGGACAACAGGGATCACTGGTATAACAGGGTTAGTGGGATGAATGGCTAGCGGGAAACTGGTTAAAGGAGTATGTGCAGTGGAAGAAGGTGAAAGAGGAGGACTTTGAGATGTTGATGGTGAACTAGGAGAACTAGGAGTGGACCGGACAAGAACCTTTATTGGAGTAGAAATGGGGTTGGGATGAACTGTACGAGGGGTTAAATCAGCAGGTTGGTCCTGCCTTTGCTGCTTCCTAATGTTTTTTCGGATGGTATTTGGATTATCAACAATGATGGGTGGATTAGGGTCAGGATTTGCCCTAGTGTGCCGAGGATTTTTCTTAGGAGCCAGTTTCTAACTGTTTTTCAGGATTTTTATAGAAAATTTTTATATATGCAAGGACTGGATAAAGATTTTGAAATGGCTCTATATGTTTCAAAGCTAAGATGAAGATTCCCTATCTAGCTCTTCCCTAAAGCTGTCACTGTGAGACAGAAACAGTTCTAAGGCATCTTGGCTGGTTTTGGGCTTGATGATAGCTTTGGGAAACAGATAGTAATTGAAAAACCTAAAGCAGTCCCCAGTGGAGTCGCCAATAATGTTAACACCCAGGTTGTTCCCTATGACTCCCAAGGGAATACGGCCGGGGTAACCACTAACCAATCTTTGGATCACAGTTTCTAGCCAAACTGTGATCAGAGAGGGCTCTCTCTTTATGATTTGTCTCTGTTATGATGGTGTTTTAGGCTAGCTATCATGCTCAGGTTTTGGTTTATGTTTTTTGGTTGAAGGATTTCTTTTAGGTCTTATGATATAGTGTTTAGATAGTATAATACCATTGGGCAATGGAGTCTGGAGTTGTGAAACGATCTGATACGCTGGATTGGTGGCGTTCAAACTGCAGGGCCTATTGTGTATTTTAGACAGACAAAATTGGATTAAGTGGTGATGTATGTCAACCAACAGAAAGCAATTAAGAATTTTCTATTAAGTTGCTGGGATGAAAGTGAGCACAGTGCGCAGGAGCAAAACTTGAATCTCTGTGACAAAGGCCACTATGAAAGATGTATTCTGAAAGTGCAGCAATTAAGAATTACACTTATCTAGATCACAGCTGAAGAAAAACATTCATAAATGACACAGATTGAACTCAGGGTACTCAGAGAGTAAATCCTGAAAGCTATTCATTTTCCTTGTCGCTTAGTATTGAAATTAGATAACGTACATGGATTTTAACAAAACAACTGATTAACAGAGAGAGATACAGATACTTATTGTATGGTAAAATACACAGGAATCCAGCAGTTATCAACAGACACCAGAACGCATTCAGCACTTCAGAAATCCGAGAAATTCCATCGCTTTCTTATTAAACTTCTGAAAGGATTACAGCATAAGAACTTCTTCAGGAGAAATCAACAACAACCTCATCTCTAGTGCGAGGGCTCTATAAATACAAAACATCTTTACAAAATATCAAGGCATTGAGTCATCTGAGAAATAACTCTTTCACCAACTTTGTCATTACAGCGGAGTAAAAGTTAATGCTTCCTTTAATACAACATAAATGCTTTTGCATTTGTCAGAATATATTTTAGCTTTGGGAATCCAACGAGTCGGTTGGAGTGATCCGCATCAATGCTGAAGAAGGCGTTGTGGAGCTGTTCCGCTGTCTTTTCTCGGCTTGGACATCTGTAGCTTTTCCTTTTGCTGTGCTGGCTATGGGCTCTGCTGAGTTGGCTCAGCTTTCGTCTTAAATGCCTGCTGACCGAAATAAACTGTCATGTGCATGACAATTCAGTTTTTTCTGTAACCGAAATTTAGTGGATGGCCTGCTTTTCATAAAATCATTTGAATTGCCTTGACCTGCCAGTCCTGTGGAGGCAATTGATGCCTGAGAATGGCCTCCATTGTTTCCTCTGCCTCTGTATATTTGAAAAAATTTGGGGCCACATCAAACAAGTGATTAATTTCATTCATTATAAAAAATAGATTTTCTATCTTACTATAGAAATCCTGCCCTGTAATAGGTCCTATGTCTTCTGAAGTGCTGGCCTTCTCATTGATCTGTGCTGAGGCAAAAACATTTACTCTTTTAGCATACTGTTCATGGGTGAACAATTTCCCTCCGCTGTTCAGTAAGCTAGGGAGTCCTCTGTTCTGCAATACCTGAAATCTCTCCATGAACCTGTTTACCTCAGTGTGCATATCCTGAGTTCTTCTGTCCAGTGTTTGCACCAAATTTCTCAAAGTAAGCACCCTCTTGATCATTTGAATAGTCTCAGTTCTGTTTGTGATTCCAATGGTAGCTAACTGAGAGCTTGTCCTATTATTGAGTACATTGATCATTCTGGTGGCCACTTCAGGCATATTGCTCAATGCAGCTCTTGCTCTATGGACCTCCTTTTGTGCTTTTGGGATGAGATCTAATTGCTCATGGATTGTCTCAATGTATTGCCATTGATTTGTAATAGATTGGCCAATATTGGCCCATATCATTGCTCTGACTTCAGATACAATCTTATCCAATCTGAGCTCTTTTTCCAGCTCCTTGATCCTGTCATTAAGGGCCTTGATCTCCCTGCCCTTTTCTGCCACTTCTCTTTTTGATTTATCATATTTATCATCGATCTTGGCCAGCTTTTCCCTGGTCTCATGCAGCTCTGTCATTTGAGCTTCCAGGATTTGTATCTCATTCCTCAGTTTCTGCATGTCTAGGCTATGTGCCTGTTCTGTACTTGTAGGTGCTGCTGAAGTGGATGTAGCTGTTTGCTCAGTTTGTTGAGGTGGAGGCACAGTGGTAGGAGCAGTGTTCTCAAGATTGATGACCGGGGGAGGCTGAGAGGTCTGGCCCTCTTCCCTTTGCTTTAGTGCTGCTTGCAGTGCCGCTTGTGCGGCCTCAGACTCTCCTAATTTCTCTTGTGTCTGCAGGAGCTGCTTATATATAGATATTAGCAGATCTGTGGCATCCTTTTCCATCCTTTGTTGGGCTACCTCATCTGTTTGGGGGTGAATGGTAGCTGGGAGTTTGACTTTCTTCCTTAATGCAGCCATGTCAGCATCCCTTAGTTTCAAGATCTCCTGTATCCCTTTGATGTCCTTGGGGTTATGCCCAATTTCCACAATGATGTCCTCTAGGGATCTTATCCTGTTGTCTTTGGCCTGAGATGAAGCCCTCTCCAATTCTAGTTGGGAGGCTGTAGCATTGAGGCTGCTTGTTAATTTGTAATTCTCCAACGTTTTGTCTGCCAAGGAGGCGTACACCATTTCACCAGTTTGCTTGTGCAGCTCAATTTTATCCATTGGGTGGATGTCCTTGGCCAGGACCTCTAGATTAGTCCTGAGATAATCTGCAGTAGATTGTGGCTAGAGCGCGGTGGGTATGAAGTGACTCATAGTCAACTTGCCTTCGTCCACATCAAAGGCAGCCATTAATCTTTGTTGGTTGGAGGGAGCCATTTTCAACAAATGGTTATATAATTTGACTTTCATGGGTTCACTCCTTCTTTTGATGTCTATAAACTGCTGTTTGATGCCTACTTCTCCTTCCCTCTGCTGGCTGGAGGAAGTGACCTCCCCTCCCATGGTTCTGTCTTGTTCTTGGTGGAAGGAACTCACCGAGGCTTCCCTGCTGGGTGGGCCCATACCCATTGCTTGTCTAATTGCTGCATCATCCTCTGAGAAGTCATTTAACCTCTGTCTCTTCTCCTCTTGGTTGATGGATGAAGTCATGGGTGTTTCTCTGTCCCTTTTTCTACTTAGGTCCTCCTTCTGTGGAGTTTGAAGGACCGAGGCATCAGTAATGTTTTCAGGCCTTGAGTGTTCTACATTTTGGGCCTGCTGCTCAGTGGTAGTTGGGGTATCTACCACTCTTCCTTGATGTAAGGGCTGCTGTGTTTCAGGTTGCCCTTCTCCTTGCTGCTGTTGCTGTTTTTGTTGTTGCTGCTGCTGCTCTGCCTGTTCTTTCTCTTGCTGCTCTGGCTCTATCTGCATCACCTTTTCTTTTCCCTCCTCTGATATATTTCCAGCAACTCTCGTGGCTTGCTGTTGGACGGTTGAAGAGGATGCTGCTGCTCTAATTTGTATGCTTGGTAGTGAGCTGACCTATGAATAAAACTCAAGGTCAGCCATTTTCTTTATGTTTCTTTGAGCTCTTTGATTAAGCTCTTCTTGAGTAACAGCTTCCTCTAAAGTCCCTCTCCTCCATTTACTTTGATTGGCATGTTTTTCTATGTGAGGAAGGCTGCAATGATCATAAGCAGACAACTTGTATTTAAGCCTCCTCATGGTAATGAAGTTGTTAGGGTCATAAGGTTTCCATAGGAAGCTGTATTTGAGACCAAGGCCCCCAAGTATTCTATCTGCTTCCTTCCACCCTTCCTCCCTTTCGTTATAGAGAAAATGGCCAAGTTGACTTTTGACCTTTAGCTGTGCCTTCTTACCTTTGCCTGAAAAGTGGAACATATCCACAAAGCCAAACTGCCTGAAGTATTCTAAGGCAAATAGTCTCATAGGCACAAACCTGGGTAGTCTAAATGGGGGCAACTCACACCCATATATTCTAATAACGGTGTGGTGTTGGTAGAAGTACCAATCCCCAATGTTGTAGGCTTTTGATAAATGCAGGAGTCTTTGCATCTCATCTGTCAATCTGGGAGGAGGTGAGCCCAAAAGTAGAGTCATGGCTGGATGAATGAAGTGATCAATGAACTCACAGTAGGTGTATGGAGAATAGAAATTGAGGTGGAAAGCAGATGTCCAGTACACCACCGATCTCAAATTTCCCTGTGCATCTTCTCTTTTCATTGGGAAGGAGAACTTCTCATGCTGGAAGTATAAAAGCAAATGATATATGTAAGAAGTATATTTAAATACCCTATCTCTTGATAGGTTCATCAACTGCTCATGCATCTTGTCTGAGATGTATGTGGCATAGTCATAGCAGACTGGTTTTCTTCCTGGAGAAAACATGAGCATTATGTGCATAACTGTTTCATCCACATACTCCACTGAATCATATCCCAGGATGGGACTGATCATGTCAACAAGGTCCAGGCCCAATTGGTTGAGGTAGACATAGTTGATGGGAGGGACTTGCACAGTGTCAGCTTTGATGAATAACTGGTTGATCTTTGTAATCTGGGCCTCTGTCATTCTGGCTCCCTCCATAATCAAATCAGCTAGTGATAGAGGGACCAACTTCTTATCTGTTTTGAACTGCAGCATCTCCCTGATGGCTTCAGGGGTAATGAAAAACAAAATTGCGCCTGAAGAATCAAGCACTACCCTCTGGGATGCATCATAATACTCAGCACATAAGTGGATGAGTTCTGGGAATTGGTTGACCTGTGGTAGCTTGAAGATTGGGAGAGAGGAATCCCAAATTCCCAAGATGTCTGTCCCATTCTGATGTTGGATTTTGATTTCATTTAGTATTTGGAGATGAAACCTGCTCCTGCTTAGCATTTCTTCTGATATCTTATAGTCTAAGTCAGCTAATGCTTTCCAGTCCAATGCTCTGTGAGGGGCATTCAGAGGGGCTACATTGAGGGCTATAGGAGCCACAGGGGGATCCATAGTTTTTCTTAGGATTCTGTTTTTCGAGGACTGGTGTTACTATGCAAAGTAACACAAACAACGCTTTTTCTGAGGAAAATGAGAATTTCTGAGGACCAAGAGTGAATGGGAAAGGTTGTAGCAATTTGAACTGCTGCTTTTGAGTTAATAGGTGAGTTGCAGACCTGAGCAGAGTTTGTTTTTAGGCAAATTAGCTTTTTGCAGGTGACTGGTTCACGATTGCGCGAACCAGTAACAGGTTCACGTTCAATTTGCCCAATGTGGCCCTATAAACATGTAGTGGCAGCTCTGGCTTGGTCTGAATGCTAGTTCAGTGGTCCTTTAATGGTGAATTTTGAGTTTGGAGGTCTGTTACTAGTTATACCTGTAATTCAGTAAAAATGGAGCTTTAGAGTGCAAATGAGAAGTACCTATAGAATCTGGTCAGTTAGAGCTTGCTAGCACTTTGAGGGACGAACGTTCTAGCGGTCTGGAAGTCTTTTCCATGGCTGGTGCAGGTTTGGACGTGAGTTTACATGCAGAACAAATAACAAAGCTTGCGCCCAAAAATAGCAAAAAACACGATTTTTTGACATAAATATATCTTTTGGTGATTTTGGCGCGTTTTCGCGCTGACGTCAGCATGACGTCACCGGTGGGTCAGGGTTGGATGACGTCAGCAGGACGTCATCCGGCCAAGTGGCGGCCTCTGGTTGGTCCACGGGGACAGTGAGATGGCAGGACAAGTGGAGCAGTGGTTGAGCGGAGAAGTGATGCGATGGCGTACCTGGGGTGACGTGGGTTGACGGAGCAGTGACGTGGCGGTGAGGTAATACAAGCGGGAATGATAAAACCGGAAACCGCGGCGGTTTCATATCGCACCGCCTACGGTACGGTGGCGGTATGCGTCAGAGGTACCTCCGATGGGCTGTGGCGAGGGCGCGTGGCAGCGGAGTGACGTACCCAAAATACGGCCATCGGACGATATTCTTCGTACAGCAGATGTGCTCCGATATGGATGCTGACCGTCAGATCTGGAGGGCCCGATCCAACGGCCATCGGGAAGGTGACATGACCAGTGTATACGGCAGCGGGCGGAGGCGTAAATACATGTTTTTGAATGATTTTCCAATGTATTTCAAAAATCATATTATATGCGCAAACTTTGGTTAGGGAATAGAAAGTGGTTTTTTCAGGAATTTTGTTTGAAAACAGACTCGCCCTTTAGACTTAGGATAAGAGAAAAATGTTGGTTTTTTGATGTTTTTAGCCATTTTGAAGCGGGCGAGGATAGAAATTGGGCTTTTAGGGGGTTTTCATGAGCAAATGGGGGTCAAAATGAGGGAATGAATTTGCAGAGGACAAAGGAGATTTGGCTTAGGTTTATCAAGATGACCAGGTGCCATCTGATCCCTGACATGGGACTTATTGGCTATATTGCCAAGGGGAGGGATATTTATACAAAATTTGGGGTTTATACACCATGGTGTTAATACTAATAGGGGACAGGTAATATAGGGGATTTACATAGTAGAATTAGAGTTAATATGGATGAGAGAGTAAGTGGAGGGGAAACCATTAAGTTTATGTGAAACAAACTTGGTTTTAAGAGTAGATCAAAATGAAAAGATTTTTAGACAAGAAATGTGGCTTCTAAAGATTAAGAACCACCATGAAACCGTAGTCTTTTCCATGAATCTTAGCTGATGAGGGGATGTTAGAAATGAAATTGGAGGGGAAATGAGGGAAATTAGTCATGGTCCTTGCTGCAACTTGATGAATATGCACACCTTGTCACTTGATAGACTTTGCCTTGGTAATCATAGTCACCATGCCTGCAATGGTGAAGGTAGCCTTTTCTGCAACCACCACTACCTACCCAACTATTTTGCCTAGCATTTTTTATTTCTTCTTGGAGGGTGCACTTGAACTTGCAGACCCTTACTTGCCTTTTCTTTTCTTTGGCTTTTTCTTTGTTATTTCTATCTACTTCTACCCTTATTTCCTCCAAGGTCCCAGATTAAGCTGTTGGGAGCCTTTTCTTCTCTACCTGAACTGCTTGTCTGCCAAGATTAAACAGTTTGGACAGACTCCTTTCTCTATTCTATAACTGAAAATTGAAAACATGGCATGATCCAGATTAAACTGTTGAATCATCCATCAAAACTGAACCAGGGTGATCAATATTGAAACACTTTACACACCTTTTGTTCTCTAGGAAATATGGGATCTTTGTGGCATCAAAGCAGAGCATATTTGGACTTTCCCTTGTCAATCATGAAATATGAAACCTATTGGTATAGGTATCTAACACCACTCACAACACAAGTGAGTGTCAGATCAAGCAGTCATTGGTGGACGAGTTGAAGGCTTCAAACTTAGATTCAGGTTCCGACCCTGAGTCAGAGCTCGACAAGGGAAATGGCAAAGGGAAGCAGATCATGATGCGGAGTCCAGCGCCACTGTTGCCACCGCCAAGATCCAGAATAATGAGCCCGAAGATCCAGAGGAGGGGGAGTGAATTTTCCACTCACAAATGTGGGTGAAGGGTTTGCCGTTGCAATTCATTGTTGACAGTGGGAGCCAAAAGAACCATTTCAGTAGAGGTCATGAAGCGGTTGGGCCTACCAACTACACCACACCCGCAGCCATACAGTATTGGGTGGCTTCACCAAGGATGAGATATAGGTTCGCCAGCAGTGCCGCCTTCCCTATAGCATCAAGCCCTTCACAGATGAGGTATTGTGTGATGTTGCACCTTTGGATGTTTGTGATGTATTATTAGCTACTTTCATTTTTCCTTTATGAAATATAGATGAGAGAAGAACAAAGAAGACCAACCTCTGTCTTGTGCTAATCTCCTAGTTTGATTCTTCTCTCTCTTGATAGTCTTTTGCTACTTGTTCCCTTGCACGCCTAGCTTCACAGAGTACCTGTAAGATCACAGTAGCATAGCACTATACAAGAACATGGATCTATAATCATAAACAATCTAGGATCAGATATAAATTGACCATACAAATGCATAAAACATAAATGACACAAGAGTATGGAGGAAAACTTGAATAGCTTTTATTGATAAACAAGAAAGAGCCAAGGGGAGTTACAACCAGTTGTTCTGACCCAGCATCATCCTCTCAGCAAGGAAGCCCCTCTTCACCTCATACAAAGCTTAGATCACCTAACAATCTAATGTTGTCTCAAGAAACCAACAACAATTCCTTACAATATGCAAAATTCCAGCCTCTAGATCTCTGGGATGAGGGATCCATATATAGATATCTGTAAGGGAGATGAGTCAGCTTGTGATTTGATTAGTGTCTTCCCTCTGATAGTTCTTGCTTCCACTTGGAGATTGATGATCTCTTACTCATCCTTGGTCGAATTCAGAGAGGAAAGTGTCACAAGAGAAGCTTCTGGAAGTTTCCATGCCTCTCCACCTCACGGAATGACACTGCCATTTGTCACTTCTCACCCATCGCACCCCATAGAAGGGATTTTTGAAATGCAACGCACCCACATAGTGTATTTAGGTGAGATGCAACACACTTTGCCTATGGAGCAGCTGAAATGATCCTGTTTTGACCAGTTCTGAGCAGTTTTCATGGAGAACTTCTTGGGGAAGCTGTAATCAGTTGACCTTGTTCCTTTAGGGGTTAGAACAACACTTTTAGGGACTTAGGAGCCCTTGGTTTATGGACATTTCATGCTTGGGGTTGTAGTGCCCAAAAATGTCTATAACAGTTGCCCCCTAAAGCATGAGGTCGTTAATCTTTTGATGTCGGGTGAAATGCTTTATTATGAGGATCTGAAGTTCTTTCAAGCTGGGAGGAGACCTGTAATAAGATACAATACAATACATTATATTCATAATATTTTCATGATCTAGCTGAGGCAGGAATTCCCATGCTCAACTTTATAAATTCATTTTCATGTACATAGGACAGACAATCGTCTGAGTGTAGACTGATGATTCTGGTAGAGCCATCATCCCTTTGATTGGATGATTATCTGTGCAGCAATGATGTACATTTCATGTCTTTATTTCCCTGAATATATATCGCAGCCCGCATGGATGAAACTAGATCCGGGGTCTTCAATCTCATTCGATCTTCACTTGAAGTACAAGTCTATCCATGTGAGAGATGTTCTGGAGTCGAACATGGAAAGACATCGCCTGATTACCAGCCAATGATGTAAGCTGTTAACAGGTGCGAGAGGAATCACCGATAATGATAATGACCCTCAAGGTACTGCAGTACAATTCACGTGGTGTGAATAAAGGACTTGGCATCAAACACCACGCAAAATCTTTCGGTCGAAGGCCATTGATGTAAACCTGTTGCCGGAAGTGAGAAACTTGCCATTGAGGCATGCAAGCTTCAGAGTACTGAACGAGGTGTTCCTAGATCGACTTCTTGGATAATGAGCTGATGTCGACAAGAAGCGATCCGTCACATGAGGGCCTTAATGAATCCCACATCAATGACACGGAACGGAGCAAATGATTTTAACAGAGGTGAAAACGATCTGATGACATACGGTTCAAGGTGGCAGTCATGAAAGAATGGAGTGTAAATGTATGGTAGCGGGTGAGACACAGGTGAATTCTCTGAATGACTTCTCTTGAACATATTGGTGACACTGACGTGATGGACTGGTAGCATTAACCCCAAATATGGATGGTGTGATGGGACCATGGTGATGTGACTGGTGAATGAAACAACCTAGCCCAACTTGGATGCGGAGTGAAAGTGTCATGTTCAAGAGCGACTTGCTACCAATAAAGTTTCTTCAAGTTTTCTTCCCAATTTTCCCCAGTCATTGCTGACCAGTACCTATTTATTTTTGTCTAGCTTGAGGAGGATAACATATTCTTGTTCTATAATTTTCCCTTCGAGCAAACCCATCACTATGTTTTAACGAGCCTAGTGATAGTGAAACTCGTTCTTGTCTGCTATGGACAAGTTTGTCGCTATTAAGTTTTAACGAGTTTAACGACAAAGATAACTCGGTCCTTTTCAATTTTAGAGAGTCTGAAAAGGAACGTAAAGGAAAATCCAAAATTCCTTTTTCGTCATCTAATCCCTTAAGTCCGAAAAAGTATAAAACAATACAAAAGGGATGAATTTTCGATACTTTTAACGAGCCGAACAAAACAAGCGCTCGATCTTTTTGTGTAGTAATCCCTCAGGTACAAAAAGATTAAAATTTAGAGGAGGGATAGCACTTCCGGTCCCTTTAACGAGCTGGAGAGGCCAATGGCTCGGCAATCTTTTCATATTTTACGAGTCAGTTGAAAAGAGCTTAAAGGAGACTCATCTTTTGAGGAACGAGTGATAAAATTGGGTAGCAGCTGATTCCAGGTAAGGTTTGGAATGTTCCAATCACGACAGTGTTACAAGGATGGCTAGTGAGATCACTCTTCGCAGTTGTTCCTCAAAAGAGGTAAACAATCAAATGGAGGTGAATGATCGGCCAATACAGAGTGGAGGTGATGATGAGAACACGACCAAGGCTTTTAAAGGCTGAAGTACTACATTCACGATGGTTATTTACCGGGAAATAGTTCATTTTTTAATGAGCTTAAACGCGGGGGGAAACATTTGCTCATGGCTTATGTTTATTTTTTAACGAGCTTGAACTATGTGCTAAAACTACTCGATGCGAGTTTATTTTTTAACGAGCTTGAACCTTGCGGTAACACTGCTCAATTAATCCAGTCGTATAATAAGAATGTCCCATTTAAAATGGCAATTTTTAGAGTTTTTCCCCACATCCTTTCTTTATGCAAGTTAGGAAACGACCAATCCAAAAAACAGATAAATGATCGCTCTTTGCTTGCACGCCAAAAGGTTTGCATGCCCCAAGGTATAAAACAGAGTTTCAAGGTTACCTTTCAAACCACCAACAAAACATTTGTTTTATCAGGAAAGGTTTATCTCTTTCAGATTACCAAAGATTGTTCTATTCACAGTGCAAACAAAACACTTCTTCGACGATGTCTTCACGTAACTTTGACAAGAGAATCTTGTTCCAGAATAACTCCCTCTTCCAATCACGGACGGGGGTATAGACCAGTCATATATCTCTTGCGGAAACCTACCCTATACCCGAAGTTTTCCTACCGAAGTAGACTAGGGTGAATGCCCCCTGGGTTTCAGTCATGTCCCCCAAATCACTCGCGCTCATTAGGTGGATGGACTGGGGATTGATGAGACATTCCTTGTGTGAAAAGAGCATTTAGGGATGGTATATGACTATTTGCTATGCATGATTCGGGAAATGAAAGTTGGTCTACGAGCTTGACCACTCTTCCTTCATGCGGAAAACATATTACTCTAAAGAGTGAGGAGACAATGGCTCCCATGCAATAAATATAGTCTCATCCAAGGAGTAGATTATAATCCAGGGGTCCTTGAACTACCATTACGCTCAAGTGAACGGTTTCCCCTGTCAATGTTATGGGCACATTGGGAAGGATCCCTAACGGTCGACTGGTTCCTTTGTCAAAACCTGTAATATTTCTCATCTCAGGCAAAAGCGATGGCGAACCAAGCGCTTTCCAAGCAGTCGAGGAAAGGATACTCACAGAAGCCCCTTCATCTATGATGGTACCAGCCATAACCATTCTATATACTTGAGCAATAATTTAGAATGGTACACTAGCCGGTAAACGGGGTCTGCCTAGTTGATTCCAGTCGAAGGAGACAACTAGGTTGCTTGGAGGTGGGGCCGAATAGATGGTCGGGTACGATTCTAACGAACTTCCTTCCTGTGGTAAAAGAATGGGTAAATTGCCCCCATGTTCATCGGAGTCTGTGCCTACGAAAATAATTTGGATGGTGTCATCCTTATTCTCTTCTGTGACTGTATCATCTGAAGATGGGACCTCTGAAGGCAAGACCGGGTCAACTTCTGCCTCGACCTTTTGACTTTTTTCTGGCATGGGTTTAGATGGTTTGTCTTCAATGATAGATGCTTCGGCCTGTTGAAAAGTGTGCAACAAGAAATTCTTGTTGAGAATGAAACAAGATGATGGAGCTTAGTGGAAAGGAGTCGCCTTCACTAAGTGGGCCCGCAGGCAAATTATGGCGCAAGTTCTATTTTTGATCCCAGCAGGGATGATCACAGTATGAGTGATCGCAATGTGGGTGATCACAGTGTGGGTGATCATAGTGTGGGTGATCATAGTATGAGTGATCAAAGTCTATTTTTACACTGGCTGTCAAAAATAGAAAAGTCAAATATTATTGTCTCATAATAATATTTGGACTATAAACTTGATCTTATTCTCTTGGAGCACTTCAGGATGAGCTACGGATGTGGTAGATGCAGATCCTAGAAGGAAATACGTGGTTACCTATGGGATGACTAATATTTGCATGCAGGACTTGAGTTAGAACTCAAGTGAGTTGAGTTTAGTGGACTGGAGGTGCGGTTGATGGAGTTGTGTTCAGTTTAGCTTTGTTAAACTAGTTGTATTTAGTCTAACTGATCAATAGACTAGAGATGAGTTGGGTGAATTAGTTTTTAATTAATTCACAAGTTATTAACTCATAATGAAACTATAGAATACATCATTTAACTTAGTTGCATGTCAGTGCATGTTTAGTTCAGCAGGGCCAGGTGTTAGAGGATCAGATTGCTATCAGTTGTGACTATAGCTGTGCATGATGATTTGCACAATCAGAGGGATTGAGTATGCCAATGAATTGGCCAATACCAAGAATTGTAGCCTGTTCTCACATCCAACACAATGTGAGTGATTCTTTGCAGGTGAAATACGAGTTTGGTAAACCATTCTCATCAATTCTTGAGCAGGTATTGAGCTGTGGAGGCAGGCAAGCAGTAGGGGAGATTTGGAGATCAAATCTGAGCTGTACTGTGTGTAGCATGAGGAGATAGTACTGAGTAATTGGGATGAGTATTGTACTATGTATTTTTACATGATTCAATCACTATAATATACAGATAGTTGGGGTTTTCAGCGAGATGCTTTCCCTGGGAAAATACTGTGTTGATATGTGTGATTGATGCTTCTATGTATGCCTGTGAATGTTTCTGCTTCTGTAAATTGATGATCAACGTAGAGGAGGTTATGTATTATGCATGTTCCACTTATAAGTGTATAATCAGGATAATCTCTGTGAATATGTGTCATATTATTCAAAATTTCTACACGGCCGACCACCTGAGCGGGTCAACCGGATTTTCAACTGGTGACGGACTCGGCAAGAGTTTTTTATATCCAGGAGGAAGTTGTAACGGTGAAACTGGACGATCGTCCAAAACTCTTTTAGCCTCGTCTAAGAAGGGAAAATGGTGGACAGCATGATCTCCTTTGCATAGTTTACAAGGAAATTTATATTTTCCTTTTTGTCCTAGGGCTTCACTTTCACTAGTCGACGATGTGCTTTCAACATGATCATCAGAGGTTGACGACACCGGGTTGTGCAGATGAGGAGACCAGACCGTTAATATCCGAGGGATGCAAGGACAATCTCTATGATAGTGGTCTCCTTTGCAAATGACACATGGCGATTTAGGCCTGGTCGGTGCAGTGTGTGGATTTTTGCTAGACGACGCTTGGTTGCCCCCTTTCGCTTTTGGCTCCTTCTTCTTCTCTTTCTTCTTCTTTTCCTTCTTCTTCTCAGGTACTTTATTTTTGGCTTTACCAACCCCATCAAGTGAAGAAGAAGGAGGAGAGGAAGAATTGGAGGAAGTAGAAGGTTGGTGGGTAACTCTGGATTCGTCTAGTTGCTGACTCGATTGTTCAGGAATTGCGGTGTTCTGAACGACAGAGGTTGAGAAGAGCCATACGGGCAAGTCGATTGTCAATCTTGGAAGCGACAATGTGGCCATATGGGGTGCACCAACATCTCCCCAAGAGGAGAAGGGACTAGGATTTCCTCCAAGGGGAATTCCTTGGTTGGTGGGTTCCATTTTCTCAACCTAAGATCAACGTAGGAATGGGTGATGATTATTTCTTTTAAAATAAATTTTAGACGCTTTGACACAACTCGTTTTTCAATTTTTAAGAGTCGAGAAAAAACAAAAGATGACTCTAGTTGCCTTAATGAGCCTGAAGTGACAAGTGCTCAGATAGACCTTTTTCGTTAAGGAGTCTGAAAAGGAACGAAAGGGACTGCTCTGGAAATCTAGGTAGAGGGATTACCAAACCAATCGCAAAACTGCATAATACTTTTTACGGTACGGCAGTCAATCTTCACGAATGCGGTGTTCAGTGCATTGCGATCGATAGGGCGGCAGACACAGCTTCCTATGGATAAAGGATTAAGCCTATTGTGGTCTCCCAAAATATACTCGACGGTACGTGGGAGCACAAGTCCGTATTGGCAGTTATCGTCTCAAAGTGGAGGAATCACCCAACCATCAGTGAGAACAACAGTTACCAGGCTTTACGACGCCGAAATACGTCTCTAGCCTAGACTTCTAAATGTTGTGCGTTAGGTTCCAAAGCGTTGTTAGATTCATTGAATTTATTTTATAGTTGATCTTGTTTATGAAATTTGTCTTTCAGGTTCACCGCGAGATGTAGATGTATAATTCCTAAAATGCAATCTAAGATGATAAATAGTCTTTTATCTTCTTTGTGCAATGAAAATCCTAGCTACTAAGGAAAGAGAGACAATATCCTTTCACAAAGAGCAAAGAGCACACTCTAAATGCACTGTCCTAAATCAAACCAATCAAACAGTCTAAATGCAAATGCACATGCATGTATTTGTTTTCGGCTTTCTTAGTATGTGAATGGAAAAAGAAAGCTAATGCACAAATCTAAATTACTTTTCAAGTGACAATTACCAACAAGTTTCTTTTCGAAATAAAAAATGGAGACAATCACAACACTTTACGATTTGGAAATGAATACTTGCTTTCGACACTAGAAAAATTACAAATTCAGACCAAATACAATAGTAACAGGATAATTGACTATCTACAGCATTCAAACTCTTTCCTATGACTGAAAACGACACTTGCGACACTTTCAAATCAAAGGACGACAGTACGATTACGTTACTTTTTGCAAAGGAGAACTGAAAATGACTCAACAAATACACAAAAACATTTACAGTTCTTTTGTAGAAAGGAGGCAGAATAACAACAAGGAAAAGAGGTTTCAAACAGAGATATACTGATCACAGGCAGCAAAGTTCATGAATAGAATGGGAAAGAATGAATCACAGAAGCCAAAACTGAACAATGCCCACTCTGATCAGCGCACCTGTAACACAGGGAATTTGAAATGTAGCACACCTACTACACTCAGGAAGTGCACTGAATTTCAGATTCACAGAACAGTGCCTGCATTGGGCCAGAGATGAGACTTTTCTTGGGTCCTGGGTCACAGTTTGCAGTTCAGTTCATGGGTTTTGGCCGAGCAAATTGTAATTAGTAATGCAACAATCAGGGGTAGATCTAAGGAGGATCTAAGAGCTATCACAAGGGGCAATCAGAGAGTTTGTAAATCAGTTGTTTAATTTATAAACAAATCCCATAGATTGACTGAAGCGGCATTTATCTACTTTGCATTCGCATAGCAAATGCAGTTCGAAAGCTACCTAGCTCAACTTTAGGCTCCGTCTGTAAGTTTATAAAATAGACAACAAGGAAGATAAACAAACAACCTAATTCGTCCCCAGTGGAGTTGTCATTTTGTTACAGGGAAAAGTGTCTACATAGAACTGCTTATCCCACTAAGGTGTGATAGCTACCTTAGAAACAAACAAAGTAAAGCTACTTTCGTTTTTCCTTTATGAAATATAGATGAGAGAAGAACAAAGAAGACCAACCTCTGTCTTGTGCTAATCTCCTAGTTCGATTCTTCTCTCTCTTGATAGTCTTTCGCTACTTGTTCCCTTGCACGCCCAGCTTCACAAAGTACCTGTAAGATCATAGTAGCATAGCACTATACAAGAACATGGATCTATAATCATAAACAATCTAGGATTAGATATAAATTGACCATACAAATGCATAAAACATAAATGACATAAGAGTATGGAGGAAAACTTGAATAGCTTTTATTGATAAACAAGAAAGAGCCAAGGGGAGTTACAACCAGTTGTTCTGACCCAGCATCATCCTCTCAGCAAGGAAGCCCCTCTTCACCTCATACAAAGCTTAGATCACCCAACAATCTGATGTTGTCTCAAGAAACCAACAGCAATTCCTTACAATATGCAAAATTCTAGCCTCTGGATCTCTGGGATGAGGGATCCATATATAGATATCTGTAAGGGAGATGAGTCAACTTGTGATTTGATTAGTGTCTTCCCTCTGATAGTTCTTGCTTCCACTTGGAGATTGATGATCTCTTACTCATCCTTGGTCGAATTCAGAGAGGCAAGTGTCACAAGAGAAGCTTCTGGAAGTTTCCATGCCTCTCCACCTCACGGAATGACACTGCCATTTGTCACTTCTCGCCCATCGCACCCCATAGAAGGGCTGTTTGAAATGCAATGCACCCACACAGTGTATTTAGGTGAGATGCAACGCACTTTGCCTATGGAGCAGCTGAAATGATCCTGTTTTGACCAGTTCTGAGCAGTTTTTCATGGAGAACTTCTGGGAGAAGCTGTAATCAGTTGACCTTATTCCTTTAGGGGTTAGAACAACAATTTTAGGGACTTAGGAGCCCTTGGTTTATGGAAATTTCATGCTTGGGGTTGTAGTGCCCAAAAATGTCTATAACTTTATTCAATGTGGAATGCCCTCGACACTGCTTCCCACCATTACTGGACACATCAGAGATTGTAGAACAACTCAACAGGGACCAAGTTCAGCAGATGGAGGAACTCAATGCAATGGGGACCATTGCTTCCTAAGGGGGGAGAAATGATCCAGGTGGATGTTGGTGGCCACCCACCTATCCCACTTGGACCCCCACAACTGTCTCTGTCAGTTTTTCAGTTTCCTTATTTGTAGCGTAATTTACTATTTTTAGCAATTTTTCAGGTCCTGAACTTCCGATTCCATTTTGAGGCCCTAAACGACTTTTCTTGGGAAATATGGGAGAAACATAGGTCCATGGACCAATTTTGCTCTTCCCAAAAGTTGTAGTTCTCGGATAGATCTTTCTACCGAGATATTTTGCGTGTCTAACAAAGATCGTATGATGAAGTTACGACCCCGAGAAGTTGATGTACCAATTTACCCAAAACAGGGCCCACAATTTGATGTTTCATCTTTGAGGGTTAGGTTTTTGGATGTTTAGGGTTTTACATTGTTTCTCAACAATAAATAGGCCTTCGAGCCTCATTGTAACACAGTTCAGAGCTATGTAGCCGCCACATGTCTTCTCAGAGATAAGCTACCATCGCCCTAGCTGGTTTATTTCCATTTTTGTTTGTAAGAATAATTTAGTATTGTATAGTAAGGAAATGAAGTATTATTTTTGATGCATCTCTGTGTTTATGATTATTTCTATAATTTATTGTGTTCCTGTTTAAATCCGGATCAGAAATTGTGCAATGCAATTTTCTTAGGTTGCAGTCATGCAGATTGAATCTACGCATTGCCCAGTTTTAGTCCTCAGTAGGCCAAGTTGGACTATGTTTTGCATAGTTTATGTAGTCAGTCAACTCACTGACAGTCCAAGCTATTCACTACACAGTTCTGGCAGTTAGTCTCCCAAGCTTCCAAGAGACTAGGGTCAGAGGACACCATTGAGAGCACAACTAGAGATGTGGTCGAGCAAGTGTTTATGAGCTTGCCCATCTATGAATATACTAAGTTGTTCATAGACAAGAAGATTAAGATAAAATGGCAGGATATCAATGACATATTTTCCGGCACCTTTGAGGAGAATCTGGAGGACCGCAAAGTCTATGTCAACATACACAAATTTGGCTTGTACCAGGTTGCATGCAAGTATCCCACATTTCCATGCTTGGACATGATCCACTAGATTGTCTCACATACTAATCCAGAGATAGTGGTGTTGAGAAATTTCAGTGGAACAAAACTTGCTACGTTCATGGAAAAGGAATTTCAGGAGATGTATCACTTTCCATAGCTGGTGAACACAATGTATGCACCCTTCACCAGTCCCAATAATAGTGCAACATCAAGAGACATCTTGAAGAGCTAGGTGAGAGAGTCATCTAAGTTTCGGAAAACACCCAACCAAGTATAAAAGACAATAACACTATGGAAGTCATATCAATTCTTTGTCATCTTCGTAATCCGCTTATATGGCTAGGAGACCATAGGGACCTTCCCCCAGAGTTGGGTGATTGTGTTGGATCAACTGGCGAATGAAGGAAGACCTTTCAATTTGTCTGACATGTTGGCTCTATAGCTAAAGGGGCAAGTAACAAATGCCTAACATCTGCCCAAGGGTCAGCAAGAAAATATTTTCATATCCACTTACATACTTGATGCAATCTGTGCCCATCAGCAGTTCCCTGGCTTGGGTTGGGCATGGCCACCTTCAGATACCTTTGTGCATATCTATTGCAGGTCATTCTTCGAGTGCAGTTTCCTTGGAGCTATACTACAAATATCAGACCATTTCATCATATGAACTTTGTATAGGATTTGCTTTGCATGTCACAGACAACGATGGAGGCATTGGTTAACATAGTAGATTGGTATGCCTCATCCCTTAGCACCTTCATCTGAGTGTACAGTCCAGAGAAGGCTCCGCATGTGTTACCGAAGTTTGTCATGGATATGATGGTCGTGCAAGAGGTTGTATACCACATCCCGACAAGGTTGTTAGGAAGACTACACAGGAAGAAGAAGGCACCTTGGTCCGCTCTTCCTTATGGATCAGGTTGTATGAGATCCAGAATATCAAGCATGCTGAGGTCGAGACAGAAGAATTCAAGAGGTTCACGTTTGACAATAGAATTTTCAATCCATATGACCCACATCGCTTAGTGGAGGACCACTGTGCGAGAGTGTATCATCCTTGTATCCATGTGGAATGTCATTGGCCTGAGGAAGACCCATGGAGATATTTCTATAACTACTCAAGGCTTGATGAACCAGTCAGAGTGGTTGTATAATGGTTAGAAGTGCACAAGGAAACAACATTGTAGGGAGCAACAACATCAACAATAGCAGAGGGCAATAGACCTTCACATGATAAAGGAAAGAGAAAATTTGTAGACAATGCAAAGGTGAAGAAAAGCTACAAGTTCAGAGCAGATCCACTTGTATTAAGAGCAAATTTGGAGATTAAGGCAAAGATGTGACAGCACGACATAAGGATTGCACAAAGACTGAGGGAGAAGAAGAAACTGGAGGAGGCAAAGAAGAAGTTGCAGGAGGTGAAGCAAAAACTAAGGGAAGAACAAGGGTTGCGCAGAAGAGAGAAGGAAGCTCAACAGGAATAGGAGAAATAGGAGGAGTACCATGCACACATTGTCGAAACTGTGCCAATGCAGGATATTGATTCATTAGAATAGTTGGCAGATAGCAAACAGGGTGAGCAATCACAGGAGTAGGACTTCGCTCAAGAGATTGAACAAATGTTGGAACAGGTGGACATGAATTTGGTTCAGCTAGAGTACGATCAGGATACAGATCTCATTCCCAAGGGCCCAGAGGTCACCCCACTAGATTCACCAGATTCGGGAACAAAGCAAGTCCCAAGTGATCAAATAGACACTGAAATACTTGAGGGCAATCTGGAGGTAGATGTGCACAACATATCCTTTGACGAGTCACAACATAGACTTGTGCAGTCACGCAGAGTTCCCACTCCATATGTCCATGAATCTCCTACACATTTTTGAGAATGAGTGATCGTGTCCGATGTGTGTAGACATTCAACTGCATTGGCCAATGCTACAAAGAAATATGTCAATGCTACCAGCTCAAGTGTGACATTATTGATATATGAAAATGAGAGCATGGATAAGGAGTTGCAAGTGGCCAAACAAGGAGAAGATCAAGCTATAGTATGCACCAGAGAAGAGTTGAAGAAAGTGGTACTTGATGAAGTATTATCTCTCGAGACAATCATGCAGAGGCTATACTTCATGTTCATCACCATGCATAAGTTAGTTGTCCATCTTAATGGTTGGCACCAGTGTTGTGCTAGGAGAGCACACATCTTGATAGACATACACACTGCTATTGATCACATGCACATATGGACAATGAGGTACAAGGGAGGCCCATTATACTTGCCAAAGATGATGAAGCCAAAGGAAGTGGAGTTTAAGGCATGCATCTCGAGTCAGATCTATAACTATGAGGAACTCCCACAACTCATCACCAGCTTACAGGTTGCACATGCACAAGTGTTAAGGAGAATGGATGTCATTGTGCACATGCATGTGATACAATCCATTGTCACACTCACTGAGGTGAAAGTAAAGAACCAAATTTGACTAGAGTTGGACATGTACTTCAAGCAGTGGATGCGCATAGCCACCAACGCAGATATTCATATGAGCGCAGACACTATGCACCAGTATGTCGCTGGTCCGACTACACTCAAGACCATGATGCACATGCTATTTGATGAGTTGGACAAAGGTGCCAAATCAGTGTACCTGTATGCAACAGAGGAAAAAGTTCACTTTCAGAAGGATGTCACCATGGAGTATGTGGACACCATAACAGACTACCAAGATTGGCATCACTTCGCCACCATCAATCACCAAGAGGATGTTGATGAGTTAGTCTTCCCACAACTGTCTAAGTCTCAGTGATATGTTGTATTTCTTACTCAAGCCATTTTTTTGTCTCACATTGGTACATGTGAAAATTGTATTATAAACATGTTGTAAAGTGAAAGACCAAGTGTCAATAGTGGAATGTAAATAGTCATGTGTAAGTTTAAGAGTCACAAAGGGGAATGTCAAGAGTCACCCAACCCTTTTATATATATAGAACATCATAAGTCATTATACAGGATTTTGGGAGCCAAGCTTCTAATAGGTATAACTTAGAGAAAGCTTGGAGTGTATTGTAACAAGCCTTGGCTTCTTCATAGTGCAGAGAAAGTACATCTCTTTGGAGGAGTAGGTGACAGTGACTGTAACGTTCCGCTATCGGGGCTAATGGCCATCATGGTTGTATGTAAGATTGGATCTTTCACTTTTTTAATATAACAGAGCCAACACATTTCATGCATGTATGTATGGACTATTCCGTATGTGTTTGTATGAATCTTATCGAAACATGTTGTTGGTATAATGATCACATTAGATTTTCGGTTATCCTGCTTTCCATCTCGTCATGTCTTTCATATCGTGTGCTCCCTTTCAAGTTGTGTGTTGTCATAGGCTTCTAAGGGGTACACTCTTCTCCCTTTCCATGTGTTAGAGCCTTTCATGCACCTTCCCTGACTTGTTGCAAGGTCACACCCTTGCTTCCAACAAGGACATCTTACTTACCTCTGTGCGCAACTATAGTCAAGGAGATACCGTACTACCCACTGTTGGGACTCCTACTCCGAATGGTCTGAGGTCTAGTTGGGACTTGTTATCGGGGAGATCCCCTGACATGTTTGCGGATCCAACACCATCAACATTTCTGGCACTAGAAGGAGGGCTAGATGGTAAGCTGAGTCCTGACATACTATTTTTAATCTTCGCACATCTATCATGGATATTTTTATAGTTAAATCTCTACAATTTTTGTCCAATGGACATCGCTTTAAAGTCGAGAGGGAATTATTTGATGACTTGTCTGAACTCATGTATGGTGGTGAAGGAGAAGTGGCCTGAAATTATCACTTAGATGACTTCCATGCATTCATGGAGAATGTGGAAGGTTTTGATGAAGTAGAGGTCAGTATGCTACTTGCACACACACTTCATGAATACCCATTTCTATGGTGCCACACACTGCCTCCTAATTGCGTGCACTCATTCAAGAAGTTTAATGATCTAATAGAATTTATTTTTCATCATTTTGATCCTGAAGCACTTGATAAGAAAATTTTACTAAAATGGAAGGCCCCGCATGAATCACTAATGGAATTTTGGGTGCGCTTTTGTCTACTCTCTTTTGAAGCTCTCAAAAGTCAGATAAAATTCCAATATCTTATGGACATATATGAGTATGTATCAAATCATTTTGTCCAAAAGAGAAGAAAAATATCAAACCCCACTCAACATACTTTGGTGATGGAGTTGTGCAATCTGAAGCAGACACAGTCACTATCACAAGTGACTGTCTGCCTTCCCCTCATCAAACAACTTCACCCCCGCAGTGTGTTAGGTCCATATAATACTAGTGGTTCCTCCATTACTATTGCAATTGTAGCCCTTATTTTTATTATTATGCCCCTATTGTCCCCATATTGTTATTAGTGTACCCCATAGAAGCCCACTATTGTTATTGTTGTGCCCTTATATTATTATTGTTATGTCGGCTTTGATTATATTGTGACCCCTTAGACTCCTATATATAGAAAGGAGGTTTAGTCATTTGTATCATCCAAGAATTGTTCATTTGTGTAATGTAAAGGAGGGTTCCCCTTCGAAAAGGCTAATTTTGAAGTTGTTAATTGATCTTTTCTATCTTTTTGTGAGCTGGTTCATAACATTTGGTATTAGAGCTTTGGATTCTAAGGTTTCGCTGCTCCAAACAGGTCATCATGGAATTTATGCTATAAATTGTTTTCTGCGAAATTTTAGAAGCTAAAACAAAAACCCATGTGAGTCAAAATCTCGATGGTCCTCAGGTCCTAATATCGTATCATGTCTCACTATATTTTTGGAGATATGATCTCAAGAAGTTAGAGTTTTTGCGGGCTCCCGAATTACATCCCAAATAGGTGACCTTGGGAACATCATCATAACTTTCTCTCTGAGTATCAGGATGGACTGTAGTTGTCTGTGCATCGTTTTCATGTCCGAAGGCTAAAAAATTGACATGTGGCACTTCGTATAAGTTTGCTCTACTGAAAAAGTGTATAATCAGGTCATCTTGGGAGATTGGGCATAACCCTTTCTTGGAGAATCCAATTCCGATTAGACTAGTGACATTGGAATGAGGACTCAAAGGGCTACCATAGTTCACCACTTCAGACCTTGGAGATATAAATTTCATAGATACATCAGATTCAATATCGAGCTTCTACAAAGTGAAAAAAAAGTGTGTAGTTTTGTTTTTAAATTTTACATAAGTTTGGTTTGAAAAATTAGTTTGAAGGAATTCAAAGGGCATAGTGAAGAATAACTATCATTAATTGGTGCCCTGAGGAAAGAAAATGGAAACACCCAGTAAGCAACCTAAAAGATCTAGCATGACTCATGAAGAAGAGGAAGAAATGCAACATGATATATCAAACTTAAGAGAGCAAGTGCAACAAAATTCACTCTCACAAAAAGTAACAGAAGCTAAGATGGATGGTTGAAAGAAATGCATGGAAGCTAAGATGGATGGCGTGGAAGATAATATGGATGGTTTAAAGAAAGGAATGGAAGTTAAGATGAATGACGTGGAAGCTAAGATGGATGGTTTAAAGAAAGGCGTGGAAGCTAAGATGGAGGGAAAAATGGAAGTTTTGAAGACATATTTGACAAAATTTCTACAACAAATTTTTATTAATTGTGAAAGGGTAGTAAAGGAAACTCATGATGAGAACAAAGGAAATGTTAATCATGATTTCATAGAATCTAACGTTGGATTGAAGGACCACCATGTTCCAAAGATCGATATTAGGAAGTTTTATGGCAAGGATCCCGTAACATGGACACTACAGATGGAGCAATATTTCGATCTCCATAATGTGCAAAACACACAAAAGGTACGCATTGTAACTTTATATTTGGAACCAAATCAGTTTGTATGGTATCAATGTCTTTTCTCTCATAAACAAATTGTCACTTGGGAATTTTTTATGGAAGAAATGATAGCACATTATGAGGATACAAAAAGCAACACCTATTTTAGCCAATTGATAAATCTCAAACAAAATGGTTCAATGATGGACCACATTGAGGACTTCCAAAATTGAATATAAGGGTAAAAGATATTCTAGAGGAGCATAGGATTGATGTGTTCATAGGAACTTTAAAGGATAAAATCCAACATGAGGTTCACCTTTGGGAACCTGATTCATTGGAGAAGGCATTTAGGTTGGAAAGAAAAATGGAAAGCAAAATTATGGCAACCAGGAAGCCTACCACTCACAACTATAAAGATGGAAGTGTTGCTTCCCCTTACCTTCCACAACCTACAAGGTTGAAACCACAACAATTGGAAGAAAAAAGAGCAAAAGGGCTTTGTTACAGTTGTGATAGAAAATACACTAAAGGTCATAAGTGTGCTGAGAAGAAATTATTTTACATAAATTGTGAATAGGGGGAATAAAAGGAACAAGAAACATCAAAAGAAGAGGATACACACCAGGAACAAACCCTAGAGAAAGAATAAATGAATCTGACTCCATCTTGTAATGCATTGGCTCGAATTACCACTCCTCAAACTATCAAGATAGAAGGACATATGAAGGAGAAAAAGGTAATAATGTTGATTGATTCGGATAATACCCATAATTTTATTCATTGTAAGATAGCTAAGGAATTGAATTGCTTCCTATATCGAGCACCAGAGTGTCACGTGATTGTTGCAAGTGGACGAACCATAAATTTCTCTAGGAAGTGCCATAATATCAAGCTATCCATGGGAGAATATGTATTGAATAGCCCAATTCTTTCCATTCAAATGGGTGGTGTTGATTTTGTACTAGGAGTGCAATGGCTACAATCCTTGGTTACAATAGCTTTTAATTTTCAAGAAATTTTCATGAAATTTTTGTTTGGAAGGAAAGGAAGTTGAATTAAGGGGTATCGCAGGGAAACCGAGAAATATAATTAGCTCTAACAGAATGACAAAGCTTCTAAAGAAAGAAAAATGAGGTGTAATTGCACAATTATGTTCGCTAGAGGTTCCCACGTTGAAATAATCTATTTCCCCAGATCTCCAAAAAGTATTTGACAATCATTCCAAGGTATTTGAGACTCCCAAAGGCCTCCCACCTATTCATGATCATGATCATGCTATTCATTTGATTCTAGGAAGTGTTCCTCAAAACATCGGGCCATAAAAATATCCCTATGCCCAAAAGAGTGAAATTGAATGTATGGTTGCAAAAATGCTAGAGACTTATATAATTCAACCTAGTCAAAGTTCTTTCTCTACTCCAGAAGTATTGGTGCACGATAAGGATGGATCATGGCGCATGTGTCAGGATTATTGGGAGTTCAACAAGCTCACTGTTAAAGATAAATTTCCCATTCCTGTCATTGATGAATTATTGGATGAATTCAATGGATCAATTTACTTCACCAAGTTGGATCTTTGTTCAGGATATCATCAAATAAGAATGAAGACTGAAGACATTCCAAAAACAACATTAAAACTCATGAGGGTCATTATGAATTTTTGGTCATGCCTTTTGTCCTTACCAATGCACCTTCTACATTTCAAGGTTTGATGAATTCCTTTTTCAAACCCTTAGAAAATTTGTGTTAGAATTTTTTGATGATATACTAATCTGCAACAAGTCTTGGAAGTATCATGTTCAACATGTTGACAGGGTGCTCAAACTATTGGAGGAGAAACAATTATATGCAAAACTCTCCAAATTTTTCTTTGGAGTACAAGAGGTGGAATATCTAGGCCATATTGTATCTCATGAAGGTGTTAAGGTAGACCCTAGAAAAATTAAATCCATTAACGAATGGAAAATATCCACATCCTGTGAGGATTTGTCGGGTTGACAGGGTATTATCACAAGTTTCTTAAGAATTATGGGAGAATAGTAGCACCTCTAACAACATTATTGAAGAAAGATTCATTTTCATGGACTCCAGAAGAAACAAAGGCCTTTGAACATCTTGAAGAGGCAATGTGGTAGGCACCGGTCTTAGCTACGCTGGACTTCACAAAAACATTTATTGTGGAATGTGATGCCTCAAGAAATGGAATTGGTGCTGTTTTAATGCAAGAAGAAAGACCCATTTCTTTTGAAAGTCATCCAATCAAAGGAAAGTATTTACACAAAGCTATTTATGAGAAGGAAATGTTGGCAATACTACATTCACTTAGGAAATAGTGACCCTACCTAATGGGAAGACACTTAGAGGTAAAAATGGATCATGATAGTCTTTAGAAGAGCAACAAATATGTGCCACGAAGATGTTGGGTTATGAATTTGAAATCATATACAAAAAATGGAAGAAAAATGTTGTGGCAAATGCACTCTCAAGAAAGGATGAGGATGTGGAAGCATTTCCTTGCACCATTTCTATTATCCAACCAGATTGGATAAACAAAGTAAGGGATGAATGGAAGAATTACAAAGAAGTATGGGAACTCATTCAAAAGATACAACAAGATCCCAGTACATCTGATACATTTAGCTAGAAGAATGATTTCTTATGGTACAAATATCACTTATACCTGTGTAATAATTCCCAACTCAAACAAAATATTCTTATGGAATTGCACACTTCTCCCTTAGGATGGCACTGAGGATTTTTAAAAACTTACCACAGGGTTCAGAAGGATTTTTTTGGGATGGCCTTAAATCGGATATTCAAAAGTTTGTGGTAGAATGTTTGGTTTTCCAACAAAATAAAGTTGAAACAATTAAGGCCCCAAGTATTTTACAACTGTTATCCATTCCAAGCCAATGTTGGGAGGAGGTTTCAATGGATTTTGTCATAGGTTTACCCAAGTCCGAAGGAAAGAGAGTCATCATGGTGGTAGTTGACAAACTTACCAAGTATGCACACTTTTGTGCATTATCTCATCCATTTAAAGACAGTACAGTTTCTACTGCACTTATGGAAACAACTCAAAAGCTACATGGAAACCCAAAGATTATTGTAAGCGACAAAGATCCCATTTTCATTGGAAATTTTTGGAAAGAATTATTTTCTTGTCTTGGTACCTAGTTAACTCATAGATAATCTTATTGCCCTCAATCTGATGGGAAAAATGAGATAGTAAAAAAATGTTTGGAAGGATGTCTTCGTTGCTTTGTCTTTCATAAACAAACACAATGGGTCAAATGGTTGACTCTGTCTAAATGGTGGTATAACACTTCCTTCCATACTGCAGCAAAAATTACCCCATTTATGACACTTTATGGATATCATCCACCATCCATCAAATAATATTTAAGAGAAAATTATAAGGTTCAAGTAGTGGAAGATCAAATTGAGCATCAACAACAAGTTCTCCAACTCTTAAAGGATAACCTCACTTTAGCGCAGAATAGAATGAAACAACAGGAATATCAACATTGCAGTGAAAGAAGTTTTGATGTAGGTAATTGGGTATTCCTACGGCTACAAACGTATAAACAAATGTCGATCAAGCAAGCTATGAAGGATAATAAATTATCACCAAAGTATTATGGTCCATACAATGTGTTGCAAAATATTGGTACTATGGCATACAAGTTGGAGCTTCCTGTAGCTTCCCGAGTGCACCCAGTGTTCCATGTTGCATGTTTAAAGAAGGTTATAGGTGACAAGCTCCCAGTTCAAACAATATTGCCAAAACTTGACGGCGAAGGAAATATCATATTGGAACTTGAAGCAGTCATAGAAACAAGAACTCGATAGCTACAAAATCGATCAATTTTAGAGTATCTCATTAAGTGGAAGAACTTACCTGCTAAAGATTCCACATGGGAGGATGATAATTTTATACAGAAGCTTCTAGAACTGCTCAAGCATTGAGGACAACAACTTTTTGAAGGAGATGGGCATGTTAGGTCCCTATAATACTAGTGATTCCCCCATTACTATTGTCACTGTAGCCCTTATTGTTATTATTGTGCCCCTATTGTCCCTATATTGCTATTAGTGTACCCCATAGAAGCCCACTATTGTTATTGTTGTGCCCTTATATTATTATTGTTATGTTGGCTTTGTTTATATTGTGGCCCCTTAGACTCCTATATATAGAAAGGAAGTTTAGTCATTTGTATCCTCCAAGAATTGTTCATTTGTGCAATGTAAAGGAGGTTTCCCCCTCGAAGAGGCTGATTTTGAAGTCGTTGATCTATCTTTTCTATCTTTTTGTGAGCTGGTTCATAACAAAGTGATGTGGGAGAGCGTGCACACAAATATGTTCAACTGTCACATCCTCCCACCCTCACTACTATCTATTTCTATGAAGATCTGGTTGGGAAACCCATGGGTTGTCATATGCACTTTTTACCTCAACTTTCATCCCCGCATTCTGTTGATCCTCTGAGTTTCACTGTCTTGTGTTCTTCTGTTCCAGACTCCACACCTATTGTGAATGAGGATCAAGCTATTGGTAGAGTTGATGTTGCAAAACCAACCTGCGTTGTCATTTACGATGAGTATGACTGGGAATCTAAGCATGAACCCGCGGTGAAGGATGACCTCCTTCTGCCTGCGCCTCCTCTACTTTTTCCTAACATCTTTGGTGATTCTATTATCTTTGATTTTCTTTGTGTAAATCCATCCATGGATGCATCTACTACCGATCATTTGCAGAACGCACCCGATATCAGCCCATCATTCGACAACGGAGAGGACAAATCTTTCATTGAAAATCCACTTGATATTTCATCTACTTTTTCCAGAAACATAGAGGGTGAACATTCTTGCTTCTCATATACCCCTCTGTACATCAAACCATGAGGATGTTGATGAACTCATTGATTTTTCTAATTGTAGTTTCTATGATCTCTTTACTCATGAATTCGATCATGATGTTGATTCAATCATTATTGATCTTTCAAAGCCATATTTTTATGATGATCTATTAGTCGATGAAGTTGAAACCCCGTAGGTTGTAGAGGCACTTCAGCCCGAGTTGATGGTTATGATAGTCCCTCATTTTCCTGAGGTTAGTATCACTTATCGTCAAGAAATTGTTGAAACACCCAAGGCTCCTCATCAGTCAGCTATATGCATTGAAGATCAATCCAACACATAGACTTCGCTTCCTCCACCCAAATCACATGAGCCCATCGCTCATGCATTGGAGGAATCTTACACAGAAAGCACACTTGCAAGAAGTAAGTTGTCTCTCTTTCTCATCTTTGCTTGTATGTCACTGTCAATAGAGTGCGTATGCTTATCATCTACACACAGTGTTCCACAACACCATGTTAAGTCTGTAGAGTGCTTGTCCTACATTTTCACTTTTTTCTTTTCTATGGATGCATTTAAACTCATAGTGTGTTTGTCTTCATTGTTATATCTTTCATGTTTGCTGGTTCACCTGACTATCCTGTTCATGAACCATGCCATCACAAACATGGGTCAACCAATGCGCTGGTGGCTGCATTGGAAATATCACTTCTCATTAGCAGACCCATGCACCGTTAGCTTAGGAGTAGGAGTAGTCTTTGCTTTATGTCCGGTTTTCTTGAATCCATGTTTGTTTTCTTTATTTGTTTTTTTGCTTGCTTGCTTGCCTACTTCGATTCTTTTCTTTCACATTTTCTTATGCTCTTTGTTGTTTTTTTTTCTTTGCTTCTTTACATTCGTAGGTTAGTTTCGCATGAAACCATGATAGAATCTTAAGACAAGCAGGGTAAAGTACAAGAGGACTTGTACAAATATCAATACGTGGTTATCTATTGTCCTCTCTCTTTATGTAGAACTAGTTGTCTTCAATCAATGATACACCAATGGAAACTATGTTATGTTCGAAATAAATCTTGGTGAAAACACAACACTTGCAATCTAACTAGTACCAACTACTCTAGTCGGTTGTTTTTGGGTTAATCCTTGTCAGCTCAGTTAAGCAGAGTAAGATGAGGGGGAAAACCTTAACAAGTATGTCAAAGGTTGTTATAGACATTTTTGTGCCTTGCATCACTGAGCATGAAATGTCAATAATTAAGGGGATCCAAAGTCCCTAAACATGTTGTTCCTACCCCTAGAGGGACAAGGCCAGCAAACCACAACAGTTTACAAAAGTTCTCCACCTGAAAACACTAAAAAACAAGCAATTTCTGGATCATGTCAACTGCTCCACTGAGCATCTGCGCTGAATGTCAAGTGCTCCACTCTGTACCTGTGCTGAATGTCAACTGCAAAGAAGGCCACCTGCGCTGAGCGTACTTGGACAAGTGGCAGACTCATTCCTCAAGGTGTCAATGCCCAGGAAGATTCCAAAATGACACTTGGATCAGGGAATTCGACTGGTGATGAGTAAGAGGTTCCAAATCTCCAAGTGGAAGTAAGAATCTCCAAGTGGACTCAAGAACTGAAGTGGGAGAGGACACTAGTCAGCTTCATGCAAGCCTCAAGCTGACTCATCCTTTCTCCAAAACTCCTATATATAGAGCTCTCTCATGAGGTCTAAGGAGGCTGGAATATTATTTTTGCAAAGAATTGTTGTTGGTTTGTGGTTGGATCATTGGGTGCTTATGCTTTGAAAGGGGCTGAAGAAGGAATTCTATTCTGCTGGGAAGGAGATGCTGGGTTGGAACCCTATGGGTTGTATCTCTTCCTGAACCTTGTTTATCAATCAATAAAGCTTCTTGGTTCTTTCCTATATGCTGGTGTTTATTATATGATTTGCATTAGTGTATTTGATTTACTTCTAATCCTGAATCATTTATGAATATGTATATTTTCCTTTGTATTGTGTCCTTCTCTTGCTGCATGTAGCTGTTCTCTTGTCACAGGTAGCTGTTCTCTTGTGATCTCGTGGGAGCAAAAGCGAGGAGGCAAGTAGCTGTGGATACACAAAGAGGAGAGGATCTAGATCGAGGGACAACCGGAAGATAACGGTAAGTCTACCAATCTCCTCTCTTTCATATTTCATAAAGGAAGAAACCGAAGTAGCTGTATTCGTTTGTTGCTAAGGTACTGTCACACCTTAGGTGGATAGGATCGTCCTGCATAGGCATTTTTCCCCACAAAAAATTGGCGACTCCACTGGGGAAAGAACTTTGTTTTAGTCATTTTGTTTGTTTGCATCATTGTTTACCTCATAGACTTAACAACAACAATCGAACTGTTTTGCAAAGTAGAATGTTGCTGCTTTGATCCTTCACTGGGTTTTTGTCTATGATCTCAACAATGGACTCACAAATGACTTCATGATCCTTTGTGATAGTCTTTAGTACCCTCTCAAAGCATCCCTCTGTTTATACCTTGCTTGTGTTTCTGATTTGGCCTGAAACAATTGATTTTTGAGCATTTTATGACCCGGAAACCAAGAGAAACGAGAGTTTCTCCTTTCAGCGCAGACACTGTGAAGGCAGTCTGCATTTCAACGCAGGTCCCGTGAAGGCTACCTACGTTGAATGTCAAACTAACAGTGTTCTACCTGCGCTGAACCAGTGTGGCCTTGTGCAGCTGGGGTTCCTTGCTGTCTTTTGCCCTGTTTTGATCTCCGTTTTTGCTGCCTTTAACCAGCATAGGTACCACATCTGAAACCCCTTTTCTTTGCTTGAATTCTGCCTCATTTTTGTACAAAAAGACTGTAAGTGTTTTTATGTGTTTGTGGCGTCATTTACAGTTTTCCTTTGCATGAGCAAAATAGTCATCCTGTAGCCTTGATTTAGATCTGATTGATTGATTGATTGTGGTCTTAGGAGAGAGTTCATTGGCTGTATGCAGTTTGATTATCATTTGCTTTTGCTTATTGGTTTGAATTTGTCACTTTTAAGTGTCGAAACAAGTATTTCTTTCGAAAAATCGTAAAGTGATTATAATCTCTTCTACCCTTGCTGATTTTGGAAAAAGTAAACTTGTTTATTTTACAGTCATTTAAAAGCAAATTCAAAGTTGTACAAAAAGCTTTCTTTGTAGGCATTTATACTAAGAAAGTGAAAACAAGCACCTGCATTATGCATTTGCATTTTGATGAGTTTGCATGTTTGATTTAGGAAGAGTGCATTAGAGTGTGCTGATTGCTCTTTGAGAAAAGATAGTCGCTCTCTTTTCCCTTAGTAGCTAGGATTTTCAAAGTTGAAAGATTATAAAGCTTGCTTATCATCTTAGACTGCATTTAGGAATTTGTACCAATACATCTCGTGGTGATCCTGAAAGACAAACTTTAAAAAGATCAACTTAAAATATATTGAATGAACCTAACAACGCTTTGCAACATAACGCTCACAGTAGAGGTCTAGGTAGAGACGTGTTCCGGCGTCGTTAAACGTAGTGACTGTCGATCTCTACGAAGGTGGGTGATTCCTCCTGAGAGACGATAGCACTAATACGGACTTGTGCTCCCACGTACCGTCACGTATATATTGGGAGACCCCTATAGGCATATATCCTTTATCCTTAGGAAGCCGTGTCGACCGCCCTACTGATCGCAATGCAGTGAACACAGCATTCACGAAGATCGACCACCCGTACCGTAAAACGTATTCTGTGGTTTTGCGAAAGGTTTGGCACACCCTCTGCCTAGATCTCCAGAGCAGTTTCTTTTGGCCTTTTTCAGACTCTATAACAGAAAAAGTCCAACCGAGCATTTGTCACTTCGGGCTCGTTAAAATATCAAAGGAGACTAGAGTCATCTTTAGCTTTTTCTCGACTCTTTAAAACTGAAAAAGCAAGTTGTGTCTAAAAGCGTCGTTAACAATTTATTTTAAACGGAACAATCACCCTTATTCCCGCGTTGATCTTTAGGTTGAAAAGATGGAGCACACCAACCAAGGAGTTCCCCTTGGTGGGAATCCTAGTCCCTTCTCCTCTTGGGGAGATGTTGGTGCGCCCCACATGGCCACATTGTCGCTTCCAGGATTGACAATTGGCCTACCTGTTTGGCTCTTTTCAACCAATGTCGTTCAGAATGCCACCATTCCTGAGCAGTCGAGTCAACAGTTAGATCAGACAAGAGTTGCCTCCCAGCCTTCTACTTCATCTTCCTCTCCTCCTTCCTCTTCGCTTGACGAAACTGGTCAGTCAAAGAACCGAGTTCCTAAGGAGAAAAAGGAGAAGAAGAAGAAAGAGAAGAAGCAGAAGGAGCCTAAGGCGACTGGGGGCAAACAATCGTCATCTAACAAAAATCCACACACCGCACTCGTAAGGCCTAAATCGCCATGCGTCATATGCAGGGGAGACCACTTCCATAGAGATTGTCCATGTATCCCTCGGATACTAAGAGACTGGTCCCCCCATCTGCACAATTCGGTAGCATCAACCTCTGATAGCCATGTCGATTGTTCACCGTCAACTAGTGGGAGTGAAGCTCCAGGACAGAGTGGGAAAGCTAAATTTCCCTACAGACTGTGTGAAGGCGATCATGCCATCCACCGTTGTCCCTTCTTAGATGAGGCAAAAAGAGTTCTGGAAGATCGCCCGATATTACGAGCAAATCTTCCTCCTAGATATCAAAAACTCTTGCCATGTCCCTCGCTAGTTGAGAATCCGGTTGACCCGCCAAGGTGGTCAGCCGAAGCACCTGTCATTGAAGATGAACCGTCTGGATCCATGCCTGACGAAAGTCAAAAGGTTGATACGGCAGTTGACCCGGTTTTGCCTTCAGAGGCTCCATCTTCGAATGACACCATCACAGAGGAGAATCAAGACGACACCGTCCAGATTCTCTTCATCAGCACTGACTCTGATGATCAAGGGGGCAATGCCACCATTCCTTTATCGCAGGAAGGAAGTTCATCAGAGCGCTATCCGACCGTTTACTCGGTCCCACCACCAAGCAACCTGGTTGTGTCCTTTGATTGGAACCAACTAGGCAGGCCCCGGTTGCCAGCCAGTGTACCATTCAGAATTATTTGTCAAATATACAGAATCGTAATGGCTGGCACTATCATTGATGAGGGGGCATCTATGAGTATCCTTTCCTCTATTGCTTGGAAAGCGCTTGGTTCGCCTGTGCTTTTGCCTGAGATGAGAAATCTATCAGGCTTTGATAAAGGAACCAGTCGCCCTTTAGGAATCCTCCCCAATGTGCCAATAACACTGAAGGGGAAGACCGTTCAAATGAGCGTGATGGTCATTCAAGGACCCTTGGATTATAACCTACTCCTTGGACGAGACTATATATATTGCATAGGAGCAGTAGTCTCCTCACTCTTTAGAGTAATGTGTTTTCCACATGGAGGAAGAATGGTCAAGCTCGTGGACCAACTTTCGTTTCCCGGATCACACATCGCAAATAGTCGCTTACCATCCCTAAATTGTCTATTCATGCAAGAAGTGTCTCAACCCACGGTCCGTCCTCCTGATGAGTGCGAGTAATTCGGGAGGACATGACTGGAACCCAGGGGGCATGCGTCCTGGTCTGCTTCAGTGGAGAACTTTGGGTATAAGGTAGGATTTCTGCGAAAGAATATGACTAGGGTTGTTCTAGAATAGGATTCTTTTGTCAAGGTACTTGGGAGAGATGGGGCTCGTCTCCCATCTTTGTCTATTTCGGTAGGCATTGCCGAGGAAGAGTTTTGTTTAACGAAACAATCTTTAGGTAACCTAAAAAAGGTAGGCCAAGGAAGTGTTTTGTCTAACGAGACAATCTTCGGGTAACCAGAAAGAGGTAAGCCTCCCTCAATAACACCAATGTTTTGTCTTTGAGTAGTGTTCTTCTCTTGCGATCTTGCGAAAAATCTATTAAAAGTCGGGCTAACGAGAAGACAAGTATCATATAGACCCGTTAAAATTAACGAGAAGACAAGTAGCTGTGAACACCCAAAGAAAAACAGAAGTGAGAAGGAGGAGGGGCAACCTTGAAATCATATTTTATACCTGGGGGCATGCAAACCCTTTTGGAGTGCAAGAAAAGAGCGGCTATTTACCTGTTTTTTGGGTTAGCTGTGTCGGAACCGGTTATTTATCTATTTTTTGGGGTTAGCTGTTTCCGAACTTGCATAAAGGAAGGGTACGGAGCAGAGCGTAGTGAGATGAAGCTCCATAAAAAATAGGGATCTCACAATGAGACAATCTTATCATATGACTGGTATATCGAGCAGTTTTAGCAGCATAGTTCATGCTCGTTAAAAAATAAACATAAGCTTTCGAGCAGTTTTAATAGCATAGTTCATGCTCGTTAAAAAATAAACATAAGCTTTGAGCAAGTTTAAGCTCGTTAAAAAATAAACTTCCCGGTAAATAACCATTAAGAATGTAACCTGATCAACCATAAAATGACCTTGGTCGTGTTTTGTGCACCTTCACCTCCACCGTTCATTTGGCCGATCGTTTACCTCCATATGATTGTTTACCCATTTTGAGGAACAGCTGCGAAGAGTGATTTCACCTAGCCATCCTTGTGACACTGCCATGATTGGAAAATTCCAACCTGTACATGGAATCAGTTGCTATCCCTGTTCATCACTCGTTCCTCAAAAGACGAGTCTTCTTTAAGCTCTTTTCAATTGACTCGTAAAATATGAAAAGATTGCCGAGTTTTGGCCTTCCAGCTCGTTAAAGGACAGGAAGAGCTATCCCTCCTCTAGATTTTAATCTTTTTTGACCTGAGGGATTATTGCACAAAAAGATCGAGCGCTTGTTTTGTTCGGCTCGTTAAAAGTACCGAAAACTCATCCCTTCTATATTGTTTTATACTTTTTCGGACTTAAGGGATTAGATGACGAAAAAGGAATTTTGGAGTTGACTTTATGTACCTTTTCAGACTCTCTAAAAATGAAAAGGGCCGAGTTTTCCTTGTCGTTAGACTCGTCAAAATCATTAAATAGCGATAAACTTGTCTTTAGACGAGAACGAGTTTCCCTATCGCTAGGCTCGTTAAAACATAGCGATGGGCTTGCCCGAAGGGCAGGTTATAGAACAAGCATATGTTATCCTCCTCAAGCTTGACAAAAATAAAGAGGTACTGGTCAGCAATGACTGGGGAAAAGTTGGGAAAAAATCGAGAAGTCTTTGATGGTAGCAGGTCGCTCTTGAACATGACACTTTTCCTCCGTATCACATCGGGTTGGGTTGTTTCATTCACCGGTCACATCACCATGGTCTTTGCCACACCATCCATATTTGGGGTAATGCTACCGATCCATCGCATCAGTGTCGCCATATGTTCAAGAGAAGTCGTTCAGAAAGAGTCAACCAGGTCCCATCCACTGCCATACATTATCCTTCATCCATTCATGACCGCCACCCTGAATCATATATCACAGATTGTTTTCACCTCCACTAAAATCATTAGCTCCGTTCCGTGTCACTGATGTGGGATTCATTAAGGCCCTCCTTTGACGGATCGCTTCTTGTCGACATCAGCTCATTATCCAAGAAGTTGATCTAGGAACAACCCCTTCAGTACTTTGAAGCTTGCATGCCTCAATGGCAAGTTTCTCACTTCCGGCGACAGGTATACATCAATGACCTTCGACCAGAAGATTTCGCGTGGTGTTCGACGCCAAGTCCTTTATTCACACCACGTGAATTGTACTGCAGTACCTTGAGGGTCATTATCATTATCGGTGATTCCTCTCGCGCTTGTTAACGGTTTACATCATTGACCGGTAATCAAGCGATGTCTTTCCATGTTCGACTTCAGTGCAATTCTCACATGGATCGACTTGTACTTAGAGTGAAGATCGAACGAGTTTGAAGACCCCGGATCTAGTTTCATCCATCCGGGCTGCGATAATATATTCAGGAAAATAAAGACATTTGTTATGTACATCATTGCAGCAGATGATCATCCTCCTCAAAGGATGATAGTTTCGCCAGAACTATCAGTCTACCATCAGACAATCGTCTGTTCTATGTACCAAAATGTATTTATAAAGCTGAGCATGGGAATGCCCGCGTCAGCTAGATCATGAAAGCAGAATGAATCATAATGTATTGTTTTGTATCTTATTACAGGTCTCCTCCCAGCAAATGGATGAACTTCGGACTCCCCTGGATAAAGCATTTCACCCGATAAATGGCCTCATACTTTAGGGGGCAACTGTTATAGACATTTTTGTGCCTTGCATCACTGAGCATGAAATGTCAATAATTAAGGGGATCCAAAGTCCCTAAAAATGTTGTTCCTACCCCTAGAGGGACAAGGCCAGCAAACCACAGCAGTTTACAAAAGTTCTCCACCTGAAAACACTCAAAAACAAGCAATTTCTGGATCATGTCAACTGCTCCACTGAGCATCTGCACTGAATGTCAAGTGCTCCACTTTGTACCTGCGCTGAATGTCAACTGCAAAGAGGGCCACCTGCGCTGAGCGTACTTGGACAAGTGGCAGACTCATTCCTCAAGGTGTCAATGCCCAGGAAGCTTCCAAAATGACACTTGGATCAGGGAATTCGACTGGTGATGAGTAAGAGGTTCCAAATCTCCAAGTGGAAGTAAGAATCTCCAAGTGGACTCAAGAACTGAAGTGGGAGAGGACACTAGTCAGCTTCATGCAAGCCTCAAGCTGACTCACCCTTTCTCCAAAACTCCTATATATAGAGCTCTCTCATGAGGTCTAAGGAGGCTGGAATATTATTTTTGCAAAGAATTGCTTTTGGTTTGTGGTTGGATCATTGGGTGCTTATGCTTTGAAAGGTGCTGAAGAAGGAATTCTATTCTGCTGGGAAGGAGATGCTGGGTTGGAACCCTATGGGTTGTATCTCTTCCTGAACCTTGTTTATCAATCAATAAAGCTTCTTGGTTCTTTCCTATATGCTGGTGTTTATTATATGATTTTCATTAGTGTATTTGATTTACTTCTAATCCTGAATCATTTATGAATATGTATATTTGCCTTTGTATTGTGTCCTTCTCTTGCTGCATGTAGCTGTTCTCTTGTCACAGGTAGCTGTTCTCTTGTGATCTCGTGGGAGCAAAAGCGAGGAGGCAAGTAGCTGTGGATACACAAAGAGGAGAGGATCTAGATCGAGGGACAACCGGAAGATAACGGTAAGTCTACCAATCTCCTCTCTTTCATATTTCATAAAGGAAGAAACCGAAGTAGTTGTATTCATTTGTTGCTAAGGTACTGTCACACCTTAGGTGGATAGGATCGTCCTGCATAGGCATTTTTCCCCACAACAAAGGTATAAATAAAATAATTCTCTAAAGAAACAACCTCTTCTACTCTCAATAAGTTGGGATCTCTCTTCCGCCTCTGAAATAAATAAGTGCCTATGCATAGTTCTATGAAAAATAAAAAATGAAAACATGAAAATTTTGAAAAATGAATAAGGCGAAAGAAGAGAAAGGCTTCCTTCATAGAGAGGCGATGCAAGTAACTCCACTAGGGTACTGTCCAGGCTCGCTTGCAGTGGAGCAATACTTGTGTTCCTGCATGACTTTGCCATGGTACTGTCCAGGTTTGCTTGCAGTAGAGCAACACCAAAGATGAAACTTAAACTCTGACAGTCATATTACTTGTGCACCAATATACCCCTCATCCCCAATTGAAACAAATAAGTTGACTTGGCTTGGAATGTGTTTTGGTCAATCAAGAGCATGGCAGGTGCTACATCTTTCACTAAAGCTAGTATGGAAACCATGATGATCAAAGAATCGAACAATACTTCCGAAGGAGCTAGAATTTCTTTTCACGAAACAAGGTCCATTCAAAGAGTATGAGTTCTACCAGTATGTCACCAATGTTGTAGCGGCTACAAAATCCTCCAAAAATTTTCCTTAGCTTCATTTTGGGGCCTCCCTACCAACAATCCTTAGCAGGATGTCTTGCACTGCCCAGGTGCTTATGCTTTCAGTTGAGTTTCTTTGGCTTATCAGCTTATGTTTGATAACTTGTTTGTCTTTCACCCACAATATGACTTCCCGTGACATCCTCAATTGGTTATTGTGTTGACTTGGAGAATTGCGCAGAACTCGAGGGCAACCATTCCTTGCTCTCCAAAATTGCATAGAGCATCATGGTAGCCAACTGCTCTCCAAAATTGGGCAGAGAAAGCAGGTTGTCTTCCCCTTGAAAATTGCACAAAGAAGCCCATCATCAGGCTAGCTCTCAAAATTTGCAAAGTTCTGGATGGAAGCTTTGCCTTTAGTCCAGAAATTGCGCAGAGCTTGATGGGTAGACAGATCCACTCAGCACAGAAATTGTACAAAAGTCATCCCAAGGCTTGATGTCTGTTGCATGTTCTCATAGGTTGACGGGTTCCCTTCAGGACTGTGTAATATTACCTTGCATGCATGCCAACTTCTTCCCAAACAAGAAAAAAGAAAAAATGAAACCTAGATTTTAGGGATCTATTTTTAGTAGCTGGGGGTTCACATGGAAATGCCATTTTAGAAACCTCTCGCCAGGTGTCGCTTTTTCCTAGATTTGTGGCATGCACATCATAAGCCTCAATCTTGTCAAAACTATTTATTCGACGCTTCATAGCTCATTCTTCACTCGGATCTTAGAGCTCTAGCATTCCCATCACATCTAGGAACCTTCGGCACATCAGCACAACTTTTTCTGGGTAAGTCCGCTTTTCATGTCTTTTGCTACTTTTCTGTCGCTTTTTGTATTTCAGTTTGTGTAAGTTTTGTTTTCTTGGTTTTTTTTTAACACTTTCTTTTTTTTTAATGCATGTTAGCCTGTAGAAGCATTGCTTCAAGTTTTACATTACATTTCCTTGCTATCACATGCATGACACTGTTTCTGCACTAATGGTCATCATTGCAATGACTCACTTCACACTCTTAGATGATTTCCCATATTACTAAATCATGCATTTACTGATTGCATGCATGTTCATTCACTCATGTCTGCACACAACTTCACATATGCATTCAGTCCTTATGATTTTCAGTCACCCATCAGCGGGTTTGTGGTGCCTTGGCCTGGACCTTGCCTTACCTGGCTTGCATTGCACATTCCTGGGATGGAAGGCCTTACCTTTCTCCCAGAAATTGCATAGAGCTTGCCTCACATTGGCCTCCCAGGATGTGCTCTATGCAATTTTGAGAGGCAGTGCCTCTGTTGGCCCCCAGAATTGCGCAATGTAATTTTCCTGGGTTGCAGTTTCAGTCCTCAGCAAGCCAAGCTGGATTGTGATCTATGCAGTTTCAACAGTCAGTCAACTCACTGATAGTCTTGCTTATGCTCTATGTAGTTCTGGCAGTTACTCTCCCATCCTCCCATTGAAAATTGCACAAATTTCCCAGCCAGTCACTCAAGTGTGTTGCATGTCAGTCCTCAAGTTTCTTTTGGTTTCCAACTGACAGTTTTCTTGCCATGAGTGTTTCTCTATTTCCAAGTATCATAGGTTTTCACCAATCTCTCAGTAGTATAGGTACAATGTCTTCCAAGAACGCAGGGTCAAAGGACACTATTGAGAGTGCAACTAGAGATGTGGTCGAGCAAGTGTCTTTGAGTTTGCCCATCTATGAAGATACTAAATTTTTCATAGACAAGGAGATCAAGATCAAATGGAAGGATATAAATGACATATTTTCAGGAACCTTTGATGAGAATCTGGAGGACCGTAGAGTCTGTGTCAACATGCACAAGTCTGGCTTGTATCAAGTTTCATCCAAGTATCCCGTGTTTCCATGCATGGACATGATCCACTGGATTGTGTCGTATACTGATCTAGAGACAATGGTGTTGAGAAGTGTTAATGGAACAAAACCTTCTACCTTTAGGGCAAAGGAGTTTCAGGAGATATATCACGTGCCACAACTGGTGAACATAATGAATGTACCCTTCACTAGTCCCAGCAATAGTACAAACTCAAGAGACATCTTGAAGAGCTGGGTGAGAGAACCATCTAAGTTCAGGACAACACCCAACAAAGTATACATGACAAAGACACTACAGAAGGTGTATCATTTCTTGATCATCTTCACATTTCGCTTGTACGACTAAGAGAGCACAAATACCTTCCTATAGAGTTGGGTGATTGTGTTGGATCAGCTGGCGAACGAAGGAAGACCTTTCAATTGGTCCAACATGTTGGCTCTCCAGCTGAAGGGGAAAGTAACAAATGCCTGACATCCGCCCAAGGGCTAGAAAGCAAATATTTTCATGTCCTCTTACATACTTTATGCAATCTATGCCTATCTGCAGTTCCTTGTCTTGGGTTGGGCATGGACACCTTCAGAGACCTCTGTACATATCTATTGCAGGTTTTTCTGTGAGTGCATTTTCTGTGGAGTTATACTACAACTATTAGACCACTTCGTCACCCTAGTGTACAGGATGACCTTTGAGTAGGATCTGCCTTGGATGTCATAGGAAATGATGGAGGCATTGGTTAGCATAGTAGATTGGTATGCCTCACCCCTTAGAACCTTCATCCTAGTGTACAATGTGGAGAAGGCTCTGCATGTGTTATCAAATTTTTCCATGGATAAGCTAGTCATGCAAGAGGTTGCATACCACATCTCGACAAGGTTGTCAGCAAGACTACATAAGAAGAAGAAGTCACCTTGGCCTACTCTTCCTTTGCAGATTGGGTTGTATGAGATACAGAATATCAAGCATGCTAAGGTTGCGATGGAGGAATTCAAGAGGTTCGCCTTTGACACTAGAAGTTTCAATCCATATGACCCACATCGCTTAGTGGAGGACCACTGTGTGAGAGTGTATCATTCTTGGATCCATGGGGCATGCCACTGGCTTGAGGAAGACCCAGGGAGATATTTCTATAACTACTGAAGGTTCAATGAACCAGTTAGAGTGGTTGTAGAATGGCTAGTAGTGCACAAGGCAGAAACATCTTGGGGAGAAGTAGCATCAACAGCAGCTGAGGGCAGAAAACCTGCGCACGAAAAGGGAAAGAGGAAAGTTGATGACAACACAGAGGTGGAGCAAAGATGAAAGTTCAAATCAGATTCACTTGTATTAATAGCATCTTTGGAGATTGAGGCAAAGACACAAGAGGGAAACATAACGATTGCGGAAAGTCATAGGGAGAAGCAGAAATTGGAGGAGGTAGAGAAGAAGTTGAAAGAGGTGAAGCAACAACCAAGGGAAGAAAAAGAGTGACACAAAAGAGAGAAGGAAGCACAACAAGAAAAGGAATATCAGGAGGCACAAAATTCATACATTGATGAAACTACACTAATATAGGTTATTGATTCATTGGAACAACTGAAAGATAACAAACAGGGTGAGCAATCGCAGGAGCAAGAGCTTAAGAGATTGAACAAATGTTGGAACAGATGGACATGGATGTGGTTCAGCCAGAGAAAGATCAGGATACAGATCTCATGCCCAAGCACCCAGAGGTCTCCCCACTGGCTTCACCAGATCTAGGAACAGAGAAAGTCCCAAGTGATCAAGCAGACACTAAATCCTTGAGGACAATCTAGAGGCAGATGTGCACAACATATCCTTTAACGAGTCACAACACAGAGTTGTGCAATCGCGTAGAGTGCCCACTCTAGATGTCCACCCATCTCCTGCACATTTTGGAGAACAAGTGATCATGTTAGATGTTCGAAGACATCCAGCTACATTACCCAATTCTACAAAGGAATATGCCGAAGCCACCAACTCAAGTGTGAGATTCTTGATAGCTGAAAAGGAGCGCATGGCTAAGGAGTTGCAAGCGGCCAAACAAGGAGAAGATCAAGCTACATTATCTGTGAGAGAAGAGTTGAAGAAAGTGATACTTGATGAAGTATCATCTCTCGAGACAATCATGTGGAGGCTGTACTTCAGGTTCATCACCGTGCATAAGTTAGTTGTCCATCTTAATGGTTGGCAGCATCGTTGTGCTAGGAGAACATGCATCTTGAGAGACATACACACTGTTGTTGATCACATGCAGATATGGAAAATGAGGTACAAGGGAGGCCCATTGTACTTACCAAAGATGATGAAGCCAAAGGAAGTGGAGTTGAAGGGACGCATCTGAAGTCAGATCCAAAACTATGAGGAACTCCCACAACTCATCACCAGCTTATAGGCTTCACATGCACGAGTGTTCAGGAGCATGGATGTCATTGTGCACACACATGTGATCCCATCCATTATCACATTGGAACTGAGGCGAAAGCAAAGAACCAAGTTTGATTGGAACTGGACATGTACTTCGAGTAATTGATGCGCATAGCCACCAACGCATATTTGTAGATGAGCGCAGACACTATGCACTATTGTGTCATTAGTATTGCTACACTTAGGACCATGATGCACATGCTATTTGACAAATTAGAAAAAGGTGCCAAATCAGTGTACCCGGATGCAAAGGAGGCAAGAGTTCACTTTCAGAAGGATGTCACCACAGAGCATGTGGACACCATAACAGACTACCAAGTTTGGCATCAGTTCACCACCATCGATAACCAAGAGGATGCAGACAAGTTAGTCTTCCCATAATTTTCCAAGTCTTAGTGATGTATTTTATGGCTTATTCAAGCCCACTTTTGTCTCACATGGGTACATGTGCAGATTGTATTGTAAACATGTTGTAAAGTGAAAGATCAAGTGTCAATAGTAGAATGTAAACAGTCATGTGTAAGTTGAAGAGTCATGAGGGTATTTGAAGAGTCACAAAGGGGAATGTCAAGGGTCACCCCACCCTTTGGTATATATAGAACCTCATAACTCATTGTACAGGCTTTTGGGAGCCAAGCTTCTGATAGGTATAACTTAGGGAAAGCTTCGAGTTTATTATAATGAGCCTTGGATTCTCCATAGTGCAGAGCGAGTCCATATTTTTGGAGGAGGAGGCGACAGTGGATGTAACATTCCACTATCGAGGCTAGTGTCCGTCATGGTTGTATGTATGATTATATCTTTCACTCTTTTAATATAACAGATCCAACACGTTTAATGCATATATTGTTAATGTAGTTCGGTTATCCTTGTTACTCTAACGATGTATGTATGGACTATTCTGTATGTGTTTGTATGAATCTTATCAAAGCGTGTTGTTGGTATAACTAATCACTTTGAATTGTCGGTTATCTTGCTTTCCATGTCGTGATGTCTTTTAGCTTGTGTGTTCCCTTTCAAGCTGCGTGCTATCATAGGCTTCGAAGGGGCGCACTCTTCTCCCCTTCCGTGTGTTAGAGCCTTTCATGCACCTTCCTTGAATTGCTGCAAGGTCACACCCTTGCTTCCAACAAGGACATATTACTTATCTCTACGCACAACCACAGTCAAGGTGATATCGTAATACCCACTGCTAGGACTCCTACTCCAAACGGTCTGAGGTCTAGTTGCGACTTCTTTCCAGGGAGATCCCCTAACATGTTGGTGGTTCCAGCACCATCAACAAGCTGCAAAACAGACCTTGGGAATGGAGATACACAAAGACAAGAATAATGGAAATCTCTTATTATCACTGCAACAGTATGTGTATAAAATATTTGCAATTTTGCTGTGAACAATGTGAAATCTATTAATGTTCATTTATCTTCCCATTTTAAGTTTTCTTCATGTTTGAGTCTTAGAAATGATGAAGAAAAAAAGTATATTCCTTGTGTACAATATGAAAATGTAGTAAGAAACTTAATGTATGCAATCGTGTATCCAAGTCTTGATATTTCACATGCAGTTGGGGTTCTCAACAGGTTCATGGCAAACAAAAGAGAAGAACATTGGAAAGTAGTGAAATGGGTACTTCAATATTTGAGAGCTACAAATGACCATTATATTATTTTTAATGGTTATTGAGATTTAATTTACAGATATGTTGATGTTGATTATGCTGGGGACTTGGAAAAGAGGAGATATACTATAGGATATGTATTTACTCTTGTAAGTGGAGCGATTAGGTTGATGTCAAAGATTTAGGTAATAGTTGCTTTCTCTACTACTGAAGCAGAGTATATAGCTATTTTAGATTCCTATAAAGAGGTAATTTGGTTGAAACATCTACTTGATGAGCTTGGAAGGATACATGAGAAAGTGAATGTATTCTATGATAGTCGGAATGCTATTAATCTGGATTCTCACAGTAAGACTAAACATATCGATGTAAGATACCATTTTGTAGGACTTTTAATTGATGGCAGAATAGTAGCTCTCAAGAAGGTTCACACACAAGAGAATTGTGCAAACATATTCATGAAACCAGTACTAGTAGAGAAGTTGAGGTGGTGTTAAAGGATGATGAATGGGCATGGGCAAGGGATTAGGAAAATTGTTTTTAAGGTGGAGATTGTTAGTAATGACAACAATTAAATTTCTTTTTTGTAAATGTAATTCTACCATTCAGGTAGTTTCACAATGATAGGAAGTTTTGTGACAACGTCTTCACATTAAAATGATGTTTCCTGAGAGGCTTCTTGTATTGATGGAGAGTCATTGTTGACCTCGAATAATAACAATTCCAATCCCTTCCCCTATGGGGGTTTCCTTGACACATTGTTAGGGTTTTACCACGTAAATTCTTGTGTCAATTTGAAAATCAATTTCCTATTTCATGTGCATTTTTTACTTTTCTAATTGAATAGTTTTATGGGATCGAAATACCAACAATGACTATATGGAAAATGCAGTAAGACATGAGAATAAGGTGCTAAACAGTTGTGCCTTCCTTTGTGTATATTCCCCTGAACTAGGGGTAGGCCTACTTTAATCCTTTAGGGACTTATAATTTATATTGATTTAGTGCATTGCCTCACTTGAAATGCTTAATGGTTTGGTTCATTTTTTCTTCATTCCCTATTCCATATCACATAGGTTGAATTCCTTTCAACAATGAAAGATATATAGTTTTGAAAATTGAGTGTTTTTAAGAAAAGGTATCCCTCTTACGTAGTTGAAGGGAGGAGCTTAGCATTTTGGATGCAAGTCCTGGTGGCCAACATCGATGAAGTACTTTGGGTGGTGTCTTCATTACTCCCTCCATCCTTTCATGCTTAAAATGAATGTAAACATGATCAAACTCTTTGAATTCCTTTTTTTTAATTATTTTTTATATGTAATTATGCAATGTATTTAAATCCCCAGTCCGAGTCAAATTTAATTATGGCATCATATATTTTTCCTGAATCAGTCAAGATCCATCTTAAATCACGATGTACTAAGAGGGATAAAGTTCACAATTAAGATGGATCTAAGCTACTACTCTTGTATTCTAAAATGGATTTCCTCATGCCTTTAAATGGGCTTCATCATAACAATTGCCATCGAAAAAAGCCATTTAACATATAGCGTAACAATATTTAACATATAGTGTAATAAAGTTTCACATACAAACTATAATTTAAGCATAGTATTTGAATTATAAATAATAATTATTTGGAATTGGTCTTTATAAATTTTTTACACAAATAGTTGCATAGATTTTGAAATTTTCACTTAATCATAAGTATTGTTGCACCAATTCTCAAGTCAGCACCCATCAAATTCATACATTCTCTTCCCGATTTTTCTACATAACCCAAGGCTATATTTCATTTTCTAAATAGTCATATTTATTATCCATTATGACACATGACAAGTTCATTATCCTCTCTCTCTATAGCATAAGACTTCTTTTTCAAACCAAAATTCTTACCTGAAAAACTTCAACTAAGGATTTTATGTCACCTTGAACTTATCATGTGTCATAATTAAAGTATTTATGTTTCTAAAAGTACATGAGAAGAACATATGTAGGGATAACCCAGGAATATATTTACATAGTATAAATAAATATAGGTCGGGATGTTTATTCCTTATGTTATTTCTAGTTACAAAATACTACTGAATCAATATAATAAGGTAATATTATGAAGGTCAATACTTTATCTATTAAAATATTTAGGAAAGAAATTTTTAATTAGTGTATATTTTAAGTAAACTATATTTTCATGAAGCATTCAAAAGGGAAGTTCTTTTCCTTCGTCTAAGAATAATACATAAGAAAAAAATTATATGGAAAAAATGAAAGATTAAGGAGAAATTGTTTGTTTATTATGTAACAGAAGGAACAAATGAATTTTTGGGAGGATGGATGGAGGGTTCCTACAAAAAACTATGGTTAGGGTAACTATTGAGCTTGGTGAAGGTGAAGTTTAGTTACTAAAATATGGAGGATATGGTTTTAAAGAATTAAATATTCACATCTCAATTAGAGGATGGGATAATTAATTAGGTGTTAGCTCTTGACAACATTCCCAAAGTATCAAGTCATTTTTGTGCTCCAAATGGGGGACATAGAATAGGTAAGGATCAATATTCTACCAAAAACATCAATTAACACACCTCTCTTTGGACACCTAACAAGTAAAATGATTATTTCTCTTATACTCTTACCAAAACCTTGGAACCCAGTGAACAATAGGTTTACTTTTGGGTCTAAAGTAATCACTATAGACCTCTGGGGATTGCTAATGCTCCAACTTCTTATATCCTGATGTCTAGATCATCTTCATTCTCTCTATCATCAAGGGGTGTAGGTTTTTTGGACATAAAGTGGGAGCTAAGGAATAGAGTACTAGTTCTATCTTAGAGTCAATAAAAGAAGGGGCTTCTATCAATAGATATAGGAAACTTATTCACTCTAGAAGAGATGGGTTCTCCCTTATAATCGAAAATGGCTTGGAATCAAAATGACTAGGGGAGTTTGTTGGGCATAACATAGTGGGTTATTTTATTCAGTGTTATATTAATATGACGAAATTTTTTCTTTGAATGGAGGAAGTGTGGAACAATATTTTAGGTTATATCTGTATTTTTCATTCCATGTCAGGGAGATGGCTTGAATTAATAGATATTGTTGGTAAGGTTTTGGTTCCTGGATTGAAATTTCTCATTGCTAAAACTTTGGCATATTTTGTTCGATTCTAGGGTTGCAATGGAATTTTGTTCCTGAAATTGGGTAGATTCACTCAATACTCTGCTTGAATTTTGGACTAGTGAAGGGCTCAAAGCCATTAGTGATGTTCCAAGATCTTTCCTCCTGCAAAAATGGGTACAAAATGAACAACACTCATTTGATCGCTTGGATTCTACTTGAATTTGATGAGCATCATGGTCTATATGAATATATTGGTCTCATTTGTAGAGACTTGTTCTAAGTGTGGATCCTTGACTATATTAGCAACATTTCTTTTTTCCATATGCCAAAATGTTTGTCATTTGTTAGATGACTATAAGAGGATCCCTATGAAGAAAATATGTAAGGCTATCAAGGAATATTTGATAGGTATGAATGTAGGTAATAATGATTATGGAGGGGTATAATTTGATAGCTTTTGGTCTCTCAAGTCTAGGTCGCATGTCACTCTCATAATATGGAGAAGAATATTTGATTAGACTTCCAAGCCCACATGGGATGTAATCTAGAATGTTAAGTTCATGAGGCATCTTGAGTGGTCACTCCTAGGTTTAAGTGCTCTACAGGTATTTTTATTAGGGAAACCAAAATTACAATAGACTTGATAATGATTGAGCCAAATTCTAATTCTAGGGTGTAACAAGAGGACATAGTCAGGTAAACAGGGTATTCTAATTAGGGAAAAACATTTAGCAACAACTCACACAACCATCAAAGGTCACAAAACCAATATGTTTGCATGGTTAAAACCATATAAGAGGGAAATACACCAAAAACCTAGCTAACATGGCCACTTGATGCAATTTTATTAATGCAAAAGGAAATATTTTACATAAAATATTTCTCACAATCGATCATCAATCATGATCGTCCATTCCCTTTAAATAGAGGCCATGGAACAATTGGATGTTAAGCAATAGATCAATAACCATTAGTATGAAAGAGAATATGAACCTTCAAATCACTCTATGTATCGAATAGATCATGACTATAAGATTACAATGCAACGAGTACATACTAAAGAAACAAAAATTTACCTAATGGACACATTAGACCAAGCTAATCTTCACTAACCCCTATGCATCTAAATATCCTAACATTCCCCCATAAGAATAACTCGGGATAAGATTGAAGGATTTACAATGGTGACACAATAGGAGAATGAAGGAGGAATCAGAGCCTGTCTACCCTTATTGACAAATTCACAAACTCCTCACAGAGATTGAAGTTTTAAAAAGTTCATTTTTTGTAAGAGACTTTGTAAAAATATCTACAAGTTGAAATTTTTTAGGGAAAAAGTGCACTTCAATAACTTGATCATGAATTAGATTTTTGATGAAGTGCATTTGCGGCTTAATATATTTGTTGTGTTGATGTTGAAATAGATCTTTAGAAAGCTTGATGTCACTTCGATTGTTACACCAAAGGGTGGTTAGATGATGCTTCTGAAATATCTAAAACGATTTGTTGAAGCCACAAGATTTCTTGAATTTCATTAATCGTTGCTTGGTACTCTACTTCTACTATAAAAGAAAAATAGCTTACAACTTTTTACAAACCCAAGTTACAATTTTGGAACCAAGATTCAAAACATAATCTATAGTAGAATTATGGTCATTACTATTACCATCCCAATCTGAATCATTGAAACCAACCAACAAAGGAGTCCCCCTGAATTGTAAAATTAACTATACTCTAAATATATCAATGTATTATTTGTTTCATTTTTCAATGACTCTCATGTGGTGTTTAGATATATCATAAAACAAGAGCAACAATAAAGGATATATTAGGATGGGCATGAGAGAAATAAAAGAGGCTACCAACTAATTGATGACATAAACTGGCAACAACATTAAGTGTAGTGCAAGTAGTAGTAAGTTTGATTCTAGGCTAAAAAAGAGAAAGAGTTGGTTTACCATATTCCATGTGAAAACAATGAATAAGGTCATATGCATACTTAGATTTGGAAAGAGAAATTCTTTCCTTGGTTTACAAGATGAAAAGGCCAAGGAAATAATGCAAATATCCTAAGTCTATCATTCCATACTATTTCTTAAGACTTGAATTCACATGGGTTAAAATTTTAGGATCACTACTACTAAGGATAATGCCATCGATATAAAGAAGAGGGATTATGAAATGGCTCCCTGCTTTCTTGTTTTAGATAGTGGGGTCATAATGATATCTAGAGAATCCAGTGTCAAGAAGAAAGCTATCTATGTTTTAAAACCAAGCTTAGTGAGTTTTTTTAAGACCATAGAGAGGGTTCTTAATGGTGAAAATGAGGTTGGAGTCACTGTGAATATAACTAGGGTGTTTTCAATGTATATTTTTTCTTGCAGATTTGCATGCAAGAAGGCATATTTAACATCCATCTAGTTTACCTCCCAGCCATGCAAAACAACAAGGGTTAGACAAATCCTGATAAAGGAGCAAAGGTTTTATTGAAGTCAATTCCTTCAACTTGAAAGAATATCTTAGAAACAAACCAATCCTTATGTCTTTCAACATTGCAATTTGTTGCATGCTTATTTTTGTATACCCATTTATAGCTAACAATTTTTTTTTGAAGAGGTACAAGTTCCCAAGTATCATTTACATCAACGAACAATATTATTCATTCATTTTTGTTTCCCAATTGATCAATGAACAATATTCTTCATTCATTTTTGTTTTCCAATTTGGATGGCTTGAAGTTTTTCCATATATTTCCAAATCATCAGTCTCTAAAAATTTAGTCGAAAGAGAGGAGGCTCACTATAACTATGAATGAGTATTATGTTGATCTATAGGATCACCAATAAAGTCTCTAGCTACTTCACATGTTAAACAAAACCATTTGGGAATTTTGAGTGTTGATATAGGTTCATGTTCAACCAAACACATCTGGAGGAATGTGTATAGGTAGAGATTGGTTTTCATCCTTAGTTTCATAATTTGAAGAAGAAACTAAAATAAGAAGAGAAGGTGGCATAAATTCCAAAGAGGGCTTGCAAACTGAAGAAGTCACAACCATCAAATTAAGCTCATACTCTAAGATATTTTCATGAAATTTAATATCTCTTATAATGATTAGTTCATGTGAAATATACAATATAGAATATGGAGTTCATGAACTAATGATTCCATTCCTTCTTCCCAACTTCCTAAATAACCTCAATTACCTTGACCACTTTTAATTTATAATTATAATAAACAAATTATTGTTTTTAAAATAAGATGAAAAACCATAAAAATATAAGATACATAACTATTAATAATAACATTAATATTATAAGATAAAATTAAGAGATTCTGATATCTTAATGAGTAGTTTTTATTTTTTCAAATTAATTAAATTGTATTTTTTTATTTTTATTTTAAATGGTATTTTAATATGTTTTTTTTATCAAATAATTGTTATTTTTTAAATTTAATTATATTTTTTTTATTTTTATTTTAAATAGTATCTTAATATGTTTTTTATCAGATAATTGTTATTTTTTAAATTTAATTATAAATTTTAGAAATTTAAATTTCTTTTTCTCTAATAATATTATTAATAATTTTATGATGTTTAATTATTAAATTATGAAGTATAAGTAAATAATTTTAAGTTTTTCAGAATGAACTTACATGTATTTTTAAATTTAAATTTAAGTTTCTTAATGAAATTTTAAATATATTTTTTTATGAAATAATTGTTATTTTTTATTAATTTAATTAAAATTTTATCAATTTTAATTTATTATTATTATTTTTTTATTTATTTTTTAATTAGGATACAATCTTATTCCATAAATCACATTCAAAAAGTTAACTAGGATTTTAGGATTAAGTAAAATTCACTTTAAAACATTAAAATCGTTAATCTTATTAATTAAAATTATTAAAATTTTAATGAAGATTTTTAAAAATAATTCATTTTAATAGAAAAAATTATTTAAAATTTAGAAACTAATCAAATCCTCATTTTCACTAAAAGAAAACTTATCAATGTACTACTAATTTATAATAGTTTTAAAAACAAGCTGACCTGGTATCATATTACTCGATGAACTTTCACTAAAAACTAAATATCATCTGCCCATATTTTTTTTTAATAAATCACACATTATGAGTGTGAGATATATATAAAAGTTAAAAACTTAGTTGAATATCTAAAAACAATTTAAACATTAAAAAATTTCAATTATATATTATTATTATTAGTTGAATATTTAATTAAAATAAGTTATTAGTATTTAAGTGACTAGTATTTAAGTGTCATTTTTAGAAAAAAAAAATGGTTTATTTTAAATTAGTTTATAATGATTAGTTCATGTAGAATATTCTATTTTAGTTAACCATATTCCATTTTTGTTATAGAGAGGATTTTATTATTTTTTCCCAATCCCTAAATATGTTCAATTATTTTGATCACTTTTAATTTATAATTATAATAAACAAATTATTGTTTTTAAAATAAAATGAAAAACTTTAAAAATATAAAATCCATAACTAAAATAATAATAATATGAGATAAAATTAAAAAATTTGGATATATTAATGATAATATTATGAGATAAAATTAAAAGATTCTTATATATTAGTGAGTAGTTTTTATTTTTTCAAATTAATTAAATTAAATTTTTTATTTTTATTTTAAATAGTGTTTTAATATGTTTTTTAATTAAATAATTGTTATTTCTTAAATTTAATTATAAAATTTAGATATTTTTTTTCCTTTTTCTTTTACAATATTATTAATAATTTTAATTATTAAATTATGAAGTATAAGTAAATAATTTTATTTTTTTTCACAATTTTTTATTTAAATTTTAATTTATTTTTCTTAATGAATTTTTAAATATAATTTTTACGAAATAATTGTTATTAATTTAATTACAATTTTATTAATTTAAATTATGATTTTTATTAATTTCTTTTTGTATATATAGGCAAATTTGTAATTAGGAGACAATATTATTCCATAAATCACACTGAAAAAGTTAACTAAAATTAGAGGAGTAAGTAAAATTCACTTTAAAACATTAGAATCGTTAATCTTATTTATTAAAATTTTAATGAACATTTTTAAAAATAATTTCAAATTAATATTTTAATAGAAAATATTATTTAAAATTTGGAAACTAATCAAATCCTCGTTTTCACTAAAAGCCAACTTGTCAATTTACTATTAGTTTATAATAGTTGTAAAAACAAGTTGACCTGGTATCATATTACTCGTTAAACTTCCACTAAAAACTAAATATCATCTGGCTATAATTTATTTTGTTGAATAAATCACCCATTAAAACATAAAAATGTTGAAGGAACTGAAAGATATGAGATATATATAAAAGTTAAGAACTTGTTGAATTTCTTAAAACAATTTTAAAGTTAAAAATTCAAGTTATTATCCTAGTTTTAAAAACAAGTCGATATGGTATCATATTATTCGATAAACCTTCACTAAAAACTAAATATCATTTACCTATAAAAACTTTCGAATAAATCACCAATTAAAACATAAAATATCAAAGGAACTAAAAGATATGAGTGTGAGATATAAAGGTTAAAAAATTTCAATTTATTATCATAGTTTTAAAAACAATTCGACATTGTATCATTTTATTCGTTCAACTTTCACTAAAAACTAAATATCATTTACTTTTAAAAACTTTTCAATAAATCACCAAGTAAAACATTAAAATATTAAACGAACTAAAAGACATGAGTATGAAATATATAAAGTCAAACATTTAGTGGAATATCTTAAACAATTTAAAAAAGTTAAAAAAAAATCAGTTATATATTATTATTGGTTGAATATATATATATATATATATATATATATATATATATTATTTGAATATTTAATTAAAATAAGAAATTAGTATTTAAGTGTGACTTTTGGAGAAAAATTGGTTTATGTTCTGATCTAATTTGCCTAAAATCTAATAGAAATTTATTGAAATCATAAGTTTGATGGGTGAACTCTTCACAATAAAAGTGTCCCAAAATATTTTGATGGTGCTAAATCCATATATATTGATCACAAATATTTTCGGAAATGCAGATTTCGAGATTCTAACCATAAATCCGTTGGAAACGCAGGGCTATAGATTAGTGTAGTCTCAACTATTCAAATGGAGATTCCAGCCATAAATCTCTTGGAAACTCAGTGCTATAGAGTAGTGTAGTCTCAACCATTCAAATGGAAATTATTCTTTCAGAAAATTTGCAAATTGATATACTTGTATAAATGTTGGTGGGTAGTAACCATTAATAAGTCTACATGTTTACATATTTATTCTTAATTGTTAAAAGCGTTGAAGAACACATAGGTAATAGTGGGCAGTAACTCTTGGAAAGTATATTTATTTACATCTTGTTCATATCCATTTTTTTTTTGCAAATAATTGCTTCAATTATGGTGGAAAATAAATGAAGGTAAATATTTTATTTACATGAGGATGTGTTATTTTCAAGGATTTAAAATTTTAGTTGATTTAATAATAAAAAATCATTGCACAAATATGTAAAAGTCATGGTATAAATATTGCAAATGTATCTAGAAGTTATGGCATAAAAAATTTGAGGCACTTATCCACATGACATTCTATTATGCAAAGGCTATAATAAGAACATCAAGTTATGGTCCAATCAAATTTTCGGAAAATAATTTTTTCAATAATATTAAAAAAAAAATATTTTTTAATATTAAACATTATAAATTGCATTGGTTAATGCTATTAGGGCAAATTGATTACTAGAGTCTTTCCTTGGTAGAGACTAATAAATATTCATTAAATACTAGCTAGCATAGCCATAAAGTACCACCATATATTATTATTAACTATAAAATTTATTGACATCTCAGTGAAAAATATATACATTTGAAAAAACATGTAACACAATTTTAATTATGGGCATTCACCCCAAATTTATCATAGATATTTTAACCTATAAATAACTAATCAATTTTCTTAAAAATGCAAAAAAACATTACTAAACTAGTCATATAAATTAAATGGTTGGTAAAGACCCATAAGCATTGTTTTGTAATAAACATCATAGCATCTCATAATATATCTAACATTGCTAAAATAAAATTATATATATATATATATATATAGATGCCTCATTGGTCTCAGTGGACGTTAATCACCACCACCACCACCATCATACCACTATCATATATATATATATAAACATGGAACAAAATTTGTATCTATGATTTATATCTATTTCAAGATGAGATCCTTAACCTATAAATAAGCATTGTCACAATACCATGACTTGTCAATACACATGTCTAAAAGGTCATAAGTTCATATGGCATTTTTCTTAAAATTAATCAAGCTAATTAAAAATTTAAGAAACGACATAACTACTAAAATAAATTTCAACTTTTGATTTGTGTATACTACTAAGAATATTATAAAATGTTTCATTCAGGTTAAATATATACCGTAAAGGTAATCATTATTGATAATTAAATTAAAATTATGAAAATCCAATACCAAAATACACATTTATCTTCATAACTACTTTTAAGACAAATATCAATCTTTGATATATTAATACTACTAAAAATATTTTGGAATATTTTATAAGATTGAATATCTATCCTTCACTTAATCATCATTACTAATTAAAATAAAAATTTTCAAAATGAACATAACTATCAACTTAATTATCCTTACATAAAGAAAATTAACCATTCCAATGTAAGTAAGCTAACTTTTCCAAATATAAACTTACATTAAAGAGTCCAACCCAACTTACAATAACCACTTTCAAATAAATTCTCAACAATTAAGGAAAAATATTCTAGCTGCCACTATTTTGCCCAGAACCATGAAAACAATGTGATGCTAGTAAGAGTGGCCAATTTTGATGGGGATGGTTTGATCGATATCTCAGAATTCACAAAGCTTAGGCCAACGAGCGAAGCAGTCTCCGGGACATGTAATATGCCTTCAGTATCTGCGCTTTCAACGGCAAGGGACTGATCTCCCTCGATGATCTTCTCAAGGTTTTCGTGAGATTGAGAGAGTGTGGAGGTGAACTTCTCAGGGTTTTCATGAGATTGAGAGAGCATTGTTCTCTGTAAGATTGGCAGGTTATGATGGTTCCAGTAGTGATGGATAAGTGAGCTTCAATGAATTTCTGATCATGACGATGACTTCATCTTCAACCGCTTAGTAAAGGAGCCCGGTACATCACGGGTTCAAGGAAGAAAAGCAAAAAAGAAAATGCCAGTTTTCACGTTGAGTAAATGACTGGATTGACTGGATTGATGGAGTGATTTGAAAAATGTGAATTGTATTTTAATATATTGGAAAATAATATTAAAATAGCAAATTTCAATTGTATTGAGAGGTGCAAAGAAAGTCTATAAAAGTGGGAGGAATGTGAAAATAATAATTAAGTGGACAATGAAATATAATGAGAATTGTGTAAGATTTGCAAGTAGACTATGGCAAAGATGAAGAGGAGATTGTGTGGGATTTGAAGATGACAAAGATCAAGAAGAAATTGTGTGGAAGGTGTAATTGATCAATCACATACCGCAGTTTAATTGTTCAAATTTTAATCTAAGAAAAGTAGTAACACATAAGACTATGTAATTGGTTGAGTTGATCAGTACCTTTCCACTCCAACTTCCTAGGGAAATGCATTTTGGCATAATTAGAACAATAATATGATATGATAATGTAACCGAGTATAAAAGATAGTATTAAATTCTATCAATTTCGGAAGGGAAATACATTTGTGAAGAAAGACTCATGAGGCATCATCTAGAGTTACTGCTTCAGAAAAAGTTTTAGACAAATATTTTTACATCAAATCAAAATGGGTAATGAAAGCAACTTGTTGCTTAAGAAAACTTTATGAACAGTTAATTTATTTTGTTGAGACTAGTATACGTCCAAAGTGGGCGAGAAGAGATGCGCTAATAATTGGCATTCACATGTTTTCTGAAGGTGTTTGGGTGGCCCTTCCCAACCAAATTCACCACACGGGAAGAAAAGGAAAATGGTGGAGATTTGCTAAATTGAAGAAATCTCCGACCAAGTACTTGTTCTTTGACAACTTCTCTTCTTACACATCTAACACTTCTGTCAACTTTCCATTTTACTCTCAACACTGTTTCGTTCGTGCTCCCTCCCATTATCATGGGAATGATGACAAGTGGGCTGAATTTTTGTGAGTCCATCTCGCACCACTGCTCAACCACACTTTGATTCTCAACTATGCCCCCCAATAGAGCGTCACTGGTATTGAACAACCGCATTTCAAGGTTTAATCATTCCATATGATCGATTTTAATTCAAGGGAAGCAGACATAAATGAGGTTTTGTGATTGGTTAATGTGAACAATGTCTGCCCACGGCAACATATGATCCATTTTAATTCAAGCGAAGCAGACATAAATGAGGTTTTCTGATTGGTTAGTGTGAACAATCTCTGCGCGCAGCAACATGTGAATATATGATCGATTTTAATTCAAGGGAAGTAGACATAAATGAGGTTTTGTGATTGGTTAATGTGAACAATGTCTGCCCACTGCAACATATGATAGATTTTAATTCAATTGAAGGGAAGGAGGTTTAATGATGGGTTAGTGTGAACAATGTCTGCGCAAGCAACCTCGCATAGAAATATTTATCGGCATAATTAACCCTGTAAATATATTTATAAAATTATATAATATTAATTCTAAAAATTCAAACTTAAATACATAAATTTTAATTCTGGTTCAATGGACGTCTAGGTAAATAAGATAAAAATTACCCATTAAATATAAAGAATTTTATGACATTATTAAATTAATTAAAAAAATAGTTTTTATTAATTAAAAGTATAAATTTGTTCAACATATTAATGATATCCCTTATATGTGTAAATATTTATTTACTGTAAATTGATTAAGTTTATATATAATTAGTTAATTTTGATTTAAATATTTGGAAAGTAGAATGCTAGAATAAAGGCAGTAATTGTTTAATTTAAATGGAATATGAATTGTATGAAGTATGACAATTTTATTCTCAAGAAACAATTGGGCTCAACAGTTACCCAACCATGAAGAGGGGAAAGAGGAATATATACATGACCATCGAGTATTCTCTTGCAACCTGAGTATGGAGTAGTCATTGATCAGGCTCAGGAGATTTCATTAAAGAGCCACCTCAGACATACAATTCTCCTTGATGCTCTCAAGGACATGATCTGAGTGACATAATGGGTGAGATGGTTGGCCAAGCTACATGTGATGATAATTAAGCTCAAAAAGGAAAAGGAACAATAGCCCATTATGCTCAACCTTCATGGGATCCAAATATGACCAAGGGGTGATAATTGGAAGATATAAAGATGGACCTAATACATCAACAATATTATCTTCCTTATCATCAGAGATGATTCAAGGTAAGGCATAATCCTCATTTTCTATACGAACCAAAATCACCTACCTTCAAGTGGAGAACTTGGCCTATCCTTCAAAACAATATGATGAGCTTCATTAGATGTTTCCTATTTTCTACTATCATCCTCAATGGTACAACTAGGGCCATGTTGGTCAAACATGAAGAACAAACCCCTCTCAAAGACATCAAGAGGTTGATAATTCTTCTCCATTATTGCTACATCAGGTATGTCAATAGATTCCCTTAGATGGTTCTCAAACTCCTTTATGATATCTTCTTCAACCACATGGAAATCAAATTGAAACATGTAGAAGAAGCATCTCCATTCATTATGATAATGTTAATGATTTAGTGCACATGGGAATGGCTCACGCTGATCAAAATTATAGATTAGATGTTCCATGACACTTTCCTCTTATTTTCGATCATATTAACTTCCCCAATTTGTACCCCAAAATTTATTCAAAGACTCATCATTTTCTTGACTATCTAGGGAACAATGATATTCTACACTCATAGCTTCTTCACGATCAACCAAAGATTCTTCTATTATGTCAAGATCTAGAATGTATTTGGGAATGGAGAGAAATATTCAGCTTCCTTATTTTGGTTGAAATATTTTTCTCAAACAACATCAGACAACATGTGAACTACATAGTAATTGTAAGAAAGTTTAAGAAAGAGGGTGTCAATAGGATCTTCTTCATACTCACACAATATTTCATCAAATTCCTTCCTTCACTCAACACATAGGTTCAACATGGTATTCACATGAAGGAAATCCTCCGTCATCTTCCTATAATAATTTTTGTACTCATCGACATTTTCTTGAAGTATTTGCAATTGTTTTTTACTTAAGATCTCATTACTCCCATGAGGGATCAAGTACCATTCCTTTATCAAAAGAATGATCCGATTATTTTTTAAATGATCAACCACTGTAATATTATCATGTATATGGAGATGATCTTCTTTGTCCATTTCATTTTTAGAGAGTCGAAGACAAAAATTACTTATGGCCAAGCCTTTATGAATATCTTCATAAGTCATGAATAATGGCTTCCAACATTGAAATTTTTTTCAATGAAAACTTTAAAAGATGTGATGCTTCCAGGGTCACAAAAGTAATTTATTTTACATGACCCAAGAGAATTTATAAATAACTTCACCAAAATCTCTTGGTGAACAATAGTCACTTTTGAAGCATATGCTATGAACTTTGCTATGTGATCAAGAGTTTTTAATGGATTACCATTGATTTTTGGGATGCTTGATGTGGAAATTGGATCACATTAATTTGGATATCCAAAAGTTTTCTTCACATGCAAAGTAGGGTAACTATCATGCAATATCCAGGACGAAATTGCCTTGAATCTTGCATAATAACTAAGTGTAGAGTCAACAAGGTGAAGTTAGATTTCCTTGAAGAATGATTTCTTCACCCTACATGCTTTCAATAATTGAAGCTCAATGAATACAAAATGATTTTTTCTTCCAATGGAGTCACCAAATGAGAAATAATATTGTCATCGAGGATCTCATTTATAGAGGAAGGAAGAAAAATATTTATATTTAGAGAGAGACACATGCTTTGGTCCCTAGCAACTGCACCAAAAACATTGCCACAAAATATAGCAGGCCTTGGGGAGGGGAATCCTATAAAGCCAATCCTTGACGAAGTGACAACAATGGAGTGATGGCCAACTTTCACCACAGGAAAAATCCCCTACTCTTTATATAATTTTACCAACATGAGGAGTCCTAGTATGTGTAAATTTCACCTAATAAGTATTATACGGTTTTAGGAGAAAAATACATAAGAGGTCTTCAATGGAAAGACACAATTTAGGCTCAAGGCTCCAAGAGGAGATAATACACTTTCCTTAGAGGGAGACCCATTAAATGAAACATAAGACCCAAGGCTTGATTAATAAGGTGATGGCTGGGATCGATAAAGGTCAAGGTGAAGAGAAAGGGTTACCAAAAATATATTCCATTAAAGCCAAGGTACAAGAAACCCTAAAGAAGCCCCTAAGTTGAAGCCAAATCTAAACAAGGCTTTATCCCGAAAAAAATATTAAGGAAATAAAATTTGTGGATAAAATTCAAGTGAATACCCACCTAGTGGGTTGATTTTGAGGCAACCAACCATAAACTTGGCATTTAAACTCTCCAAACACAAAAATCATTCTTTCCTAGATTTTTTCACCAAGCCCAATATTGGATGCTTGGCCTTAAAGAGGCCGAATTAGGGAGAGAAACAAAAAGTTAAAATATATGGGCAAAAGGTTAAATTGATCCCCTGAAAGGGAGGCAAGGACCTAGTTCTAGGGTCAACGAAGTTTATGGGCTCTTAAATTGTCTTATTCATGAAAAAGGAGTAACGATATTTTGATGCCCTAGCATCACAATCCTAACTCTAACCTTTTGTGACAGATCAAAATTCACTTGGGAGAGCTAAGATGAGATTAACAAAGGGAACTTTCATTCAGATATTATACTATGAGTAATGCATGCAATAATTTAACCTAGTTTCCATTCAACTGATATTTGAAAACATTAGGGAAAAATTTAACCTAGATCAACAATTCATTCCACACAATAAACATGAAAAATTAAAAAATTGCAATAAAAATGACACTTACAGGACAATATGCATGTAAAATCCAATTCTTGATGTAAAGTGACTTCTCAAAAGACAAGAACAAGTGTTGTGGAAAAAAAATTTCTCGAATATATCACATCTTTCATATTAGGCAGGAGGTCAAAAATATCAAGAGAGGATAAAATCTTAAATCCAAGTGATGATGAGAATTCAAGTGTCCTAACTCTATTTATATGAAGGAATATATACAGTTAAGCCTGAAATCCCCTAATAAACAAGTAAAATCACAATTATGTGGTGGGTTAAAAGTGAACCGACTAGCTTAGACAATAAACACAACAATTTCCCACACATGTGAGTCATAGGACTAGGAGTATTGCCACGATTTATGTGTAGGGCTATATGAGACATGCGTTGAGGCTTCTTGGACCCCAAATTGGTCTAGAATCCTTCTCAAATCATCTTTTGATGGTTGGTCCTTAGATCTCTGTCAATGTCCCTCTCTAGACCCAAAATTTTATACTGGGGCACAAAGGTGGACTCATGGGTTTTCAAATCACCATCCTGTTAATCTTTTACCCAAAGTTGAGGGCTTTCAAGGTGGTTATATCACTCCCATGTATCAAGGGGTGAAACCATCCTCATCTATGCATTATATCAGTTGTTATATATCATTAAGAGTTAAGTTGATTTGGTGTTGGTTGGGTCGAGGTGCATCATCCAAAAATGTCCTCAAATGCAAGAAAAGTGATAAATATTTATGGGTGTCGGAGGTTCCCAAGGGTGTGTATTATGCTCAACTACTGCTTGGAGTCCCATGGCTTTCACCGCTTCACCTGTGGGTGCCAATATGCCTCTCTAGAGGCCTGCATCCTAGTTAACATGCCCAAGTCATGGATGTGGAATCACTTAATAATCACATCACAGGGTTTAGGAAGTATCAAATCATTAGGTGAAATAATATATTTTGCATCTAAGTGGACCATGCTTGAGAGTAAAGGGTTATTTGACACTTAAAACAAGGGTTCATTTCCAAATTTGGGGCTTTGAACTTGCAATGGTGTTTCTTCCTTATGTAGGAGTGGATAAATGATAACCCTATTAGGTGTTTCCAAACTTCGAGGGGAAGTGAAATTTTCTCATTCCAACCTTCAACCAACAGGTGTGAAATGTGACAATTATGGTAACATATAGGATAAGACTTCATGGTCGAGTTGCATGGTCAAAGGGACAAGAATGATGGTGATACACATCTTGCGTGTCTAAATGTGTGGAAGACGAAATCATTGGTGCATGAGTTACCAACCTAGCCTTTGATTTTCCACCCCTCTTATGTGACCTTTGCATTTTCTTGATTTTTATTTGTATAAATGTTCATAGCTCAAAGGGTTAAAGATTTCTTTGTATGATGTATAACAATTGTGTTACCCTTTCATGATGAGGAAAATCATTTCCTATCGTAGTGGGGACATCCAAGGGTGTTTTTGATGATGTATAGGAGTAATGTGGTGCTTAGGAACAAGGTGATGGCCACAATAAGTGAGGTAGAGCTCATGCTAGGATTTTCCCCACGTGATAATGTGTATGTCCCAAACATATTTTGCATTTCGATATTCTTTTGATTTCACTTTTGTGGCCATTATTTTCTCTTTCCTTTTATTTAGATGAATTAACCTCTTGGGGACATGTTGGAAGCCCTACCTAGGTATGAGGATGTATGGGTGACAAATTTTAGAGAACTAATGGTCAGTTGAACCCAAAGAATGAAGGTGTGATCTGAGTTTAATCAACTCCTAGATTTAACCAAGATCTTTTGGTTTCATGATGTGATGAAAATTGCATTTAAAATAGCATAAAAGAACATAAATTCATGCTGTAAATAAGAAGGAACACGACAAGAATCAACAATATAAAACACAAGACATTGATAACGGAGTTCATCCAGGAGGGACTACATCTGTGGGCCCCAGTGTCAAGATGGTGTAGGCCACTACATTAAGTGCTAAAAAGAGTGATGATGTACATGCATGTGTTTTTGCGATCATAAAAGGAATATGCCCTCACGCAGGAGTGGTTCCAAGAGATGTTTTGCTGCGAGAAATCTCATTAAAAAAAAGAACTCCTATTAGCATGACATAATTTCACACATGTTAATAATGAGCATCCCACCAACATGGCATCAAAGGGATCTCAATCAAAACATGACAATAAGTACATCTCACATCAAGAACAAAAACAAGATCCCACATCAAATATCAAACAGGGATCTATACAACACAATGCATCTCAAGAAAAGAGACAAAGAAATACATGACCACACTACATATACCTCACATCAAGGAGTTCTCTACAGAAGAGGATGATAAACTGCTAGATCTGGATGTACCATCAATCTCGTAGCGTCGAATATCATGTAAATGAGTTCTCGCACATTGAATTCTGACACATGCACTCCACTTTGAAAAGTGGCTGGAAAATAGAATGATTAAATGAAAAATATTATTGCACCATCAAATTTGTGGCATCGAATAGTGTAAAATTGATTGTCAAGTTTTTGAATTTTAACAAAGTGAAAATATGGGGCTACAAGAATATTTTAGATTCCCCATAGATTCCTCAAAGATTACCTCCTCCGGGTCATTTGAAGATCTGTTGCTCAGATCAAAATTCTATCTACGCCATCAGGTTTGTGTCGCTGAGAGGTGTAGGATAGACATAAAGTTTGTCCAATTTGGACACTGGAAAAATTTCACCCTCTTGGAAATTTGGCTCAGTCATGGTTCAGCCTGCCTCTTCTCCATGCTCAGGGTTCCACCTGCAACTCATTAGAAAAATTTTCCTCAAAAAACGTGCTCTATCTGGGTCTCCCCACACTAAAGGAATGTGGGTTTTTATAAACTCTTCTGGATAGAAATACCAACGTAAGGCACTTGGCATTTTCATTAAGGCCTTTAGTTTGAGGCAAGGAGGTTGGGGGATCAAATCCCACCTCCGCCAAAATTACACATCAGTTATTTTTTTAATTAAAAATGGCATGATTTCTTTTGATATGGAACTATTTTGGTAACTGTGCGCATGTTTGGTGTGACAACCGCTATTTAAGTTTGGGTTGTATGAATTGAATAGGTTAGTTGTATTAAATGGGCAGAAGGTTGTTGTAACCATTGTGTGTTGTATTAAAATGGGCGCAGTTATGGTACATGGGTTGGGCCGCCCATGGAGCGGGCCAGCCACATGGCTGAGCGTGTTCGCTTCCCTCAAGCCAATACATATTGCATGTGTTATGTTTGGTTTTGGTGGGGTGTGGGCTAGGTCCACTGGAGGTGGCTCGCCCATCCGATATATAATACAATGTCACGCATATTTTTTGTGGGTGGTTGGAGGGTCGACGGGGGTCATGGCCCGTCGACCCAAATTTAATTATTAAATTTGTTTTGGGTTCAATAGGGGTGGTGGGGGTCATGGCCCACCACCCAAATTAATATATTTTTTTGTTTTTTTATAACAATAGTAATATTTTTTGAATTTGTCTAATATAAGGGATATTAGACAAACTAAAGCGAAAACAATTTCTCCGACTCTCGGGATCTAGGTTTCATGCCCCGGGGCCGGTCAAATTGTAGGACACTTAAACCTGGCCCATAACTCAACTTTGACTGGCTTGTTCTCCCTCATACAAGCTCGGATTTGAGTGTCGTTCGCACCCTTGGAATTAGGGCGATGAGCACTTTGATCTAGTGCTAATTTGGGAGCAATTTAACCACTTTGAATTTTGACCCTTTCAGAGTCCTTTGGGACTTCTACTTGTGTTTGAATGAACATGATATTTCATTCAAGGCTTCGTAAAGAGTGCCCCTCCTATACCATTTGGGGCATTAGGGGAGGTCCCACTAGACTATGGGTGAATAATATCCCTCCATTTAAGGTGAGGGTCCAAGATCTTCGTCTAGCTCACCTAATAATCCATACCAAAATCCCAAAGTACAAACAAGCATAACCACCCGATTGCAAAATGAATAAAGTATCTTTTCGTTAGAATATTATCTTTTTTAATGTGCTCCTACGAGATAGGTGAGAAGTCATCTGGTTGATGGAAGTGGCAGAGATTAATAGTGACACGTTCATAGATTATGGTGGTTGTAAGAGATTCTTCAGGGATGCAAAACATAGGAGAATTTTTTTTGCCTAGGGGTCACCCACTTTTGGTGGGTAATACGACCTTCATCCCCTACAATAAAATACAACTAGGAGAGACAACCTAGATCACTAACTCTACATTTCAACCCTGCATCAAATCCATTCACTCTAGTAGATGATTTCCAACTCGCAAAAGAGTTAGGTATTTGATTTCCAACTCGACCTTGCCTATTCCTACATTCCATGCATAAAATAAAATTTTCCTCCTTTGATTATACAAATAATCTTAGATATTCTTAACTTTCCTAGAGAATGAATAATCTTAGATATTCTTAACTTTCCTAGAGAATTAATTGAAAAGCAATACTGCCTCATTAACAAAATTTGTTCCATATTTCTAACATTTTCCTATCTCAACTTTGAACTGTGATTCCTTTTAGACGTAAACTACACAACTACCATTTACCACCACTATTAGTGATTTACGACCATTATCAATTTTAATGATGACAAAACTAATGCCATAGGCTTATAGGGCTACCGGTCAAATGCTATGTTGAAAAAACGAAAAAACCGTTCCAAAATATCCTTAAGGAAAGAAAACCAATTAAAAACAAAATTTATTATATATTTTTCATCGTGGATATTATTAACGCTTAAAAACTGGGTTTTGTTACAATACCATATGCCAATAGGTGTTGTTACAGTACCATGGGACAATACCATTGCTTATCAATATTATATGACCAAAAATCATAGCTTATTTCACAATTAAAATATTTTATAACAACATGACAAGATTATTAACCATGGATATTCACCCCCATTTTACCATGGATATCATTATCCTATAAATAGGTTTTTTTACAATACCGTGGGTCAATAACATGGCTTATCAATACCAGATGCCCAAAAGCCATAACTTATTTCACAATAAAAATATTGTATTTTAATTTAATTTTATAAAGATTTTTTAATTAAATCTAAAATGAAAAGGTTATAATTACTTTTGAGATATATTTAAAACCTCTATTCTCACATTTACTAAAAATATTCTCATAGAAATTAAATTAACATTTTAATAAAATTAAAAACAATTTTTTTATATATAAAAATGTGAAATTTATATAATATAAATAATATTATTCACAACAGGCATAGATACTAAAGATCCAATGATGAGAGCAAGTGAAGTGATTAACAATAATAGAGGAAATATATTGCATAATTTTTTTAAAGTTTTTCATTTTATATTTTCTTTGAGATGATTGATCTAAAATATAGGTTTAATTATAAAACACAATAAAATGGGAGAGGGTGGGGGTAGGCAGGTCGGGGAGAGGGGGAGAGAGAGGGAGGGAGATAGTGACAAAGAGAGAGAGAGAGAGATGGCGAGAGAGAGGAGGGGAGAGAGACCAGGGAGAGAGAGAGAGAGATTGAGTTGGAGGGGGAGAGAGAGGTGGAGAGAGAGTGAGAGTGAGAGGAGGGAAGAGAGAGAGGAGGAGAGGAGAGACATAGGGATAAAAGGGGAAGAGAGAGAGGGATATATAGAGATGGAGGGGGGGGAGGGAGGAAGATAGTGATAGAGTTCGAGGGAAGAGAGAGAGAGAAAGGGGTGGAGAGACAAAGGGAGGTGGGAGAGAAAGGGAGAAAGAGGAAGTAAGAGAGAGGAGCCAAGAGGGGGAAGGATAGATTTGGAGGGAATAAGAAAGACATAGAGAGAGAAAGATGAGAGAGAGAGGGAGTTACATGGGAGCAATGGAGAGAGGGTGAGGGAGAGAAGAGAGCGGGAGGGAACAGAGAGAAGCAGAGAGAGAAGTAGAGAGAGGAGGAGAGAAGGGGAAGAGGGAGAGAGGAAAGGGGAAGAGAGAGGGAGGTAGAGAAATAGATAGATAGGGGGAGAGACTGTATATGTTTGGGGATGAGATAGAAAGAAGGAATAAGAAAGAGACACATAGATACAAATATATAGTATTATATAACAAGCCTAGATCCATCTTAACTCTAGATTTATAATCTCTCAAAGTACAAAACTTTACTCAAATTTTGTACAATTTTTTTTTATTAAATTATCAAAATGAACAAATACAAAAAAGTGAAAATGTAAATATCGATATTTTACAATGTGATTAATTAAATCTAATCACATCTCCCTCTAAAACACCTATAAAAAAACACAAAAAAAGTTATACATCTCCCTCTAAAACTTTGAACACAACAATGCGGCACGTGAAAGAATCAATAGTTCAAGAATTCTACGGAATGCGTTTCGTGACAGTTGAAACGAGACCGAATTCTACGGAATGCGTTTGGCGGCACACCCTTCCATCGGTTTGGAAAGAATATTTGGGTGTAGTCCAATACCAGTATTTCTTCTGGGATCCTATTTACCAGATCATCAAAAATGTGATTTTCACAAATTACAAGATATGAAGTTGATTGCATCCCCCACCTAAAGTTCATCTGAGTGACACAATCCACCACAACGCGGGGACACAATCCTGGCCAGTAGAGAATGACCGTGTTCATTATCTCATATTCTCGGGGATCATCCCAAAAATACTCTAAACTCACTTCAATCTTTGCTCTTTCAGGGTTGCTGACGTTCAAACTCCACCCAGACATATTTTTCACCAGTACCTGCAACGTCAATTTTCGGGACAAATACGATGATCGTAGAAAAGCTTTTACTTCTGGATCACGCTTCGATGATATTGATGCCAATCTGCATGTTATCGAGACATCATGTTTATAATTAGGGCACTCGGACATTACGAATATAATCCTAAAAAACACTTCAGTTCAATGTTTCATACCTTTTACGTGATCTTTCCATATCTTTATACCACTCTAACACGTTTTCAGAAATCTTGTACACCTGCGCAATGCAAAAACATGATCTCGAGTTATGATTTATGCATTAAAAAAGAATGATTTAACGTAAATGCATCAAACCAGTGTGTGGATACAATTTTTTAGGAAATCAGGGGCATTCCAGAAAGTTGGGATATTTTTTATGTTCGTAAAAACATGACTTCGATGTGATTTCGATGTTAAAATAAAAAGAGTTAGTTAGATATGATGGGTAGTTTAATTGGTTGAAGTATTTTGCTAGGTTATTGATTTTCTGTCATAAAGTTTAGGTTAAATTACTCTGAAACCTATTAAAAATAATCTCTCTGGTAGAATTGCGGATTCAATTATTCTTGAATTCATTAGAATCAATCTCCCTATAATAAAGCTGACTGGTTGGATGTCTGGCGTTAGACCCTTCACGCAAGAAAGAAAAGAAAGAGAGGAAAGTTCATCATTTACCTCTACCTCTGCGCCGCTAAGTAGCACTGATCACTGATTTTGTTTAAGTGTACGACAAGTCTGGTTTATCAGTGTTCAAACATTACGATCAAATATCAATATATACAAGTAAGGATAAGATTAAATTTTAAACCCGTCGTTCACAACACCGCCGACATACCACCATATGTCAATAACCGCCGACATACCACCATATGTCAATAATATTTGAAATACTACTATAATAATTATAAGTTCAAATAAGATAAAGATTTCATAGAGATAAGATACTAGTGCTTTTAGGGGCCTTAAGGATGCAAGGTTTCAAACATGTGAGCTTTAATGTTATGAGGAGCAAAATCAACATAGAGCATTCCCACCACCCTACGTAATCTAATGCAGTGCACATCGTTCTATAAATTTGTTTTTATGTTTACTTCCAACATTATTTTAAAGGAAAAAGAAAAATTTGAGTTTTAATTTATATTTTTGAGATAGAATAAGTAAATGAATAGTTGAGAGTATATGACGACTAAATTATATTGTAATGAAATTTTTTATTTTATGTTTTTGAATTTAATTTCAAATTTTATAAATTTTTTTCTCTGAGATTTTATTTTATAATTTAATTGTTTTTAGTTATCTAATTTTTATTTTATATTTATAAATAGTTTTGATAAATTGTTATTTTGATTTTTTTATAAGGTGTGTGGTTTTTTTGTTTATTCGAGTTTTTCCAATTAACAAATGGTTATTTTCTATATTCTTAATCATTATTATTTTCTTTTACTTTGTTTCTACATTTTATTTTATGATGTCAGACTTTATGGTTTCCAATAAGTCTAGGCAAAACACCAATAAATCTAACACTCCGTAGACGTTAAAGACACCTAAACAAAAATTTCTAGTTAGATAACACATTTATGACTTAAATAATGAAAGAAAATATGTATGACTTAAATAATGAAGAAAAAGTGTAGCAGCAATAATTTATCATTTGCTAACTAAACACTATGAATATGAATAGGAAATTTGAGGCATTGTACAAAGTTTTCCTTGATATTGACTTCTTTATATCAACCCACAGAGCAAGTAACCTTTTGGCACATATTCAACACACTCAAGGATGGCAAGGCGCACTCTCAGGCCATATTCTCATTAATGTAGAAACTACCCCATAGAGAAAGCAACCTTTTAGCACATATTCAACACACTCAAAGATGATGTAGGAACTACCCCATAGAGAAAGCAACCTTTTGGCACATATTCAACACAATGAAAGATGGCCTGACACACTCTCAACGCCTCAAGCCATATTCTCATTAATGTAGAAATTTCCCCCCTATTCTCATTAATGTAGAAACTTCCCCACAGAGAAGTAACCTTTTGGCACATATTCAACACACTCAAAGATGGCCTGACACACTCTCAACGCCTCAAGTCATATTCTCATTAATGTAGAAACTATGTTATAGGGATACACTCAAATTGCTTAGAGTTAAGGATACTACTTCATGAGTTTGCCTTTTTCTTTTCAAAATTATCTTTATTTGAATTCATATATTCCTTTGGATTTTATTTTTAATCTTTTATGATGTTATCATAATGATATAAGTTTTATTATTTTCAAATAAATTAAACTTAATTTTTTTCCCTATTTAAAATATTATATTGTTTATATAAATGAGACCTTTTTAATTTCTTATGGTTTTATTTATATTATACATATATACGTACATATATTGTGAATATAATTTTATGAAAATATAATTCTTCTAAAGTTTTAATAATTTTCTCGCTATTGGATTTCAGAAAATTCAATAGAGAAAAAATAATTAGTTATTTTAATAATTTATATTTTTAAAGTTTTCTTTTGTGGCTAGTTTGTTTATGACTGGCAAGAGTATCTCTTGGGTTAGAGACCATGCCCCAGAGTTATCTAAGTCATCAGAATTGTCCAATTATTCCACTAGATTAGGTCCACAACAACCCTTGGCATGGATATATTTTTGTATACCTTCACATAAGGAGTATATTAATAGAACACATATTTGCACATTATTCCATAAAATGAATGAGAAGAACTAGTGGAATTTTCAAATTCTCTTTTGGTGGGCTTGTGTTTTTTTCTTTGTGAATTATCAATCATTTTGGTAAGTCTTATTTATTGGATATTTTCATTATTTATGTAAGAATTTGGACATAGAGAACATTGAGAACCATAGGTCCAAATCTATATCATATAATTGGTAAAATGGCACAACATATTTAATGTGGAAAAGAAATGAGATAATTCAAACCCAAAATTCTTCACTTATGCAGAAGCATTAGAGCTTCCAAGTCATCAAGCTTTTTGGAGATATAACTCCAAATGAGGTTTCAATTTTGTAAAGGAATTGTAATTCCTTAATTGTAAATATTCTTGGTTGTTTTAATTATTATATTGTAAAGGAATTGTAATTCCTTAATAGTAAATATTGTTAGTTCTTTTAATTATTATAGTATGGTTTTAGAAAAAAGATATTGATAGGAAAGATTGTGTCCTTAACGGAAAAGATAATTTACCTTGAAAGCATGAGAACTTTATGGAATAAATCATGAGAGATTTAGGGAATAAATGAGGAGTGATTTTATAGACCTAGAAAAAAAAAAATTATTCTAAATTTGTATTTAATAATTGCAATACTATGAGAAAATCTAATGACCAAATAAATGTATAATCAGGCTCATATAGAGAGAAACAAATGGTTTTGAGTATTTTTATATGTACAAGTTTTGTTAATGAAATGAATTTTTCATATCTTCTATCTATGAAATTTCCATGTGCACAATATTTGAAAAATTTTAAAAATTTGGAATGGGTAGAATTATGTGCTTATGTCTGTGAATTGGGTAGGGAAATCTTACTGAATATTTAGTGAAATTAAATTTACTGCAGGTATCAAATGGTAGAGGGTGGTATTATTTTATGAAGAATAATTATTCAATATGCTTAATGGAAAGAAAGATAATGGGTTCTCATGAATTATATTTTGATATTGAATGTGCATAGAGAATGCTTTAGGAAATATTGTGAAATTAATGAAAATGCACAGATGGGTATGGAGTGTATTCATGATCTTGGTGCCAGTGTGATATTGGTGTCATCATTCACAATCAATACAATTTCCAAAAGGTCAAAATTGAGGTACATCCTAAGAACAACAAATAAAGAGTTACCTCATAAACAAGGGTTGAATCACCCAAAACTTGAGCTAGAAACACAAAGAAATTAAAATATTCTAAGGCCAAAAAAATTATTATTAGATCCCCAAAGATTATATTCAAATGGTGGACTCCAATTCAAATAGTTGATTACCAAAAGGTTCATTTTCACTACCAGTAATGTTATCATTGTAGAAATATGTAGTGTAACACTCCCTTCCACCCCATTGAAGTATATCGAGATGTGGAAAGTGTTAGCTATGACTTAGCCAAACCTCACAAAAATCCTCTTTTCCAACTTTTCTAAAACCCAAAATAAATAGTACCATCACGTTAGGTCACTGAGAACTTTCTGGAAATATAAATTTTATCTCAATCCAACACCTAGATTGAACTTTCTACCCTTTTAAATTATGGCCGATTATAACTCTTTCCACATCTAGAGGACACTTCACTGTGGCACCCATGTGGCTCGGACACATCACCCGAAATAGTCCATGTCACTCATAGATCCATTGTGGAACCTATGCTTTTGTGGCTGTACCTCTGTGACACTTGCTACGTAATATTAATTCATGGGTCCCATTGGGTTCAACCCTTTCATGCAATTCAAAACTTTCATGATATATTCAGCTATGGGGGAAATCTAAGTGCATCAAAATTTTCACTTTGGTATACGATCCTAGACCCCCATAACTCTAAACCACCACAACTCCAAAGGATATCCAATCTCATGTAATTATTCCACCATGTTGAGTTCCAGCCCAAATATATTGTGGTTCTTCCAAAATCTAGTTCAACACATATCAATACTTGCAGAAATAATCACACAAACAAGGCCAACCTTGAATAATCTACACTAATAATCCAACCCTGCACAAAAAATCACGTAAGCGAGGCCCATCCTAGATACTCTACACCACTAATCTAACCTTTTCAAATAATCACCCAAGAGGGGCCTACGTTGGATAATTGTACACTCCATGCGGAAACTGACTCTTCTCAAATAATGCAAAAGTACTAGCTATCCAGATGCCCAGATATCTATATATTTTCCTGTCAAATAGATATCCAACTTAGCCAACTTCCTTGGGTTCACAAGTTTTTCACCATGCTCTCACCCCAAGAACATCCTGGATACATCTTCTAGACACAAGTGTATTTTCCCATTTGGTGTATCTAGATATAGTAGCTAGACTCAAGTGCATCTACCCATTTTTTATATCTAGACATGTTGAATGAAAAAGGTCTAAAAAAATATTTGACCCATATACATTATCCTTCCAAAACCCATACCCCCCGATACAAAATTTGACTTCCAAAAACTTATACTTATAAAATATGATAACCTCAAGGAACTTAGCCAAAGTTTTCCTTAAAGCCTAACTTTGCTCATATCACCATTTTCAAAAGATCAAGAAATTATTCTCCCACTGAACATTTTAGTCATTATACTTATCCATAATATGATCAACTAAACTATCAACATACGTACTATCAAGCCAAAAAACAAGTTAGGCCATAGCTAGCACTACATTGTAAACTCAAATAAAACAACATAATATTATACCACATGATAACTCCCAAACAAAAACTTTCAAATCTATTGATATACCATACATTGCACCAAACATTTTCCTTTAATAGGAAAGACAATAAAAAATCCTAATCAATCATAGGTCAAACATATTCACATCATAATAGACAACAAAATCTCACCCATTGCAATAGTCAACTAAGAGACTTCAAGCATCCATGTACCTGATTACTTCCTCCTCTAGAGAGGGAGGTTGTAACCTTCAACAATGCAATGAACCATGATATTCACAACATGTTATATTATAGGAATCATATACCATAATAGGTTGGCTGAAGAATTACATGAAAAATAAGAAATACATGGAAAATGTGATTGCAATCACGTTTTTTTCATGTGTTTCTCATTTTTCGTGTAGAAGGGTCCATCGAAAGTATGCAACATGGGTACTCCTTGGTGGGGAATTAAATTTTTCATCCAATGAGTACTCTCGCTTGAAATTTGAGTAAACACTTAGGGAGATAAGTTGAAAATATGAGTTGAAAAAGTAGTTTTATTATTTTATTGTTTTTTAATATTTTTACTTTTTTACTCCAAAAATGGTGAATCATCCCCCATGGTTGACATCATAATCTTGCATCCTCTTGGTTTTTATAAAGTTTATTTTGGTTGTACATTTTTCTTAGGAGGCCCATTTTAGACCTCAAAATTCCCCCATTGAAGGAAAGTTTTGTACGAAAGTGCAACACCTTTTTTGGGACCAGGAATGGTTCACATACTAAAGACATTTGACCAAGAGGTCAAACTTTTCCACCTAGTGAGTTTGATGCAGGAGCATCAATTTTTCTAGACAAAGTAGGGTGATGAAATTTTCGTCATAATTTTTTTTAAATGCTACAGGCTATGAATTTTCCATGCTTGAATTAATTATGTTGAGGTGTTAGTTTGTTCAAGTGACTATAAAAGTGGGCCTTTTTTAATGTAATAGGTGTAGGAGTAGGTATTTGGTAGTTTTAGGCTCTAGACAAATGTGCCAATTATAATGTTTCTATTGGGATATTTTTCTAGCAAGTTTTAACCAAGTCAAAATGTGTGTGTGAGAGGTTAGGGAAAGAGGGCTCCTGGAATTTGAGGTTTAATGAATTTGGGGAGGAAGAAGCTGCCAAGTGCATTTCGAGATAGAATATATAAGGAGTTCTACAATTCCTTATGTATATACTATTAAGTTAAAGAACGAATATTGTGTCTTAAATCTCTTTATGTATCAATGCGAATCTCTCTCAGTGTAGGGTCTCTATAGCGCACAATTTATTTATTTATTTGGTTAATAATTAGCAATGAAACCCCATGAGTGTCCTAAAATTTTCATATGATAAGCAACCAAAAATGAATGAGGGAATGTGTGTGTATATGGTTTAGTCTTCTCTTTTTATTTTTCTCTTAATATGAAGTAATTATTCATCTTTATGGTGCCTTCTTTCTCGTCCAAATGTATCTACAATTTCATTACTGAAGGAGGAGTGCTAATTCAATACAGGAACAATTCCCAAGTTGTTGGAATGGTACGATGTTATGCGTGCATCATTTTTTCAAACTTGAAGAAAAACGTGAGTATGTGATTAGAAAAAGGGAGCATGGTGACTAGCAAGGAACGAATTAAGAAGGGGTGTACCAAAGAGGGATCGTTGAGAGCTTCCCCATTGATAAATGTGTAACCGAGTGTGTTTGGAACTCTTGTCGATTTAGAAAGGTACAAGAGTCCCAAGGGTTGAATTATGGTGACACCTACAACTAAGGTGAGGGATTAAATGATGGATAAAAAAATCATTGGGTGATACCCAATTTGTAGAAGGATTGAGGATTCCAATTATAGTCACCATTGGAATTAGACTGATGGACGTTTAATGAAGTTAATGGTGAATTATCTCAAGGGAAGAATGCTTGAATTAAGCCATTAGAAAGCATCCTATCTGTTCTAAGTTTTGGGGGCTTGTTGATGCATTTTGGCTCAAAGTGTTGAAGCCAACCTCCATTCAAGTCAATGTAGTTGGTACTTGAAGGATTCAGGCTTTATTTGTTGATCAATGAATTTCTGAAGAGGTCCAACCTTGGGTTTAAGTTGACCAACCCATCACATTTGGTCAAGGTAGAGTCGGCTATAGTTGGGCTTGGTGGAGTCATAGGTCCGCAATGAAACCTTAAGGAGAAGGAAGGGTCTAACCTCCGACTTCATAGTCAGAGCCAACATCTAACTTCATAGTTGGAGCCAACCTCCATTTGGTTTCAGTAGGGACCTACAATATTGAAACATATGAAAACCCTCCAGGCAGTTCTTTTTTGTTTTTTCAATTCATATGAAAAGAGGAGAATCATTGATAAATTTAGAATAGAGTGAACTTCAAAAAGAGTTTAATTTGAGAAAGGATATTGTCGATATAGCTATAGGAAATTGCACGAATATAAAGTAAGGATTGAGTTAGTCATAATCGTTCAAGTTTGTAAGGAGAGGTTCTGATTTATGAGACTGAACTTCCTTCATTAGGGGAATTTTGAGGTCTAAAATGGGCCTCCTAAGAAAAATATAGAACCAAAATAAACTTTATAAGAACCAATAGGATGCAGATCTCCTTAAAATTTCCTACATTAAGGGAATTTTGAGCTCTAAGATGGGCCTCCTAAGATAAATGTAAAACCAAAATAAACTTTATAAGAACCAATAGGATGCAAGATTATGATGTCAATCATGGGTGATGATTCACCATTTTTTGAGTAAAAAAGTAAAAAGATTAAAAAATAATAAAATAATAAAATTGTTTTTTTCAACTCATATTTTCAACTTATCTCCCTAAGTTTTTTACTCAAATTTTGAGTGAGAGTACTCATTGGATGCAAAATTTAATTCCTCATCCAATGACTACCCATGTTGCATACTTTCGGTGGACCCTTCTACATGAAAAATGAGAAACACATGAAAAAGCATGATTGCAATCACATTTTTCATATATTTCTCACTTTTTGTGTAGAAGGATCCATCGAAAGTATGCTGAGGAAACAAATTCTGCATCCAACAAGTGTTGTTGCTGGAAATTTCAATAAAGCCATAGGTAGATAAGTTGAAAATACAAGTTGAAAAAATAGTTTTTATTTTCTCCCTCTAAAATTTGATGATGTAATATAATCTTATTTTATTATTTCCACTATTATTTTATAATTTCCTTGGGAGGTCCATTTTAGACCTCATAATCTCCCCAATGGTTAGCTTGATGTTCCATCAAGTTCTGTTGGAATCCATACCTTACATTGAAGATTCTCATAAGCATAATCATGCTCTTTCTGTAGTCCTGACTTCAGTCTTCTAGGATCCAACGTTTCATTTTGTTGTGATTCACTTGCCTTGTTGATATAATCTTTCCTAGTCAGTTGGTTATTGGCTACCCCTTTCCTTCGACTATCCCAATTTTCTTTTTATAGTTGTCTAACCTTTTCCATGTTGATTTAGTCCATTCGAGTTAGCCATGTGTTGATCCCAAAAAATTTCCTTCTTAACCCTGTGGTAAGTTTTTAAAAATCCCGAGTGCCCTCATAAGTGAGAGGTATGCAATTCCATAAGAATCTTTTGTTTGAGTTTGGAATTCTTACATAGGTATAAGTGATCTTTGTACAATAACGGATCATTTTTCCAGCTAAATGTATCAAATGTACTGGGACCTTGCTGTAACTTTTGAATGAGTGCCCACACTTATTCGTCATTCTTCCATTCATCCCTTGCTTCGTGTATCCAATCTCGTTGGATAATAGAAATGGCGCAAAGCAGTGCTTCCACATCCTCATCCTTTCTTGAGAGTGCATCTACTACAACATTTTTCTTCCCCTTCTTTTAGATGTTTTCAAAGTCATAACCCAACATTTTTGTGACCCACTTTTGCTGTACTTCTAAAGATAATCTTTGTTCTAAAAAGTATTTAAGACTATCATGATATTTTTTAACCTTGAAGTGTCTTCCCATTAGGTAGGGTCATCCTTTCTTAAGTGCGTGTAGTATTTCCAACATTTCCTTCTCATAAATAGCTTTGTGTAAATACTTTCCTTTGATTGGATGACTTTCGAAAGAAATGGGTCTTTCTTCTTGCATTAAAACAACACAAATTCCATTTCTTGAGGCATCACATTCCACAAAAAAGGTTTTTATGAATTCTAGTGTAGCTAAGACCATTGCTTGGCACATTGCCTCTTTAATATGTTCAAAGGCCTTCATTGCTTCTACAGTACATGAAAATACATCTTTCTTCAATATTGTTGTTAGAGGTGCTGCTATTCTCCCATAATTCTTAAAAAACTTTCAATATTACCCTGTAAACCTAAGAAATCCTTGCAGATGCTTTGTGGATGTGGGGCCTTTCCATTCCTTAATGGCTTTAATTTTTCTAAGGTTTACCTTAACACCTTCATGAGATACAATATGACTGAGATTTTCCACCTCTTGTACTCCAAAGAAACATTTGGAGCTTTTTGCATATAATTGTTTCTAGTCCAATAGTTTAAGCTTCCTGTCAATATGTTGAATATGATCCTTCCAATACTTGTTGTAGATTATTATATCATCAAAAAATACAAATACAAATTTTGTAAGGAAGGGTTTTAAAATGGAATTCATCAAACCTTGAAATGTAGAATGTGCATTGGTAAGGCGAAAAGGCATGACCAAAAATTCGTAATGACCCTCATGATTTCTAAACGTTGTTTTCATAATGTCTTTGGTCTTCATTATGATTTGATGTTATCCTAAATGAATATATCAAACTTGGTGAAGTAAATTGATCCATGCAATTCATCCAATAATTCATTAATGACAGGAATGGGAAATTTATCTTTAATAGTGAGCTTGTTGAGATCTCTATAATTCGGAGAAATGCGCCATGATCCATCCTTCTTGTGCACCAATACTACTAGAGCAGAGAAAGAAATTTGACTAGGTTAAATTATACTAGCCTCTAGCATTTCTGGAACCATACGTTCAATTTCACTCTTTTGGGCATAAGGATATCTGTAAGGCCTAATGTTTGGAGGGTCACTTCCTCGAATTAAATGAATAGCATGATCATGATCATGAATAGGTGGGATGCCTTTGGGAGTCTCAAATACCTTAGAATTATTGTCCAAGATTTCTTGAATATCTGGAGAAATAGATGTCGTGCATGTGGGAAACTCTAGTGAACATAATTGTGCTATTACGCCTCGTTTTTCTTTCTTTAGAAGCTTTGTCATTCCATTAAAGCTGATTATATTTTCTAGTTTCCCTATGATACCCCTTAATTCGACTTCCTTTCCTTCTAAAAAAAATTCAAGAAAAGTTCTTGAAAATTAAAAGTTATCCTGCCCAAAGAATGTAGCGATTGGACTCCTAGTACAACATCAACACCACGCATAGGAATGGAAAGAATTAGGCTATTCAATACATATTCTCCCATGGATAACTTGATATTATGGCACTTGCCTGAGCAACTTATGGTTCCTCCACTTGCAACCATCACTTGACACTCTGGTGCTGGATATAGGAAGAAATTGAATTTCTTAGCTATCTTACAATGAATGAAATTATGGGTTCTTCCTGAATCTATCAAAACTATTACCTTTTTCCTCTTTATATGTCCCTCTATCTTAATAGTTTGAGGAGTGGTAATTCCCGCCAATGCATTACAAGATATGGTCAAATTCATTTCTTCTTTCTCTAGGGTTTGTTCCTAGTGTATATCCTCTTCTTTTGATGTTTCTTGTTCATTTTCTTCCTCCTCTTCATAATCTATGTAAAATAATTTCTTCTTCGTACACTTATGAGCTTTAGTGTATTTTCTATCACAACTATAACAAAGCCCTTTTATTCTTTTTTCTTCCAAATTTTGTGGTGACAACCCTGTAGGTTGTGGATGACTAGGGGCAACAATGCTTCCATATTTATAGTTTTGAGTGGTAGGCTTCCTTGTTGCCATAATTTTTCTTTCCATTCTTCATGCCAATGTGAATTCCTTCTCCAATGAATCAGGTTCCCAAAGGCGAACCTCATGTTGGATGTTATACTTTAAAGTCATTATGAACACATCAATCCTATGCTCCTCTCGAATATATTTTACCCTTATATTCAATTTTTGGAAGTCCTCAATGTGCCCCATCATTGAACCATTTTGTTTGAGATTTATCAATTGGCTAAAAAATGTGTTGCTTTTTTTATCCTCATAATGTGTTATCATTTCCTTCGGAAAAATTGCCCAAGTGACAATTTGTTTACGAGAGCAAAGCCATTGATACCATACAAATTGATTTGGTTCCAAATATAAAGTTGCAATGCGTACCTTTTGTGTGTTTTGCACGTTATAGAGATCAAAATATTGCTCCATATGTAGCATCCATGTTATGAGATCCTTGCCATCAAACATCCTCATATCGATATTTGGAACATAGTGAGTCTTCAATCCAACTTTAGAGTCTATGAAATCATGATTAACATTTATTTCGTTCTCATCATGAGTTTCCTTTACTACCCTTTCACCATTAGTAAGCATTTCTTGTAGCAACTTTGTCAAATCTATCTTCAAATATTCCATGTTGCCTTTCAGTTTTTCTTCTATACCATCCATCTTAGCATCCACGCCATTCATCTTAGCTTCCATGCCATCCATATTAGCTTCCACGTAATCCATCTTAACTTCCATTCCATTCATCTTAGCTTCCATGTCATCCATATTAGCTTCCATGCCATTCATCTTAGCTTCCACGCCTTTCTTTAAACCATCCATCCTAGCTTCTGTTACCTTTTGTGAGAGTGAAATTTTTTGCACTTGGTCTTGTAACTTTGATATATCATGTTGCATTTCTTCTTCTTCTTCATGAGTCATGCTAGAGATTTCAGGTTTCTTACTAGGTGTTTCCATTTTCTTTCTTCATGGTATCAATTAATGATAATTATTCTTCACTATGCCCTTCGAATCACTTCAAACTAATTTTTCAACCAAAACTTATGCAAAATTTCAAAAATACAACACACCATTTTTCTCTTTATGGGATATCTATATTGAATATATTGCATCTTTGTAATTTCCGATCCCCAAGATCTGAAATTTCCTCTTGTGGTCTCCCTCTGAGTCATCCTTCCAGTGGCACCATTCTAATCGAAATTTGATGCTCCAAGGAATAGTTATGCCCAATCTCCCAAGATGACCTGATTATATACCTTTTCAGTAAAGAGAACTTGTATGAAGTTCCACGTGTCACTATTTTGACCTTCGGATCTGAAAATGATGCACATAAAACTACAATCCTTCCTATTTCTATAACTTCTTACGAAATTTCAATCCAATGCTCAAAGAGGAAGTTATGACAATTTTCCCAAGGTCACTTGTTTGGGATGTAATTCAGGAGCTTGCAAAAACCTTAGCCTCCTTAGATCATATCTATGAAAATATAGCACTAAACAATTTGAAATGAAAACCCGAGGTTCATTGATATTTTAGCTCAAATAGGTTTTAAATTTAGCTTATGACACATCGTAGAAAAAAAGTTATAGCTAAAATTCATGATTACCTGTTGGGAGCACTGAAACCCTAGAAACCAAACCTCTGATACCAAATGTTAAGAAGCAACTCATAAAAAGATAGAAAATATAGATCAACGACTTCAAAATCAGCCTCTTCGAGGGGGAAACCTTCTTTACATTACACAAATGAACAATTCTTGGCTGATACAAATGACAAAACCTCCTTTCTATATATAGGAGTCTAAGGGGTCACAATATAATAAAATCCGACATAACAATATTAATATAAGGGCACAAAAATAACAATAGTGGGCTTTTATGGGGTACAATAATAACAATATGGGGACAATAGGGGCACAAAAATAACAATAAGTGCTATAATGACAATAGTAATGGGGGAATAACTAGTATTATAAGGACCTAACAGGAGACAAGTGGGAATCACTCCAAAAAATGAATTATTGAGCTTTAGAAAAGGGATGTGTGGACATGAGAAGAGCCAAAAGAGTTTTGATTTTATAGGTGAGGTCCGAAAAGAAAGAAATCTTGGAAAAACACAAGCCACCAGAGGGGCCTTCCATCAAATCATATTAGGAAACCATGGATATTTAGGTAACCTTTCTAAATCATGAGGAGACCAACAAGCAAAGAAATCCATAAGTTAAAGCATGACCATGAAATCATCTAAAGCATGGAATTCGCCATGATCATATAGGCATCTCAACAACCTTCCGAAGGTACGGATATTTGATACACACAACACATAAATTGAACTCCTAATAAGATAACCCATCATCATGGTTATGGTAGTGCGCTGCCCATACTTGTAAAAATATAAAAATAACTAAAACTTATGAGGTCACAAGTTAGCCTTGAGTGATTTTAGATCACCAATGAAGGATATATCAAACAACCTACGAATGACTAAGAAGGTTTCAACCACATAACTCAACTAACTAATAATCACCATAGATATACAAGTTATATGGTCAGCCATGAATAGATAGTGAATGAGGAATACTCACATAAATGACATAGGACTAATCATTAATCATAAGCACAATAAGGCATATGATATCCTATAATCCAACATGCACAACCATGAATAGTTATCTAAATAGCCTGTAATGGTTTGAAAATGAAGTAGGGACTTCAATTCTCTACGCAACCATAGGCTAGATATATTACAACGATTATTCTAGCTAACCACCCTCGACCCACATCCACGACCTAAGAAAATGATTACACAAGGAAAGGGTTCATACAGATGTGTTGGGCACAATTTCAGGAAATGAAGTCCATTATTCTAGTGCTTCACTAACTTAACAAATACTAACTAATGGGTACATTCACTTGCTGAAATTCAAACAAGCCACCTAGGATTAAACAAGAACTCAATATTCACTGTGGATAAACATATATAAACATTTTTTTTTCAAAATATGACAACCACATAGACTTACGAAAAAAGAACTCAATGGCTATAGACATAGCTAAGTTGATTATCATCGAGGGTTAGAGAGACAACACCATTAGATAAATGGAAAAGAATTAAAAAATAGGGTAATACGAGCCAACTAAGGTTGACCACACCCAATCTCCAAGCATCATGCACACCCTTCTCCTTTTTCTTGTGTCTACTAAAGCCAACCTTGGTTGTTTAGTTCATCCTTTCCTTCACCTACTAGAGGGAGCCTAATAGAATTGGTAGTGTATGCCCCTTTGTACCTCCTAGTCCAATCGTGTCCCATCCTCTATTAGGAGGTGTTTCTGTCTATTACACAATCTCCTCACTCTTTAGGTGAGACCACCATTTCCACTTATTCACTTTTTAATTCTTGTCAACAAGATTTGTCAGGTTGAGGTTAAACACATAAAATCACATAACACCAGTCATAGAATTTACTCATTGAGTTTACAACCAACCTTAGTATTTATTCAACTTGTATAGGTCATTGATTTTCAAGCATGAAAAGCCGGAAAACATGCTTCATGCATTAAGGAAGCTTCAGATAAAATAGGTCAGCAAGCAAGCTTCCACAATGCTATGGATCCATAAAGATGTCCAACCTAAGTTTGTTAATTAATTAACTGGCATATGTTTAATAAAACACTACAATAAAAATGACATTGGTGAGGGTCAAAAAATGTCACCATAAGCTCATTGGTGATGGTCAAAAGAGCTTCTGTCACCAAAAATTGAACGTCACCAAAGGTGGCATCACCAAAAGTATACTTGTTGTGGTGACATTCAAGGTCCATCACCAATAATTATTTATAATGACGGATAGTGACCATCACCATTTCATATGAGCAATGGTGATGGACCTTAGTCTCTGTCACCAAAAAAATTGAACATCACCAAAGGTGGCATCACCAAAAGTATAGGTGTTATGGTTACATTCAAAGTTGTCATGAATAATGATTATAATGATGGATAATGACTGTCACAATTTCATATGAACAATAACAATTTATTGTGATGGACCTTTCATGGTCTTCATTGTTGATGGATATATATGGAAATGTTCAAAAAATGTCACCATAATATTTATTAGTGACAGACAAAAGAGCCTCCATCACCAAAAATTGAATGTCAGTGAAGACTGCATCACCCAAAGTGTATGTGTTGTGGTGACATTCAAGGTCTATCATTAATAATGATTATAATGACAAAAAGTGATCATCACCATTTCATATTAATAACAAAAATTTATGGTGATGGACTTTTCATGGTCGTCACTATTGATGCATATATATGGTGGCATTCGTTGACCATCTCCATTTCATATTTTGGTGAGAGTCGTAAAATGTTATCATAAGCTTATTGGTGATGGTCGAAAGAGCCTATGTCGCCAAAAAATGATCATCTCCATTCTATATGTATCAGGTCATGATGGAATTGAACCAACAACCTCCTACTTGTAAAGGAGGTGCTCTTCCATTGAGTTAGCACCCTTTAAAGAATTAGACCTTGAAAATTTATAAATTGTAAATTCTACAAATTTAAATCAAGTATAAAACTTTTTAAAGTTGTGACAATTATTTTACTGAACAAGAGCATGTTATGGCTTATTTATATACATGAACTATGTGCTTGTAGCTTTTAAGACATACAATTAATGTGAAACAATTAGGAGGGTCTAGAAATAGAAAGTATCTATACTTTGAATAAGATTAAAACAAATATGTTATGAAACCAACTCCCAAAAAGTAGAAAAGAGAGATCCATGCCTTAGAATTCAACTTCTTCGAGGGGGAAACCTCCTTTACATTACATAAATGAGCAATTCTTGGATGATACAAATGACAAGACCTCCTTTTGATATATAGGAGTCTAAGGAGTCATAATATAATCAGAGCCGACATAACAATAATAATGTAAGGGCACAATAATAACAATAGTGGGCTTCTATGGGGCACAATAGTAACAATATGAGGACTACATGGGTACAACAATATAATAAGGGGGTTGTACTAATAATAATAAGGGGTTACACTAGTAGTATAGGGGCCTAACATGCCCCTCTCCTTCAAAAAGCGTTGTCCTCAATGCTTGAGTAGTTCTTGATGCTTCTGTATAAAATTCTTGTCCTCCCATGTGGAATCTTCAGCGGGTAAGTTCTTCCACTTGATGAGATACTCTGAAATTGATCGATTCCGTAGCTGTCGGGTTCTTGTTTCTGTGATTGCTCCAGGTTCCAATATGATTTTTTCTTCGTCTTCAATTTTTGGAAATATTGTTTGAATTGGGATCTTTTGCAACTTTTGAATAAGTGGCCATACTTCTTCGTCCTTCTTCCATTCATCCCTTGCTTCGTTTATCCAATCTGGTTGGATAATAGAAATAGCACAACACAATGCTTCCACATCCTCATCCTTGAAGAGTCTTCCCATTTGGTAAGGTCGCAATTTTTTAAGTGCATGTAGAATTGCTAACATTTCCTTCTCATAAATAGCTTACTTGAGATGTAGCAGTAAAAATGCCCAATCACCTACATCAAAACATTTTTCACTACGATGTTGATCTACCTGTTGTTTCATTCGATTTTTCACCAAAGTGGCATTATCCTTTAAATGTTGGAGAACTTATTGTTGATGCTCAATGTGGTCTTTCACTGCTTGAACCTTTTTATTCTTGATATGTCCTTCTATCTTTAGAGTTTGAGGAGTGGTAATTTCTTCCAATCCTTTATAAGATATGATCAGATTCATTTCTTGATGCTCGATGTGATCTTTCACTTCTTGAACATTTTTCTTCTTGATATGTCCTTCTATCTTGATAGTTTGAGGAGTGGTAATTCCGACCAATGAATTACAAGATATGGTTGGATTCATTTCTTCTTTCTTGATGTGATCTTTCACTTCTTGCATCTTTTTCTTCTTGATATGTCCTTCTATCTTGAGAGTTTGAGGAGTGGTAATTCTTTCCATTGCTTTACAAGATATGGTCTGATTCATCTCTTCTTTCTCTAGGGTTGGGTACTGGTGTATATCCTCTTCTTTTGATGTTTCTTGATCCTTTTCTTTCTCCTCTTCATACTCTATGTAAAATAATTTCTTCCCAGCACACTTATGACCTTTAGGGCATTTTCTATCACAATTGTAACAAAGCCCTTTTTCTCTTTTTTCTTCCAATTGTTGTGGTGTAACCCTTGTAGGTTGTGGAAGGCTAGGAGAAAAAACACTTCCATATTTATAGTTGTGAGGGGTATGCTTCCTGATTTCCATAATTTTTCTTTGACTATGTCACAAAGCCCTTTTACTCTTTCCAATTGTTGTGGTGTTGCTCTAAAGAAGGTGTTGCTCTTTGTATCTTCATAATGTGCTATCATTTCCTCTGCGAAAATTGACCACGTAACAAGTTTTTTACGAGAACAAAGCCCTACATACCATAAAAATTGATCTTGTTCTAAATATGAAGATGTAATACATACCTTTCGTAATAGTGGTACACCATGTAGATCAAAATATTGCTCCATCTGAAGTATCCAATTTACTGGATCCTTGCCATCAAACTTCCTCATCTTGCTTTTTATTGATTTTAGGAGCTCAATCTTGAAATGACTGTAACTGTGTACTTTCAGATCTTTAAGTTCTGAAGTTGTGATCTATAGTAGCCTTCTGTGTCCTCTTTCCAATGTCGCTAGTCTAATCCAAATTGGATTCTCAAAGAAAGAGTTATGCATAATCTCCCAAGACGACCTGATTAGAGACCTTTCCAGAAGAGCGAACTTGTATGAAGTGCCACGTGTCACTATTTCGACCTTTGGTAGTGAAAAATATATACAAGAAACTATAGTCCGTCCTCTTTTTGTACCTTCTTACAAAATTTCAATCCGATGCTCAGAGAGAAGGTTATGACGACTTCCCCCAGGTCACCTGTTTGGAATTTAATTCAGGAGTCTCTAAAAAGACCAACTTCCTTAGATCATATCTCCGCAAATATAGTGCTAAAAGCTCTGAAATTTGGGCCCGAGGTTCAGTGCGATTTCTTCTCAAATGGGGTTTTTTTTAAGCTTCTGAAACATCGCAGAAAAAAATTTATAGTGAAAATTCCATGATGACCTGTTTGGAGCAGCGAAACCTTAGAATCCAAAGCTCTGATACCAAATGTTATGAAACCAGCTCCCAAAAAGATAGAAAAGAGAGATCCACGCCTCAGAATTCAGCCTCTTCTAGGGGGAAACCTCCTTTACATTACATAAATGAGCAATTCTTCGATGACACAAATGAAAAGACCTCCTTTCTATATATAGGAGTCTAAGGAGTCATAATATAATCAAAGCCAACATAACAATAATAATGTAAGGGCACAATAATAACAATAGTGGGCTTCTATGGGGCACAATAGTAACAATATGGGGACTACATGGGTACAACAATATAATAAGGGGGTTGTACTAATAACAATAACGGGTTACACTCGTAGTATAGGGGCCTAACAAAATCAATGGTGATCCAAAAGTAAAATGAAAATGCAGTTAACTTTAAGGATACCCAGGCTGACATGACATTCATCATCACATAATTTGCAATTAAAAAAGAAAATTTTGATATTTCACATTTCCATCCTATAATAATACAAACCATCTTGTAATAATATAGATTATCCCAAGGAAAGCATTAGAAATTTTTATATACATACTAATTTGCAATGGCTAACAATCTCTTCCTATAAAATCGAAAATCAACAAACAACTTTACATGTTACATAGTTGTTTTCCATTACAAAGTTCTAAAAAAAAATATGCACACGGTTTTTCCAACACAAATCCTCATGAAAAGAAAGTCTTTGATTCAATCTCTTCGCTTCCTTTTCTCTTTCTTAGATTTCAAAGTTGCATTTATTGTCTAAAGTAAAGACAATGTGAGAAAACATCATGAAAAATGAGGAATTCCTACTAATATCTGAAAAAGGAAAGATATGTATTTAGTCATCATTATAACTTACTGTAAAAGCCTCTCATGAATCCAATAGCTAGAGTGGTCACTAAGCTAACCCAATTTTCAATATATGGTTACGAAAATCGGGTCATATATATATATATATATATATATATATATATATATATATATATATATATATATATATATATATATATAGATATATATATATATATAATTTCTTTTTTTCTTTGCAACTCTTTTCTTATCAGAATATTCATAATATTTTCTTGTAGTAGCCTTCCCATTATTCATACAATGTTTGATGAAATGCAAACTGAAAATAATAAGCTTTGAATTTAGACAAAATCATCCTTAATACGAGAGCACTTGAGCATAACACAAACCAACAAATAGAAAACCCTAAGGAAGCTCATTTTGCAACAGTATAGGATTAAAATCCAAGTTACGTGATAGTGTATAGATTGATTCTCCAACCTATGGTTCCGACATTTGAATCATCACATAATATGATAGAAGAATCATGTACAAAGCCCATAGTATATATGGGCTATTGTTGAGTCCCAAACTTGCATCTTCCCTATACACCTTTTCAGCGTTCTTTTCCATTTACTTGACCTATCAAGCCGTCAAATAATTGCATATTAGTTTAAAAAGAGCTTATAAAATGGTTTCCTAACTATGTTTGTGATTGCTGTTCGATTTAGATTTTTGTTCAATCAGCTGCGAAAACTTGTCACTTTCCGCAGCCAGCTCAAGTTTCCGCAACCATTTTGTTGAAGACTATGTTACAGGTGTCCAATGGAGAATCCAGCCACATGGGCAAGCTGCAAATGACAAGTACATGGAGTGTGTCCCCTTGGTTCAGCCGAATCACTCACAAATAGCCATGGTCAAGGATGGTCAAAGGAGTTGTCAAACCAAGTGTTTTGCAGTGGCACGGCTCTGTTTTTCCCACGTGAAGTTTTGCGTGGAAAGTTCCTCAATCTCCGGAGGTGTGCTAACACCTGTGGATCAATCTGTGAACCAAATCGAATAATCACCATTCCATAGATTTATTTGTCATGATTACCATACTGCTAGATCTCAGGACGTGGAGATTTACGTGTCTTTTTGGCAGCGTAGAATTTAGGAATCAGTTATAGCATCTTCAGTTATAAATAATGCGTTATCATACGATTGATAGTTAGCTTTTACATGTAATCTTGACTGTGTTTACGAGCCCACTGTGCCATGCTCTATCTTTATGTTTTGACTGCACTTTAATATATGAGAAGACAACATTCTTAAGTTCAATTTGTGACTGAGTATTGATTGGCCGAGGTTGCAGAGGGCCCCTGTACACCAAGGCTCTGTATCTACTATATAGTTTCTTACTTGCTTTCATTATGTTACTTCTTTTATAATCATTTGCTTGTATATATTACGCTGTCCTGATATTCATGTTAACTGTTGTCCATCTTTTCTTTTATGCTTTCTCATGATTGTTAGTTGATCAGTATTTTTCTTTCAGGTTCTTGTAGGCAGCCCGAGAAAATTACATAGTTTTAATGACTAATGACATGAGATCATCTTGTCCTTTCTGCTGATTCATTTTCTGAGTTTTAATTCCAGCATTGTCATTTCTTTCAGTTCTGCTTTGCTTATTTACTTTTATGCAATTTAGATATCATATTACTCATTTGTTTATGATTTCCTTCCTATAGCCAAGCGACTCAAATAGTGAGGAATCAGAATATTACTTGATGTAGTATGTTTTATTTTACTTTCCTGCAAGTTAGTGATTAAATTACTTATGTCATTTTCAGGAATTGAAATATGAATGAGTAGTTAAATCTTAGTTTCATTTTATGCAATTTCATTTCCTGCAATTTAGATATCATATTACTCAATTTGTTTATGATTACTTCCTATAGCCAGAGCGAGTCGAAAGGTGAAGGGTCAGAATATGAGTTGAAGTAGTGTGATTTAGTTTGCTTTACTTATAGTCTTTGAATTGCTTTGAGTTCAGTTTTATTTTCTTTTTATACAGCAGTAAGGATACTGGGCTTCATTGTCACTAGTTCATTGTTTTGGTACATTTTCATTTTCTTTTGAGAATTGATTTCATCACAGCCAGTTTGAAACCTTTTTGAGAACTTTAAAGTTTGGAAAATCATTGTAGAAATCACCATTAGCATCCATACTTGCCTTTCAATTCTGCCATCTCACATTAGGGAATCAACAGAAGATAAACCCAAAAACCAAAAACTCAAAAACGACAAAGAACTAAGAAATTGGTTATCTTGCATATACAGTGCACTTCACTTCAACAGTTCACGACTCTCAGATTGACATTTTAAATAGAAATTTAGGACACACTAAATTGACCAAACATTTTGGTGCCGTTGCTGGGGAAGTGAAACTAGGTAGCCAATTTCTTAAAAAAAAAAAAAACAAGAAAATTTCAAGGAAGGTAAAACTTGATAACTTCTCAAAGTATCCTCTCCTCTTGCACCTAGTGTAATCTCGAGGATCAGAAAAGAGAGTTATTGGTTTAATAATTTCTTGAGTATGCTCTCTTCTTGCACCTAGAGTGATCTAGAAGATCAGAAAGAGGATTACTAGCCCAACTTGAAGAAAAATAAAAAAAATGACATGCATAGAGCAAGAGATTCTAGGGGAAGGTTTTTAGCTAGGCCCAAGAGTTAGATTTTTACAACTCCATCTACTTCAAGGAATAGACAAGAAACACCTCCATCATCTCCAACTCACACTCCTAGCCTTAGGATTCCTGGAATTCAAGAGGCAGTAGTTGAATTAGGAGACTCTCCCACACTATCAACCGAATCTGAATTAGGAAAAGATCCTTTCTTTACTTCTACAGGAAAACACATTGTAATTGAAGAAGTAGAATCACCTGAAGAAGAAGAGGGAGAAATTCCTCCTCATTCGCCATTAGTAGAGAAACCAGAGGACTCTGAAGTCTCTGAGGAAACTATCATGACAGAGGAAGTAGTAAACGAATTTGGTAGAGGTAGAGGTAGAGGAGGAGGAGGAAACAATGTAAGAGGTAGAGGTAATAATGGGGGAAATAGGAATGGAGATAACTCATTCGGATTTCCTATAGTTGATGAGGATTCTCGAGCAACAATGAAAAAAATCTCACCATCTATCCTCCCAAACTTTCATGGGTTAAGAAATGAGGATCCTGAAACATTTCTATTTGAGTTTGAAGTCATGTGTCGAACTTATGATTATCTGGAAGACTCTCAAAAACTCAAATTGTTTCCTTTAACATTGAAGGGAGCTGCTTTGAAATGGTTCATGGGATTAGTCACTCAATCCATTAGGACTTGGAATGATATGAAACAAACATTTTTGGATAGATACCTGGACTATTGTATGCCCACCAATCATAAAGATGAGGTATTCAAAATGGTGCAAAGAGAAGATGAAAACTTGGAGGATTTACTTGAAAGATTTCAATACAACCTAAAAAGAGAAAAAATGAATAACTTAGATGAGGAAACCTTGAAAGCCCTTCTATTAAAATCCATTAGAGATGAATGGATAGATATTTTGAACATGATGGGAAAAGGAGATATACCTCAACTTCCACTTCATGATATAGCAGAGCTATGTGTCCATCTCTCAAGGGGAAAATCTAATACTGGAAAAGGGCCTAGAGATCCTTCTCTCATTAGAGCAAACAAATCTACAACCGGATCAGTAAGTAGGGCTGAGATTGGCAACATGCTTGATGAATTCAGAATTGATATCTTAGGGAGTCTTAGTGAGCAACTAGACACCCTTAAGATACAAAACAAGCAAAAAGCAGAAGCTGAAGCTTTGGCCATCTTTTGCCCAAAATGTAGAAAGAAACATGCTCTAAGGGAATGTCCCTTGGATGAAAAAGTTGTAGAAACATGTGTGATTTGTTCAGAAAACCATGAGACCAAGGATTGTCCTTCAATTCCTGGGCTCAAAGCTGTCTTTCAAGAAGATCCAAATTAAGTTGAGTCTCTCTGTTTTGTTGCAAGGATACCTTGGCAGGGGCAACAAAATCAAGGGTTTAACAACTCTATGAACTTTCAACCCCCACCAAATTGGAATCCCTGGCAACAACCTTGGTCCCAACCTCAAAATCCTTTTCAATCATGGGTACAAGGTATGCAAAACCCTTATGGGAGATTTGCTCAATTTTATCAATATCCTCCATCTTTTCAAAATCAACAAGCTCCAAAACTTCCAAATCAAAATCCACAACTATCATTGCCATTTCCACAACAACAACAACCTTCTCAACAGAATCCAAATTCTCAACTCTTGCTTCCATTCCAACAGAAGACAAATCAACTACCTTCCCAGCCATTGCCGAACCCCAACAATAAAAACCCTCAAAACACTTACATGGTGGAAGGACAACAATTTCCTACCTATATGATTGTTCCTCTCAATGATGTACAACTCAGATCTGGTAGAATTTTAGATAAGCCTTCTATAGATGCTCAAAAGCAAAGCATTTCTGAGGAAGATTCTCTTGAAGCTAATAAAGGTTCTGAAGCATCTCTTCAAAACCCAAGCACTCAAAAAGAAAAATAAAAAGAGTCAACCCCCACAACTCCTATAGTTGAGCAACCTGCATCTTCATCCATACCTCCTTTTCCTGAAAGATTACAAATTGAAAAAGGGGTGGAAAAACAAATATTGCTGCGTGACTATGATTTTCTAGATGAATTAAAGAATGTCTGTATCAAGATTCCCTTGTTACAAGCCATTAGAGAGATTCCTATTCTAGCAAAAACAATAAAGGAGCTGAGTCTTAAAAGACCAGGAAGGAAACCAAGAGATACAAGAAGAATCCACCTGGTAGGAAAAATTGCAGATATCATGATGGGAAAAATTACTATGCAGAAGTATGTAGATCTCGGTAGTCTAATTGTCAAAACACATATCGATGGGGTAGAAATTCCAAATACTTTGATTGATTTAGGGGCTGCTATCAACATTATGAGTAGACAGACTATGGAACAGCTAAAACTTCATAATCTTCTTTTTACACCTACTTTACTGCAACTTGCAGATCGATCAATTATCAAACCAGATGGTGTATTAGAAGACATCTCGGTCTCCTTAGATTCTTGGGAATATCCAGTAGATTTCATGATTTTAACTCCCAAGAGTAATTTAGGAGGACACCCTCTCATCCTAGGAAGACCTTGGCTAGCCACAGCTGATGCTTTTATTAGTTGTAGATCTAGGGATATGTATATTTCTGATGGTAATTCGACAAAGAAATTCAATCTGTATCCTCCAGCAAAAGCAATTACAGAAATAGGAGATAATGAGTGGGTTGATGATGAGGATACTATACAACCTGTCTTTACCATTTCTAAAATCAGTGAAGATAGTCAAATTCTAAACACATTAGAAAACTTTGAAACATGTTCAGAATATGACCACACACAATTTCAGTTAGATTCTGACATTGAGTATCTATCATCTAGACAAATGTCTCTTTTCTCTATGGAAGAATTTGGTAGTTCCGCCATTGAGATCTTTCCAACTAAAACATTGAATATTAGCAAAAACTTGGAAAGACCACAACAGGGAGAGCTAACCAAAATCTTGCAAAAACATTCTACTGCATTTTCATGGGAGTATACTAATATGAAAGGTATTGACCCTATGACTTGCATTCATCACATCTACATCGAGAAAAACAGTAGACAAATCAGACAACCTCAGAGAAGGATGAATCCAAAACTTAGGGAGATAGTGAAAGAAGAGCTCCAAAGACTACTCAATGTAAACTTCATTTATCCAATTTCAGATAGTCGATGAGTTTCTCCTTTGGTTATAGTACCTAAAAAGAATGGTAAATGGAGGGTATGCATTGATTACAGGGAATTGAACAAAGCAACTTTGAAGGATCACTTTCCTTTACCCTTTATCGATCAGGTATTAGATACTCTAGCAGGCAAGAAGTACTTTTCATTCTTGGATGGTTTTAGTGGTTATAATCAGATTTAGGTAGCACCTGAAGATCAAGACAAGACCACATTTACCTGTCCATGGGGAACTTTTGCTTACCGAGTACTTCCTTTTGGATTATGTAATGCACCCGCAACATTTCAAAGGATAGTACTAGGAATCTTTTCTGATCTAATCCATGATTGTGTAGAGGTTTATATGGATGATTTTATAGTTTATGGCGATTCATTTGAAGAGGCATTAGAGAATTTGGAAAAAGTCCTTATAAGGTGTAAAGAAACAAACATTTCATTGAGTCATGAAAAATGCTTTATGATGTTTACTGAAGGTATTGTTTTGGGACATCATATTTCAGGGGATGGGATAAAAGTTGATAGATCAAAAGTTGAAGTGATCTCCAAGTTGCCTATTCCAAATTATCAAAAAGTTGTTAGAAGTTTTCTGGGATTTACTGGATACTATAGAAGATTTATAGAAAACTTCACCAAAATAACATCTCCACTCTTCAAATTAATTACAAAAGACTGTGAATTCAAATGGGATCCTGATTGTTAATCTGCATTTGAAACTTTGAAAACAAAAATATCTGAAGCACCCATTTTGAGAGGGCCAAATTGGAAACTTATTTTCCATATTTCTACAGATGCTTCAGATATAGCTCTAGGAGCTATGTTGGGTCAAAAGGATTTAATTCCTTATGCCATTTACTACACCAGTAAAAATTTGACTCCCACTGAGTTGAACTATACTGTGACTCAAAAAGAGTTCTTAGCTATTGTTCATGCAATCAATAAGTTTAGACATTATATAACAGGTTATGAAACTTTTGTCCATACTGATCATTCTGCAATTAGATATCTAATGAAAAAACCTGTTAATAATGGCAGAGTTACAAGATGGCTCTTACTTTTACAAGAATTCAATATTACTATGTTAGATAGACCAAGGAAACAAAATACAGTAGCTAATTTCTTGTCTAGGATCCAAAATACTAATGAAGTTTCTCCTGTAGAGGATAAGTTTCCAGATGAATATTTATTTGCAGTAACTACTAAGACTCCTTGGTATGTAGATATTGCTAACTATTTGGTCACAGGGAAGCTACCTCCACATTTATTTCCTGGTGAGAAAAGAAGAATTATTCAGGAGAGTTCAAATTATTCATGGATTTCTAACGAATTGTTTAAAAAAGGGCTATATTGTGTGATCAGAAGATGTGTTCGGGAAGATGAAATGCCTGACATCCTCAAGGCATGTCATGATGAACCATGCATTGGACACTTTGCTGACAAAAGGATGGCCTATAAAATCCTTTCTTTAGGATATTATTGGCCTTCCCTCTTCAAATATACAAAATAATATGTCAGAAGGTGTGACAGCTGCCAAAGAGTTGGGAGACCGACTCTTTCAAATGAAATACCATTACAACCATAGGTACTCATCGAACCCTTTGAAAAATGGGCTTTAGATTTCATTGGACCCATTAATCCACCATCTAAACAGAAGAAGTATATATTGGTATGCACTGATTATGTCACTAAATGGGTAGAAGCCAAAGCATTGCCTTTTGCCACTGAAAATTCAGTTGTTAATTTTCCTTATGAGGATATTTTTACTCGTTTTGGTGTCCCAAGAGGTGACAGATCAGGGACGTGAATTTACATCTAACTTGATGGAGAAGCTGATGGAAGAATACAAAATCAACCACAAAAAATCTACTCCTTACCGTCCACAAGCAAATGGCCAAGTGGAGTCTACAAACAATGTTCTTGAGAGCATCATCACCAAAACTATCCATCTACACAGAAGAGATTGGGCAGAAAGGCTTCCTGAAGCCTTGTGGGCCTACAAAACTACATGGAGGAATACAACAGGACATTCTCCCTATGAAATTTTTTATGGGAAAGAAGTCCTGCTCCCCATTGAGTTTCAAGTCAAGACTTTTAAGATGGCAGTTCAGTTGGGGATGAATCTATCAGAAGCCCAAAAGCACAGAATGGAGCAGCTGAATGAGCTAGATGAGATCAGACAAGAAGAAATTTTAAGAACTGATCTAGTTCAACATCAAAGAGCTAAGTGGCATGATAGATACATCAAAGAGAAAAAGTTTCAAGAGGGAGATTGGGCACTATTGTTTGATTCCAAGTTTAAAGACTTCAAAGGTAAATTTCAGACCCATTGGCTTGGGCCATATGAAATTGACAAAGTCTTTAGCAATGGAGCAGTAAGAATCAAGACCATTGATGAATTTCAAACTCCTCTTATTGTGAATGGCCACAGATTGAAAATTTATCATAAGCCACTCCCAAAAGAGGAATTTGTCAAAATATTTCAAGAGAATTCTGCAATAAGGCTGGTGAAGAAGAATCCTTCTTTCCCACCAGCCTAGCCTTTGTTTCTTTCAGTTAAAAAAGAATAAAATAAAAAAATAAAAAAATAAATAATTGTATAAGCCTAAAAACCAATCACAGATTAGCGGTCTTATATAGAAAATATAGAGTGAAAATCAGGGACACCTGACACTATATTTTCCAAAAAAAAAAAAATCTTCTCTCCTTCTTTTTCCATCTTCACTCCACTTCATTTGCCATTCCACTCCATCTCCATTTTCATCTCACTTCGCTCCACTTCATCTCACTCCATTTCATTCATTTCATCAATAAATGTCCCTTTCAGGACCATTTTCACTCAGTTAGTTATTATCTAACTATCTTTGTTCAGCTAAGTGGGTGTTGTGTCAGTTTCCGCAGCTGGTAGCAGTTTCCGCAGCCACCACTCTATTTTTCAAATCCACAGTCAAAATGTTAGTGCAATAATCATGAAAATGCAGGTGTGATTGAGCATATGCTATGAAGACATGGAGCATCTCCAGACATCAATAAAGAGCAATTGGTTAAAAGCTAATGAGCAACAAATGACAAGGTTTCCAAAGGTATGAGCAAAAATTTCTTTCAAATAGCAATTAAAGTCACGATTATGCATAGTTGTCAAACCATAAAAGCTCTACTATGTGCAATGATCGTCACGATAGCTCCATTACCCATTACCATCCCACGATATTATTCCGCACACCATGCATTCATTTCTTAATGGTCTCATGATTGATTTTCGGGTTTAAACTCATAGTCGACTGCACTTTCATACACCACCTGTAATCATGAGATGTGACCTATCTCATTACGGCTCCTCTCCACCGCATTTTCCGCAGCCATTCATTAAACGTGTAACATTTCGTATGCAGCCGTTCAATTCAAAATCCCGACTCCTCTTCATTTCCTTACCATTCTATTAAGACCATCTTCTTCACATACGTCTGCACTTCATCTTGTGAACTCATCACGGCTGCTCATCCTCTGTTCCGCTTGTAATTCTGAAACACACCCGTTACCTGCTATCCATCTACCCATTGCAGTCACTGTATTTTTACCATAAACCCTGCAACTGAGCCACCTTCCCTCTGCTAAACCCTCACACGCAATTGAATTTTTAGTTGAATTTCAAAATAGAGGAAGGAATGGGACGATTACTAAGGGCAGAACCAGAAGGACCTAAATATTTAGAAGGTTACCCTCAAGCAAAAGATTTGCTGAGAAAGAAAAATGGTTACGCTTCATCCAAAAATTTAAGGGCCATAATAAAGAGGTAACCAAAGCCTTTGCACGGTCTTTCGATGGGCAGATGGTGGAAATTGGAGACTTAAAGCTCACGGTCACTAAAGCAATAGTAGATGCTGCCACAGGCTTACCCCAACAATGTGAGCGATGGTTTAAAAATAAAAGCGTGGACGAATAGGCATGGAAAATTATGCTACGAAACCCAGGTATGGACATCACTGTGTTTACAAAAGGAATTCCTGTTCATGTATTGAAAGAAGAATGGGCCAGCCTGCTGTTAGTTATCCAAAAGTTTATCACTTACGAAGGACGCTTTGGTTCAATGTACATGTACCATGCTAGATTGTTGATGAACTTCTTAGAGGGTCAAACTCTTAATTTGCCTTATTTCTTACTGCTGAGTTTGAAAAAGATGAGTACCACAGTCCAAAAGCACATAGGAAATATAGAACCTCATCTATATCATCATTGACTTGTAAAAATTCTCATTGAAGACCAACTGAAGAAAAACAAAGATACCTGGGAACAATTCTTAATAATAAATTACTTTCAAGAGCAATCTGAGGCACCTGAAAGTGGTACACCAAAGACACCGAGAAGGAGTAGGAGAAAATAAAAGAGTGCCATAGTCCAAGACTCTCCTACTACCGAAATTCAAGAAGTTGGTCAAAAAGAAAAGGAGAAAAGAACTAAGGACAAGAAACAGAGAAAATTGAAAGGCAAAAGAAACATAGAAGAAGTCTATCAATCACCTGAGCCATCTATAGAGGAAGACTATCAAACATTATCTGAGAGATTATTGCATCTTCAAGAACAGGCTGCTATAACAAAGAAGAAGGAAAAAGGAAAACAGAGCATAGAAGAAGCGAGTACTAGTCCACCGTATTTAAGAAGCAATAGGCTTAGAGGAAGGGGGAGTAAAACACAAGTAAAACAACCTCACTTCATTGACTTGGGTGGGGAAACACCTGAGAAACCTACAGCTGGCTGTAGTCCACCTCATCTTCAGCCAAGTATTGAAACTAGTCCTCCACATGTTGATGAAAGCCCTTCTCGGCCAGAGCTAGAAAGCAGTCCTCCTCCTCCACAAGACTTTGAAGTCAGTCCAAGAAAAACACCCGAAATAGATCCCAGTCAACAGGAGGTGTATGACTACCTCGAATCTTTAGAAAAGATAGTTGCAGGCCCGAGTACCACTCTACCCCACATGACACCAGATGCACAAGTTCAATCCTTAAAGCAAGAAGTGTTTGAATTAGAAGCTCTAAACAGGCATATCAAGCAAGAAAATGAAGCACTTAAGGAGTAGAGAAAAGTAGATAAAATTATTCATGATAACACTATGCTTCATTTGGGACTATGGCAAAAGAAGAACAAGAAACTAAAGAAAAAGTGTAGAAAGTTGAGAAGAGAATTGATCAATCTCAAATTCAGATGTCTGATAAGGAAACCCAGGATGGTGGTAGCACCAAGAAAGAAGAAAAGAGGACTAGATGTCCTAGCAGAGGCTTCAGAACATATGGGTTAAAGGGGAATGACTAAAATTTTGGTTGCATGAGGACATGCAACACCTTCACAGTGGGGGTATGTTGAGTCCCAAACTTGCATCTTCCCTATACACCTTTTCAGCGTTCTTTTCCATTTACTTGACCCACCAAGCTGTCAAATAATTGCATATCAGTTTAAAAAGAGCTTATAAAATGGTTTCCTAACTATGTTTGTGATTTCTGTTTGATTTATATTTTTGTTCAATCAGCTGCGAAAACTTGTCACTTTCCGTAGCCAGCTCAAGTTTTCGCAGCCATTTTGTTGAAGACTATGTTACAGGTGTCCAATGGAGAATCCGGCCACATGGGCAAGCTGCAAATGACATGTACATGGAGCGTGTCCCCTTGGTTCATCCGAATCACTCACAAACAACCATGGTCAAGGATGGTCAAAGGAGTGGTCAAACCAAGAGTTTTGTGGTGGCACGACTCTGTTTTGCCCACGTGAAGTTTTGCGTAGCAAGTTCCTCGATCTCCAAAGGTGTGCTAACACCTGTGGATCAATCCATGAACCAAATCGAATAGCCACCACTCAATAGATTTATTTGTCATGATTACCATACTGCTAGATCTTAAGACATGGAGATTTACGTGTCTGTTTGGAAGCATAGAATTTAGGAATCAGTTATAGCATCTTCATTTATAAATAACGTGTTATCATACGCTTGATAGTTAGCTCTTACATGTAATCTTGACTGTGTTTACGAGCCCACTGTGCTGTGCTCTATCTTTATGTTTTGACTGCACTTTAATATATGAGAAGACATCATTCTTAAGTTCAATTTGTGACTGAGAATTGATTGGCCAAGGTTGCAGAGGGCCCTTGTACACCAAGGCTCTGTATCTACTGTATAGTTTCTTACTTGCTTTCATTATGTTACTGCTTTCATAATCATTTGCTTGTATATATGACGCTGTCCTGATATTCATGTTAACTGCTGTCCATCTTTTCTTTTATGCTTTCTCATGATTGTTAGCTGATCAGTATTTTTTCTTTCAGGTTCTTGTAGGCAGTCCGAGCAAATTACATAGTTTTAATGACTAATGACATGAGATCATCTTGTCCTTTCTGCTGATTCATTTTCTGAGTTTTAATTCCAGCATTTTCATTTCTTTCAGTTATGCTTTGCTCATTTACTTTTATGCAATTTAGATATCATATTACTCATTTGTTTATGATTTCCTTCTTATAGCCAAGCGACTCAAATAGTGAGGAATCAGAATATTACTTGATGTAGTATGATTTAGTTTACTTTCCTGCAAGATAGTGATTAAATTACTTATGTCATTTTCAGGAATTGAAATATGAATGAGTAGTTAAATCTTAGTTTCATTTTATGCAATTTCATTTCCTGCAATTTAGATATCGTATTACTCAATTTGTTTATGATTACTTCCTATAGCCAGAGTGAGTCAAAAGGTGAAGGGTCAGAATATGAGTTGAAATAGTGTGATTTAGTTTGCTTTGCTTACAGTCTTTGAATTGCTTTGAGTTCAATTTTATTTTCTTTTTATACAATAGTAAGTGTTATGAAACCAGCTCAAGAAAAGATAGAAAAGATAGATCAACGCCTTAGAATTCAGCTTCTTCGTAGGGACAACCTCCTTTACATTACATAAATGAACAATTCTTGGATGATACAAATGGAAAGACCTCCTTTCTATATATAGGAGTCTAAGGGGTCATAACATAATCAAAGCCGACATAACAATAATAATGTAAGGGCACAATAATAACAATAGTGGGCTTCTATGGGGCACAATAGTAACAATATGGGCACTACATGGGTACATCAATATAATAAGTGGGTTATACTAATAACAATAAGGGGTTACACTAGTAGTATAGGGGCCTAACATGCCCCTCTGCTTCAAAAAGCGTTGTCTTCAACGCTTGAGTAGTTCTTGATGCTTCTGTATAAAATTCGTGTCCTCCCATGTGGAATCTTCAGTGGGTAAGTTATTCCACTTGATGAGATACTTTGAAATTGATCGATTTCGTAGCTGTCGGGCTCTTGTTTCTGTGATTGCTCCAGGTTCCAACATTATTTTCCCTTCCTCTTCAATTTCTGGAAATATTGTTTGAATTGGGATCTTTTGCAACTTTTGAATAAGTGGCCATACTTCTTCGTCCTTCTTCCATTCATCCCTTGCTTCGTTTATCCAATCTGGTTGGATAATATAAATAGCAAAAAACATTGCTTCCACATCCTCATCCTTGAAGAGTCTTCCCATTCGGTAAGGTCGCCATTTTTTAAGTGCATGTAGTATTGCCAACATTTCCTTCTCATAAATAGCTTGCTTGAGATGTAGCAGTAAAAATACCCAATCACCTACATCAAAACATTTTTCACTACATTGTTTATCTACCTGTTGTTTCGTTTGATTTTGCACCGAAGTGGCATTATCCTTTAAAAGTTGGAGAACTTGTTGTTGATGCTCGATGTGGTCTTTCACTGCTTGAACCTTTTTATTCTTGATATATCCTTCTATCTCTAGAGTTTGAGGAGTGGTAATTTCTTCCAATCCTTTACAAGATATGGTCGGATTCATTTTTTGATGCTCGATGTGATCTTTCACTTCTTGAATATTTTTCTTCTTGATATGTCCTTCTATCTTGATAGTTTGAGGAGTGGTAATTTCGAACAATGAATTACAAGATATGGTTGGATTCATTTCTTCTTTCTCGATGTGATCTTTCACTTCTTGCACATTTTTCTTCTTCATATGTCCTATCTTGAGAGTTTGAGGAGTGGTAATTCTTGCCAATGCTTTACAAGATATGGTATAATTCATTTCTTCTTTCTCTGGGGTGGGGTCCTGGCATATATCTTCTTCTTTTGATGATTCTTGATCCTTTTCTTCCTCCTCTTCATATTCTATGTAAAATAATTTCTTCTCAGCACACTTATGACCTTTAGTGCATTTGCTATCGCAATTGTAACAAAGCCCTTTTTCTCTTTTTTCTTCCAATTGTTGTGGTGTAACCCTTGTAGGTTGTGGAAGGCTAGGAGAAACAACACTTCCATATTTAAAGTTGTGAGGGGTACGCTTCCTGGTTTCCATAATTTTTCTTTCACTATGTCACAAAGCCCTTTTACTCTTTCCAATTGTTGTGGTGTTTCTCTAAAGAAGGTGTTGCTCTTTGTATCCTCATAATGTGCTATCATTTCCTCCGTGAAAATTGACCATGTAACAAGTTGTTTACGAGAACAAAGCCCTTCGTACCATAAAAATTGATCTGGTTCTAAATATGAAGATGCAATACATACCTTTTGTAACAGTTGTACACCAAGTATATCAAAATATTGCTCCATCTGAAGTATCCAATTTACCGGATCCTTGCCATCAAACTTCCTCATCTTGCTTTTTCTTGATTTTAGGAGCTCGACCTTGAAACGACTATAACTCTGTACTTTTAGATGTTTAAGTTTTGAAATTACGATCTATAGTAGCCCTCTGTGTCCTCTTTCCAATGCCACCAATCTGATCGAAATTGGATTCTCTAAGAAAGAGTTATGCACAATCTCCCAAGATGACCTGATTATAGACTTTTCTACAAGAGTGAACTTGTATGAAGTGCCACGTGTCACTGTTTTGACCTTTGGATCTAAAAACGATATAACCAAAACTACAGTCCATCCTCTTTCTGTACCTTCTTACGAAATTTAAATCCAATCCCCAGAGAGAAAGTTATGACGATTTTCCCCAGGTCACCTGTTTGGAATGTAATTCAGGAGTCTGCAAAAATACCAACTTCCTCAGATCATATCTCCGCAAATATAGCATGAAAAACTCTGACATTTGGACCTGAGATTCAGCGTGATTTCTTCTCAAATGGGTTTTTTTTTAAACTTCTAAAACATCTCAGAAACAAAGTTATAGAAAAAATGCCATGATGACCTATTTGGAGCAGTGAAACCCTAGAATCCAAAGCTCTAATACCAAATGTTATGAAACCAGCTTAAGAAAAGATAGAAAAGATAGATCAACGCCTTAGAATTCAGCCTCTTCGAGGGGGCAACCTCCTTTACATTACATAAATGAATAATTCTTGGATGATACAAATGAAAAGACCTCCTTTCTATATATAGGAGTCTAAGGGGTCATAACATAATCAGAGACGACATAACAATAATAATGTAAGGGCACAATAATAACAATAGTGGGCTTCTATGGGGCACAATAGTAACAATATGGGCACTACATGGGTACATCAATATAATAAGTTGGTTATACTAATAACAATAAGGGGTTACACTAGTAGTATAGGGGCCTAACAGTAAGGATACTGGGCTTCATTGTCACTAGTTCACTGTTTTGGTACATTTTCATTTTCTTTTGAGAATTGATTTCATCACAGCCAGTTTGAAACCTTTTTGAGAACTTTAAAGTTTGGAAAATCATTGTAGAAATCACCATTACCATCCATACTTGCCTTCAATTCTGCCATCTCACATTAGGGAATCAACAAAAGATAAACCCAAAAACCAAAAACTCAAAAATGACAAAGAACTAAGAAATCGGTTATCTTGCATATACAATGCACTTCACTTCAGCAGTTTACGACTCTCGGATTGACATTTTAAATAGCAATTTATGACACACTAAATTGACCAAACAGCTATACTCGACACTTTACAAGAAACTCATATGTAAGAGGAGGCTATAGAATGTTTCCATCATAGTTGATAAATTCTATAGACATTACTAGCATATATAGAACACTATAATCACTTGTCATAACCATTATGAAACAATCAAATTCATGACAATATCAACAAAACCCTTATGCAATATCCAATCTCGTGCCAATATCAAGAACACCATCATGAAACAACCATACTCATGCCAACATCAATGGCCTTCATGACTCAATTGTGAAAGGTCAACGTAAAGAATGTCATAGGATACAGAAGGTAGACATTTTAAATTCTTATAGTGGGAAGTGCCAGTAGACTTCTTTCAGAAGTAGAAAAACCATAGCGAAAGACTAAATAATAAGGCTTAGTCTCAATCCTCCATTAGTTAGCTGGCAACTTATATTCTTGATTTGTTCAAATCTGAAGAGCTTTCACTTGTCCACAATTCAATCAATTAATTCTTCCACCCTCACAGTGCATATACCTATTTTGTTACCAAATCAATGCAACCTACAAAAACATACTAAGTTGTACTATATCACACAGAACCGATTTAATGGAAGAAAAAAAAACAACACTAGCAATTGGAAGGATAAAAGAAATCTATTTAAGTTAAAATTGAAAGCTTCAAAATATTACAAGCATGTCTCAACATGCTCTTACTACTTTCACAAAATATAGGCCAATGCTTTGCCAAAATATTGAAAAAACTCCATCATTCGCAGGCACAAAGTACTTAATAGTACATGGTGACAACTTCAAAAAAGTGGGCATACTTTCTCATGTACCAGTCAAAGGAGTTCAATGACATGATTTAGAGGAAAACATAAAACAACCAGTGGGGAAGAAATCAAATCTAATTTTTCTACCAGTATTGCAAAGCTTACAATTTGTGGATACAACTTCCTTATATACTCCACAACTTAAAGTAAGATGTCATGCATAAGAGAAATATGACTTCTACAAAAGGCCAAGAGCATGTTTAAAGGAAATAAATTCTCAAACAACTTAAGGTTGAATTATTTTAGAAAAGAGACATAACAGTAATCAACATAGGTGTTATTTTATGAAAATGATAGACATTTAAAAACAAATCAGAATGTATTTAAAACATTGGTAAAAAAAATAGGACGTACTACAACGCCCCTTTAATGTGACCTCATTTTAAGTGTGCTTATTTCCCATAGACAAAGTTTAAACACAAATGAGATCCAACATTAAATAATTCCAGTTTAAGGTGAGCATACCAAACAACAATTTAATCATGTATTTGTATGAAATATGAACCAATTTACTCATTCCAACATTTGTTGCTCACATCAACATGTCCAAGCCTTTAAATAGGTTATTAGATCAACATACTTGTGTGGCTTGGTTCCTCAAGTATTTAAATAATATTATTTTTATAAGATAACTAGAATCAGTGAGTAATTTTCCACAGATTTACAAGTGCAGACCAGAAATAGAAATGTTAATTTGATTCAAAACTTGAAGCCATATAGGCACCAATTCTTAGTATGTGAATTAGACCATACTCTGAAATACCTCAAGTCTAAATTACCTAGCACTGTTAGGACATATTTAAAATTGTATCAAATATTTAAATACACAAATATTCTACCAGCAAGTGGTATTTCCATAAATTATGAAGCGTTGAGCCCTTTTAGCATAGCTTTAAGAATTCAATTTGACCCTCGGATGACTTTAGACCATAAATCAAATTCCAGTTCATGAAACTGAATGCCAAATATAAACTTGATCACTAGTAAGAAGTAAGAAACAAATCAATGAACCAACAATCAATATGTATGGGTGGTTTGGCACTTGTTGCAAGTCATTCAAGGCTTAAACTAGTTGATTTGATGTATGAGTTATATCAGATCTCAAAGAAGGAAACAATAGTGGTGTATATTCAAATCCATCCATAAACTGTTTTTGCCACCCAACTATAACCAAACAATCAATGGAGATAAATAATATGGTGTTGGGTGCCATGATCAACTAAAATATGAAACTTTTCATGTGTTAGAATGTGAATTAAGTGCAATAGAAAAAAAATCAAGTTCCAAACATATGAGAGATTTATTTTTTAAATCCTTAAAAAATCAAATAAATCAATCATAGAAACCATAGACAACCCTCAACAAGTGAGTGGAGTGACACCATCTTAGCAATACTCATATCCAATTGTAGGTATAAGAATTCAAATAGGGGCATAAATATGCAAAAATAATAAACTCTAGCTTACTAAACAATCCATAGCCTGCTTCTATATCAATACTATTCAATCAAACTCGCTCCACAATCCTCTTCAAAAACAATCTAATTCATGAGGATATTTTGAATACCATTTCCAAAAATGTATGAATGTATACAACTTAGCAAAACCAACATTTAAGGGTGGATTTCCTTATCTAGTAAAACCCCAATGGTAACAATACATGTATAAGAGAAGTGTTGTAGTATCGGTCTTCACAAACCAAACCAAGACAAAAACGCACAATGTTGAATATAACCAATAAAAATAGCATGTCATCGACCCTCCAATGGACCTTGGATTTAATTTCATCCTACCAAATTGATACACCAATCACAAGTTAATTCCCACCATTAAAAGATTTAGATTATGTATATCAACCATGAAGCATGGACAAACCCATCAAGCCTAGAACTTTGTGCCATTCCTGACAAAGTCTACCGTGATTATAATGCATATATTTTGGAGTAGACTTCAAGAAAAGAGTCATGTTATAATATGATTTCCTTAACACACCAAATCACTATCATAAATCATGCCAAATGTTGCCAACAAAGTGAGGGTGAGGTGGGGCCAAGTTGTCAAAAAGGAAAAGTCATTAACAATAGTAAAATATATTGCAAATTCCTAAGGAACTAAATAATAAACTTGTGAGGACACCCTTAGAAGCCAAGGACACAGTTCAACATAATTTTAATAAATATGATTCATTGCACCATTAATCTTCTCTACAGTTTGTGGCCCTATAGTATACTGAGTTAGTAAGTAAATTCACCAGTAAAAGGAAAGCGCATGTTTCTTCTTGATCACAAACTAGGGTTGAATTTAGATTGAAGTTTATTTCTATTCACACACCACACCATACAATATACCATAGAGCATTGTGGGAACTAAGTACACACTGAACTGTACATACTTGGTGCATTATATATCATAATTAAACATAGTTTAACACTTCAACGCCCTCTATACACACACACTTCATTGCACAATACACAGCTGTCCCCAATACATCATCAACTAAACAATGAGCATATTTCAATTTTACACAAACCAAGTAACCAACTTACTAACAGTAGCAACAATATGTTGTACAAGTAACATAAGGGAGTCATTTATTTCCAAGAGAGGAGGAATTGGGTCATACATAATAACTCACCTTGCAACCATAAAGAGACTACAATTAGACTCCTGTAGTTGTCAGCACAGAGCCATATTCCAGGTCTTGAGAAGGTTGCTTCCAAGACCAAATCATTCTACTAGTAGTCCAGAGAATCAAGAGGTAAAATCCTCCACACTCAAACTGGTTATCATAGTAACCCCACCCAATGAAGGGGGTATGGGGCTTGCTACAAAATTTATTCACCACCCACGAAAACAATTCCATAGAATCTAATTTCTTTTAAAATATAATTAATCATAGTCATAGTAACTCACAATATATATATAGTTTCATTGACCTTGGTTCCCTACGATGAGTTTCTTCTAGTAATTACGAAATGACCAAGCACCTTTGAGGACATATGTTATATGGAATTTGCATCTACAGATAAATACATTTTCCCTAAGCGGGTAGCTACACTTAGAACAACAGAAAGAAAGTAGTTTAACATTTTCCTATAGTATATATATGAGATGAAGGAACTTACTTAATGTCTTTCACTTCCTTGATCTCCTTTGAATTACTCTTGTCGCTCCCACTTGAACTGAATCCACTCAATTGGTACCTATTTCAACCGAAACAAAAACAATAGTGATCAAACCATACATAATCTATATACTTTAAACCAATGGAATCTAAGACATTGAAACACATAATAATCATAGATATGAACAAGAATATGAGAAAAGGAATAAACAAATTTATTAATGTAGAAGGAAAAGTTTCACCCAATACAGTTCAATCCTGTGTCACTCCTCCAGCTTCAGTCCAACCCTCATCACACCAAAAGAACACCAATCAAGTAGCATAACATTACTTGACATGAACTCAAATCTCAAACCAACAATATTTCCTTACAATATTCAGATTGTAGCCCCCTGATCACTATGATGAGTGCTCAATTTATAAGGAAATGGAGGTGGTTTTGTCATAAATTGGGTATTGAATTGCCTTCCAAAATTGGAGTAATTTTCCATGGAGCAGGGGATGAAAGGATAGGAGGTTGATTGATCCATAGCCTATCCAAATTCGAGCTCATAGGATGAGATAAGGGATGGGATCCTTCTAGAATGATATAGAATTAAGGAATATTCCCAGAACCCTATTCAAATTTCGCTCATTCTCGCGCAACGCAAGTCAAAGAGGACCTAAGTGCACTGCAGTGTAGGCCCTAATGGGCTTGCCTACTTTGCAACACATTTACCCCTGACCAAGGCTACGTTGGTGTCCCAACGAGGCATTTCAACAAGGCTTCGGGCTAGGAAACTTTCATGGATGGAAGCATTTAATGTTATGACTTTTCTAGGGCATGTAACAACCGAATTATGGTTTGATGATCCCTAATTGTACTGAACTAAATGTTGAGAGTGATGTGCCCAAATATACCTGTAAAAGTTCCCCCCTAAAGCATGAAGTTGAAAATGATAATGTCGAGTGATATGCTTTACAATGTGACAGGGAAGCTCTATATCGAATGGTGACCTCCATTAATTACAATACATAACATCATGATATTTTGAATTTTTCATGAATTGCTAAGGGAAGGCATACCCATGCTCAACATATGAAATTTTCATTACATGTACACAAATCAGATAGTCGTCTACAGATATAGATCCATGATAGGATGACCATCTGTGTAAATCCATCGTACAGATGATTTAGTACTCTCTTGAAATTGTAGCCCAGATGGATGAAACTAGATTTGAGGTCTTCTATCTCGTTTGATTGTTCGCTCAAGTATGATTCTAACCATGTGAAAATATGATCTGAAGTTGAACATGGGAAGACATCGTCTGATTACCAACCAATGATGTAAGTTGTTAACGGACGCGAGGGAGATCACCGATAATGATAATGATTCTCAGGGTACTACAGTACATTCTGCATGGTGTGAATAGATGTTTTGATGTCGAACACCATAGAAAGTCTTTTGGTTGAAGGCTAGTGATGTCAACTTGTCGCCAGAAGCGAGAAACTAGCCATTGATGTATGCAAGCCCCAAGCTATTGAAAGGGTGTTTCTAAGTCAAATTCCTAGATAATGTGTTGATGTCGACAAGAAACAACTCATCACATGAGGGCCTTGATGTACCCCCCATCAACAACATGAAACGAGTGTAATGATTTTGAAGACAGAATTTGACTGACGACACAGGGTTCAGGAATGGAGGTCATGAAAATGAAGGTTTATAAGTATTGTAAAGGATGAAGTTTACTGTGTGACTTCTCTTGAACATGTCGGTGACACTAAATGAAGTGGAAAAATTGACCCAAAACCAAATAGACCATAGGTATGATAGCCATCAAGCAGATAACCCAACCTAAATATTCATACAGATGAAGTGAAAGTGTCATGTTCAAGAGCAACTTGCTACGATAAAGTGATTTATCCCTTTTCCCATTTTCCCCAGTCATTTCTGACAAGTACCTCTTTATTTTTTAACAATCTTGAGGAGGATAACATATGGTGGTAGTATAATTCCACCCTTTAGGTGAATCCATCGTTATGTGATGTTTTAACCAGCCTAGCGAAGGTGAAACTTGGTCTTGTCATGATGGACAAGTTCTTCTCTATTTGAGGTTTTAACGAGTTTAATGACAATGAGAAATCGGTCCGTTTCATGTTTAGAGAGTTTGAAAAGGGACAAAAAGAAAACCCCACAAGTTATTTTTTGTAAATTTGTCTCTCAAGTCCGAAAAAGTGTACAATAATACAAGAGAGAACATATTGACCATGTTCGATCAACATATTCCTTTTTCATAAATAATCTATCTCAGTCCGGAAAATGGTTAAACTTGTACTGAGTAGATGTTGTTTCCAATCCATTAACGAGATGAAAAGGACAAGGGCTCGACAATCTTTTCATATTTCGAGAGTTTGAAAAGAGCTTAAAGAGGACTCTTGGGGGGTTCTTTTTTCAGTGTTTAACAAAGCTCAAAAAAGAGATAAAAGTATGGTTTGTGGTCAAAAGTACAATTCACGATCATGCACGTCAAATTTAATATATCAGTTGTAAACCTACTCAAAGAACCACCAAATAGATTAAACATACCTGCTTCATTAGTAAAAATAGGTAAAAACTATAGTTTATTCACTTAATGAACATGAACTAACCATAAAACAAGAATTTACCAAGTCATTTTCACCATTTGATATTCACCATTTAGTTTTGTGCTCTGAACCATTTTTTACCTCAAACTTCAGTAACTGTTTGCAAGAGATTTCGTGGATCATTTCTTGCACCGTCAAGACTAGGTAGGAGATATACCTTTTCTCTTTTGTTTAAGTTCATTATTTTTCAATTTCAGGCAAATGTTTTAGGGTTTTGGGGTCCATACTGTAAATATACCTCGCCCTAGGATCAACACAGCCTAACACATCCAAAACTATGTTGCAATGCATTCAAGAAGAAGGGCACCTACTCTGTAGTGCACTGTCTAAAGGCTACGGATGCGCTGGGCGCAGTTTAGAAATTTATTTCTCCTGTTTTACCCAAAAATCCTCCAGTTTTTAACATGAAATGGATCCTAACTAAGCCTATGGTTTGATTTTAGACTTTGATCAGATCCGAATGGATATTACTTGGTGTGAAAGAGAACATGATGAACAGGATATGGTTGCCCTAAATGATCCAGGTACTATTGAGGTCCTCAGAGACTATGGGTTACTCTAATACTTTAAGTTGTCTGGGATGAGGCAACAGTTAGAACTATTGCAGTTCTTAGTTCATTCATGGGATCTAGCAGATCAAGCTCTTCACATAGGGGGAAAAGTGCTTCCTATATTGATCGATGATGTTTACTTCCTTACAGGATTATCAAGGCGTGGTGCCCCCATATCTCTTTCAGGTTCTGCCCATGGTGGTGAATCATTGAGGGACTACATTTGACAATTCTATAGGCCAGGTAAATAGCCTAACAAAGATGGGAAGATAAACGTCAAGGATGTTTTTAATTTTCCCTTACGAACAATCCTTTTCACTATCACAAAGTTGGCAGGTAGTGAGACACTTCATGTGGCGAACAGATCATACATGCAGTTTGCACTTGAGTTCCTTGAACCAACTATATTCAACTAGTGTGATGCAGTTCTATCTCCAATGAAAGAGAAATTGACCAAATTAAAGAGTGGTGAGACGAAGAAGTTTAGTTATGGTTTGATCTTGATCGCCTTTAGCTTAGAGAGAATTCTATTGATGCAACCTCAGCATGTGTCACTAAGTTTGATTGGTCCTAGAGATCCATGAATGCAGACATGGGTCTAGTTGATGTCTTGACATGATGGTCAATCATCAATCTCATTTCCTCTTGCATTATTCAGTTGGATCATTCAACAACACATTGTCATTGAGGAGCATCCTATGCAGAGATGGACTTTTGTGGAGATCCAAATTTGAGGTTACCAGTGGGTGCTCAATGGGGTGCTATAGGCAAATTGTTTTGACCAAGTGTTTTGATTTTTTAAGTTTTTACATGTTTTTGTGTTTTTTGATGTTTCCAAGACTAAACTAAAAATGTTCTCATGCATGCAGATGTTGCTACTATTCAACTAATGGGTCATCAATAGGAGGCAGGTGAACCAACATAGAGAAATATTGAAAGAGTAGTTCTCCAAGATTTGGATTTGACCAAGACACTCGCAAAGTCGCAGGATCATATAGAGGGGTTAACTCTCGGTATTCCGGATGTTCAGATTGAGGAGTTACCGATGAGGCTGCAATTCCATACTATTGGTGTACCTAGCCATTGGATGAGGCTATTGCACATGATAGCTCAGGCTGTGACCTGTTATCATGAGCATCATTAGATCTACTTAGGATGTTTTTCGATATACATTTTGAGTTTTGAGGTTAGATGACCAACATGTCTTGGACACAAATTTTGTAAAAACTTTAAACATCTATCTATTTTACTTTCAGTGTTTTTATATGGTTATGTATGATGCTACTTAACCATTGATGTGAGTTGAAAATTTACTTTTTACATGTGTCGTAAATGTCTGTTTAACACATAGTTTGCTAAAGAATCAGTTAGTCTATTAAAGTTCTCGGAAAGTGTTGATATTGCATGTAATCAAAATGTCTTTCCCAAAGACAAACTCTAAGGAACATACAATAAATAGTTGGATTTCAGATGGTATAAGCATTTGTAAGTTGTAGTACAACAAGTTGTGAGTCCAGCCTAATGATGATTTGGCGAATGCCAAACAAAATGGCATCAGAGAGGAGTTCGATCAATGCACTATACTCAGTGATATTTTTCATAAAACGATCAATACAAATCCGTTGAAAACTCACTAACTCGCCACTTGGAGCAAATATGGCCCATGCTGTAGAAGATAGTTTCTATGTACTACGACTAGTGTTGTGTAAAATTAATTGCTTAATAAATAAATAAATAAAACAACTAATCACCTAGACATTAATTATCAACTCGAGGAGCGCCTTTTTATTTCAAGGAAATCGACAAAATATATGGATAATAATACCAAAATCTAACATTGGTTTTATATGATTGTGTTATATACTATCAAGCTCATTTAACAAGAAATAAAATGTAAGACTTGAATAATAAAACTAAAATTGAAAAGAAGAAAGTAAATGACAGGTAAAACAATTATGCTAATCACACAACTTGAATCATTGCTAGATTAAACCACTCATTGCTGAATTGGAAATTTAAACTATTGTACTCAACAAAATTCAAATGCTAATATAGAGAAGAAAATTAAATGAAATCTAGAAATTAGATGAAATAACAAATTTGAAAAATGCAGCAAACAACAAATTAGTTCAAAGAAATGAAATCTAATTTAAGGAATGACAGTTGGAATTCAAATAAACAGTCACATAAGTAAACTAATTTAGATGTTCAAAGTAGCACCTCGTCTAAGGTAGTGGGACCAACTGCCCAAGACTTAGCTCTACTTTGAGAAATAACTAAGATCAGATTACAAATAACAGATGTATAACTCAATGGATAACTTCCTTCATTAAAACATATGAGAGAAATAATTACAGCATAATGAAGCTCTTGGCTTTGCCTCAAATTCAACAATTGTTCATCCTCTCATCTCTTATCTCTTATCTATTCTCCTACATCCTATCTAAGAATTGTCCATCTCCTATTTGCTAATTATCTCTCATTATTCCCTAATTATCCTCTAGTTCTCTTCCTATTCTCCTCATCCTTCCTCCTATTCTCTCCTTCTCCTCTTTGATCTTTGTTTTCATTTAAATATACATAGAGCAAAGGGAAGTTACAAAAAAGTTGATTACAAACTGAATTTCATTTCAAATTTGGATTGTACCAAACAAATTTATCAACAAGATCATATCTGAAAGATCTTTCCATCAACATTCAACAGGAACAAGTCGAATTTGGTATTGCAATTGGAAGAATTTGGAAAATGGCCGCAACAAAAAATTTGAGAAAATCATCTTCAAAAAACATTTTGTTTGTCTTAATAAAGAATGAATTTTCGAAAACTACGCAATGTAAAACTAACTCGGTCTATTCTGGACAAAACCCATGTTTTAGATTTTCTAGATTCTCCTTCATTTGTATAAAATGTCTAATGCAAAACTATCACTTATTATTCCAGCGAATTTCTAAGTTGGAATATTTAATTGTGAGTTGGAGATCAAATTTTCAATCTGGAAATGATCTTGGAGGCTAAAATCATGAGTGATGTTACAACAAATCCATTAGTCAACCATCAATGGTAAAATCATGCATAACAATCATCAATTTATTAAAAATAAAGGAGAAAAATAGTATTTATCCATAAGAGCATAAATAATTATAGAATGGAGTTATATTATAAATTATGATAAATGATGTGATAAAGAAGGGTAGAAATGGATGAAATAGGTGTTAAAAAATTATAATAATAATGACAAATTACTAGCCCAATATACTCCCAAACTGAATATGTTGCATGTCCTCATCCCAAGTCATGAAAGTGATGGAACAAATGAGGTCTTCCTCAAATAATCAATATTCAATTTTAGCAATGTTGATGAAGGCATAACAATTTTCACATTGACTTTAAACCATATGTATATGAAGTTGCAACAAAATATGATATAAGTAACGACAAAATTCATTAACCATTTTCTCAAAAACTACAAACCAGATTTTGTTCAAATTTGGCAAGAAGATTTCTACTATATTAATTCTCTAAAAATCATATTGTTTTGATGCACAGAGCATGAGATATAAGAAAAATGGCTGTATGTGATAGTGCATAATTTCTGAAATTTTACAAACTAATTTAACTTGAAATTTTATGGGTTTGTGTATTTTAATGATACCTCTTTGCTGTCCAAAAATCACAAGAATTCAGTTCACAGTTTTAAAGATATACGCAAATCAATTTCTGCACTGTATAAAAATGACATTGTATGCCTTAAATGAAAAACAAAGTAGAAAACGTCCATCATGTGTAACAATTCCTCTCCCAAATTGGAGAATTAATATGCTCTCATGTAATACTAGAAAACAAATTGAGGTGGTTGCTACAATTGTGGTTGAAATCTATGCTTGGTGTAAAACAACATGGAATAAGATAGGTTTTGAGAATGAATAAGGAGATCAGTGGATGATGGCATGATTATAATAAATAAATGAATGAAAGTAACACTCCCCAAAACTGAAAGCTTCTATGTCTCTGAAAAATGGGAAGTGGTAAAAATGTGGAATGAATGATGATAAATAATGCTCAATGGACTTTCATGAAATTCTCCTAAACGTTTAATAAATCAGAAAGTTATGCTATTTTACCTCAAGTTTTACCTCCGGAAAAATGTGGAATGACATGTATGGACTGGTATGTGTTGAAGCTGATGTAGGCTGAGATGATGCTGAAAGTGATGCAAAAGGTGGAAGCCATGCAAGCACATCCTATATGTGAGTTGCTCGAGCCTCTTCTGTTAGTTGCAATAGTGTGGACTTGCTGTGAATAGAGTTGCCCCCCATACTTGTAGTTATCCTATAAACAATTCACTACTCTGCATGCAATTTTCTTGAATCCACAGTTTTAGTTTTGAACAACAACATATAAGTCGCATGCAAAGATTTCAATCAGAAAAAACTTTTGTATAAATGCAATATTTTTTCAAATCAGCGAGTTATGGCAGAGTTCGGTAATTATTACGCATGTTATCCCATAATACATACCTGCCCCCCTCAATTCAGAAAAGGGCGTCCACGATCATAAAGCATAGGAAAAAGGGAAAGGACATTGAGGATTCATAAATGTAGTCAACCAATGAAATAAAAACGGTGTAAAATACGACAAAGGTAATCGAAGCATTACATATCAAAATATTTGAAATGCCCAAAAAAAAGAATAAAATAGATATTAGATCATTATGTAAATAGATCTTTACCTTAGGTGGAAATGTGACGAACACATAATTGGTGATAAATGTTAATTACTGGTGGTAGAGTGATTGGACAATAATGATATAATGCGTATAAAGGTATATTTTACCATGCATGTTGGCTAATTGAATTAGAAATGTTGTTCAAATGGTATATTCTCCTTTAGAAACGAATCCATAGGGGATATAGGATAGGGAGTATTTGGCAGTGTAACATAGTACTTCAATACCACAAGCAGAGCAACTGCTATCAATAGGCATTCATACCCTCAACCAGGTTGCTTTTTAACCCTAAAAATGAGCTAGAGTCCTCCATTTAGTATTTAGATGATTTTCTATTTTTTATTGCTATAAAGAGACCACTATGTTGGCATGGTAACCAGATAATCATAGTGCCATTCACTAAGATATAACAAAATGATCAGGCTAGCTCGTGATGAGATCCCCTGTCCTTCTGATGGTTTTAACTATCAAGAAGGTCATTACCTTGGTGTGGTGGCCATAATGGAATGTCACTTGTTACACCCTTATGATCATGGTAGGTTGGCTCGTGATGAGACCCCCTATCCTCTTTAAGACAATGCTTGTACAATTTTCATATTTTTATATTTTAATACTTTTATTGTAAAGAGATGGAGGCTCATTTACTCCTTAAGAGTCAGGGATGGCGTAAGAAGTAAAAAAAATGCCAATGAAAGTTATGCTTTTCCCCCATATCATCATATCAAAGGGATTTATCCTTTTGAAAGTGTAAAAGATAAACTAGCATGGTATTAGAATAATAAATCATTTTATGATGTGTCCAAAGAGAAGATATTCAACCAGTCATTATATAGGTGCACCATGTCAGCTTTAGAATAAAGATGATCATCAAAAAGTTTTATAAGTCATAATGGTATTAATATTACTGTTTTTCTTTATCTTAGGCACAAATCCAACCAAATGGTTTTTTATTCAAAACATAAAAGAGAAAGAAAAATGACAAAATGACTAGCCATGAAACAACAAAGAGAAATTATAGTTATTCCTAAAAAATGCAAAAAGTGTTGTTCAATCACTTGAACAGCAAAAATAAAACATGCAAAAGTGTTTTCCAATTGATTGAACAACAATCGTTCAATCATTTTAACAAAAAAAATAAAACACACAAAAGTGTTGTTCAATTGATTGAACAACAATCGTTCAATCATTTGAATAACCAAAATAAAATACGCAAAAGTGTTGTTCAATCAATTGAACAACAATCCTTCAAACATTTGAACAACAAAAATAAAACACGCAAAAGTGTTGTTTATTTGATTGAACAAAAATCGTTCAATCATTTGAATATCAAAAATAAAACATGCAAAAGTGTTGTTCAATTGATTGAACATCAATCGTTCAACTATTTCAACAACAAAAATAAAACACGCAAAAGTGTTGTTCAATTGATTGAACAACAAAAATAAAACACGCAAAAGTGTTGTTCAATCGATTGAACAACAATCGTTCAATCATTTGAATAACAAAAATAAAATATGTAAAAGTGTTGTTCAATCGATTGAACAACAATCGTTCAATCATTTGAACAGCAAAAATAAAACATGCAAATCCCGGAGGCGGGTGATCTCGTTGTGCGATAGGCATGTGGCTCGTCACATGCGCAGGTGTCAGCCCGGACGAGCCACGAATAACCAGGACGCTGGCACAGTTAATATGCCGGAAGGTGAAGTCATTTGGGTTTTAAGGCCTGTCTATTCGGCATTCAATGCACAACAAAGAGCGAGGATGATGGCGCTCCATAAACTTGAACCCCCTGCCGCTTTCCTGCATTCCCTCAAGCTGTCCGAGCAAACGCTGGCAGAGAAGGAACATTCTCTGGTTCAGCGTAAGATTTCTCAGAGGAATTCTTCTCTGGAGATAAATTGGGAGATGTAGAGAGAAAGGCCCAGAATGAGCAGTCGTCGTGGCGGTTCCAGGGGTCGAGCCGCAACACAGCGGCCAGTCACTTCGCCTACCTCCTCGATGGAAATCACTTCTGAGCAGAATAAGAACCCGAGTAGACTTGCAGGCCGCAGCAATGTGCGTGGGCGGGGAGAAATCATGGATTGTGGTCATGTGGAGCATCCGGCTGTTCGCTATCGGATCCCCTGCACTCTGGAGAACAACACTCTCATTGTCTCAGTCTCGGTGGAACATTGCAGCAGTCTCAGGGGGCAAATGGAAGACCTGGATGTGCCAGTGGTAGACATGCAAGTTCCTCTGGTAGATATGAGGTGGCCAACCAGAGAAGACATTCCCCCAGCCACACAAGTAGCTGATGCAGGCCCCAGTGAGCCGGTGCAGAGGACTTTGCTCTCGGACTCGGACGAATCCCAGAAGCTCAAATGTAAAATGAAGGATGAGCCATACACAACTGATGATGAATAGCTCAGCCATCAATCTGATCTTCGCTGCCGGGAAAGGAACGCAACTCTATGTTCGTCTCTTCTGCTCTCTATGTCTGTTTGTCATTCTATCGGTTTATGGGTCCACTATGTCGGTTTATATGTCTACTGTGTCGATTTATATGTTGTCTATGTCGGAACTATGCACCGTCAAAGGTCGCAATGCTAGTAAGGGTGGTAAGCTGATCCAATTTTTGTAACTGTGCTGCTCTGGAAAGGTCCAATATGGGCAAAATTCCAATCTCTCTGGAGATGCAGGGCCACGGCCCTGATGTAAAAAATGCTGTAATTTTTGATATTTTGTAATATAAATAGCATAGTCTTACGTAGAAAAAAAGAAAATAAATAAAACATGCAAAAATGTTGTTCAATTTATTGAACAACAATCATTCAATCATTTGAACAACAAAAATAAAACACACAAAAGTGATGTTCAATCGATTGAACAATAAAAATAAAACACGCAAAAGTGCTATTCAATTGATTGAACAATAATCGTTCAATCATTTGAATAGAAAAAACATGCAAAAGTGTTGTTCAATTGATTAAACAACAATTTTTCAATCATTTGAACATCAAAAATAAAACATGCAAAAGTGTTGTTCAATTGATTGAACATCAATCGTTCAATCCTCTGAACAACAAAAATAAACACACAAAAGTGTCGTTCAATTGATTGAATAACAATCATTCAATCATTTGAACCAAAAAAATAAAACATGCAAAAGTGTTGTTCAATTGATTGAACAACAATCGTTCAATCATTTGAACAACAAAAATAAAACATGCAAACGTGTAGTTCAATTGCTTGAACAACAATCGTTCAATCATTTGAACAACAAAAATAAAACACATAAAAGTGTTATTCAATTGTTTGAACAACAATCATTCAATTATTTGAATAGCAAAAATAAAACACGCAAAAGTGTTATTCAATTGATTGAATAGCAATCATTCAATCATTTGAACTATAAAAATAAAATACGCAAAAGTGTTGTTCAATCGATTGAACAACAATCGTTCAATCATATGAACAGCAAAAATAAAACACACAAAAGTATTGTTCAATCGATTGAACAACAATCATTCAATCATTTGAATAGAAAACATGCAAAATTATTGTTCAATTGATTAAACAATAATAGTTCAATCATTTGAACAGCAAAAACACACAAAAGTATTGCTCAATCAATTGAACAACAATCATTCAATCGTTTGAGCAATGAAAATAAGACACACAAAAGTTTTGTTCAATCGCCAATGGAACGAAAACTACAACTTTGAAGAAAGAAACACCTGAAACAAAAAAACATAAGAGAAATCAGAAAAGAAACAATAATTTATTTAAGAATAGTAAATAAATAAATAAATTAAGTTACAACAACTATGATGTTATTTCACAAGGGAATATGAATTTGTCAATGGAAAAAAATGATTTCTTGGAAAAATGTTTTTGGCAGTAGTGGAATGAATCTTCAAATGGAAATCAATTCTCCACTTCTTCTATTATAAATATGTTAGGTAATGAATTGGATGAAATTCCTTTGTTTCATTAAAATTTCTTTCAAGAATCGCTCGTTCATAAATTGATCTTCTTTATTCTCCTAGGACCTGCAAAAACACGAGTGTCTACCTGCAATAAAACATTAAATCATGGAAAAAGAGAGGTGATTAGGCTCCCCTAACCCAATAATTATGCACAAAAATAACAAGTAGTTATTGTGTAAAACGAATCCATGGAAAATATAACAAAGTAAAATTAATTTATTACCTCCGGGAGAGGAGTGGCCAATCATGCTAACCTGTATTGTTTTAATCATAACGTCTTTGTTTTTCGTCCAATTTGAAGGATTCCAAAGCCAAATGAAAGTAAATTTAGAGATATAACTCCAATAGAAATATGTCTTTTAAATTTCATGAGACTATCTGTCAAACTTACTTAGAACGACCTGCATAAGATAGTCATTTTCGATTTCCCAACTTAGACCAACAGTTGATATTTTAAGCATAATTTTTTTGTTTGATGATGGATTGAGCTGATTCAAATTGGAAATTAAATTATATTAATTTATTTATCTCCAATAGAAATAGTTTTTGAAGACAATCAGAATTGATGGGTCAAATACTTTAATGAACAACTGGAAAAACAAAGTTTTAAGAGTGTTGATTTAGGATAGACAGTCCGTATTTGGGTCATAACATTCTCATACGATATCAAAATTGAGTGATTCAAATTGAATTGTAAAATAGATTCATAAATGAATATACTGTTGAAACAAGTTTTAAAAATATAGTCATTTAGGCCTCTAAAATGGATTGTCCCAATGCTATTCCTGAGCTGCCTACTAGACACACTGTCAATGTTTTGGTTATAACTTCTTCATTTCAAATCCAAATAGAGTGATTCAAATTGGGTTGAAAATTAGACATCAAGGGATACTTATCATAGAGATAATTTTTAATAATATTTCCATTTTTCCCCTCAAAACATGACTGTTCCGACTGTGTTCTCAGAACTTTCATCAAGCCCACAAGCCAAAAAATATGATATTCAAGCAATTTTTCCAAATTGGTGCTAAAAATGAATATGAATGTTTGTAGAAATGTTATTTTCAATATAATACATTTACATACACAAATAAATTAAAACATTTATCACCGATTTTGATTTCCACAATGTGTTGCAACAAAAACTACTATTTTCACATAATAATAAAAAAATGTATTTATTTATGTTCTTATTTATTTTATTCTATACACTAACCTACTCTGCTTTGAAAAATGAATATGATTACATGTAAGAGTACTTCCAGTAGATCCATTTTCGAAATAAGGCTTCAAGTATGTGCATACCTAAATTTCAAAAATGCATGTTAATAAATAGTAGGGTATGAGCAACCAACTTCCCTTGAAAGGATGGTGTCAAAAATTGTTGAAGTATGGAGTGAGGCTGCAAACAAATGATGGAGTGAAACTAATCTTAAATATATCCTTTAATTTCTTGATTTTCCATAGCCGTCATATCACGAAGTTCTTGAGTTTTTAAAATGGCTTGTTGATGCAGACTAAAAGAAACCTCATTTTCTTCCATAACTTCTACAATTTTTGGATTTGAAACATTCCCAATCTCAATAGAAGTTTTCTACAATGGCACATGTGAGATAGAATAGGTGGGAAGGGTAGATAAATTTTTCATTTCAACACTATAAGCATCTTGGACTGGCTTATTATGATGAGGGTGTGGAATGAGTTGAGAAAAAAATTGTGTAGGGCATGGACGATTTTGATGATGTAGTTGATTGGGTTGTGTGGAGGGTTTTGATAAACAAGTAGGATTTTATCAAAAAGCTGGAAAAGAATATGGATGATGAGTTTGTGCTACAATATGTGGAAGAGTATTCATGTAATCATAAGACGAATCATGCCAAACTTGTAGACAAGATTGGTGGGGCTTATATTGAGATTGACATGGCTGCCCTAACACATGAGTATTCCATAATGGATTATGCAAGTAAGAAAATGGAGAGGAATTATTTTGAACCATACATGTAGGCCATGATTTTCATGGTTTTGACCTTGTTGCAGCTTCCTCATCTCTTTGATATGCTACTTCCATCCTAGATAAGGAAGAGTGACTATCTATGGGATGCTCCTTTTGGAAATGAGGGAAAAACACTTCTTCAATTTTTTTATTTTTCTGAACCTGCAAAACATCCAATTGTGAATTTAGAGAGCTAATAAAATAAATTTTAAAATGTTCAAATAAATCATCGATTTCAACTCCTATATCTCCTGTTCTTGTAGTAGATTTGGAAAAGAAATAAGAAACTTCTCTAGAATTCTTACCAGCCTTAAAGATTCCTATTGAATACTTTATTCATAATTCACAAACATCATCATATAATAACTGAAAAACATCACCTTTTCCCATTAGATTTTAGATTTCTAAAAATTCATCTTTGATTTATTTAAGAATGAGTGTTTTTAAGATCTCTTTTTCCAAATGCTTATGCTTTGATTTTTGAAGGTTGTAATGAAATCACTCTACATAGTCCTCCAAGCTTTCATCTTCCCCTTGTATCATATTGAAAATATCTTCACCGGCCTTGCAATAGTTGTGGTACTTCTTCAAGAATACGTTCTTCATGTCCTGCTATGTTTGGATGCAGTTCCCACCAAGGCTCTTGAACCATTGAAGAGCTGCTCCTTTTAGAGTAAGAGGAAAGACTTTCAACCTTTCATCATTAGTAAAATAATAATATCCTCTACAAAGTACCTCAAACTCAAATAAAAATTTGTCTGGGTCTTCCTTTTCCAAACCATGAAAATTTGGTAGAGAAGATGGGGGAATTATGTGCATTTGTGTCACTCCTCCTAGATATTTGATAGGGAATTCAAAAGTAGAAATGTGAACCATTTCTTACCATAATAGAAAATGTTCTTCATGTGTTTCTTTGAGGCTCCTCCTTCAAATGTTCTTATCAATTGGTTAGTGAAATAGGTGGTTCTTACATCACCACTTGAGTGGAATTATGAGATTTTTTCAAAATTCTATCTCTAAAATTTCTACTTCCATTAGTGCATGCTATATGACCTAAGACTAACTACTGAGGGTAGACCCATCACTACTTCCCCAAGATGCACACATAGGTTCTTACCTTCCGTCTTTAACATTTAGCACTCGCGAAGTCAGGTATGCATCTACAACTAGATATTAGTGTGGTAGTGAAATTTGATTGCCTCCCTGACAAGAGCGCCAAAATGTTGGGTAAAATTAATTGCTTAATAAATAAATAAAACAACTAATCACCTAGACATTAATTATTAACTTGAGGAGCGTCTTTTTATTTCAAGGAAATCAGAAAAATATATGGATAACAATACCAACAGCTAACACTAGTTCTATATGATTGTGTTGTATACTATCAGGCTCATTTAACAAGGAATAAAATGTAAGACTTGAATAAAAAAAACTAAAATTGAAAAGAAGAAAGTAAATGACAAGTAAAACAATTATTCTAGTCACACGACTTGAATCATTGCTAGATTAAACAACTCATTTCTAAATTGCAAATTTAATCTATTGCACTCAAAAAAATTCAAATGCTAATCTAGAGCAGCAAATTAAATGAAATCTAGAAATTGGATGAAATAACAAATCTGAAAAATGCAGCAAACAAAAAATTGGTTCAAAGAAATGAAATTTGCTTTAAAGAATGAGAATTGGAATTCAAAGAAACAATCACATAAGTAAACTAATTTACATGTTCAAGGCAGCACCTCGTCTAAGGTAGTGGGCCCAACTGCCCAAGACTTAGTTCTGCCTTGAGAAATAACTGAGATCAGATTACAAATAATGGATGTATAACTCAATGGATAACTTCCTTCATTAAAACATATGACAAAAATAATTATAGCATAATGAAGCTCTAGGCTTTGCCTCAAATTCAACAATTGTTCATCCTCTCATCTCTTATCTCTTATCTATAATCGTACATCCTATATAAGAATTTTCCATCTCCTATCTGCTAATTATCTCTCATTATTCCCAAATTATCCTCTAGTTCTCTTCCTATTCTCCTCATCCTTCCTCCTATTCTCTCCTTCTCCTCTTTGATCTATGTTTTCATTTAAATATACAAAGAGAATAGGGAAGTTACAACAAAGTTGATTACAAACTGATTTCCATTTCAAATTTGGATTGTACAAAACAAATTTATCAGCAAGATCATATCTGAAAGATCCTTCCATCAACATTCAGCAAGAACAAGTCGAATTTGGTATTGCAATTGGAAGAATTTGTAAAACGACTGCAACAACATATCTGAGAAAATAATCTTCAAATAACCTTCCATTTCTCTTAATACAGATCAAATTTTTGAAAACTGCACATTGCATAACTAACTCTGTCCGTTCTGGACAAAACCCTTGTTTCAGTTTTTCTATATTCTCCTTCATTTGTCCAAAACGTCCAATGCAAAACTATCACTTCTTATTCGAGCGAATTTCTGAGTTGGAATATTTAATTGTGAGTTCGAGATCAAATTTGCAATCTAGAAAAGATCTTGGAGGCTAAAATCATGAGTGATGTTACAACAAAACCATTAGTAAACCATCATTGGTAAAATCATGCATAATAATCATCAATTTGTTAAAAATAAAGGATAAAAATAGTATTTATCCAAAAGAGCATAAATAATTATAAAATAGAATTATATGATAAATTATGATAAATGACGTGATTAAGAACGCTAGAAATGGATGAAATAGGTGTTAAAAAGTGATAATAATAATGAAAAATTAGCGGTCCAACAACTAGCACCATCGACATAACCAACAAATTGTTCCAAAGGTTCAGACATCTGCAATAAATGCAAAGCGGATTACTTAACCTCTTAAAAACTCTAAAATTCACACTGTAACACACACACACACACACAATCAAAGCATATATACAGTGTTTTTTACTACGAAAAATCAAGCATAGTAACGTTTCAAATACAACCCGTTTTGGGGCTGTGACAATGGAGTTGCATCATAATCAACTAATGTGTAAACGTCTTTTGCCAAAACACACTTGAAAATATAGGGGCCCATCCATAATGGTTCAAATTTCCACCCTCCTAATTTATCAGCTTACTGACCATAAAGCAAGACCAGATCTCCCTCTAAGAAAATGTGAGGCTTGACATTTTGATCATATTGTGCCTTAATTCATTTCTTATGTGCTTCATTGGCCAATGAGGCTTGACAATGTGTTTCATTCGGATGGATGAGTTCTAAGAAACATGCTTCTTCATTAGAAGTGTCAGGTAATAGGTCAATTGCAAGTTTTAATGATGAAATTTCACATTGTATGCGCAAGATTTCCTCCAAACCATACACTAGTTGAAAAGGTGTGAATCTAGTTGCATTTCTCACCGAGGTTTGGTAAGCCCACAAAGTTGAGTACAGGATCATGTGCTAGTTTCATTTGTGAACTACTATCATTTGTTGAAGCATTCACTTGAGGATCTTGTTGATAGCTTCAACTTGTCCATTAGCTTGCGGATAATAAGGAGTAGAAATATCATGTGAAATTCCTAACTTGGCAGTTAATTCAGTGATCATATGGTTGCAAAAATGTGAACCATGATCTATAGCTATAGCTTGTGGTACACCAAACCATACAACCACATGGTTGAAGAGCAAATAGCAGCTTTCTTACCACTGTTGTTTAAAATAGGCATGGCCTCAGCCCATTTCATAAAATAGTCCATGGCGACAATAATATAAACATGCCCCCCTGCCGAGGTAGGCTACATGTCATCAAATCAATGCCCCGTTTTGCAAATGGTCCAAAAATGATGATAGGATGCAATGGTGCAGGTGGTAATCGAGTTTTGCACTAAAAAATTTGGCATGAATGACAACTTCTGAAAGCAATAATGCAATCGTTAAACATGTTGGCTAGAAGTAACTAGCACAAAGAATCTTCTATGCGGTAGCATAACCAGATAAATGTCCACCACAAGCACCAGAATGGAAATCATTCAAAACATTCTCAGCCTCATCATGTGTGAGGCACCTTCGTAAAATAGTAATGACACCACAATGGTAAAGGATGTCGCCAATGATCAGATAATCTTTGGCTTAATATCGAATATGTCGTTATTGCGAGTGAGAGGTATCGGGCTGGAAAGTTTATTTTGGAGATAGATCAGTATATCTCCATACCAAGGGTTAGATCATGAAATCAGAAACAAAGACTCATCCAGAATTGATGGTTTCATTATTGAGTCGATATCAATAGAGGGAAGGTCGCAAAGAAGCTCAGAAAATCTACAGATTGCTTTGACTTGGATTTGATGAATTCAAAATCAAATTCCTACAAAATGACGATCCATTTTGAATACTTTCCCTCCAGAAATTGAAATGACGAGATGTATGTCATAGGGTTGCAATCCGAAATGAAAGCGGTCTTTCGGAGTAGGATATAGTGGCAAAATCTCTGTACAAATTGAATGGTAGCCAAAGCTAGATTTTCGACATAAGAGTACTTAACTTTTGTATCATTGAGATTGTGGCTCAAATAATAGATCGAATGTTCAACCCCATATTCTTCTTGGACTAAAACCATAGCAATGGTTGTATCTACAATGACGAGATACAATAAATAGTCGTTTTTATAATGAGGGGCATACATTAATGATGCTTAAATCAGGGTATCTTTGACAGCATCAAAGGAAGCTTGTGCAACCTAATCCCAATGGAAGGGAATTCCCTTTTTCAAAAGATGAGTAAGGCCTTTAGCCATTCCGACATAGTTGGGAATGAACCTCCTTGGAAAGTTAGCCTTCCCTTGGAGTCTCTATAACTGCAATAAATTGAAAGGTGGAGGCAGATCAAGAATTGACTTAACCTTCAAAGGGTCAAGTTGAATTCCTTCTTTAGACACTACGAAACCAAGAAAATGACCAAAACCAACACAAAACAAAAATTTATGTGGATTGAGTCGAATTTTGTAGTGTCAGCACTATAAAAAGATGGCCCTCAGATGTTGCGAGTGATCAACCTATTTCCGTGAATGAGCAGGTAAATCATATAGATAGGGTTGAACAATGTGTTTGATGTCGTGGAAGGCATAATTCATTGCCCTCTGAAAAGTTTCCCCAACGTTCTTCAAGCCAAAAGGGAGTTTCCTATATCCGAATGTGCCCCAGGGACAAATAAAAGTAGTTTTATATTGCTCTTTTATGCAGATATTGATCTGATTATAGCCGGAAAATCCATCTATAAATGAGAATATTTCACATCTGGCACAGTCATCAATTATCTAGTCAATAAATGGAGTGGGATAGTTTTCTTTTTTACAATCATTATTAACATCCCTATAATCAACATGCTCGTATTGTTCCTTGTTTCTTCATGACAGGAACAAGATTGGAAACCAAACCAGTAAGAGGAATGGGGTTTATGAAACCAGCATGCAAAATTTTTTCAATTTCTGCTTTTATGGCAACAACCTTCTTTGGATGAGCACGACGGAAGCGTTGTCGTACCCATTTGACATCAGGATACATTTTAATATCGTGTTAAACTATACTAGAATCAATACCTGGCATTTCCTCATATGACCAAGCAAATATATCACGGAATTCATAGAAAAGAGCATGGTAAGTTTCGAGTTCTGACGGAGAAGATTTTGCAACATGGATGTTTTCTACAATTCCAAGTTTGGTCGAAATATTGATAGAAATGTTTTCTTCGATATTTGATAAGTTTCGTTCAGAATAGACTGTGTCTCTGAATATAGAATTCGAAAGGAAATCAACAATTGAAGGGTGATTTAGCTAATTTGGAATATATTCTATGTGATCTGGAAGATGGGATCAATGATGATAATCAACCCATGGTTATTCTTTTGTCATCACTAATTGGATGATTCCTTCATCAGTAGAAAATGTACGTGAAAAAGGATCATAGGAAGTATCATATTCTAATGAACGATCAACCCATACAATTGGAGATGATGGATTTGGATTTGCCGCACAATCCAAAAAGATTGATTTCTATGCAAGATCAATGGGGCTTAGCGGCATGGTTTCATTATGCATATCAACTTCAGAATTATTGGAAATCTTCCATGAATGAAATGAAGTGGAAAATATCATGTTACAAGTCTCAACTTTTGCAACTTCTGCCATTTGTGATGGTGACAGTAGCAAAAAGGTACCCATTAGGGAAGAATATTTGAAGAGACCTACTCCAACATTCTGAAGAGATATCAGGAGTTCATGAACTAATAGAATGCTTCCAGTTGCCTATGAACTAGAGTTGAAGAAAGCAAGTTGATCAATTACTGTGATTCTGCCTTTGTGAGGGAAAGAGATCATATGAAAGTATGTCAAAACCACAGTGGCCATAGCATAAACCCACGATCTTCCTCATAAAATGTTGCAGTCAAGGTGTCCAACAATGACCTCAACGTCAACAGTTATAGCTTTTCCCCATAGTTCTATCTATAGGTTACTTAAAATTATACAAGGTGTATACATGTGACCGTCAAAAGCTTTTAACGTTGTAGGTGATCATGACAAAGGTGGTGAGCTGAGTATTTTCCAGTAATTCATTGACATGATATAATTAGATGCATCCTTATCAACAATGGTTCAGTGAACGAGTTTATTCAAAGCCTTTACTTGGATCAAGAAAGATAATTGAGTTGGTAATTATGGTGTATAACCTACATGGTTAAAAACCACAAGATTGGAATTTGTTGGATCAATTCCACCAATTGATGACAATAAAGCCTGGTTTTGGGAGGGCCAATTTTGAATCACTTCAAGCATCGACGTAGCAGAAGGTGACTGAGCCAAATATTCTACTATGTTATAATTTTACGCTGCTTGAGCTCGAGGGTTAAATGTAGATTTATGTAGAATCCCTTAGGTGGTTTTATTGTTAACTCTAGTGCAATGGGTGGTGGAATGGAATCAGATGAAGTCGAAGTCAAAGCATTGGGTTGATTTGTACCCTGGTTATTCGACGACGATGATAGATTACCATAATCTTTACTTCATGTAGTCACCAAAACATCAATGTTAGTCTTAGTGGCAGACAACATAATCACTTGTGAAGTGGAAGCATGATCTATAGAAACCAAATGAGTCTATGGGTTTGGAAAAGGGTTTGTCAACACAACGAATGCAGTAGAAGTCTTAAGAAGTTTTGAGACTTCAGAGCAGCGAGGAGAGTCTCATGTAAAGTTCTCCTCATTACGGATTAAACATGGGTAACGAGGTTTCCTAGCCGGAGAAGAGGAATCAGATGATTTCTCTTGAGGGGGAGGATTTTGTTTCTTTTTGGTTTTCCCATTTTCTTGCTTCCGGGTTGATTTTCATTTCTACCTTTATCAGTTGACATGACATTTATTTCAGAAGCAAGTGTATTATCAGATTCACTAGAAGTTTGATTGGAAAAAGAAAGTGTTTGAAAAGATGGTCTACCTACTGTTTGGGTGCTTGAAGAACCAATCACATCGTCACTGGCATGAGAGTCCATACTAGATGGAGGTGGTGGAATAGTAAAAGCTAGTTTGGGTGAATTTGGAATTTTGTCATAGAGCATGCCAAGCTTGGTGTAAATCAAGTCTAAGTATTGGGCACGAGAAATTACTTTCTCTTCAGTGACAACTCCTCCTTTAGCCACATCCTCGGTGATAGATGGAAACAAGGATTTGATAAACCACTCAGCTAAAAGCTGATCACGAACAAAAAATTTTACCATTCGACGATGATGATGCCACTCATGAATATGATTAGAAATGTGAGTAGTAGTAGTATGTTTAAAGTTGGTCAACAATTTTGTTCCAGTTTCATATCTGACGAGTAACTGGGAGTGGGTTAAAAATGTGGTGGCTAAGGATGTAAAGTTGTTAAATGAAGCTTGTGATAATTCAATATACCACTTTGCAGCCGGACCTATAAGCGTTCACTGGAAAAGACGTAGTCTGACTGAACCATCATTCAAAGAGTTGGATGAACACCATAAATGAAAAGTCATAACATGGTTGGATGGATCTTCAACAGGGTTTCCATTGAGCTTAGGAATATCAGAAGGCAATTTTTGAGGAATCACCAGCCACCAAGGTGCATAAAGAATTGGATCATTGGTAAGCCGATTTAAATCCAATAATTCAAGTGTTGCGACAAAAGGCAACTATCGATTTAGGTTAGGTTGAGCGTAACCAGGGTAAGATGGAATTTCCTAGGAAATAGGCCTTTGCATACTAGCATAAGGAATCTGTTGCTGGTAACCTTGATAGGGGTAGGTTTGTTGAGAAAATCTGGTATAAGGTGGTGGTTGGGCACCAGGATAAATTTGTTGTTGTCCAAATCCAACATAGGCTTGTTGACTAGGACCTAGGTAAACTTGTTGTTGACCAAACCCAGCATAAGCTTGTTGACAAAGTCCAGGATAAGTTTGGTATTATTGGAATTGTTGTTGTTGATATTGTGGCTGCCATGGTTGTTGATGTAATGATTATTTCCGACCAATGTAAGTTTGACCAGGTTGTGAATAAATTACACCAATATAAGTTTGAGTCATTTCAGTAAATGGTAAATTGGCCTGAGGTTGTTGGATTCCGGGCACAAACAATTGTTGTACAATGGCCTAAGAAGACTGAGCCTGTAGACCTGAAACTTGAGGGTCAGAAGTTGAAGGACCGTTTTGCAAAGCTTGAGATATAATTAACTGAGCTTGCGACTGCGGTAAAGTCGTAACGACAGACGTAGTAGGTATGGATGAAACAGATTACATTGGTTGTGATGGATACACAAGCCTTGTTTAAATGGGAATTGTAGGCTGCCATTGATAAACAGTCATTCTAGGCTGACCTAAAGACGATGGTATACTACCATATGATTGCCCCCCAGGAAATGGAGGATAAGGAGATTGCACATATTCTTCTCCATATGGAAGTAATCCAGTGTAAAGTGGATACATTAGACGATAACTAGATGGACCAGCTTGATATTGGCATGATGGATCAAACTGTTTAGTATTCGTAAGTGAATAACTAGGTAAAATTCATGTGGATGACATGGGTGAAGACCATGGACTAGAAGCAACACCTGAGTTAGTTCTAGATAATGATTGGTAACCCAGTGAGACAGATGGAACACCGTACAGATGTGACATAGGTTTTGTGGTAAACATCGAAGAAGTAGCAATAGTAGATTCTGCTGCAACTATAACAGATGGTACAACCTGGGATGTTGATTTAGCCATAGTCAAATGACCCAATAAATGTCCTAATGAATCAATGGGAGTTTGAAAGTAAACAGCATCAAAGGGAGCAATAAAATGAGGATAAAGATAAAGCCCGGGTCCAAAACAATTTGGAGTTCTAGGTGTTTCTTCCTCATATTCCTCTTCAATAGAAATCAAACTAGGTGGAAGGATTTCACCATCATGTCTGTAATAGATTTCTGGTGCTGCACTCTATGGTAGAGGGGAAGTCTCAAGAATTATAGATATCTAAGGATAAACCAATCGATTGTTTTCCGGTATGGGAACAACTTCTGATTGTTCAACTTCAAGATCCAAGTGTTTTGGTAAAAGAACATTGGGTTTAGGATGATCTTCTTGAACAACTTCTGGATCGGAAGTAACTTCTGGTTGAATAGATTCAAGTTCAGAATTAATTTCTTGTTGAACAACTTTGGGTTGAGGATCAACTTCCCGTTGGACAACTTTAGTTACCATTTCACTAAGTCCACTTTTAATGTTCTCAATTACTTGTAAAGGTTCCACTTCAATAGCAAATGTACCAATAATTGTAGGAGTAATTGGGGTCACAATACTTACTAGTATAGCTGACTCTGGTAATTCAGATGAAGAACTAGAAGTTTGTGATGTAATGGACTCACTTAAACGAGACCGCTTTTGCCGGCTAGGTGTAGCTTCAGGGGGTAAAGGTGGTTTACTCACTATCCTCCGTGAACAATAGGGTAAAGGTTGATGTTCCTTCACGATTGCTGATTGATTTTATTACAAAAATAAATAAACAAAAAGAGGGTAATCTAGGCAAAAGGATTACCAAACAACTATGAACTGCAATATACTCTCTCAGTAAACCAAGGACTTAACATACATGCAAGCAATCTCCCCGAATGTTGTGTTTGGTGTATGACAGTGTATAAGGTGGCCGACTGAGTTACCTAAGGATGGATAAAAACCTAATTTAGTCCTCTCATATTTACCCAAAAGCACGTGGAGGCCCAATCTATGTTAGTGCTATCTAATGTGAGACCATACAGTTAGAGCATTCCTTTATACTTTTCATATTATAACACCTCCCTATATACCCGAAGGTACATGGACGAGATACAATGTACTTATGTATGTGGAATGAGGTATCACACTCAAAATGTATCGCAGACAATTAATGATAGCTACTATGTTTTACGATGCCGAAACACGTCTCTAGCCTAGAACCTCTACATGTTATGCGTTAAGTTGCATTGCTCCATTTGGTTAATTGAAATAACTTTTAAGTTGATCTTGTTTAGGAGTTTGTCTTTCAGGTTCACCACATGATGTCTTTGAAATTCCTAGAATGCAACTATGATGAGAAACATTCTTTTCATTTTATTTGAACAATGAAAACCTTAACTAAAAGGGATAGAACAATCAAAATCATTAATCAAAGAGAATAGAGCAAATTTAATGCAAATTTCCCTATACTATTCCTACAAGCACACACAAACCTCTAAATGCATAATGCATATTTTTCTTTTCATTTCCCTTAATGTTTAGATGAACAAAAGGAAACTAAATGCACAAAAAATCAATCAATACTTTTCGCAAGAAACGAAGACTTTACGATGCTTCCCTTTCGGAAAATACTAATTGATTATAATATAGCTTTAACAACGAATTGATAATGATAAAGAAATTATTTAAGAAACACTAAACAATCAAAGCCAAAGTAGGGCTGGGAGAAAAAATACAAACTGATTTCAGAACCATAGAAAACATTGATCTTTTAGCAAACAAAAACAAAAGCAAATTCGGAAAAATCAAGCAAAAGGTGGGTTTTTTAGCCTAAGAGGGATCAACATAGGCTAGAGTGGGAAACAGTGCGTTGTAGTGCATTATCTCTAAGCTAAGGCTGTTGTGCAGTGCACTATGTCAAGACCAACACCGCGCTCATAACAATGTAAACTTTGAAATGGGAACCCATACCGTTACCTGTTTTGTAGAGATAGAAAAAACGTGACCCGATTCCGAAAATGGGTTATGTAGAACACACGTGTTTTTTAAAGTTTAGTTTTTGGCACTATAATTTTTTTTTTATGTACATTGCGTTTTATAATGGTAGTGTTTTTTATGCTGATTTAAAAACGTGATAATTCTGCACCAGACCCTTTTTTTAAAAGGTTTTTTTTTTACTTTTTTAATTTTCTAATGTATGAAATGTAAATAATTATTTTCTAAACTTAATAATTTTTGAAGTGGTCTTTTTCTTCATATTTTCTTGCTTTTATTTTAATTTTATTTTTTTTGTAGTGAGGTTTTTATTGTTTTTCATATTTAAAGAAGAAGGTCGATATTTTGAATTTTCTATATTCTACATATTTATACATCGTTAATTAATTTTTCAATCCACAATAAATAATTGTTTCTAAAAAACAATATTTTTTAACAATGGACATAAAAATAGCCATTTTTAACATAAATATAATTAAAAAACTACACATTTTGATAATTGTTTGCTACAATTGACATGCGAAAATCACAATTTTGATACGAAAATTTTAACTAAAAATAGTTAAATAATAGATTTTTTTTGAATTTCATGTCAAAAAAATAATAATAATCACTTTTTTTTTTCAAAAAATAATGGTTAACTCAAAAATTAATGCAAAAATCACATGTTACAAATATTGAATGCATAACAACCTTAATTGAGTGTATATTCTTCTCATAAAATGTCAAAGTCAAAACATTGCAAGTATAACTACTTAATAATTACAAAAAATGACCTTGATTTCCAAGCATAACTTAAATTTAATCAACAATGTCACGTAATCCAAACTCTTCGTCCTTTAGAGTTTCATCTTCTAATGGATCTTCCATGTCTACGAATCTCCTAATGTATGTCTTTCCAAACATCCCATGTAATGGTGGTTGAGGTTCCTTTGCCTTTTTTGCCACACGTGATTCACTAAAGTCCCCTTTCTTCAACCCAATTTCTTACGTTGCATCTCGAAGAAATTGAAGAGCATTAATTCTTTGTTGAATGTAATTGCATTGTAATGGATCCTTTTCAATTGCGATGCAATTTCTTCCTTTTTGAAGGCAGCATGCTAGTGTTGTACCTAATTATCAAGCACAATAATGAAGTAAATTAGTACAATGACATATTAATTAAAAAAATAACATATTGAAATTCAATTCTATATAATAAAACTTACCTGAGCCAGAAAATAAATCTAGAACCCAATCTCCTTCATTTGAACATATGTCTATAAGATAGTTAATCAATAATTGTGGTTTTTGATAAATGTTAACTATCTCTCCTTTTGCTTCTTTGTCTTCATATGTTAGTTTTCTCACAACAACATCATAACTCAGTATTTGGCTATGACTCTTTCCGTCCACCTGATTAAAAATCATAGACATATAGCTATCATCTTTTAGTCAACTATCAGTATGAATGAACTCACAATCATTTATAAATACTTGATCGTCACAGTTAAGAAGATTTGACTTTTGCCTGTAACATGAAATAGTAAAAGTTCAATCAACTTGTACATAAATGAATTTTTCAACATTAATCAAATATACATTCTAAACGTCTTATCATGTAAGCTGCATCCTTGAATTTGTTTTCCCTTTGAAGCTTGACAATATCATTGCCAATTGTGTGTCTCAATGAAATGTCACAAATCTCCATAATGGTGACGATGTGACTTCTACAAATCCCGCAACCACTTTACTAAGAGATTGATAAGTATAAGGGTCGCTATCATAGTCAATATTTGGAGTATTGAAAGCATGGGGAATATCTGCAATAACTAGGGAATACTCCCTTTTAGGTATGAGTTTAGCAATGTCTTCACAGTCGCCTTGTATTACTTGATATTGGACAGTGTCTAGCCCATTCCATATGAAATGTGTAAGAGTTGGATCAAGTTCAACATTCTTAAGACATTTCTTCCTCAGTCTTTTAGTCTTTATTTTTTCAATAAAGGTTCTGAAGCTAGTTGGTGCTCCATTATCATCCTTCTTCATCTTTTATAAACTAAACAAATATATGTGTAAGTTATAAATTAAAAATAGTACATATATCAATAAAAATGAATGTGTAAATCAAGATACCTTTTTAAATGCAAGATAAAAAGCTTTTAATGTTGATGTAGAACTTGAATCTGGATAGTTGCGTACGACATCATCCCAACTATCTTCATTCAACAATCTAACCATTTGTTCTTGAATTTTCATGTAAACTTTGTGACTGCATAAATAAAGTAACAAAAAGTCAATATAATGATATGTATAATAAATACTACCAAGAACAACATGTTTTATTTAAAAGAAAATTATAATCTAGAAATAAATAAAAATAATTCAACAAATTTACTTTTGAAATTCCTCAGACATTTCCTCCAATGATAATTCCCCTGACTTCACATGAGATAATATTATTTTGACAATTTTTTCATCTTTCACTCCTTGCATTGCTCTCCAAAGTGTGATAGTCATATCTTCTAGAAGCTGCTTCAAGTCAGGACCTGATTTATTACCGCCACATATCAATGGCTTAGACTTTTTGACCTTCTAGTTTTTAATACCAATGTTTTCCCACATGCTAAAGATCTCATGAATCAAGTTCCAAACATCTCCAGTTCTAAATTCCAATTGGAAAATGTTATCAACATCTCTAAATATATCACTAGGAATGTTGCGTTTTCCACCTTTTTAATTAGGTTTCTCTTCAATTTGATAGCCTATATCCATACAACATTCCTTTCGGAAATCTGCAATAACATTTATCCTATCCCCACCACATTTTTCTTGAAATTCACTATGAATAAATCTAACCCTTTGGATGAAAGTCATAGACATCCTATATTCATTATCTGAATTATGATCCCATGCCACTAACTTTGCTTCTGTATCTGATAAACTAGCATAAATGATATATTTCATTGTTTCAAAACGTGGGTTATTGGGATATTCCTCCATCAATTGTCTTTGAGCTTCTACAGAATGGTTCCTCCCAAGCACATAATAATTGTATTCAAAACATTTTGACATATCAAATGCTTCTTTATTGGGAACTTGAACTGGATCAACAAGAAGCACATAATTAACCACATGAGCACATGGATTATACCTCATCAATGTCTTCAAGTTGTGAACATGCTGATGGTGTGGCTTTTTGACTTGATATTGACATTGTCCTTCACTTGCCTTATAGGTTTGTCTAACATTAAGCTTAAATGTATGACCACGATCAATTAAGTTTTTCTTTGTCAAATTCTGTCGAATAGAATTTTGTTTTGTTTTGATAATCCCATCCTCTAAATCAGCTCCTGGTGTAATGATTTCTCTGCTTTCTTTTTAAGTTTCACTAGGTTCTTGACTGCTGGTAATGAATACTTCAAAATCTTCAACTTTAATTTTCTTCATCATAACATTCTCAACAAATTTATTTTTGGGCATTGTTACTTTTGGTCTTTTACATCTCTTCTCAGTTCCAATGTCATCTTCAGTAATGGTAACATATCCTTCACTATCAGTTTCAACTTCATCACCCTCAAAAGTAACTTGTTTACCCTTGGTAGATTTATCCACTAGAGGCCTTTTTTTCTGATCCTTTGGATGTAGTTTTGTAGCATCATCAATTATTACATTTTGTTTATTTTCCATATCTTCTTCTGACATTGAATAAAAAATGCTGACAACTTTCATGATATCATGTTATATGAAATGAATGCCTGCCAACCTAATTCAACAACTTTCAACAAAATTATGCCAAACAAAATATCATATGTGAATAAAAACAAAATTAAAGAAATATAGTGAGACACTTTCAAGAAAGCAAAATACAAATATAAATAACAATACTTACAATGTTTTGTTTCATCTCATTTACGATTTGTTTACACAACTTTGTAGATACCTCTCTCGTGTCATACAATGAATATGTTAGTCGATATTTAATCCTTTCATGTGACTTGGGAGCTTTTGTAAGTATGTAAACAACTTCAGTGTCTGGTACCGAACACATATCTATGACTCTTCCCATCAGCTCAAAAATTCCATTTTCATTCGGTATATCAGTATATAGATATATGTTCAAATTTTGGCTTTCTCTTTCTGTCACATACCAGAATCTTGATGGGAATTTCACCTCTTTTGAATTCTTCTAGTCTGAAATCATCTTCTTATCATTTGAGGCACTTGAAAGATTTGTAGCCATGAGCTTAGGTGGAGTTCATTGACCAATGTTTTATGAAGATGCACCTTTAAGTGTCTTTGGTCTAGACATATTCACAGAAATCTTCTTTGATGCCATTTTCCTGAAAAATAGAAACACATAAATTAGTAAACAACGAAAACATATTAACTTAAATCCACAATGAAAATATATCCTAAATTTTTAATTTGTATAATCAAATAACTAAAATTAAAAAAATATTAACATTAAGAAATGGCAGAAACCCACTGACACCACCCCATTCATCTGCGGAGTAGCAAGTGATTTCCCCACCCCTTACCCCACATACCCCCCTACCCCTCTTCCCCCTCAACCTACCCATGTAACCCCACCCCGCAATTGGACGACCATCCAACTACACCCTTATTCCCCTTCCACACCTGCCCCCTACCCCCACGCCACCCCACCCCCCAACCACTTCCCCTCCATGCCCCCCTCCACCCCCTACCCCTAGCCCACAACCCCCATGCCACTCCACCCCCTTACCCCCCTCCCAAACCCCCAACAGCCTACCCCCTTCCTCCCCAACCGAGCCACCCCACCATGCAATCAGACGGCCACCCCAACCCACCCTTACCCCCCTTCCACCTATTCCCACTACCCCCCTCGCCCTCGCCCCCAACCGAACCACCCCTCCCCCCAATCAGACAGCCACCCCACACCATCATTACCCCCATTCCCCTAACCTGCCCCTCCCTCCAACCCCCCCTCTCCCCTACCTCCTTAAACCCCTAACCCCTACCCCCTCTCCCTCGACCCTCCCTCCTACCCCCCTAACTCACCCCTTACCCCCCTTTCCCCCAGCACTCCCTCTCACCCCCCTTCCTACCTACCCCCTCTCCCCCTCTCCCTCGGCCCTCCCTCCTACCTCGCTTCCCTACTCGCCCCTCACCCTTCCCTCCCCCCCCAACCCCCAACCCCCTCCCCAGCCTTGACCCCTCCACTCAACCGCCCTACTCCACCCTCATTCTATCCCCACCCCTTTGCCCCTACCCCCCCCCCCCCCAACTCCACCGCCTAACCCCCTACCCAGCCCCCCAACCCCACCCCCTTACCCTACCCGGCCCCCCAACCCAACCCCTTTACCCCCATCGACACCCTCACCTCACCCCCCTACCCGGCCCTACACCACACCCCCTTACGCTACTTGGCACCCCCTCCCGACCCCCCTACCCGTGCCCCCCCTTGGCCCATACCGCCCTCAACCTCACCCCCTTACCCTACCCATCCACCCCACCCGAGCCCTTACCCTACCTGGCACCCCCACCAGACACCCCTACCGATGTCTCCCCCTTCCCGACCCCTACCCACCCCTCCCCCCTCCCCAACCCGCCCCTCCTCCCTTGGCCCCACTCCCCTCCCTCCTCCCGCTACCCCTCCCCGACCTGCCACTCCCTTGGACCCCCTCTCCTCCCTCCTCACCCCTCCCCAAGTCACCCCTGCCCCTCCCCCTCCCCCACCCACCCCTCCCTTGGCCCCCCTCCCCTCCATCCTCCCCCATCCCCAACCCACCCCTCCCCCTCCCTCGGCCCCCCTCTCCCTCCCCCACTCGCCCCTCCTCGCCCTCCCCCTCCCCCACTCGCCCCTCCTCGCCCTCCCCCTCCCCCACTTGCCCCTCCTCCCCCTCCCCCTCCCCCACTCGCCCATCTCCCTCCTGCCTCCCCCACCTGCCCACTTCCGCCTCCCTCCCTCACCCCCGCTTCCCTCCCTCATTCCCCTCCCTCACCCCCGTCTCCCTCCCTCCTCCCCTTCAGACGACCACTTGGGCAGGCCACCGGGGTGGTGCGGGGTGGGGCTTGGCCGTCCACCCCGAGCCACCCCAGTGGCCCGCCGACGCGCCCAGGTGGCCGTGCGAGGGGGCAAAGGTCGGGAGGCGGGAGGCGGGGGAGGGAGGGGGAGAGGGATGGGGAGGAGGAGGGGGGAGGGACGGGTGGGGGAGGGAAGGGAAGGAAGGAGGGGTGGGTGAGGGGGGAAAAGGGGGGAAGGGGAGGTAAGGGGTAAGGTGAGGGAAGGAAGGGGGAATCAGGGGGCAGGGGGAGGGGAGAGGGAGGTAGGGGGGGACGAGGGGTGAGGGGGAGGGAAGGGGGGCAAGGGGTAGGGTGAGGGGGAGGGAACGAGGGGGTAAAGTTTGGGGGGGGGAGACGATGGGAGGCGGGTGAGGGTGAGGGGAGGGGGAAGGAAGGGGGGACGAGTGGGGAGGGGGAGGTAAAGGGAAAGGGAGGGGGGACGAGGGGTGAAGGGGAGGGAAGTGGGGGAAGGGGTAGGGGGAGGGGGAGGGAATGGGGGGACAAGGTGGGGCTGGAGGGGGCGACGAGGGGTGAGGGGGAGGGCCAGGTAGGAGGGTGGAGAGGGGAGTCAGGTAGGGGGGTGAGGGGAGTCGGGTAGGGGACAGGGGGGGCTGGGTGGAGGGAGGGGGGTGGCTCAAGGGGGTGAGGTAGGGGGCTGGATAGGGGTGAGGGGGCAGTGAGGGGTAGGGAGGTCGGGTGGGATAGGGATTGAGGGGTGGGAGGGGGGTTGAGGGGTGAGGGGGAAAGGGGTGGCTGAGTTTGGGAAGGGGATCGGAAGGGTGTACGGATGGAGTGGGTGGCTGGCCGATTGCAAGATGCGGTTTCCCTGGGCCCACCATGGTCATGGCGGATATATTTGTTAATTTGGTTGACAAAAAATTTTAAGTTTAGAAAAAAATGAATCTGGTGGCTAGTCGATTACAGGATGGGGTTGCCCTAGGCCCACCATGCTCATGGTAGAAATATTTGATAATTTGGTTGACAAAAAATTTTAAGTTTAGAAAAAAAATCTACTTCGTTAAACTAATTTAATATGATAAATTTCAAGGAAAAAATTTAACTGACCATTCAATTGCGAAAATTCTTCATTGAATATGTTGTTGATCCCAATGTAGCTACTCCACAAATTCGATCCAAGTCTTTCAACGAACCTCAGAAAAACTTGATGTAATGTAAGTAATAGTGATAATGGAATATATAGGTTAAATTATGGAGATGTTTTACCATACGGTGAATGCGGGAATTAGTTTTAATAAATTTTAACATGTTAATTTTTTTATGGAGAGGAATGACAATATGATAAAGTGGACAGTATGGAGTTGTTTTACAATGGGGTGAATGTGAGATTAATTTGTTTCAGAATGTATTATTAAAAATAAAAAAAAAAACATTCAATTGTTTGGTAAATATTATATACTTTGACTATTAAAATAATTTAGGTAGAAGTTGTAGTTTATAATTTTAACTTTAATGATTTACTTCATAAAAAAATTTAGTTTACATTTTTCATTAAATTATAGAATAAAATAATGAAGTGAAACAAATCTCACAAACTTTTAGGAGGGAAATATTTTCGCGAAATATTTTGGGAGGAAAATTTTTGGAGGGAAATATTTTCACGAAATGTTTTGGAGGGAAATTTTTGGAGGGAAAATTTCATTCTCTAAGCTATATAATATCTTTAGGAGACTCTCCATTTGTATCATCCAACATCTGCTATTTGAAAGGGATGGATTGTCCTGATAGTGAAGTTTCGATTTATACAGCATCAACATCTTCATCACGTAACAACTCTATTCATATGGATGAATATAGCGGGAATTCTTCCACTATGAATAGAATTTCAATTCTTCCACTTAGTCATGATCCTAAGGACTATGAGAGTAACACTGATGAAAGAAGGGATAGATAATTTCAAATAAATAAAGAGTCACAGATTCCACTTAGTCCGAATTCGAAGGACTATGAAAGCAGTAGTGATGATGAGCTTGATGACAAATTTCAAAAGAAGAGTCTCATGGTGTCCACTTAGTCCTAATTCTATGGACTATGAAAGCAACAGTGATGAAGAGCATAATGGTGAAGTTCAAAAGAATGGAGTGTCATGGTGTCCACTTAGTCCTAATTCTAAGGACTATGAGAGCAACAGTGTTGAAGAGCATGATGACAAATTTCAAAAGAATGGATTGTCACAGTGTCCACTTAGTCCTAATTCTAAGGACTATGAGAGTAGCAGTGATGAAGAGCGTGATAAGGAATTTGAAAAGAATGGAGTGTCAAAGTGTCCACTTAGTCCTAATTCTAAGGACTATGAGAGTAGCAATGATGAAGTGCATGATGATGAATTTCAAAAGTATGGAGTGTCACGGTGTCCAATTAGTCCTAATTCCAAGGACTATGAGAGCAGCTTATATGAAGAGAGGGATGATGAATTTCAAAAGTATGGAGTGCCATGGTGTCCAGTTATTCCTAATTCTAAGGAGTATGACAACAACAGTGATGAAGAGGGGGATGATGAATTTCAAAAGAATGGAGTGTCATGGTGTCCACTTAGTCCTAATTCTAAGGATTATTAGAGCAACAGTGATGAAGAGCACGATGATGAATTTCAAAATAATGGAGTTTCACAATGTCCTCTTAGTCCTGATTCTAAGGACTATGATAGCAACAGTGATGAAGGATAGGATGATGCACTTCGTCCTAATTCTAATGAGTATAAAGGTAGTAGTGATGAAGGACAGGATGATACACTTAGTCCTAATTCTATGGACTGTGAGAGCAGCACTGAAAATGCACATGAGGAAGAATATCTAATAAACATTGAGTCAAATTTTCCATTGAGTCTGAATTCTATGGACTATGATAGCAGCACTGAAGAAGGGGAAGATGAAGAATATCCTCCAAGTGAGTGTTTGAAAAGCACAGTTGATCATAGTGTGGATAACATTCCTCTTAATGATGATGAAAATCCTTATACAAATGATGATCTAATGATGGAGATGTTGCCAAGAAATATTATATCGAGGAGTAGGAGCAGAACTTTTCATATCAATGCAAGATGTTCTAGTTATACAAGGGGTAGAGCAGAATACCTGACAAGAAGAAGTTCTATCAGCACACTCATTTCAAGTGAATGTTGCCAAAAAGATTGCTTGAAACATATGGATTTCAAATTTGCATTAGAGAGTAGGAAGAGATATTTGTCAATGAATAAAAGCATGCAAAATTCATATTTAGTTGGGTGCATGCAATCTACATTGTTAGGTTATGATTATCATATTAAGACTTTATTTATCTGTAGAAAAGCTTTCAAAATGTTTCATTCGATTGGGAATTTTTGTCTCTTGAGAATTCAAGAAAATTTGGAAAAGGATCCCACATTTTATTCTGAAGTACGTCATAAAAGACAGTTTGGGCCATTATCAAACACTACAATGTCATGGATGAAAGATTTCTTTTCAAAGCATGGAGAGTGTATGCCAAATAGAGAGACAATACATATTCCAGATGATTTTTCAAGACATGAAATCTACAACTTATAGAAAGAATATGTAGATGGCGCTGAGGGACATGGCCAGTTTATTACATATCAATATTTTGTGAAGATATGGAAGAAAGAATTCAACAGTGTCCGTATGCCTAAGAAGACAAGGATGGGGATTTGCAGTACATGTGCTTCTCTTAAATCAAAAAGGGACAAATGTGAAGGGTCAAAAAGAGGTAGGCATCCATAACTTTAACTTTTAAAATTGTATATTCATCAAGTATGAAAACATATTTCTTAATGGCTTTCTTTCATGTTGTGTACATTCAATTGTCAAAGAGCTTTAGGAGCATCACAAACAACAAACAAATGAACGGAAAAAGTTGTAAAAGCATCGAAAGAAGTGTTATGATAATCTGAATAAATATTTGGGTTTGATAATTGATGGTATGGACCAGAAGAAAACACTTTTACCACATTTTGTTCGCACACCCAAAAATTTACAGGAGGAAAATTTTATTCAGTATCACTTGGTCGGTTGTATGATCCTCAATGGGAAAATGTTGCCAAAGGTGTACTTCGCAGCTCCAAATATTCATAATGATGCAAATCTAACCATAACCATAATTCATGATGTGCTTTCTCATTGGTTTGGTAATCTTCCTGAAGTTTTGTATCTACAATTGGATAACACTTGCCATGAAAACAAAAATCAGGTTGTTTTTGGATATCCAAACATGCTTGTTGAATTGAGAATTTTTTAGAAGGTAAAGTTTGGTTTCCTTCTTGTTTGGCACACTCATGACCATATTCATTAGATGTTCAGTCGTTTTTCAATCACATTGAGGAGGAAGGAAGCTCGGAGGTTGCCATCATTAATTGAATGTATTAAGAAATCATACATACGAGAGCCTACTTTTGATGTGTTGGAAGAAACTATTGACATGTGAAGGTTTATTATGGGATCATATGGTGAGGGGAAATGCATTGAACAACTTAATGACATTATCTTCCAACATCAATTTCGTATCAAAAAAATTGCTGGGAAAACACTAATACGGGGCAAGAAGTATTCAGCTACTACAGAATGGGCACTGTCATCAAGTTTGCAATTTTTTAAGTTCATTCCAGATCATCCAATATTTGCATCAAAAATATTGTTATTACAATCAGTTGGTGAAGTTCATAATGCACGCAAACAAAACAGAGATATAAATTATTTAGATCGCCTAGAAGAAATTAAAAAATGTATTAGATATACATATGAGTACTTTGACATTGCTGATTCAGTTTGGTGGGAGTCATTTTTCAATAATCAAAGTAAAATCATTTCAACAAGAACAAATGAAGATATACCTTTGAAAAATCCATTTATTTGGCCACAAAATGTGTCAAATGCACATGAGGAAATAAACATTGTTGAACAGCAACAATCTCAAGGTATTATCAATTCCTCACAGGTAGAGGAAAGAGAGATGTATATTGGTTCCAGAAGATCTCGTGCACAACGTCAAGTCATGGAAGACCTTTACAGGGGTTCAATACAGGATATTAAGGAGGGTTGCATGATCGCAGTGCTAGCAGATGGATATCTCAATGGCTATCCATTCTAGGTTGCTAAAGTTATAAAGGTCTTTACAGAAAATGAGTATGTTACAAGTGTTGAAGTACATTGGTATGCCACAAATACACACCCATTCAATGGTGTGTATAAGCCAGAGATGGTAGTTGACAAAAAAATGGCGGAAAGAGAAAAAGAAAGGGTACGAATATAAATCATCACCACACAGACATATTGAAATTGGAGGATGTTGACATACTTGTTTATGACTTCAATTTAACAAAGAGGGGAGCTCTTCGCTTCAAGACGATAGAGATTCTGAAAAGGTTGTTACCAGAAGGAACAGTCTTGAGATGGGAGTCTGTTGAAACGAGTTGTAGATCTAGACGAATTTTGACCTAAAATGATGGGCATGCATGTGGACTCAGATGGGGCACTAGTTGATGAAAGAGAAGAATATGGAACATCTTCATCAGCATCCAGTCACTCATCTAAAGATGTGAATTATGATGGTGTGCAAGAAAATATGAGTGATTTTGAATAATTGTTTAAGACAGTTTATCTAACTATTGTATGCATCGTATCTTGAAATGAAAATTTTTATTTCCATATGGTGTTAAATGAGAAGTTATTAGTCATTTTTATGTTGTTGGATTATTCTATTAGCATTTTTTTTAAATTTGGAAGATTGACCTTAAAAAAAAATCGTCATTCCAGTATAATCATTTTTTCTTTTTCAAGCTATATTTCGCACGAAAATTTTATTTCCACTGCCATTTTTAAAACATGTTCAAAATTTTCCCTAAAAAAAAACCATCATTCCAGTATACACACTTTTCGTTTTTAGCACTTTTTTCGATGTTTTTTTGGCGTTTTTTCGCCAGAGTTCCTGTTTTGAGTTTATAGTTCCCTTTTCAAAGTTTACATTGTTTCATGCCAGAGAGTCAAATCAAGAGACATTCAAGAACACTTTTTGACCAAAAAGACTTCAAAATGACTAAAAGGATATCGATGAAATCAAGTAAAGTCTACTAGGATGTAATATGATGAGGATAAACTACCAGGAACGATAGTCGTCCTGAGTTTGGTAGCCAATTTTTTATATGGAATTTGCATCTACGGATAGACACATTTTCCCTATTAAAGTGGGTAGCTACACTTAGAACAATAGAAAGAAAGTAGTTTAACCCTTTCCTATAGTAGATAGATGAGATGAAGGAACTTAATTGCAGTCTTTCCCTTCCTTGATCTCCTTTGAATTTCTCCCACTTGAACCGAATCTGCTCAATTGGTACCTGTGTCAACAAAAATAGAAACAAGAAAGATCAAAGAATACATGATCTATCTACTATAAACCAATGGAATCGAAGACATTGAAAAACATAATCATCATAGATATGAACAAGAATATGAGAAAAGGAAGAAACAACTTTATTAATGTAGAAGGACGAGTTTCACCCAATACAGTTTGATCCGATGTCACTCCTCCAGCTTTAGTCCAACCCTCATCACACCAAAACCACACCAATCTAGTGGCATAACATTACTTGACATGAACTCAAATCTCAAACCAACAATATTTCCTTACAATCTTCAGATTATAGCCCCCTGATCACTATGATGAGTGCTCAATTTATAGGGAAATGCAGGTGGTTTTGTAATAAATTGGGTATTGAATGGCCTTCCAAAATTATAGTTAGTTTCCATGGAGCAAGGGATGAGATGATAGGAGGTTAATTGATCCATAGCCTATCCAGATTCGAGCTCAAAGGATGAGATAAGGGATGGGATCCTTCTAGAATGATCTAGAATCAAGGAATATTCCTAGAACCCTATGCAAATTTCGCTGATTCTCACTCAGCGTAGGTCAAAGAGGACCTAAGTGCACTACAGTGCAGGCCTGAATGGGCCTGCCTACTCTACAGTGCAATTACCGCTGACCAAGGTTGTGTTGGTGTCCTAAGGAGGAATTTCTAGCAAGGCTTCAGGCTAAGAAACTTTCATGGATGGAAGCATTCAATATGATGACTTGTCTAGGGTATGTACCAACTGAATTAGGGTTTGATGAGCCCTAATTGTACTGATTTGAATGTTGGGAGTGATGTGCCCAAATAGACCTATAATAACATATCTCTGTGTTGGCATGCCAACTTCTTTGATTAGCCTGCACTCATTCCTTTTCAACTAAGGGGGTCTCCAATACCTCCATAAGTTTGTGCTAGAGGTACTGCTCAACCTCAACTATGTCAAAGTGATTTTCCTTACAATGATTTCTTCTTGTTTCAGGGCAAATCTACATTTCTCCTCTCGCTGTATTTTTCTCCTTGTTTGTGAAATCATCTTCAATAGAAGAAAAAGGTAATCATGTCTTAAATTCCATGCAACATCTTCCATGGCACACCTCATAGACATTAAATATTTGTTGGTCCTTTTACTATCTTGAATAGAATTGAAATCTATCTTAGAAGAGGGGCCTTTGCTCTATCATGCGTTGAGTCTCATCCAACACCACAAATTTTTTCATCATATAACCAACAATGGCATCATGTCCTCCTCATCAAGAGATCAATCATAACTGAGAGGAAACCTTATTGGTACCTCGAAACATGTTGAAAATGGTAACGAGAAAGGGTTTCTTTGACTTATTCCTTAGTCAAAGAGACATCAATGAGTTCTTCCTTAGCATGCTCGAGTTTCCTAAGAATTAGGACGAGTGAGAAGCAATTCAGCTAATGTGCAAATGTGCAAGATTTAGTTATTTTTGTCTAGTGTGAATTAATTTTGGATAATGACAAGTGACAACTCACTATATCTAGATCGAGACATAGGATAAGTTGCATGAGCCACTTCAACTTAGTTAACAACTCAATCACCAATTTGAATTTCCAGAAATAGAACTTCCCAAATTTATCCATTCAATTTGCTTAAAAGGGGGAACGAAGGCACAATTTGTATCATAATTGTATGCACAAGATTTGTGTGTGATCTTGTGAGAGATAGAACAAGCCAAGGAGAGGCTTGTGTGAGTTGATAGAAGGAATTTTTCCTTGTGAATGCACTAGAATTTAGGAGCTAATTCCTAAGAAATAGGAGCAGCTCATGCGCTAGGAAATAAAGGCTTATCTATTGGGTTTGCATAAGGAATTTAGAGTAGAGGAAATCCAAGGAAAGAAGGCAACAAAGATCAATGTTCTTGCAAGGGTTTCAGGCTTAGAACAAGCAAGGAAGACAAGTGTGTTTTTTGATTGAAACAATTGTGTTGTAAGAGATATATTACTTAATTTCTATCAATAAAATTATCAATCAAGAAAAGGGTTTTCCTAGTTGGGTTCCCTAAAAAAATTGTGTTGTTAAATTATGTGATTGTGTATTTATTTCTATTCCTATTTTGTTGCAAACAAGTAGAGAAATTTTGTGTCTTGTGAATAGAAACTAGTTTCTAGAATTGTTCATTAAGAAGTTGAAAAATTTCGAGGAAATTATACAAGGTATCAGAGTAGTGAATAAGATAAACTTCAGCACAAAAGAGATCATTTTTTTGTTGGAGAATAGAGATCAGAATTTTTAAGAGAAGTTCCTTATATAGGGAGAATGTCGTAACAAGGACTAAGAGTTTATCACTATCTAGGGGGAGCATCAAACTTCATCTCTTGGAAAGAGAGGATCACAATTGTAATGGAATATATTGGGGTGGTATAATATGTCAAGCAGGCAATAAGACCACCTGAAGATCCCCAACAATTGGCCCAACATACTAAGAATTATTCAAACCTAGGAGGATTATTCTAGAAGGGGTCAAAGATCATATAGATTCTCCTCTCCATGAGAAGAAGACAACATTTGAGATGTTCGATGCCATCTTACAATTATATCAGAGTACTAGTGATACCAAGAATATTTCTCTTAAGGAGTATATGGATGAAACAAGGTGATCCCATTGTCACATATATTACTAGGTTCACTCAAGTTTGAGATGAACTAGGTAGCGTGGGTAAAGTTGTTTCTGATCATGACCATGTGAGTCATTCCTTACTTGGACTTCATAAGCCTTAAAAAGGGTTATAGGATGATGTTAGTGGGAGAAATAACTTTCTCGAATGGGAAAGGTTTTGGACTAATTGCATAAAAGAAGAGATCCAAAGAGGAACCATAGAAGGGAGATCAGTCAAGACCGAGGATGGGGATAATTTTTCTCTTGTAGGTAAAGCTAAGGGAAAGAAAGGCAAAGGGAAGGGTGAATCTAGTCAGAAAGGTGACAAGAAGAAGAAGGATCTAAGCAAGATCAAGTGCTTCCATTGCCATGAGTTTGGGCACTATGCTACTAAGTGTCCAAAGTGAAAAAAGGGATCTGGTAAAGATCATGTTGATGCATCAACTGAGGTAGATGGGTTTGCCTCTCAGTTTGAGAAATACTTATCATTGATAGCTTGCATGGAAAGCTCAATATGTAATAGCACGTGGTATATTGATTTAGAAGCTTCTTTCCATATGAATGACAACAAGGAGTATTTTCTCTACCAAAGGAGAAGGACATCTAGGCTCATATCAAGCTTGGAGATAATGGAAAGTATGAGATCAAAGGAGTTGGTACTGTTAGAATTGAGAGGGAGTATGGGAACTGTCTCCATCTCAGGGATGTTCTCTATGTTCCAAGGCTGAAGAAGAACCTGGTTTCAATAGAAACCATTGAGGAAAAGGGATATGATGCCATCTTTAGCAGATGTAAGGTGTACCTCAAGCATTTAGCTTATGGATCACTGAAGCTGATAGGTGTGAGGATGAAGAACCTTTACAGGTTGTAGGTGGAGACTTGCACAACCTTGAGTAGTAAGGAAGATGGTGAGCATAATAGAGATACTAGATAACTTTGGCATAGCCGCATGGGACACTTGCATCATGGGGCATTGAATATTCCTCAGCAGATATCCACAAGATTACCAACATGCAACTTTGACAATAATGGAGTGTGTAAGGGATGCACACTTGGAAAGTATGCCAATACTTCGTTTTAGGGTCGAGACAGAAAATCCAAAGAGATTTTGGAGCTAGTGCATTCAGATGTGTGTGGAACTTTCTCTTCTCCCTCTCTCATGAGACACATGTATTATGTTGATGTTTATTCTTGTAAAACCTGGATATATTTTATGAAGAAGAAAGATGAGGTTTTAACCAAGTTCTTATGAGGTTTTAACCAAGTTCTTGGAGTCAAAGGCCTTGGTAGAAAACCAGACAAGGAAGAAGATCAAGTCAGTGAGAAGTGACAATGGGGAAGAATATGCCTCCAATGCCTTCAAGGAGTTGTGTGCAAAAGAGGGAATTACGAGGGAGTTCATTTCACCCCATAACCTTCAGCAGAATGGGGTTCTTGAGAGGAAGAATTGTAGCATTGTTGGAGTAGCTAGGGAAATGTTGCATGATCGAGGATTGAATACGTTCTTGTGGGAAGAGGCATGCAACATAGAATAGTTGTCGACATAGGGTTCTTTGATGAGTTACACTAGAGGAGGCTTTCATAGGCAAGAATATTGATGTTTCATCCTTCCTTATCTTTGGCACAAAAATGTCTTTCCATGGGTCCAAAGATAACAAGAAGAATTTGGAGCCTACAACAGAAAATGGTATTTCCTTGAGTACAGTGAGACATTTCAAGCATATAAGGTGTACCTACCAAGACTAAAGAATATAGTTTTGAGGTTCAAAAAGGACAGGGCCTTGAGGGATTCGCTAGAGAGAGAGAGAGAGAGAGGGAGAGAGAGAGAATAATAATACCTCATATGGAGGAACTACGCAATCATAAGGAGGAGACTCAGGCAGGATCATAGACAGAATCTAAAATAGGTTGCAAGAGGCCTCCAAAACATGATTCATAGAAAGATGATGAGGAGAAGAGACCAAGGTGAGAGCAAGAAGCCACTTAGATGGAGACTCCTGACACAGGGATGAAGAAAGACAAGTGGGATAAGAGGTTGATTTAGGAGGCCCAATATCATGTTGAAGCTCCTAGCACCATGTTCAAGCAAATAACAACCAAAAAGATATCAATAAATAGTGTGTTATACTTTTCCCTATTCTATGGGCTCTCCTTAGCCTCCCCTCCAAATAATATCCTCACAAAGCTCAAACATATATATTTCTCTTACCTTTAGAAGAGAAGCAAAGGAGGAATGCCCTTAATTACTTAGGAAGCCATACGTCAACCAATAGATCTAGGAGGTTGGGGAATTAAACATATAGGGACATTTTTTACAACACTAGCCACTAAGGATAATTCAAGACTAATTAATAACAAGGTCTTGTGGTAAGAGGTACACCTCAACAATAAATTGCTGCTACAAGTTTGGTGGAATAGATCAAGGATCCAAACAAATCTTACCATGGAGGCTCCAACTTCTAAAAAGCCAATACAAAAGTAGCTCATCTCATCATAGACACCTTTGTTAGAGCACATAGGAGATGGAACAAAGGTAAAAATGACCCTTAGACAAATGGGCAAGCCAATGTTATCAAAACATGACTCGATCTAGCAAAATTGGCCAGTTTGACCAGTTCCAGGGTTGTACTAGTCCAATTCGAGGAATAGAACCATAACCACAATAGGGTACATGAAAATTTGAATATAATGGTTTTTTTATATTTAAAATTTCCAAAAAAAACAAACAAATAAACAAAAACAAATCTCACTATTTTTGTTTAAATTTTATAAGAAAACTCACCTAGCCAACTAAATTTTCCATCAAATCCACCACTACTTGAGATTGAACAAATTTGAAATTTTTAAATAATTACTGAATGTGATGACTAAGATAATTGCATTGGATGACTTGCAACAAACAAAAGGGAAGCAATTAACCTTCATTTCCAATAAAATATTAGGAAAAGCATACCAGTGAGTATTTTTTTACTTTGGAAAATAAGTGCTACAAAAGGCCACATCAAAAATAACCTTACTAGACACATAAACCTAATTGTAATAGAAAGAAAGCCCTTGATCTTTGATTTTCACCTTCGAATATGCAACAAGGAAAGTTTGATCAAAGATGCAGATGCTTTCATGTAATATTTAAAAAATCACTAAGATACATTGCAGGTAAGTCACACGACTTCAAAATAGTCTTCAAATAGGTGAATGGTATTTGATCCTAAGTTAATGCAATACTTCCTCAAATGACTTGATGAGGGAAGATGCAATTAATTCAAGGAGTGAAAGGAATGATGATGAACTATGTTTCTATATTCATACCAACACTTCATGGTGAGACCCAATTGCAACCTGACAAACATATCATACAAAGCACAGATTATGATGCTTGACACCTCATCTATAAGCAGAGTATTGAGGAAAATATCAAGTGACAACCAATGATGTTGATGAACTATGTTCCTATATCCAATCCAACACTTTTATGGTGTGACCCAATTGCAACCTGACAAAAATATCATACAAAGAAGGGATCATGATGCTTGACACCACATCCAAAAGAAGAACATTGAGGAAAAAATAAAGAGATAGCCAATGCTTTCAAGCTCATGAACACCAATTCCAAAATGTGCAAGTAACTCTACTAAAGACTGCAATTTGGAATGTGACCTAAAGAGGGGATGCAAGTTTCATGACAACACTTTTTTGTTATAGATCTCTTTCTTATAGTTAAGGTCAACCCAATTAGCAATTGGTGAGTGAAATATCATAGTGGTTGTACAAGTAGATGTGATTTATTTGGCATATAATTAGAAACAAACCAAATATGGGGATAGACTTAACCTACAAGAAAAGCAACAAAATGTGGGAACTCTTCAAAGTTAAACTTGAACTAAAAGAAGCAAAGCAATGAGGAAAATGTTTGGAAATAGCCAATGTTTTCAAAGCTCACAAACACAAAATCCAAAATTTGGAAGTAGTGTGTTTCCAGATTGCTTTGAGGAAAATGTATCTGCTTTCTTGGATCTAGTTTTGTTTCCAGCTTTAGGTGCAATTACCACTTTGGAGCAGTAGTCAGTTGTGGGCATCGATTCATTTCATGGTGTAGTGTTTTCTTCTTCCAATAATGTTTTAACCTTTGACCAATGTTGGTCCATCAACTTTTGATTCATGTTGGTCTATAAGAGGGGGTTAATCCAAAGTTGTCCTCGTCTTGGAGTGTTTTGTTGCATAGTGTTTCATATTCTTCATTAGGTAAACCATAAAGGTAAGGATGAAAAGTTCATTCCCTTAAATCCGTCTCCTCCAAATTCGCAGGCTTAAGGGGCCAAATTGAGGAAATATGTCTCGTATTTTTTTTTTTGACTCATTCATTGAAGGATTGGATTTAGGCCATATGGGCAGGTATGTTGTGTTACTATTTCTTCTTTTGGCCCAATGGGATTGATGTTTTCAACAATCCTCTCACCAATTTTGCTTGAATTTAAATGATGTAACTTGATACATTTTTAATAGAATCCCCTACAAGATTTTTTGACTCCAAGGGTTTGTAGAAAGAAAAAGGATGTGATATCAACCTCGAAAAGTAATACATTATTCTCTATGGACAAATATGATGTAACCATTGTATTCTGTAGTTTTTTCTCAATGAATATTAAAAACCATGATATTTTTATGTGGATAAAAATATTACTCATCAATGGCACCAACATTTTTATGGTGTTTGAAACTAGGTATCTTTTCTGAGAAACATATATGAGTTGAGGTAGTTCATTTCCATCGGTGTCAAGCCTACCAATATGACCTAAAACACCTATGACAGGAAAGACAAAAAGAAACCCTACATTTATAAGGGATAACTGTGAACACAATTTCAAAATAACCTCACCATTGGTTTCAGTTTAAACAATATTTTAACAAAAGAGTAGTCATAAATACTGTGGAATGAGATAGAAAACATGTCAACATATAAATACTGATTGAAGAGAATGAAATGCCTGTATCATCCCAGGATGTTCCCGAGTAGTATTTCCAAGCAAAGGTGTTCTATCTCACATAATCCAGCCTTCTTAAGGAACCTTTTGAGCTTTAGCAACAAGAGAATGGATTCAGACCTTGAACTCTTCATATTCTCTCTAGAAATGATAGAAAAAGTGCAATCAAGATACTTATCAAAAGTTCAAAAACCAAAATAAAAAGAATTAATAAAAGCATAAGCAATAGGTAACCAATTATTTCAGATCTACCTACCTTCATTGGTTTGCATTATTTTATAGAGAAAGATTTCACTTTATCCTTTGAATAGTGTATCTTTTGAGAAAATACCACTCTAGAGCCTTGGGTTCAATATCATTTTTTTTAACAAATGGCACCCATTTCCTTGCATATTATGAGGTTTAAGAAAGGGCTTCAAATGTTAGCATTGTAGCTCTGTCATGAGAGACATAACATGAAACATTATCAACATGATACTCCACATAAGGAATTGACAAAATAATATTAGTCGTGACAAGAGGAGGCTCCTTCATAAGATAAATTGTGCTAACAAAAATATCAGCAACAACCAACCGAGATAAATAGTCTGCAAAATTTCTCAAGCTTCAGGAGGAGATTCCTCATTATCCTAGATTGTCGACATCATCGATTTTTTCAAGGAGCCAAATTAGGGGCAAGCAGATTTCGACCCAAATCTAGTGGATTAGTATCTAGCATTCTATGTCGAAATCAGACTCTCAATCTGTTTCTCCTTCCATTCTGGTTTACGATAGCATTGGTCTACACAATCATGGTAATGGGATGATTATTGAGCTTTAGGAGGAGATTTCTCATTATCCCATATTTTCGACTTCATCGATTTTTTCAAGGAGTGATCTAGATTTAAACAGGAACGCAACAAATTATAGAGATAACCATAAACATAGAGATTTAGTGGAAATAATACTTCATTTCATTAATGTAAAATACTGAAATATGCTTACAAACAGAATACGGAATAAACCAGCTGGGGCAATGGTAGCTTATCTCTGAGAAGAGATGTGGCGGCTAAATGCCTCTGAGATCTGTTACAATGAGGCTCAAAGGCCTATTTATTGTTGAGAAACAATGTAAAAACCTTCACATCCCAAAACCTAACCCTAAAATATGAAACACAAAATTGTGGGCCCGTTTCGGTAAATTGGTACATCAATTTCCGAAGGTCGTAACTTTGGCATACAGTCTCTGTTTGACGCGTATAATAGATCGTTAGAAAGATCTATCCGAGCACTACAACTTTGGGAAGGAAAACATTGGTCCATGCACCCATGTTTCCCCCATATTTCCCAAAAAAACGTCGTTTAGGGCCTCAAAACGGCTCTAGAAGTTCAGGACCCGAAAAACAGCTAAAAATAGTAAACTGTGCTACCATTTAGGAAACTGTAAAACTGAAAGAGACAGTTGTGAGGGTCCAAATGGGATAGGTGGGTGGCCACCAACATCCACCTAGATCATTCCTCCCCCCTAGGAAGCAATGGTCCCCATTGCGTTGAGTTCCTCCATCCACTGAACGTGGTCCCTTGTGAGCTATTCTGAAATCTCGAATGTGTCCAATAATGGTGGGAAGCATGGTCGAGGGCAGTACACATTGAATACTTGGTTTAGGCAAAGGAATGGAGGAATGCTATGCTCCAAAGCATTATTTCCCACAGCCTTAGTAATGGTGTAAGGACCATGTTGGCGTGGTCAGAGCTTTTGATGGGCTCTTGTAAGGCGTTCTTTCTGTAGATGCAACTAGACTTTGTTGCCCATCTGAAGCTTATGTGGTACCCCTGTGGGTGAGGAGAAGTTGTTCCTATGTTCTATCATGATCGTATTCCTTTGATGCTGCTGCTACGCGGAGGAACAGTTTGCGGGGGTCATGGATGTGGTGACGATCTTCCCCTTACTTTCAGTGCAAATCAGATAGAAAATGAATTTCCTAGTCTGGGAGATGAGCTTGTTGCCTTTCTTAGTAGAGATCAAAGAGGTGGCGGTAGGTGGGGATACCTCTGATATCCTGTAGAATGAATTATCCAAAGAAATAATGATAGCGCGAGGTCTTGAATCATACATAGCATGTAGCCTCCACAAGTATGGCTGGCCTAATAGTACATCACAAACATCCAGAGCTAGAACATCACACAATACCTCATTTGCGAAGGGCTTGATGCTGTAGGGAAGGCGACATTGCTGGCGAACTTTGAGCTCTCATCCTTCATGAAGCCACCCAATATTGTACGACTGCGGGTGTGGTGTATGTTATCACTCAGGTTGTTCCCTTTGACTCCCAAGGGAATACGGCCGAGGTAACCATTAACCAATCTTTAGGTCACAGTTTCTAGCCTACCTATGACCAGAGAGGGCTCTCTCTTTATGATTTAACTTTATTTGTATAGTATTTTAGGCTAGTTATGATGCTCAAGGTTTTGTTTTGAAATTTTGCTGGATGATGACTTCAGTCAAGATGTATATGTTTACCAGGGTGTTCTAGGCCATTGGGCATGGAGTCAGTGATGATTAATTTGCTTGATATGTCTATGTTGATATAATAGTGATGCTGCAGAGCCATATAAGTGTCTAAGAAACAATTCTTTTAATCTGTGATTGAGTGTGATGTAATCAGGGCATCAAAGGAAATTAAGGATCTCTCAATAAGCTGATATGGAGAATAGTGGGAATATTATTTAGAAGCAGTGAAGAATTCCTATATAACATTCATATTTATAGAATTAATGAAAACATGAGCAATTAAGAATTCATGTTCATGATTAATTCTGAAGAAAACATTTTCAACAATAGAGATTGAGCACAAGGTGTAACCAAACATTTCCTGTACTATTCCTTTTCTCTACTGTTAGATTAGTGAAACATGTGTATGATTCAAACAAATATAAGAAGACAAAACATAGATTGAGAAAACTTATTATTCCATTAGACAGCACAGGAATTCTGCAACAGCACGCATAGCATCACCAAGACGTCAAACATTCAGGAAATCACTGAGCTTTTCCAGCCTCTTACATTAGATTATCTGAAAATATACAATACATTTGCTTCAGAATGAAAATCACCAACCCCTCATACGCTGCCAGGGGAGGTATATATACATAATTTACATAAGAAAATATCTAGCTGATGAATAAATGTTTCATTAATTTCGTGCCAACTCCTGGAGATTTGTAGTTGAGAAAGTAAATGCTGTAGTAACTCCTAAGTGCCTTAGCTATCCAAAATAGTTAGAGAATGTTGACTTTGTGACCCTTGGAGTCGGCTGAAGATGTGCTGCCCAAAATTTGCGCATTTCTTATCTTTTGCTTTCTATCGTTGTCTTTATGCTGAGTCATCTTTATCAGCTGCCTTGTATGCTGTCTTTGTTCTTCTTTTTCCTCTTTGCTGAGTGGATGCTGACTAGGATTGATCAACTGAGATCACTGAGGCAAAATTTGCAGCATTGCCTGCCACCAATCCTCTTTGGGCAGTTGGTGCCTTCGAATTTTCACCAATGTTTCATCCGCCTCTATATATCTATAAAAATTAGGAGGAACCTCAAAAAGGTGATTGACTTCATTTTCTATGAAAAACAGATTTTCAAGTTTATTATACAGGCTCTGCCCTGTTGGTGGCCCCATTTCCTCAGAAGTGCTGGCAGATGCAGTGATTTGATTTTCAATGAATGTTGTCATTCTGGTGGTATATTGCTCACGAGGGAGCAATTTCCCTGTGTTGGTTAGTAGGTTGGGTAATCCCTTTGCCTGCAGTGTTCCTATTTTGAGCTTGTACTCATCCACCTCAGCCTGTATTTCATGGCATTTTCTCTCTACAGTTTGTACAAAATTCCTTAGAGTTAGCACCTTTTTAGCTGTAAGGACAGCCTCTGTTCTGTTTACAATATTGATGGCTGCTAGCTCCTCCTTAGTCTGATTATTCAGAAAATTTATCATTCTATTGGCCTGCTCAGGCCTGTTTCCCAGCACTGTTCTGGCCTTCTGAATCTCAATCTGTGCCTAGCCAATCAAATCCATTTGTTCGTGCATAGTCTTGATTGACTTCCATTGTCTAGTAATGGATTGGTCAATCCGGGCCCACAAAATTCTCTTTATTTCTGCCATAGCATTCTCAAGTTTGAGCTCTTTCTCCAAGGCCTTTATTTTCTCTTTGAGGGCCTTTATTTCTCTACCTTGCTCTGCTACAGTCATTTTTGACTTGTCATATTTGGCCTCTAGTTCTGCCAACTTTTCCTTGGCCTGCTTAATCTCAGTAGCCTGGAGCTCCATCTCTTTGATAGCCTTAGTCAAATCTTCCATGTTTAAACTGGGCTCTGGAGTTGTTGTTGTTGCTGTAGTTGTTACAGGGGCTGCTGCTGCCTTTGTAGTTGTTGCAGTGGTTGAAGTAGTTGGAGGAGCTTGGGATGTGGATTATCCCTGCTTGTCTTGCAGTGCCCCTTCCAGCTCCTTTTCCAAATCAAGGACCTTTTGATTGAGCTGCATTATTAGATCAAGTTGCTCATCGGCCTCCTTTTCCTTCTGTAATTCTGCTATTTGGGGGTGCTCAGTGGGCAGCAGTTTCAATCTTTTCTTCAATGCATTAAGATCATCTTATTTTTTCTTCATGAGGGCCCTCACACCCTTTGGGTCCTTGGGATCATGTCCTAGGTCTATGATTATGTCCTCTAGTGATTTTATCCTGTTGTCCTTGGCCATGGAGGACATTCTCTCAAAATCCAACTGAATGTTGGTATTCTTCAATGATTCTTTCAATTCATGGGCCATTGTGGCCCTATCTACCAAGGTGGCATAGACCATTTCTCCTGTTTGTTTATGCAGTTCAATCTGGTCCATGGGGTGAATGTCCTTTGCCATGACTTCCACCCTTGTTCTCACAAAATCTGCAGCTGATTTAGGCTGCGGTACCTTGGGTTTGAAGTGGCTGAGGATCATTTTCTCCTCTTGTATGTCGTATATAGACATCAACCTTTCTTGCTTGGCTGGTGTTGCTTTGAGAAACTGCTTGTATACTTCTATTCTCAGCAGGTCATTCTGTGCCTTTATTTGTTTGAAAGAAGCCTTAGTGCTTGAAGGCTTCTTGCTCTGCTGAGTGGAGGAGGACACCTCCAAGCCAAGCTACAATCCCTGCTCCTGCTGAAAGGAGCTTGTACTCGTTTGTTGGCTGTCTTCCCCTTCTTTCCTTTGACTGTCAAGGACTTCTTCACTTATTTCTTGTATTACTGGGCAGTCAACCTTTTGCCTCTTGGCCTCAGGTTGCTGGGAGGATCCACTAGTAGGAGTGGACTCTTCTCTGTCTCTTTTCTTACCCCTCTCCTCATGTGCTAGAGTTTGTAAAATAGGTGCTGGTGGTGGTTCTGTTTGTGGTGGAGGGGTCTGCTCTTGTTGCTGCCCAATTGAGGAGGCAGGCTGTTCTTTTACTGTTTCTTCTTCAGCACCCATTATTCCTTTACCTTTATCTGAACCTGATGCTGCTGTAGAAGGCGCCTAGGTGGCTGGTGCAGTTGTTGTAGCTGAGGTCCCTTCTCCCACTGGATGTGGTTGCTTGAAGATTACCTGCTGCACAGAATCCAAGTCAAGAGTTTTTTCCAAATGCTTGACATTCTTTTGCATTATCTCTTCTTCAGTTAGTTTCTCAATTAATGTATCTTGCAGCCATTCTTGCTGATTGGCATACTGCTCAATATGTGGATATTTACAATGCTCATAGCCTAGCAGCCTATACTTAACCCTCCTGGCACAGATGAAGCCTTCAGGGTCATAAGGGACCCACCGAAAGCTTTTTGAGAGCTTGTACTTGTCTTTGAGGATTTGCTCAGCATCTTGCCATCCCTCTTTTTTGTTCATGATGAAGGGGCCCAGGTGGTGCTTAAATTTGAGATGGGCTTTCTTTTTAGCACTGTGAAAGTGGGTGAGGTCAGAGTGAATGAGCTGCCTATAGTACTCCAAGGCAAACAGTCTGATGGGCACATATTTTGAGAGCCTGTATGGACAGAGCTCGCAGCCATAGATTTTGATGACTGTATGATCCTGGTATAGGTACCAATCACCTATTTGATAATTTTTAGAGAGCTGCATGGTTTTCTGTATTTCAAATGACACTCTGGGAGGAGGGGACCTCATCAATAAGCAAGAGATTGGGTATACAAATTGATCAATAAATTCACAGTATGAATATGGTGAATTTTGGACTTGGTGAAAGACAGATGTCCAGAAGATAACAGATCTTCTTTCTCCTCTAGAATCTAGCTTCTTAATATGGCATTGAAAAGCCTCGGACTGATAGTACATGAACAAGTGGTAGATGTAAGATGAATACTTGAATATGCCCTCCCTGTCTACTTTGAAAAGCTGCTCATGTATCTTGTTGGCTATGAATTTAGCAAAATTATATTTGTAGGCAGGAGGTTGGCCTGGGCTATAAGCAGCTAATAATGCCAACACTGTCTCATCAACAAACTCATTGGTTTTATATCCCAATACATAAGAGATCATGTCAACCAGAAGCTGGCCCACATCAGTAAAATGGACATGCAAGAAAGGAGGTGGCCCTGTGGGCTGGCGGTCAGCTCTCATAAATGTCTGGGTGATCTTCTGAATGTCAGCAGTGGACATCTTGGCACCTGTATCCAGCAGATAGTTCATGGAGAAAGGAAACAACAGCTGAGTTTGTTTGAAGTTGAGCATCTGGTTGATGGACTCAGCATTAATGTGAAAGAGGATGCTCCCAGATGGAGACTTGACAGCTCTGTGATTTGCATCATAATTCTCAGCAGACAGGCGGATAATCTCTGGAAAAATGTTGACAGATGGGAGGAAGTAATAAGGGAGATTGGATTCCTATATCCCATATGTATCATTGTTGTTCAAATAGTCATCTCTCAATTCCCTGAAGGTCTGCAAATGGTTCCTATCACCCACAAAGTCTTGGATGAGGAAATCTCTGTCAGCAAGAGGCAGGGACTCCAGCTCTTTATTTGGTGGATTCATGGGGGCAACACTGAGAGCTGTGGGTGCAGGAGCAGCCATTATGTAATTTCTGAATGTTACAAGGTAAGTGTAATAGCTTGCAAGGCTTTTCTAGAAGTCAATTGGCAGATTGAATGCAGGTGCTAGATATGTTCTTCAAAGAGGAATAGGCAGGCTAGGCAGGCTTGCCTCTGCTCTGCTTGGGTAAATTCACAGGGATTGTGAACAACGAGGATGAAATGCAGAGGGCGGGCAGGACTAAAATTGGTGAAATGCAGCTTTTCAAGCCTGCACTCGGCAAAAGGGAACAATGCCGGGCAGCTTAAGGACGAATTTGCAAATTAAGACCGCGAATTATTGTTTTAACATCGAATTTTGGAGCGGGGGGCAATGCAGGTGTTCTAGTCCAGAATTGACTAAGAAACAATCTTTAATTTGGGAATTAGCAGGTGTTTTATGGACAATTTGCAGAGAAATGGCATAAACACGGGTGAAACAGGTGAATTTGGGCAAATACCTGGATAAACGACGTCGAGAGCTGCCGAGTTGAACAGTGGATGAAGAACACACTTGATTTGGTGAGTGGCGGCCTCTGAAGCTTTAAATTTGCGGCTTGGTGGCAATTTTTACAGTGAACAGATAAAATGGCTCTTCTTTGTTTCCAACGAAAATGACATAAAACGGCTAAATAGCACGTTTTTAACGATAAATTTGGAAAATATGGGTCATTGGCGCTTTTCCGCCGATGACGTCATCATGACGTCATGGCGGGCCCAGGTACGGAAGGTGACATGGGTGCTGAGCTGGAGGCCAGCATGGCAGGACACGATGGCGGATGGTGTGGGGTGGCAAGGTGATGTGGAGGGCCACGAGGCGCGGGGGCGGGTGCCGGAGACATGACGTTAGGGTGACGCGGGGGTGACGCGACAGAGGAGGGGCGGTAAGCGGGAAGGCGGTAAACGGTCTCCCCGCACCGCTTTTGGGAGAAGGCGGTATCAGGGAGGGGGGCTCCGAACACCTCCGCCGGCTGCCACATGTCCAGCGTACGAGGGCAAAACCACCCGCTCCCCGTATGCTAAACAGCGGCGTGTTCAAATCTCAAATCGCCCGCCCACCGTTGGATCAAGGGGGGCGGGAGATCAAGGGCTGGCGGGCGCCCCGACCCATCGTGCAAGTTTGGGGGGGGGACCGGCCAGCGAATATAATATTTGTTTAAAATATTTCGGGTTGAAACTTTAGGTTAGGGATTTTTTTATGGGTTTGGGGTATGCGGGTTAGACTGTCGGGTTTAGAAAAACATATGATTATTGGGTTTGAGAGGGGGAGAGGGGTTTTTTATGAATTTTTTCGGAAAAAGGGTAAATGAGGGTTTAGTATAGGTTATTACTCTGACCAGAGGTTGGAGTAATCCCAAAGCAGGGTTGACTATAGTCCCTGGTGGACTAATGTCTCCCTTAGAAGTGTTATTTAGCTATAATGCTAAAGGGGGGATATTTATACATTGCTTGGGGTTTTATACACCATAGTGTTATAGTAATAGGGAAAGGGGAACATAGGGGATTTAGTGTAGATAGAGTTAGTAGTTAGTATTTGGAGGGGAATGTGAATGGGAAGTGATAGTTACTAAGTTTTTTGGGAATCAAACCTAGTTAGGGAGTAGATCAAAATGAAAAGAATTTTTACACAGGAAATGTGGCTGCTCCTCAAAGAGAGAAGTCATTTCTGACATGAAATTTTTACAAATGAGGAGTATAAGGAGGACTGATCAGGCAGATCCTGCAGTGCTCATGGGGAGGTTAGTAAGAATCTTTTGAAAGGGATGAGGGAAGTTAGTGATGGTTTAGTAGTTTTCCAGATAGGCCATTGCTCTTTCCTTTCTCCTGCTGGTGACAATATTGTGATTTTTTCCAAGTGATATGCTTAGATCTTGTTTCCTGCACCCTTCAACTGCCTACCCTGCCTAATATACCTAACATTTTTTTCTTCGTTTGTATGGGTGCACTTAGCCTTGCAAACCCTGATAATTCTCTTTTCTTTTTGCTGCCCTCCTATCTAAGTCTACCCTTATGACTTCCAAGGGCCCAGGTTAAGCAGTTGGGCTCCTTTCTTTCTCTACCCACCTAGTCATCTGTCAAGCTTGAACTGTTTGAGCGGGTACTTCTTCTCTAGTCTACAACATGCAATTCAAAACATGGTGAGGCCCTGCTTGAGCTATTGGACCACCCATCAAAGTAGTAGTGGCAATTTGGACTAGCCACTTTCATGGTCTTTGTTTGGGGTTCATTTCTTTTATTTTTTCTTTGACCAATTCATTTTCTTGCCCTTTGATTTTTCTTTTAAGGCATACCCTCTTTACATTTTTTAACTGTTTGCTTCCTTCACAAAAATGGAACCTTAGTAGCATGGAAGGTGAACATTTTTGGCACTTCCACTGTCAATCATGAGAGATGAAAACCTATTGGTATAGGAGGCTAACAGTGGCTCCACTTGGGGATGGCTTTTCCAGGTGAAAAGCCAAGAACAACAGGTTAGATTGCCTGAGTTTCTGCTTTTCTTGCTGCAGGCTGAATTTCCCTATTTGTTGGAGACCATTGGCTAGGATCCTAGATAGTTGCGGGCAGCACCCAGTGGGCTGATTTGCTGTGAATTTGCAGATCTGTTTTACCTGTTTCTCAAACTTTCTCCCCATGACCTGATAGTTACCCTGTGTTTTCTTTGCTTTCCAAATGCCGGGATCAACATTTTCCAAAAGAACATAGTGTAGCATCCTGGTTTCCTCAAAATACGCTGCACTTGGGACTTTATTTATCTGTTGTAATTGAAAATACTGGAAAATACAAATATTTATGTAGAATATATGCCTGTTCAGTGTTTGATCAAAGGGAGTCAAAATAATGCTTGAGCATTCTCCCATTAACTGGGCCTTCCTCAGTGTTTGAGCCATCCAAACTTCTTAGAAAATAAGTGTTGTTTCCTTGTATAGCATAGATGACATAGGGTCCCTTCCATAAAAAATAAAACTTACCATGTTTGCCTTTGTCCTCCCTCCTGGAGTCCCATCTTAACATTTTGTTTACTATGAAGAAATCTTCAGCTTTGGTTCTTTTGTCAAATATTCTTTTGAGCTTTTCTTGTAGAACTTGGGTTCTTTGATAGACTTCTTCTCTTGTTTGCTGTAAATGAATTGTCTAATTAATTCTTCTTTGAATGTCATTTGGCTCAGCTTGTATTTCTTGCAGCAACTTGGTCACAAGAATTCCTAGAGATGTAGGAAACTTTGCTTCTAGCCCATAGACCAGTTCATATGGACTTATGCCAATTGATCTCTTGGTGGTCAGTCTATCAGCCCATAGTGCATTTACCAACTTTTTATGCCAATTATTTTTGTTTTCTTCCAAAATCTTTTTAATGATGTTGATGAGACTTTTATTGGAAGATTCAGCTAGGCCATTACCTTGAGGAAAATAGGCAGTGGAATGACCTAGGGTCATGTGATACTTGTGACAAAAATTGATCATTTTTTTGGACTTGAAAGCCGCAGCATTGTCTGTAATGATTTTGTCTGGACAGCCAAACCTGGACAAGATGTTGGTTTCTAGGAATTGTATAATAATGGAGTTATTGGCCTGCCTACAAGGGATGGCTTCTATCCATTTGGTGGAGTAATCTGTGGCAGTGAGAATCCACCTATGCTGGCCAGAGGATGGAGGGTGAATTTCACCAATGAAGTCTAAGCCCCATTGCTGGAATGGTCTCTCAGTTGAAACTGGTTTGAGTGGTAAAGGCAGCAGTTTCCTCTTTCCCTCAAAAATTTGGCATTTGTGACAAGACATTACAAATTTCTTCACATCAGCAACCAAGGAAGGCCAATAAAATCTAGCCCTTAGGATTTTATCAGCTATGGATTTCCAGTATAAGTGTCCTCCACAGTCACCTGCATGAAATTCTTTGAGGATATTATCAGTTTCTTCTATTGTTAAGCAATTGAGTAAGATCCCTTCATGATTTCTCCAAAACAAAACATTGTCAATAATACAAAACTTTGATGCTTTCATCTTTAAGAATCTTTTCTTGGTTCTGGACAACCCTGGAGGAGCTTGCAGGTTTAATAATACAAAACATATATCAGTATACCAGGGAGATTGCATAAAGGCTTGGTTGATCTGTGGAGTCGCCATCTCCTGTTCGTCATCCAGTTCATTAATGTCAAGGGCTTGAAAATTGGTTTCAGTCATTAGTTTGGCTAGGCCTTGTCCTTTTATCAGTTTGGTAGGTTTAATCTCAACATCATATTCTAGGATATTGGCAATCCACTTGCCCCTCTTGCCTTCAATTCCTTCTTGGGTTAGAATAACTTTGACCACTGCACTAGGAACATAGGCAATTATATGAGAGTAAAGGATATAGACTCTAAATTCCTTGATGGCTTTTACCAATGCATAGGCTTGTTTTTCCATGATCTGATATTTCAAAGGAGCATCCCTAAGGGCTCTGCTAAAAAATGCAATGGGTTTTTCACAGCCTTGGTCATCTTTTTGTAGCAGAACAGCAGCAATAGTATGCTCAGAAGCAAAAGAAAAAATAAGGAAATCTTGATCAAATCTAGGGCTTGTTAGGACTGGTGTGTTTGTCAATGCTCTTTTGATATCCTCAAAGGCTTGTCTAGCTTCCATAGTCCATTTGACCTTGGAATCCTTTTTCAGCATATTATTTAGCAGTCTAATGAGTTCAGCCAGATTGGGAATGAATCTCCTCAAGAAGTTGATCTTTCCTAGAAAGCTTTGTAGTTCTTTGATGTTTCTTGGATGTGGTACTTGTAGGATAGCTTGAATTCTATCCGGGTCAATCCTAATACCATCTTTTGAGATTATATGTCCCAGGAGTTTACCTTCTTCTAGCCCGAATAGTGACTTCTTTGGGTTCAACGATATGCCATACTTTCTACAAATTGTGAAAACCTGCCTCAAGTGTTCTAAGTGTTCTTGATCTGATTTTGAAAAGGCAGTTAGATCATCAAGATAGACAACTAGGAAGTCGTGAATTTCCTTGGCAAACGCAATATCCATTGCTCTTTGGAATGTAGCCCCTGCATTTTTAAGTCCAAAAGGCATTTTGACATATTTGAATGTTCCCCATGGTGTTGTGAAGGCAGTTTTGTCTTGATCATCTGGGTGTACTAAAATCTGATTGAATCCTGAGAAACCATCTAGTAAAGAGATCCTAGCAGCTCCCACTACCCTTTGCAAGATGTGATCCATTTTTGGTAAGGGGTAATGGTCTTTGAGGGATACTTTGTTCAGATTTCTTAGGTCAACACACAGTCGGATTTCCCCTGTCTTTTTCCTAGTAGGCACTAGGTTTGAAATCCACTCTGAGAATCTAATTGGGGCAATGATCCCCGCTTCATACATGCGTTTAACCTCTTTTTCAATAAGGGGGAGTAGGACTGGATTGACTCTCCTAAGCTTCTGTTTGAAAGGCTTTTGATTTTCTTTTAGAGGGATAGTGTGTTGGATAACTGATGTATCATAAGATTTAAGGTCCTCATAGCTCCAGGCAAAGACGTCTTGAAACTCTTTAAATAACTCAATGTATTTCAGTTTCTGCTCAGGTGGTAATGCTTTGGATAATTTGACCATTTTGGGATTTTCAGGGGTCCCAATATTACAATCTTCTATTTCAGCATTCAATGGTTGCATTTTTGGTCTTCTTGAGATATCATTTGAATCAAACAGATCCTCCAAAGGGGTTATACCTATGGGCAGAAAATTATCCTTTAGGTTAATTACCTCATCTTCTGCTTCAACCATTTCCTCTTCATCTGATTGTTTCAACTCCTGTATAGTTTCTTTGTCAAAAGTGGTAGGATGCAGAACTAGATCAGCAGTTTCAGCTGATATTTTCTGTGTAATTGTGCATATCTGTGGTTGATCATCTCTAGTGCTAGTGTCCATGTTCATGCCAGAAAATTCTTCCTTTAAAGTGAGAAAGTTATTTATCTGTGTATTATTCTCAATGACTTGCCAATTCTTGATGTTATCTGGAACTGAAGGTCTGTGTTTGATTTCAGCAGTAAACGTATGATTGGTTTTGAAAGGCAACTTACAAGTACTGGCAAAAGTTGCCAAGCTGTGAGCATGTAGATTGAGTTCTCTGGAAATTTTAGTCAACTGTGATTGTGAGAAACTCTCGAGGACTTGAATAGCTGCTCCTTTGTATGCTCTCAACCTCAAATTGTTTGTGGTAAAATTTCTCTTCATCTGTTGTATGACCAGATCTGAATTTCCCAAGATTGAGATTTTGGTTGCACCTAGATTTTTTATGAGTTTCAGACCTAGCAGGAGGGCTTCATATTCAGCCATGTTGTTTGTGCACCGAAAGTTTAGTCTGTATGCATGGCCCTCAGCTTGGTCATTGTGCATATTGTGGATCTAGATTCCTGCCCCAGCTCCTAGCTTGTTTACAGAGCCATCAAATTCTAGATACCATAAGGTTTCATGATCAAGATCTGGATTGAAATTTTTAGTGAGTTGGATCATGGGCAGATTTGTTTCTTGCAAGTTACTTGGTGCATCCTGTTTCTTTGTCTTCTTATCAGCTATACCCACAGTCCCTTGGTCTTTGAAATCATATTGCTCAACTGACTCCTCGGTCTCTACTGTCATTAATAGTTCAGAATAAGCTTTGTGACAGATGTCAGCATTGTAGAGAATAAATGAATCCATGTCTGAGTGTATTGAATAGATTGGAAAGTTTTGGGGCTTCTCTTGACTGCTTACCACATATTTCATCAGAGTTTCCCGGTACAATCTCTTTGGCTGCCCAAAGACTGAGATAGTTACATAGGACATATCTAATTGCAGAGATCCTTGAAGTTTGGCCCCCCAAGATCTGGACAAGAGCATGCCATACTTAGGGGGTATGTCAGCTACCACTACATCCATCAAGATAGTTTTGGTTGGGTATTGAACCAGGGAGACACATAAGTCTTTAATCAGGCCTAAACACCTGACTTGGCTTGAATCAAATGAGAACAGATCTTTGTAAGGTCTTGTGATGTCCAAGTCAAGTTTTTCCATTACAGATTTTGGCATTAAGTTGTGTGAGGCCCCAGAATCGAACATTGCATTATGTAGGACCTTATCATGAATGTTTAGACTAACATAAAAGGGTGGTACCCCTCCATTCTCTATTTTTCCATTAACCTCAGGTCCGAACAGCAACTCTGGTTGGTCATCTAGGACATTCACAACATCTTTGTTGTCTGATACTTGGAGTGATTTATTGATCTGCTGTCTGTATATGTCATGTTTGGCTAATTCCGAAAGGGGAACTGATATCTTTAGCTTACTTATTTCTATTTCCAAGTTAAAAGGTTTTTCCATTTGAATTTTGGCATTTAGTGCAACAGATTTTTCCTTTTCAGCTGAGTTATCAAGTGTGTTTTGCTCATAGTTGGGTCCATTTTGAGTAAAACTGGTGCCATGTTTGTTTCCTAAGGGAGTATCTGCCTTTCTCTTTAATGGATGGGGTGGACCTGGCTGAGTTTGAGAGGACTGTTGCTCTGAAATGTCCTCCACAGTCACTTTTGTGGCAGGTGAGTTTGAGCTGCCAGCTGATTGGGGGAGGGTAGTATTTTCATTTATCTTTTTTGGTTGTTTATTGTCCTTTGGTTTGAGGGGTGTAGGTACATCTATTGTTCTGCTCCTTAGTTTGTACTGTTTGTGCACCTCATACACAGCTGCATCATATCCTTCTTTAAAATCAAAAGATTCTCCTGACTTAGTGTGGAATTGATTGTCATTGTAAACCTCTTGGTCTTCTTGTGTCAGGAAGACTTGATTTTCACTATCCAAACCCATTAGGTTGATGTGAGGGTCCTCACTAGGTTCACTAGATGTTGAAGCCTCAGCATAATTCTTTTGGAAAGGAGGTCTGACATGCTGGTCAGGATCAGTCCTTAAAACATTAGGATTTTGATTCTTTCTAAAGTTTGGGTTTCTAATAGTGTTTGTTTGGCCTTCCCATGATGATTTTCTTTCTATGGTTTCGACCCTGTCTCCAAGTCTATCCATCCCTTTGATGATTGCATCTATCTTTTTCTCAAATGATGAGGGTTCTTCTTTGAAAGTAGTTCTCCTTTCAGTTCTCGCCCGGTTTCTTTTGGCAATTAGATTTGCCTCTACACTAATAGCTATGTTTTGCATGTCTGCTAGAGTTGCAGGGGCTCTTTCTCTTAGTTGATATGCCATATCAGCATCAAATCCATCAAGGAATTTAATCAATGCTAAATCAGGTGGAGTTCTAAGATTTTGAGGAATGGCATTGTAAATAGTGTTGAATCTAGTGCAATAGTCCAAGACAGTTTCTTGTGGGCCTCTTCTTATGGTGTCATATTCAGATAAAATGTGTAGAGGGTCCTTTTTCTTTTCCCATCTGTTTAGGAAGGACTGATAAAGGGCACCCGAATCAGCTATAGAATTTGCGGCCAGTGCCTTGAACCAGGTTCTTACTTCACCTGTCAAACTTTGGACAAAAATTTTCATCCTCACATCATCATCATCTATCTCATAGTTTTCAAAGTAATCTTGCATTTTCTTAGTATGCTGTAAAGTAGTGTATGTACTAGTTCCATCAAAATAAGTAATCTTGCTTTGGTAGTCCTGAGGCATGGCCCCAGGATTGCCAGGTAACTGAAGGGGTGCATAATGATTAGCCATATTTGGGGGAATAAGTGGGACGACTGGTAGAAAGGGAACAACTGGTACAACAGGGATAGCAATAACAGTTTGTGTTTTGCATGTAGACAATATGTTTTGTGAAGTAGATGATGAAGAGGGGGAAGAATGAATTGTATGAAGGTGAACAGATGGCTTAGCAGGGGTTGGGATAAAACTTTGTTGAACTGCCTCAGGGCTAGTTTCAGGAGATTGTTCTGGTTCCTAAGAGTTTTATGGATCAAATTTGGATTCTCAAAAACAGGTGGGGGATTTGGATCAGGATTTGACCTGGTGTGCCTAGTTCTCTTCTTAGGAGCCAGCTTCTGAACTTGTTTTTGGTATTTTTGAGGATATTTCTTAGAACTATTTTAAGGGACTGCTCAAGCTTTTGGAACCACTGTCTAAAAGCAAACAGCAGTTGAAAAATACGCTCTGTTCCCCAGTGGAGTCGCCAATTATGTTATCACTCAGGTTGTTCCCTTTGACTCCCAAGGGAATGTGGCCGAGGTAACCACTAACCAATCTTTAGGTCACAGGTTCTAGCCTACCTATGACCAGAGAGGGCTCTCTCTTTATGATTTAACTTTATTTGTATAGTATTTTAGGCTAGTTATGATGCTCAAGGTTTTGTTTTGAAATTTTGCTGGATGGTGACTTCAGTCAAGATGTATATGTTTACCAGGGTGTTCTAGGCCATTGGGCATGGAGTCAGTGATGATTAATTTGCTTGATATGTCTATGTTGATACAATAGTGATGCTGCAGAGCCAGATAAGTGTCTAAGAAACATATATTTTAATCTGTGATTGAGTGTGATGTAATCAGGGCATGAAAGGCAATTAAGGATCTCTCAATAAGCTGATATGGAGAACGGTGGGAATATTATTTAGAAGCAGTGAAGAATTCCTATATAACATTCATATTTATAGAATTAATGAAAACATGAGCAATTAAGAATTCATGTTCATGATTAATTCTGAAGAAAACATTTTCAGCAATAGAGATTGAGCACAAGGTGTAACCAAACATTTCCTGTACTATTCCTTTTCTCTACTGTTAGATTAGTGAAACATGTGTATGATTCAAACAAATATAAGAGGACAAAACATAGATTGAGAAAACTTATTGTTCCATTAGATAGCACAGGAATTCTGCAACAACACGCATAGCATCACCAAGACGTCAAACATTCAGGAAATCACTGAGCTTTTCTAGCCTCTTGCATTAGATTATTTGAAAATATACAATACATTTGCCTCAGAATGAAAATCACCAACCCCTCATATGCTGCCAGGGGAGGTATATATACATAATTTACATAAGAAAATATCTAGCTGATGAATAAATGTTTCATTAATTTCGTGCCAACTCCTGGAGCTTTGTAGTTGAGAAAGTAAATGCTGTAGTAACTCCTAAGTGCCTTAGCTGTCCAAAATGGTCAGAGAATGTTGACTTTGTGACCGTTGGAGTCGGCTGAAGATGTGCTGCCCAAAATTTGCGCATTTCTTATCTTTTGCTTGCTGCCGCTGTCTTTATGCTGAGTCATCTTTATCGGCTGCCTTGTATGCTGTCTTTGTTCTGCTTTTTGCTCTTTACTGAGTGGATGCTGACTAGGATTGATCAACTGAGATCACTGAGGCAAAATTTGCAGCATTGCCTGCCACCAATCCTCTTTGGGCAGCTGGTGCCTTCGAATTTTCACCAATGTTTCATCTGCCTCTGTATATCTATAAAAATTAGGAGGAACCTCAAAAAGGTGATTGACTTCATTTTCTATGAAAAATAGATTTTCAAGTTTATTATACAGGCTCTGCCCTGTTGGTGGCCACATTTCCTCAGAAGTGCTGGCAGATGCAGTGATTTGATTTTCAATGAAAGTTGTCATTCTGGTGGTATATTGCTCACGAGGGAGCAATTTCCCTGTGCTGGTTAGTAGGCTGGGTAATCCCTTTGCTTGCAGTGTTCCTATTTTGAGCTTGTACTCATCCACCTCAGCCTGTATTTCATGGCTTTTCCTCTCTACAATTTGTACAAAATTCCTGAGAGTCAGCACCTTTTTAGCTGTAAGGACAGCCTCTGTTCTGTTGACAATGTTGATGGCTGCTAGTTCCTCCTTGGTCTGATTGTTCAGAAAATTTATCGTTCTATTGCCCTGCTCAGGCCTGTTCCCCAGCACTGTTCTGGCCTTCTGAATCTCAATCTGTGCCTGGCCAATCAAATCCATTTGTTCGTGCATAGTCTTGATTGACTTCCATTATCTAGTAATGGATTGGTCAATCCGGGCCCACGAAATTCTCTTTATTTCTGCCATAGCATTCTCAAGTTTGAGCTCTTTCTCCAAGGCCTTTATCTTCTCTTTGAGGGCCTTTATTTCTCTTCCTTGCTCTGCCACAGTCATTTTTTACTTGTCATATTTGGCCTCTAGTTCTGCCAACTTTTCCTTGGCCTGCTTAATCTCAGTAGCCTGGAGCTCCATCTCTTTGATAGCCTTAGTCAACTCTTCCATGTTTAAACTGGGCTCTGGAGCTGTTGTTGTTGCTGTAGTTGTTACAGGGGCTGCTGCTGCCTCAGTAGTTGTTGCAGTGGTTGAAGTAGTTGGAGGAGCTTGGGATGTGGATTCTCCCTGCTTGTCTTGCAGTGCCCCTTCTAGCTCCTTTTCCAAATCAAGGACCTTTTGATTGAGCTGCATTATTAGATCAAGTTGCTCATCGGCCTCCTTTTCCTTCTGTAATTCTGCTATTTGGGGGTGCTCGGTGGGCAGCAGTTTGAACCTTTTCTTTAATGCATTAAGATCATCTTCTTTTTTCTTCATGAGGGCCCTCACGCCCTTTGGGTCCTTGGGATCATGTCCTAGGTCTATGATGATGTCCCCTAGTGATTTTATCCTGTTGTCCTTGGCCATGGAGGACATTCTCTCAAAATCCAACTGAATGTTGGTATTCTTCAATGATTCTTTCAATTCATGGGCCATTGTGGCCCTGTCTACCAAGGTGGCATAGACCATTTCTCCCGTTTGTTTATGCAGTTCAATCTGGTCCATGGGGTGAATGTCCTTTGCCATGACTTCCACCCTTGTTCTCACAAAATCTGCAGCTGATTTAGGCTGCGGTACCTTGGGTTTGAAGTGGCTGAGGATCATTTTCTCCTCTTGTATGTCGTATACAGACATCAACCTTTCTTGCTTGGCTGATGTTGCTTTGAGAAATTGCTTGTATACTTCTATTCTCAGCAGGTCATTCTGTGCCTTTATTTGTTTGAAAGAAGCCTTAGTGCTTGAAGGCTTCTTGCTCTGCTGAGTGGAGGAGGACACCTCCAAGCCAAGCTGGAATCCCTGCTCCTGCTGAAAGGAGCTTGTACCCATTTGTTGGCTATCTTCCCCTTCTTTCCTTGGACTGTCAAGGACATCTTCACTTATTTCTTGCATTACTGGGGAGTCAACCTTTTGCCTCTTGGCCTCAGGTTGCTGGGAGGATCCACTAGCAGGAGTGGACTCTTCTCTATCTCTTTTCTTACCCCTCTCCTCATGTGCTGGAGTCTGTAAAATAAGTGCTGCTGGTGGTTCTGTTTGTGGTGGAGGGGTCTGCTCTTGTTGCCGCCCAATTGAGGAGGCAGGCTGTTCTTTTACTGTTTCTTCTTCAGCGCCCATTATTCGTTTACCGTTATCTGAACCTGATGCTGCTGTAGAAGGCGCCTGGGTGGCTGGTGCAGTTGTTGTAGCTGAGGTCCCTTCTCCCACTCGATGTGGTTGCTTGAAGATTACCTGCTGCACAGAATCCAAGTCAAGAGTTTTTTCCAAATCCTTGACATTCTTTTGCATTATCTCTTCTTCAGTTAGTTTCTCAATTAATGTATCTTGCAGCCATTCTTGCTGATTGGCATACTGCTCAATATGTGGATATTTACAATGCTCATAGCCTAGCAGCCTGTACTTAACCCTCCTGGCACAGATGAAGCCTTCAGGGTCATAAGGGACCCGCCGGAAGCTTTTTGAGAGCTTGTACTTGTCTTTGAGGATTTGCTCAGCATCTTGCCAACCCTCTTTTTTGTTCATGATGAAGGGGCCCAGGTGGTGCTTAAATTTGAGATGGGCTTTCTTTTTAGCACTGTGAAAGTGGGTGAGGTCAGAGTGAATGAGCTGCCTATAGTACTCCAAGGCAAACAGTCTGATGGGCACATATTTTGGGAGCCTGTATGGACAGAGCTCGCAGCCATAGATTTTGATGACTGTATGATCCTGGTATAGGTACCAATCACCTATTTTATAATTTTTAGAGAGCTACAGGGTTTTCTGTATTTCAAATGACACTCTGGGAGGAGGGGACCTCATCAATAAGCAAGAGACTGGGTATACAAATTGATCAATAAATTCACAATATGAATATGGTGAATTTTGGACTTGGTGAAAGACAGATCTCCAGAAGATAACAGATCTTCTTTCTCCTCTAGAATCCAGCTTCTTAGTATGGCATTGAAAAGCCTCGAACTGATAGTACATGAACAAGTGGTAGATGTAAGATGAATACTTGAATATGCCCTCCCTGTCTACTTTGAAAAGCTACTCATGTATCTTGTTGGCTATGAATTTAGCAAAATTATATTTGTAGGCAGGAGGTTGGCCTGGGCTATAAGCAGCTAATAATGCCAACACTGTCTCATCAACAAACTCACTGGTTTTATATCCCAATACATAATAGATCATGTCAACCAGAAGCTGGTCCACATCAGTAAAATGGACATGCAAGAAAGGAGGTGGCCCTGTGGGCTGGCGGTCAGCTCTCATAAATGTCTGGGTGATCTTCTGAATGTCAGCAGTGGACATCTTGGCACCTGTATCCAGCAGATAGTTCATGGAGAAAGGAAACAACATCTGAGTTTGTTTGAAGTTGAGCATCTGGTTGATTGACTCAGCATTAATGTGAAAGAGGATGCTCCCAGATGGAGACTTGACAGCTCTGTGATTTGCATCATAATTCTCAGCACACAGGCGGATAATCTCTGGAAAAATGTTGACAGATGGGAGGAAGTAATAAGGCAGATTGGATTCCCATATCCCATATGTATCATTGTTGTTCAAATAGTCATCTCTCAATTCCCTGAAGGTCTGCAAATGGTTCCTATCACCCACAAAGTCTTGGATGAGGAAATCTCTGTCAGCAAGAGGCAGGGACTCCAGCTCTTTATTTGGTGGATTCATGGGGGCAACACTGAGAGCTGTGGGTGCAGGAGCAGCCATTATGTAATTTTTGAATGTTACAAGGTAAGTGTAATAGCTTGCAAGGCTTTTCTAGAAGTCAATTGGCAAATTGAATGCAGGTGCTAGATATGTTCCTCAAAGAGGAATAGGCAGGCTAGGCAGGCTTGCCTCTGCTCTGCTTGGGTAAATTCACAGGGATTGTGAACAACGAGGATGAAATGCAGAGGGCGGGCAGGACTAAAATTGGTGAAATGCAGCTTTTCAAGCCTGCACTCGGCAAAAGGGAACAATGCCGGGCAGCTTGAGGATGAATTTGCAAATTAAGACCGCGAATTATTGTTTTAACATCAAATTTTGGAGCAGGGGGCAATGCAGGTGTTCTAGTCCAGAATTGACTAAGAAACAATCTTTAATTTGGGAATTAGCAGGTGTTTTATGGACAATTTGCAAAGAAATGGCATAAACACGGGTGAAACAGGTGAATTTGGGCAAATACCTGGATAAACGACGCCGAGAGCTGCCAAGTTGAACAGTGGATGAAGAACACACTTGATTTGGTGAGTGGCGGCGTCTGAAGCTTTAAATTCGCGGCTTGGCGGCAATTTTTACAGTGAACAGATAAAACGGCTCTTCTTTGTTTCCAACGAAAATGACATAAAACGGCTAAATAGCGCGTTTTTAACGATAAATTTGGAAAATATGGGTCATTGGCGCTTTTCTGCCGATGACGTCAGCATGACGTCATGGTCGGCCCAGGTACAGAAGGTGATGTGGGTGCTGAGCTGGAGGCCAACATGGCAGGACAGGATGGCGGATGGTGTGGGGTGGCAAGGTGATGTGGAGGGCCACGAGGCGTGGGGGCGGGGGCCGGAGACATGACGTTAGGGTGACGCGGGGGTGACGCGACAGAGGAGGGGCGGTAAGCGGGAAGGCGGTAAGCGGTCTCCCCGCACCGCTTTTGGGAGAAGGCGGTATCGGGGAGGGGGGCTCCGAACACCTCCGCCGACTGCCACGCGTCCAGCGTATGGGGGCAAAACCACCCGCTCCCCGGATGCTAAACAACGGCGTGTTCAAATCTCAAATCGCCCACCCACCATTGGATCAAGGGGGGCGGGAGATCAAGCGCTGGCGGGCGCCCCGACCCATCGTGCAAGTTTGGGGGGGGACCCGCCAGCAAATATAATATTTGTTTAAAATATTTCGGGTTGAAACTTTAGGTTAGGGATTTTTTTATGGGTTTGGGGTATGCGGGTTAGACTGTTGGGTTTAGAAAAACATATGATTATTGGGTTTGAGAGGGGGAGAGGGGTTTTTTATGAATTTTTTCGGAAAAAGGGTAAATGAGGGTTTAGTATAGGTTATTACTCTGACCAGAGGTTGGAGTAATCGCAAAGCAGGGTTGACTATAGTCCCTGGTGGACTAATGTCTCCCTTAGAAGTGTTATTTAGCTATAATGCTAAAGGGGGATATTTATACATTGCTTGGGGTTTTATACACCATGGTGTTATAGTAATAGGGAAAGGGGAACATAGGGGATTTAGTGTAGATAGAGTTAGTAGTTAGTATTTGGAGGGGAATGTGAATGGGAAGTGATAGTTACTAAGTTTTTTAGGAATCAAACTTAGTTAGGGAGTAGATCAAAATGAAAAGAATTTTTACACAGGAAATGTGGCTGCTCCACAAAGAGAGAAGTCATTTCTGACATGAAATTTTTACAAATGAGGAGTATAAGGAGGACTGATCAGGTAGATCCTGCAGTGCTCATGGGGAGGTTAGTAAGAATCTTTTGAAAGGGATGAGGGAAGTTAGCGATGGTTTAGTAGTTTGCCAGATAGGCCATTGCTCTTGCCTTTCTCCTGCTGGTGATAATATTGTGATTTTTTCCAAGTGATATGCTTAGATCTTGTTTCCTGCACCCTTCAACTGCCTACCTTGCCTAATATACCTAACATTTTTTTCTTCGTTTGTATGGGTGCACTTAGCCTTGCAAACCCTGATAATTCTCTTTTCTTTTTGCTGCCCTCCTATCTAAGTCTACCCTTATGACTTCCAAGGGCCCAGATTAAGCAGTTGGGCTCCTTTCTTTCTCTACCCACCTAGTCATCTGTCAAGCTTGAACTGTTTGAGCAGGTACTTCTTCTCTAGTCTACAACATGCAATTCAAAACATGGTGAGGCCCAGCTTGAGCTGTTGGACCACCCATCAAAGTAGTAGTGGCAATTTGGACTAGCCACTTTCATGGTCTTTGTTTGGGGTTCATTTCTTTTATTTTTTCTTTGACCAATTCATTTTCTTGCCCTTTGATTTTTCTTTTAAGGCATACCCTCTTTACATTTTTTAACTGTTTGCTTCCTTCACAAAAATGGAACCTTAGTAGCATGGAAGGTGAACATTTTTGGCACTTCCACTGTTAATCATGAGAGATGAAAACCTATTGGTATAGGAGGCTAACAGTGTAGTCGGTAGGCCCAACCGCTTCACGACCTCTGTTGAAATGAGGTTCTTTTGGCTGCCACTGTCAACAATGAATTGTAGTGGCGAACCCTTCACCCACATCTATGAGTGGAAAGGACGCTCCCCCTGCTCTGGATCTTTAGGTTCATTCCTTTGGATCTTGGTGATGGCTACAATGGCGCTGGGCTTTGCATCAATGATCTACTTCCCTTTGCCATTCCCCTTGTTAGGTTTTGGCTCAGGGTCAAAACATGCATCTAATTTGGAAGCCTTCAACTTGGCCACTAGCAACTGCTTAGTCCGACACTCACTTGTGTTATGAGTGGGACTCTTGTGGAACTCACACCACTTTCCTATGTCCTTCTTCAGCTTCATGGTGTTGTTGTTTCCTTGCGGCTTTGACGGGTTGTATTGGGTCACCCCGCCTTGGCTTTGTCCTTTGGGATTCGGATTTGCAGATCCAAAGTCTCGCTTCTTCTATTTGAACTTTTTCTCGATTTTGAGAGCGTATCAGTACGTCGTGCCAAGCGAGGAGATGTTCAAGAACTCCATCTATTCCTAGATGCATTTGTGTAGGCAGTCGCAGTATTTGAGTACCAAATGCAGCTAAGAGTCCTTGATACCCAACTGTGTGTGAAGGGAAGGAAAAATTTTTGTGAACTCCAACACATCTTGGTCCCTTCCCTACCGCAGTGTGGTCCATTTGATCTGTTTGTCCTCATATCTTTTGACAGGGTAGTACTGCTCCTTGATGGCATCCCGGAATGAATCCCAAGTGGGTGCGGCTGAAATTAGTGAGCCCGTACTTTCATTCTTCTGCTCGCAGTAGGTTTCCCACTAGTCCTTGACGTGGGGGGCTGCTTTGAGAAGAGCGAAAACAAACTTTTCCCGACTCGAAAATTCATGAACAGAAAAATGCCCATCTAGCATATTTAACCATTTATCTACGACATTTGCATTTATTTGACCCTCGAATATGTGCATTTCAAAATTAACTTGTACCTTAAACGGTGTGGCATTTCCAGAGTAGCTATTGGAATCCGATACGTAGCCTCTGGGTAGCCGTTGAAGGATCTGTGCAAAGTTGTCCATCATCGCGTTCCTTTGCCACTCGAGGGCTTCTTCAAGCATGATTTTGATAGGATCTCCTGCCCCCTCGTGTTTCTTTTCATCCGCCATGGGAGATCATTGGGATTTGCGAGGCTGGTCTTGCAAAGATTCGACCAGTTCAAGCCCTAACTCCTTATATCCCGACCTCTTTGGGGACATGCAAAGAAAAACAGAGAAAAAGCAGACCGCTCTGATTCCACTAATCTGGATTTAAACAGGAATGCAACAAATTATAGAGATAACCATAAACACAGAGATGCAATGGAAATAATACTTCATTTTATTAATGTAAAATGTTGAAATATGCTTACAAATAGAATTGGAAATAAACCAGTTAGGGCGATGGTAGCTTATCTCTGAGAAGAGATGTGGTGGCTAAATGCCTCTGAACTCTGTTACAATGAGGCTCGAAGGCCTATTTATTGTTGAGAAATAATGTAAAACCATTCACATCCCAAAACCTAACCCTAGAAGATGAAACACCAAATTGTGGGCCCCGTTTCGGTAAATTGGTACATCAATTTCCCAGGGTCGTAACTTTGGCATACGATCTCTATTTGACACATATAATAGCTCATTAGAAAGATCTATATGAGCAATACAACTATGGGAAGGGCCTTAAAAAGGCTCTGGAAGTTTAGGACCTGAAAAACTGCTAAAAATAGTAAACTGTGCTACAATTTAGGAAACTGAAAAAAATGAAAGAGACAGTTGTGGGGGTACAAATGGGATAGGAGGGTGGCCACCAACATCTATCTGGATCAAGGAACCAAATCGAGGGCAATCATATATCAACCCTCAACTAGTGGATTAGTATCCAATACTCTACGTCAAAATTGATCCCTCAATCTCTTGCTCCTTCCTCTCTCATTTTTGCTAGCATTGGTCTGCACGATCATGGTAATGGCCTGAGTGTCATTATATTATTGGAATCCCCGGTGATAATAGCTCAATTAGAAATAATTCCTCCCATCGTGTCTAGGCAAGCTCCTTCTGCTCTCATATCTTCTGGTAACAATTTTTCTAATTGTGTAGAAGACCTGGTAGATGTGAATTTTTTGGACACCGTTCCTCCCAAAATGTCAGTCTCCAAACCCCATCCTCCTTTTGGTTACGTAATTTCATCAACCCATCACACTATCTTAGAATTAGATATAGATTATTCGAATTGAATTCCTGACAACCATATTTCGTCACCTTACCCTTTCACCCCATTCTCCTCCCCTCCCCTCGTCAATCCTCCTCTAATAAACCCTAACTCCTCATCGTTACCTGTCAACCCTTTTCTTTGTTTTTTATCTTTTTCACTTAAGTTTTCGAACTAGCCTATTCGTCCATACAGTCCAACCATCTCAATTGTGGCCTTACCCCTCCCTCTAATTCGTAATCTCTGACCTTTGTTAATTCAAATTCTCCCGCACTATGAAAAATCCCTCCTTCCCCATCTCTTAGTCCTTATTCAACTTTGTCTTTTCCTTTTCATGATGTATCTCTCGTCGATAACAATGTTTGTCTCCCCATTCCCGTTTTGTTGACCCTCAACGCAAATCTAAATTATGAGTTAATTTATGACCTTTTAATTAATAAATTAGTTAATTTATCGAGTTTAGAATTTCACCCTCTGATTTATGGAATCTTGGAAAAATGGGTAAATTTTTTACTAGCTCCAAGAAAAATCCCTATAGAAGACATTATTTGCAACATAGCGTATGGAATTAAACACGCGCCTTATATTAAAAAGGTTATTAGAGAAGATTACATAGTTGTTCTTAGGAAAACTAAGCCTCTAAAGAGCAACATAAGAAAATTTGAGTTCGTTGCCCTTAAATGGATTGATTGATATTAAATAACTAAGGGAATAAGGTGCAATTGAGGAGGCTCCAAGCACTACTTCTTCAAGTGAAAAAATGTGCCATCAAGGAAGCACATGCTCTAAAGAGGGAAAAATAGGATTTCAAACAAAATGCAATAATTAATAAGTGGTGGATGAATAGAATGAAGGATATTCATCATGATACTATGGAAATGAAGAGGAGTATTAGTGAGGATGGAAACATAGAGGCATGAGTAAAAGAGTTCAAAAGGTTTCAAAGGTGTTGAGAGAATACCAAACATTTGTTCAGAGAGGGGGATTTGATCATTATAAGGAGATGGGATAGAATTAAAATAGGTCGGGAGAATGCATATAAAGTTGGAAGAGAAAATAAAAGTGACGACACAAGGAGGTGAGCATGTTCTATTATATGGATCATGATTTTCCAAAAGGGAGCCTCAATTTGTAAGATATTGATTATCCTATCAAAAGAGATATCATCACAAAGGTAAAAGAGGAAAAAATACCTGGTAATGCGTTCTAACTGTTTGAACTAGAGGAAGGTCAAGTAGTAGAAATGCTACACCCTAAGAAAAGTGGATCCAATCCAAACCAACCACCCTATAAATATTAGAAGCCTAGAGGTAGTCCCAACTTGTTCTTTTACTTTTGACCCAAAAGAACATTTTCTTAGTAGCTTGGGGTATAGTAGTAGTGAAAAACAAAACGAAGGTGGAAATACAAGTAGAAGAAGTGGCATATGTTATGTTTGAATTTTAGTTCAAGTCACACTTTCTTAGTAATTTGGGGTATAGCAGTAGAGAAAAACAAAATGAAGGTGGTAATACAAGTAGAAAAAGTCACATATGTTATGTTTGAAATTTAGTTCAAGTTGGGGAGTAGGCCTAATTATTCAAACAGGTCCAAAAGGTTTTATCTTGGTGAAAAATCCAACAAACGATATGGTTATGGTAGTTCCAATATATATATCAAGGGTGATGGTGATGAAAAACCACATTGGTTTTATGTGGATTCATCTGGCGGGTAAAATGGACTGTAGTTCTAGAATCTAAGTCGGTAAAGTTTCTAACCACATTGTGGGGGAAGCTTCTCTAATGGTGCATGAAGTTCATACAAATTGATCCCTGGTGAGTAATTAAGGCCTTAGATGAATTAAAGGGGGGATTCATGGCTAAGCTATATAGGTTAAACATTGAACAACATTTTTTTACTAAGCTAAAGGAGACTAAGGAAATGTTTGGAGAAATTCCTTGGGAGTGTGATGAAGAATAACAAAACTTGATCAACAAACTTTCCTATATTATCCATGAAACTCAACACAAAGAATGATTCATTCAAAGTTTGTTACTCTTTAATAGTGTACCATTAATGAAATACACATGGGTGACATAGAGATATGCCTTATCTTAGGCCATAAAGATAGAATAATGTAGGGTGAACATCCATTTTACTAAAAATTGGCATGCTTGGTAGGATCTAATAGAGAATTATGTAAGGAGTTCCTTCTAGGTAAAGGAGATTGCTATTGATATTTCTAAAGGGGGTGGCCTACAAGGATACATCAATAGATATTTATGCAAGAGCACCATTTCAACAATTTAGTTCAAATTTTTTATTTGTCCCCTAGAAGGTCTTAGATATTTCTAGAGGAGGAAGTTGGTTTCCTTGTTTCCCTATAATTTTGTAGAATTTATAATTACATTATCAAGATAGAAAATTTCAACAATTTTAGGTAGAACTTAGAATGTTATTTGGTTTTTATGGGATTTTAATTTGTCTAGAGATTTTTTGATCCGATTGTCTCATAATGTATAAGTAAATCCTCTAAGCATGAGAATGTAGCAATGGGAATGGTTAGGAAAAAAATTGTAGTCCCATTGAATGGGCACATCTCCTAGCTCGTGTTCCTAAATTTTATTGTGTGATTGCATGTGAATTATGTTTTATTGTATGATTATATAGATCTATTGAGTTATACTATGAATGGATGAGATCATTTTCACGTCCTTTATTTACTAGAGTTTTGTTGTCTAACTCTAGTTCTCAATCTCTTTATGTATCATAGTTAATAGTTGATGAATTGATAGTTAGTAGTTGATGTACAAATTGTTAATTTCATGTTGAATGGTGATTGATTGTGGGTAATTTGGTTTTAGATATGCCTTGAATGTTGAACAAGGTCAACATATATAAACAATGCATGGTGAAAACATGGGATTAGAATGTTTGGGGGTTGTAGCATTCCAAGAAAAGGAAATCACATCAAGCTTGAAGATGAATTGATATCATCAAAGCATTGTAGCATGTAACCATCCAAGAAAAGAGTTGATGATACCCTATTATGCATTTTGGTAGCTCTGGAATTAACATTCTAGTAGAACATGAAGAAAATGTGGACCATTAGGGATCATATCCTTGCATTCACAATCTGATCAGAAATCCAAGATTAGACGAAGGACACCTCCAACCTAAGAATAAAGGATTAACTAGAGAATGTTTGTTTATGAGGTTTATGAATAAGTTCATCATATTCAAACTTCATTGATAGTAGATTGTTTAAAATTGTAGTTTTTAAATTATTTTAATTGCTTTTGCACAAACATCAAAAGTGTTGAAGAGCCTTTCATATAGAAGAACATCCATGTTTTAGTGTTTCATTACCCTCATTGTATTGGTTAATGCTTATGATTGAAATTTTTGGTGAAAATTATTTATTTTTATTATTGGATAAAATCTAATTTTTGTAGGGGGTGGTAGGAGCGGGAGGGGTGATACATTTCCCTGAAGAACATGGAGAAACCAGATACACTTGGAATTTAGGCACAACCACAAAAAACAAAGGTGAATTCCTAAAGTTGTGGAAAGAACTAGATATCACCAAGAACAAAGCCATAAGAAATCTATATATTATTGGTGACTCTATGATAGCCATTAGAATGATTGTGAAGTCTCAATCGACAAAGGACTCTTTCTTCCCCCTTGTGGTGAGAAGAATTCTCCTTCAATTGGAAATTTTTGATGAAATCCACCTTACCATGCACTAAGGCATTTAAATGGGGAAGTAGATGATCTAGCTAATTGAGTAGTGGAGATGGGCATTGGAATCTCATAAATAAATGAAATTCCCAAGGTTTCATCCTTGTTCCATAAACATATGCAATAAATCCTAGAAAAAAGAGCCATCAATGATGGAAAAAAATGGAAATCCCAATTTCGAGTATTAACACTTCACATGCATGGGCAAGTGGGAGTGACATTATTTGAGAGTCCACGTGGAGGGTCAATACTTATACGTGTTCTTCCCATGCGCGATATGACTAGGGTCAGCGATAGATGGAAAGCAAAAAACCCTAACGTTGTTGATTTACGGAAAGATGTATTAATGAAGCAGGGTCACCTACATTCCTTCTCTCATGTATCCATTAATTCTCTGAAGGAAATGTTTTTTGGGTCTCTTGGGAAGGACAATCATGCATTAAATATGGAGATCAACGAGGTTCCTGGTTTAATGGTGACAAAGGAGCGTAATGGTGTCCATTTAGATGGACAAGGTATATATATGTTAGTCTCGTGGTAAATTTGGGGATCCTTGTTTCATTTTTCCCAATGCTATTATCATAGTGTTTTGTTTCTCTTGATGATGGCATTAGAAGGTGACCAACTCTTGGAGTCTTATATGGAGCAGTGGAAGAATGAAACGAAGTTTCTATTCAAGTTGATAATGGGCATAATCAACCTCAAGAATGATAAGATAGAGCTATTGAAGAATGATAGGGAGGTAAAGGCTCCCTACTAGATGAAAAATTCGAAATTCTGGGGTCGAGAGTAGATATGAAGATTATTAAGTTGGAGGTGGATTGGATGACCAATAGTATAGAACTTGCTAGTGTTGATCTATTCGCAAAAGTCCATGAACTCCTAGCTGACAAATTTGATATTGGTCTCAAGGAGAAGCTTCCTAGTATAACCCCAATGTGCTTCTGATTCCAATTAGTATTGCTCATGAACAAGAAACCCAAATTTTATATTTTGACCTTCCCTTCTCAGTCCCTCGGGAAATCTGGTTACCCCCCTCTCTGCGAAGTCACTCACCTTCCAAGTTCAAGCATCCCCTTCTCTTCTTCTCCGTACTTTAGGTAATCCATCCCTTGGTACGACTTCCTCATAGTGGAAGGGTCTAAAACCAAGGTAGTCCCACCTCACAATTATAAGGGTCATAGCATGCTTCATGGTAATCAATTTACATCATTAGCGTTAGTGTGTCAGAATGGCCCTATTCTTCAAATATTCAATCTATGTGCCACTACACATTTGATATCTTTCAACTGCAGCTATTTATCTTGTAGCCAAGTCCATCCACCCAACCGAGCAATTTCATGATTTCTTGCATCATATCACATATGTCTCCATAAGTTCCATCATTAAGGAAATGCAATAACTTTAAATCATACCTCACCAACATTTCGTTCATGAAGTGAACTTGGAATTCTCCTTTAATTCCTTTCATGTCAAGCCAGATTATCTCATAACCCAAACCATCATAGATCAGATGATTGAATTTAGATTCATAAAACAAAATCTCAAAAGTCATGAAATATTGATACTTATCTTGGTTTTCTTCTTGCTACTTGATTTACATACACTAAATCAATAGCCAATTAGGAAAGCACCTAGTGCCTTCTCTTCACTTTAACCATGTACACACACCATATTGGTTTCCTCTCAACAAGCATCTAGTGTCATCTCTTCACTTTGACCACATACACACACTAGATTGGTTTCCTGTTGACAAGCATCTATTGCCTTCTCTTCACTTTGGCCATGTGCACACACTGGATTGGTTGCCAGTTGGCAAGCATCTAGTGCCTTCTCTTCACTTTGACCACGTACACACACCAAATTGGTTTCCTATTGGCAAGGATCTAGTTCCTTCTCTTCTCTTCTCTTTGATTTAAAATTTACTGAGTGACTCATATTCCTTAAAATGAGAACTTAAGCCCAATCACAATATAACTATTATGGGCACAAACAAACTAGGTAGTCTTCTATCGACATGAATATAAGTTTGTTTCACACTTGTATAGGCACAGGCAGTCCCATACCTTCCTGTGTGTGGTACTACATAATACAAGGCCCCAGATAGTCCCATACCTTTCTAAAAACTTTTGCACATACACAACACACAGGCCAAGGCAGTCCCACACCTACCTATCTTGGGCACATAAAAACAACACATAACTCCAGATAGTCCCACATGTGCTTGACTTGAACACATTACACAAAATGCACTTATATACATGGTACGCCACAACACACATATAGCACAATTATTTTTTTCCATTCCCCTACATAGCATATGCACATGTACACCAAAAACACATATACACATAGCATATCGCAATACACAATATCACGATAATCCAGATACCACCTTGTGTCTCATGGTATATCACCATGTTTCCATTAATCCATAGACCACCTTGTCTCTCATGGCATATCACCATGTTGCCATTAATCTAGGGACCCCGTTGTCCTAGGCGTGCAAACACATGTAGGACAATGTCAATGCATGTTGAGGAGTGTTAGGGAGTGTTAGGGGAACACAAGGGAGAACTAGGTCAAAATTCTTGGAAATTAATGAATAAGAGTGTGTGCCAAGGGCTATCAACAAATTATAGGTCTCCCAAGGATGAAGTGTTTTAAGATAATTTTATAATAGGACTTGCGAGAGGAAATCCTATAGTTGTGATAAGGCATGGACAAAGAATTTTTAGAGAAATGGAGACTTTGGGTTGGGCACATGTTATGAAACCAGCTCACAAAAAGATAGAAAAGATAGATCAATGACTTAGAAACCAACCTATTTGAGGGGGAAACCTCCTTTACGTTACAAAAATGAAAAATTCTTGGATGATACAAATGAAAAAACCTCCTTTCTATATATAGGAGTCTAAGGGGTCACAATATAACCAAAGCCGACCCAACAATAATAATATAAGGGCACAAAAATAATGATAGTGGGATTCTATGGGACACAATAATAACAATATGGGGACAATAGGGGCACAACAATAACAATAAGGGCTACAATGACAATAGTAATGGGGGAATCGCTAGTATTATAGGGACCAAACATGGCCCTCTCCTTCAGAAAAGTGTTCTCCTCAACTCTTGAGTAGTTTTGGATGCTTCTGTATAAAATTCTCATTCTCCCATGTGGAATCTTCAGTAGGTAAGTTCTTCCACTTGATGAGATACTCTGAAATTGATCGATTTCGTAGCTGTCAACTTCTTTTTTTGTGACTAATTCAGGTTCCAATATGATTTTTCCTCCCTCATAAATTTCTAGCAATATTGTTTGAACTGGGAGCTTGTCACCTATAACCTTCTTTATGCATGAAACATGGAAAACTAGTGCACTCAGGACGCTACAGGAAGCTCCAATTTGCATGCCATAGTACCTATATTTTGCAACACCTTGTACGGACCATAATACTTCGGTGATAATTTATTATCCTTCTTAGCTTTCTTGAGGGACATTCTTTTATGTGGTTGTAGCCGTAGGAATACCCAATTACCTACATCAAAATGTTAGGTGTGCAACCTGATTATCTTCTATATTCAAAGGTATCGCCTCATTGGACCCTAGTTCGTAATGGGGAGGCAACGCCGCCCGTAAAATATTCGCTGCAGGGGGGGTCCAGGGAGGGCAGCTGCTACCTTTGGGAGCCCCCCCCGGCAGGGGGATCGGGGTCAGTGCCCCCGAAGCTAAGAATAGATGTAAAATTGCCTTGTAAAATGTTGTAATTTCATAGTCAATCTGGGCCATTCATTAGGTGGAGATCTGACAATAGAACTTATGTTTAACTTATGGTTTTTTGCCCTAGAAGGCAACCCCTCACTATATATGAGGGAATTGTATTGCGTCTATGTATATCTGTATTCTGAGTGAGGAAAAGAGAGGAGATTGATAGTGAAGAGGGAATTACAGCGGATCTGTTGTAGGTTCTATCTCTTTAGATTGTTGGATAATATAAAAAGAAGCATTGGCTATTTCTCCATGGACGTAGCCCAAATTGGGTGAACCACGTATATCTGTGTCTCTCTTTTTTTATGTGTTTTCTGTGTTTATGCAATATTTTATGTGTTCCATTGCTCTGTAATATACAATTCTCTAACACAAAACTTCTTTCATTGCGATGTTGATTTGCCTATTGTTTCATTCCATTCTACACCAAAGTGGGGTTATTCTTTAAGAGTTGGAGAACTTGTTGTTGATGCTCGATGTGATCTTCCACTGCTTGAACCTTATAATTTTCTATTAAATATGATGTGATGGTGGATGATATCCATAAAGTGCCATAAATGGGGTCATTTTTTTTTACAGTATGGAAGGAAGTGTTATACCACCATTCAACCAGAGGCAACCATTTCACCCATTGTGTTTGTTTATCATATACAAAGCAACGAAGATATCCTTCCAAACATTTTTTTACTATCTCAATTTTCCCATCATATTGAGGATGATAAGATGAGCTATGAGCTAACTGAGTACCAGGACAAGAAAATAATTTTGTCCAAAAATTTCCAATTAAAATGGGATCTCTGTCTCTTACAATAATCTTTGGGTTTCCATGTAGCTTTTGAATTGTTTCAAAAAATGTAGTAGAAGTTTTACTCACTTTAAATGGATGAGATAATGCACAAAAGTGTGCATACATGGTAAGTCTGTCAAATACCACCATGATAACACTCTTTCCTTTGGACTTAGGTAAACTTGTGATAAAATCCATTAAAACCTCCTCCCAACATTGGCTTGGAATGGATAAAGGTTGTAATAGACCCAGGTTCTTAATTGTTTCAAATTTATTTTATTGGCAAACCAAACATTCCGCCACAAACTTTTGAATGTCCAATTTAAGGCCATCCCAAAAAAATTCCTTCTTAACCATGTGGTAAGTTTTTAGAAATCCTGAGTGCCCTCCTAAGGGAGAGGTATGCAATTCCCTAAGAATCTTTTGTTTGTGTTCAGAATTCTTACATAGGTATAACTGATATTTGTAGCATAACGAATCATTTTTCCAGCTAAATGTATCAGATGTAATAGGATCTTGTTGTAACTTTTGAATGAGTTCCCACACTTCTTCATCATTCTTCCATTCATCCCTTTCTTCATTTATCCAATTTGGTTGGATAATAGAAATGGTGCAAAGAAATGCTTCCACATCCTCATCCTTTCTTGAGAGTGCATCTGCCACAACATTTTGCTTCCCTTTTTTGTAGGTGATTTCAAAGTCACAACCCAACATTTTTGTTACCCATTTTTGCTGCTATTCTGAAGATAATATTTGTTCTAAAAAGTATTTAAGACTATCATGATTTGTTCTTACCTTGAAGTGTCTTCCCATTAGGTAGGGTTGTCATTTTTTAAGTGCATGTAGTATTGACAACATTTCTTTCTCATAAATAGCTTTGTGTAAATACTTTCCTTTGATTGGACAACTTTTGAAAGTAATGGGTCTTTCTTCTTGCATTAAAACAACACCAATTCCATTTCCTGAGGCATCACATTCCACAATAAAGTTATTTGTGAAGTCCGGTGTAGCTAAGACCGGTTCTTGGAATATAGCCTCTTTAAGATGTTCAAAGGCCTTTGTTCCTTCTGGAGTCCATCAAAATGCATCTTTCCTCAATAATGTCATTAGAGGTGCTGCTATTCTCCCATAATTCTTAACAAATTTGTGATAATACCCTGTTAACCTGAGAAATCCTTGCAGATTCTTTATGGATGTGGGGATTTTCCATTCCTTAATGGTTTTAATTTTTCTAGGGTCTACCTTAACACCTTCATGAGATACAATGTTACCCAAATATTCCACCTCTTTTACTCCAAAGATACAATTGGAGATTTTTTCATATAATTGTTTCTCCTCCAATAGTTTGAGCACCCTGTCAACATGTTGAACATGATCCTTCCAAGACTTGTTGTAGACTAGTATATCATCAAAAAATACTAACACAAATTTTCTAAGGAAGGGTTTGAAAATGGAATTCATCAAACCTTGAAATTTAGAAGGTGCACTGGTAAGGCCAAAAGGCATGTCCAAAAATTCATGATGACCCTCATGAGTTCTAAATGTTGTTTTCATAATGTCTTTAGTCTTAATTCCGATTTGATGATATCCTGAACAAAGATCAAACTTGGTGAAGTAAATTGATCCATGCAATTCATCCAATAATTCATCAATGACAGGAGTGGGAAATTTACCCTTAATAGTGATCTTGTTGAGCACCCTATAATCTGGACACATGCACTGTGATCCATCCTTCTTGTGAAACAATACTACTAGAGCAGAGAAAGAACTTTGAATAGGTTGAATTATACTAGCCTATAGCATTTCTGCAACCATATGTTCAATTTCACTTTTTTAGGCATAGGGATATCTGTAAGGCTTGTTGTTTGGAGGAACACTTCCTGGAATCAAATGAATAGCATGATCATGATCACGAATATGTGGGAGGCCTTTGGGAGTCTCAAATACCTTGGAATTATTGTCCAAGATTTTGGATATCTGGAGAAATAGATGATTTTGATGTGGTAACCTCTAGTGAACATAATTGTGCAATTATGTCTTGTTGTTCGTTCTTTAGAAGATTTCTCATTTCGTTAGAGCTGATTATCCTTCCCAATTTCCCTGCGATACACCTTAATTCAACTTCCTTTCCTTCTGAATAAAATTTCATGAAAAGTTCTTCAAAATTAAAAGCTATTGTACCCAAGGGTTGTAGCCATTGGACTCCTAGCACAACATCAACACCATCCATTGGAATGGAAAGCATTGGGCTATTCAATGCATATTCTCCCATTGATAGCTTGATATTGTGGCACTTTCCAGATAAATTTATGTTACAACCATCACTTGACACTTCAGTGCTAGATATAGGAAGTAATTCAATTCCTTGGTTATCTTACAATGAATAAAATTATGGTTACTACCCGAATCAATAAACACTATTACCCTTGTCTTCTTGATATGCCCTTCTTTCTTGATAGTTTTAGGAGTGGTAATTTCAGGCAATGCATTACAAGATATGGTCAGATTGATTTCTTCTTTTTCTAGGGTTTTTCCTAGTGTATATCCTCTTCTTTTGACATGTCTTGTTCCTTTTCTTCCTCCTCTTCACAATATATGTAAAGTAATTTCTTCTTAGCACACTTATGACCTTTAGTGTATTTGCTATCACAACTGTAACAAATCCCTTTTTATATTTTTTCTTCCAATTGTTGTGGTTTCAACCTTGTAGGTTGTGGAAGGCTAGGGGCAACAAAACTTGCATCTTTATAATTGTGGGTGGTAGGCTTCCTTGTTGCCATAATTTTTCTTTCCATTTTTCTTGCCAACCTGAGTGTCTTCTCTAATGAATCGGGTTCCCAAAGGTGAACATCATGTTGGATGTTATCCTTTAAATTCCCTCTGAACACATCAATCCTATGCTCCTCTGGAATATCTTTTACCCCCATATTCAATTTTTGGAAGTCATCAATGTGCTCCATCATTGAACCCTTTTGTTTGAGATTTATTAATTGGCTAAAAAGGGTGTTGCTTTTTGTATCCTCATAATGTGCTATCATTTCATCCGTAAAAATTTCCCAAGTGACAATTTGTTTACGAGAGCAAAGCCATCGATACCATACAAACTGATTTGGTTCCAAATACAAAGTTGAAATGTGTACCTTTTGTGTGTTTTTCATAGTATGGAGATCGAAATATTGTTCCATTTGTAGTATCCATGTTACAGGATCCTTGCCATCAAACTTCCTCATATCGATCTTTGGAACATGGTGGGTCTTCAACACAATGTTAGAGTCTATGAAGTCATGATTAATATTTATTTTGCTCTTATCATGAGTTTCCTTTTCTACCCTTCGCCATTAGTAAGCATTTCTTGTAGAAAATTTGTCAAATCTGTCTTCAAATATTCCATCTTAGCTTCCACGCCTTCCTTTAAACCATCTATCTTAGGTTCCACGCCATCCATCTTAGCTTCCACGCCATCCATCTTGGCTTCCACACCATTCATATTAGCTTCCATGTCATTCATCTTAAATTCTATGTGTTTCTTTAAACCATCCATCTTGGCTTCCACACAATGCATCTTACCTTCTAAATCCTTCTTTAAACCATCTGTCTTAGCTTCTCTTACTATTTGTGAGAGTGAATTTTGTTGCACTTGGTCTCATAATTTTGATATATCATGTTTCATTTCTTCCTCTTCTTCATGAGTCATGCTAGAGCTTTCATTTTGCTTACTAGGTGTTTCCATTTTCTTTCTTAGGGGCATCAATTAATGATAATAATGCTTCACTATTCCATTTGAATTCCTTCAAACTAAATTTTCAAACCAAACTTATGCAAAATTGTTAAAAAACTAGACACATTTTTTCAAATTGTAGGAGCTCTATACTGAATATATTGTATCTTTGTAATTTCGGATCTCCAAGGTCTGAAATTTCTTCCTACAGTAGCTCTCTGAGTCCTCTTTCTAACCCTACAATTATGATCAATATTGGTTTCTCCAAGGAAGAGTTATGCCAAATATACCACGATGACCTGATTATAGAAGGGTTCCATAGAGCGAACTTGTATGAAGTTCCTCATGTCACTCTTTCGACCTTAGGACCTAAAACTGATACACAAAAAACTAGAGGCCATCCTCTTTTTGTAACTTCTTACAAAATTTCAATCTCATGGTCAAAAAAAAATTATGACGATTTTCCCAAGGTCACTTGTTTGAGATATAATTTGGGATCTTGCACAAACCCTAACTTCCTTGGATCATATCTCTGAAAATATAGAGAAAAAGGATCTGAAATTCCGGCCCATGGTTAGGAGCAATTTCAGATCAAATGGGCTTTCTTTTTTAGCATTTGAAACGTCGCAGAAACAAAGTTATAGCGAAATTCCATGATGTCCTATTTGGAGCAGTGAAACCCTAGAATCCATAGGCTCTGATACCAAATGTTATGAAACCAGCTCACAAAAAGATAGAAAAGATAGATCAATAACTTAGAAATCAGCCTCTTCGAGGGGGAAACCTCATTTACATTAAAGAAATGAACAATTCTTGGATGATACAAATGAAAAAACCTCATTTCTATATATAGGAGTCTAAAGGGTCACAATATAGCCAAAGCTAACCTAACAATAATGGTACAAGGGCACAAAAATAACAATAGTGGGCTTCTATGGGGCACAATAATAATAATATTGGGACAATAGGGGCACAATAATAACAATATCTAGACAATAGGTCCACAAAAATAACAATAAGGGTTACAATGACAATAGTAATGGGGGAATCACTAGTATTATAGGGACCTAACATCACAACATTGTTTTTCCAGTGACTTGGTTGGGTTCCCAAGTTGCAGAAAAGGCTATCTATGAGGGCATGACAACTAGGAAGTGCAACGTCTTCCAACAAATGCCAGGAAATAATAACACATGCTAGATAGTTCCTAGGCATGTCAGGCATCCCAAGACATGCCAAGTGCTAAGGCATGCCAAGATGTGCCAGGATCTAGGGTGTGGTGCCAATGCATTATAGGGTGTGTTAGGGCCAAGTTCTATGGAAACATAAGGGAGAACTAGTTTCAAATGCATGGAAATGAATGAATAAGAGTGTGATGAGGAGTGTCAGCGAGTTTTAGGTGTGTTGGGTGTCAGGGAGTGCTAGGATGTGTTAGGGAGTGCCAAAGCATGTCAGGGAATGCAAGGGATGCTAACACATGCCAAATAGTGCCAAGGGATTGTTAGACATGCCAAGTGTTATTGCATATCAAGATGTAAACTATGTTGCTTAGTTTTTTTATGACCACGATTGGATGTGAGCCTTGTGTTTGTAACTTGTTAAGTTGTATGATTTGAGATTCAACATGAGTAGCCTAAGATGATTTATAGGAAGCTATTAGGTGAACAAGGAATAATCTAGTTTTAGTATCTCTAACTTGGTCAAGTTGTTGTAGTCAAGGTAGGATTTGGTTGGGTTCCCAAGTTGCAAAAAAAATAAGGGTAGTTGTGAGGGCATGATAGCTAATGAGTGTCAAGGCATGCCAAGGAATGAAAAGGCGTGCTAAAAAATGTTAGATAGTGTCAATGCATGTTGATGAGTGTTGGGGAGTGTTAGGGAATCACAAGGGAGACCTAGGTAAAAATGCATGGAAATGAAGGAACAAGAGTATGTGGCAGGGAGTGTTCATGAATTCCAGGTGTCCCAAGGATGAAGTATGTTAGGAGAATTTTAGAATAGGAATTGCAAGATGAAATCCTATGATTCAATAAGGGGTTGGACAAAAGTATGTTTAGACAAAGTGACACAACCATATGGCTGCCACACGCTAAACACCTTATCGAGACTATTTCACTCTTATAAGCCTTTAAAGCTCCCTGCCACATATACATATTGGAAGCGTAGTTTGGTGCTTTTCCTTTAAAAATGGGACCACTTAAGCTATCGGGGCCATTACACTATCGGAATTGTTTCATTATCACTTTAGCCTAAAAAACTCGGACAACACTTTTTATCAAAATACATAGGGGCAAAGGGAAAACCTTGGTCCGAACATATAGCCAGTCTTCAAAACTTATTCACCCGCATCTATTAAATCGTCGGGTCCACCTACTCCAAGCTACCTCCATGCTGTCCGATCATCGATCCCCGATCGGCTAATCTCCATGCTTCAATACGTCCTCCGATCCAATGGTCCACATTTACTCTGACTATCCAGCTGGCACATCAATCCTCCACCGTCGATTTGCATGTAGTGGATCTAATGGTCCACATCTATTTTGGGAGAACAATTAACACAAGGTTTAACCGCCCGATAAACAGTTTTCTCTCTCTCCTCCTTGCTATGTGTCGAAGGTTTAATGGGATCGACCAACTATCCTTCAATATAACTTACGACTTTTCACTCACCCGAAAACCACTTCCACTATTGTGAAACCTCTTTCACGATCCAATAGTTATGATTTATTCACGATCTAACGGCCACAATTTAATCGCGTGATTGCAAATCGCAATGTCCACTTGCCAGGCTCCTTCCACTCCAATGCGCTGATCCGATCAGTCTTTTGGACCCAATAAGGGCATAGGTTCCCATCCATAAATTTTGAATTCTAGATTTCAGATCCGACTGTGTTTTATGCCGATTCTTAGTGTAATTTGAGTTTTCCACTTACGAGACCAAAACTATGTAATAGACTTCGTTGACCCGGCATAAAAAAAGGATATTTAAGATAAATCCCCAACTTCTATCAATCATACAATTTAGGAATTAAACATAACAAAACAAAGGGATATTCACTCTGCCCAAATACAAAGAATTTGAAAGCATACAAGGGTTTCCGCAGGCTTGATAATCAATTATACGCATAGCATCGTTCATTCACAATAAAATAATTACAGAGTCTCACCTTGGCCCGATTACACAAATGAAAGATCTATGTTTCAAAATACAATCCACACACTACCCTTACTCTCACTAAATCACTTCCTCTCCTAAATCCTTCCTCTCTACCTTGATTCTTCAAATTAGTGGCCTTTGTTCCCAGTCTACCCGTAGGCTTACAATTCCATTGTGATTCCTATCTCTCTATTCCTCTATTTCAGAAAAGACATGGAAATACATATATGTCCTATCTAACAATCTCCTTCCACATATGAAGGAATTCACTATATACCTAGAAATCATATCCTACCCTATCTAATCAATATAACTAGTTGGCTTGATCTCCACACAAGGATGATCACTTGCCACTTATTCCCAATTATGTTCAGAATTAGGCAACAATTAACTACTTACATACTTTGCAATTAATAAAATTAAACAACCAATTCATCCTCCAAACTTTCACTAGCTATAACATGTGACCACACCATCACATTGTTGGCTAGGCCTAGATGCTCTTGCATCAGACTCCCAAGGTTAAAATTAATCATGATCTCCTAATCATGTGCTTCTGATCTGTGTCCTCCTAGATCCCATACTTTGTTTGGTAGCCTATCCTTGGTTAATCCTATGGTTTGTTGTTCTCCCGGTCTCCATATTTTATGCTGTATTTCCCCACTAGCTATGCTCTCACTGTCTGTTGTTGTCTCTTCCATATATCTTACTTCTTTTTTCTCATCATCACAATTTATTTCAGGCTTCCACACTTTAATTTGCAATTTACCATTACCTTCACCTGTACCATTCTTTCCATCCAATCTTCCTTCCTTTTGTCCTCTATTTAGTTTATTGGAATGTTGTTGTATGAGTTTCCACAACTCATCAATTTCTTTGTCCACTTAACTTCTTAGATGATGAATACTATTCTCGTGCAACTGGATGTCTTCTTGCATAATAACATCATAATCCATGTGCCAATACCTTTACCATTGTTCCTCTGCAACAATTCCAATTCCTTCTTCTGGTTTCTCATTCATGGCTTCACCACTTCTTACTTCAATTCTCAGTATACCTGCAACAACACAAATTTCTTGAAAACTAAGAATTCTTCGTACTTTCTTAGGTACTTGGAATACCTCTTCTTCTAGTAAATTAATTTCTGCACCCCTAAGGATCATGGCATCATATTTGTCTTCTTCTAAAATTTCATCTTCAGCCTCTTCTTCATCAATAACTTTTTGTGGTATAATAGTAATCCTGTTACTATCATCTCTTGAGCCCATTTCTAGTTCAACAATTCCATACTCTAAATTCAACACCATTCCATATTTTTGAGACATTCTGATCTCACCATTCTTACTTCGATCTGATATTTAGAATCAATTCCTTGTTTAAAATTGACTTCACATTGCCTTCTTCCTGCATATAAATCTTCACCAGAATCAATCAATTCATCAAACATAAATGCTTTACCATGTTTCCTCATTATGCCAACATTTATGACAACTTCTTTTCCATATTTGTCATCCATGACAACTTCTTCATTCTCATTCAATTCTGGTTTTACAATCTGATTACTTATCCTTTTGTTTCCTTGCCTATTCTCCAAAAGACTAGACTCATGCCACAAATCTGTCATTTCATTTGAAATTTATGCCAAGAGCTCTACATGATCTTCACTAACTTCATTGTCTGCAACATCTGTATTTAATCCTTCTTTACTCTGGCTTTCTTTGAGGTCAATAATCTTCAATAACTATTTAATATCCACAAAGTCTTCTATATCAACCTTCAGTAGTTGTTCTCCTTTGGCTTCAGTCATCAATAGTTTTCTAATATTTGCATAATTCACTACAGCTATGTTTAACAGCTGCTCTTCCCTCTGCATCACAATATTATGTGAATTTCCCTCCTTTAACTTCTGAAAAATCATATCTTTGATTTTCCTTTCTCTTATGACAACATTAAATAGTTGCCTTACTTTAGTGTATCCTACATATACACACAAAATATTAGTTTCAAAACTATGAGACACCAAGGTCTCCTCAAACAATTTCATGATCAACTCTTCCAGTTGACTCCCACTTCTTGAATACACCATAAGATTCTCCACTTGGTTTGTATTAGCTTCATCAGTTTTCCTAAGAAAACTCTTTGTTCTATGTTCATGTGAATGGATCTCTTCCTTTCCAAACATTCCTTTGATCTCAATAATTTCTTTGCCATCCTCCTTTTGACTTATCCTTTGGATGTCAACTGACTGGGCATCTTCCTTCACTTAACTATAACCTTTCTCCTTATTCTTCATATCACTATGGATAGTTCTCTTTTCACCTGTTGTTTTAATAGTTTCCAATAACTCTTTGTTTTCTCTCAAGTTTACATAACCTGCAAACACACAACAGTCATTAGTTTTAAAAGTACAATACCTTTCGTCCTCTTTTGATGCTTTAGGCACCAAGATTCCATCATAGATTTTCTGGATTTCAGCAGATCCTCCTTGCTAGGACTCCATTCCTTTGAGTCTCTCCTTCTCTAACAAATCAATATGAATTTGTTCAAGTTCCCTGAACTCATTCTTCAACTTGTCATTCCTCCTCTGTTGCAATAGCTTCCACTTGACCCTTTTCTTCATTCTCCTTCTATATATTTGGTCTTCATTTGTCTTCCTTTATACTGCTAGACTAATCTCTTGTTCTTCATTCTGTTTCTAGTTGTTATACTCCTGCAATTTAATTCCCTCCTCAAATTCGCCCTCATGTTGCTGATCATCTCTTTTAAATTGATTGTTCCTTCCATCTTTATCTTGCTGGATTAATTCTTTTGTCTCCTTCATGTCTCTGAGGACATAACTTCCTTGTTGTTCCTAATCTTCCATTTCACCTTCAAATAATCTCTGCTCAATTTCTCTGATTTCAACATCATATTTATTAATGTTGTCTTCCATACCTATAGTCACTGTTACACAAAAATATCGTCACCATGATTATTTGCAGTCATTATGGGTCTATCATCACTTCTACTGTCCTCCTAAGCAAGTCTCAGACCTCAGCTCTTCAAGTCAAGCTTTGAAAATGAGAGAAAGACATTAAAAATCAATGTAACTCTGGTTCCGCACTTTCTCTCACGGTCACCTGCGGTCCCGCAACTTCTGTGTACAAAAACTGCGGACCTGCCGCTCTGTCCCTAACGGTGTAGGTGCGAACCCCTGTGAAAGTCAAAAGGCACAAGTTTTATCTTAAAAAACTCACTTTGGGTTAATTCCAGAGGTTTCTAGAAGGAATTTTGACGTGGATTGTTCGCTCTGAGGTGGTTCATGCATCCCAAAAGAGAAGGAGCTAATCCCTTGATGAGAGGAGCTATCCCTTTGAAGGAGGCCTTTATCCCTTTGAAGGAGGACCTAGTAAACTCCCTCCATTGCACTATAAATACAGGCATTGGGCTGGTTGCTAGAGAGGTTAGAAGCTGAACATTTTTTAGGGTAAATGCTGGTGAAATCAAGACTTCTTAGTTGAGCTTAAGAGGAGAGATCACATACCTTTTTGGCTTCATTGGGGAGTGAGTGAAACTTGTCAAAGTGGAGGAGACTTCTTGCTGGACCCTAGGAGGAGCTTGTACAGCGTCAAGGCAAAGGTTGTAAAGTTCTTCTTCTTTTGAATTAATACAATCAAACTCATTTTTCTCAACAAGTATCTCATGTTATTTGTTTCATGGACTCCTTGACTTTCATGTTAAATATGTTTTATGCAATTGGCTTTTCAAGTGCTATTTAATTTGTTTGCCTTGTTTGTGTTTGCAGATTCGCGACAAAGGAGCTCATTTGGATCAAAGGAGCGAGGGCATCCACAAGCTTGCGTTGGACCTAAGGTAGGCCCTAAAAACACTTGTTTGCCATTGTTAATCAAAGCATATTTAGAGAAAGATAGTGTCTAGTTGGTTTTCTTGTCATTAGGTCTTCTTTAGATTCTAGGAAGGTCTATCTTGTCCGCAAGATCAACTTATTCCATGTGACAAAATGGCGACTCCGCTGGGGACTTGATTGTTTTCCTTGTTTTTACTTTGACCTGAGAAACTGTGTTTTTGTTTCTGTTTTTGGCTTGTTGTGTGTAAAATTGGGTAGAGTTTGTAGATCCAGGGTTATTTTTTGTTTTTCATAGCTTTGGGAGAGGACCACACCCTAGCCGTTTGACACAGTGCGTACCTACCCGCAGCTTGGCTTTTAGCACAGAGCAGGACCGCACCTGTGTCAACTGTGGGCCTGCGGACCCTGTCAAAATTTTGAAAAACCCTAAGATTTCCTCTGTTAGTCAGCTTAGTGTTTGTTTAGAAATTGTTATCCACTGCCCATACCTGCATATAACTTGTCAGAAGCTTTCCTTAGATTGATTTCGTTAGTGTTAGGGTTTTAAGTGAAATTCCTAGGAGTTTTGCTTGTTGGGTTTGTTTTTCATTTTGGTTGTGTAGTGGCTCTGAGCATAGAAGTTGTAGGGACTTCAGATCACCTTAGTGTCTACCAGCCTTCTTATGAGTCTGACCATTTATGAAATCTCCCCTTGTTGAGGAATCCGCTTTGATTTTTCTCTTTACAAAACTTCGAAAAGCTTTTGTTTGAGAGTTTGGATTTTCATTTTCAAAAAGAAAACAAAATTGGTTGTTCTTGACTTATTTATGATTCTGTGTAAATTGGTCCTTAGCTTACATCTAGCTAAGTAAAACATCCTTAAAAAGGCTTTTAGTAGGCTTTGACTTCAAATAGGGTTTTATAATTTGTAGATCTCAAAGTTAGTCATTTTCATAGTTTTGAGTGCTTTATTAAAAAATATAAAAATCTCTTTTGGAAAAAGTTTTGTTTTGTAGTGATTGAGTGCTTTGAAACGAAAAAGGGAAATTTTTGTGAAATAACTAGTTGTCTCGTTTTGAGTGCATTGGCAAAGGACAAAAACTCTTCTTTTAACTTGTTGAATTGAGAAATATTTGTGTTTACAAAGTATTTGCATTCTCAAACTCTTTCTTAGTTTAGAAGTTCATCGAAGAGAAAAATATTGTTTAAATCATCTTAGGTGCATTTTTAGTGATTTTGAGTCGAGTCTTCATACCACGAGTTTCATCTCCGCACCTTTTGACTTAAACAAAAACCACTAAAATTAACGCTTAAAGTAAAATTCACCTAGTAACATTTTTATTTCTAGGGCTCTGATACACCAACTTAGCTTAGGCTAGTGTCTTGGAGTAGGAGAGTAATTAACTCTCCAAGATAGTAAAAACAAACAAGTAGCTGTATCTTGTGGTAGGGAAGAAATCCAATTGTTGCATTTATGCTCTGGGAAAGCTCCTCTTAAAGGAGAAGCACGAGATCGTGTCCGAACCAGTGTGGGAATCAATCCTTCCTCATTGGGAACGACTCCAGATATTCACGTATTAAAAACAGTAAACCTCGAATTAACCATTGTTGAGGAGCCTGGGGTCACTTGTTGGTAAACCTTGGATTATGTCAAGGAGCCTTCAAGGGGATTGAGCTTGCTACTCTGCCCTTGCGTGCATATCGGATCATAGACTCTTCCCCCAGGTATATTTGTCTCAGTTGGTAACCTTAGTGGCCATATTCTTTAGGACTCTTCCTGAGGTGACAGTGGTGGGAAGATCCCACTGTACCTGGAGCAGACATCGGCTAGACTCACTTGGATTTTCTGGGGGGTTCTCTTCACTCGAGACGGTTAAGTGGAGAAACTTGTGCGAGTCTATTCATTAAGCAGGTTGCCGGGGTAACTGTTCCAACCGCCATTTCTGTATTGAACTCTGCGACGTTGGATTTCATCACCAAATAGTGTTTTTAGTACAGAAAGTTACTCTTTGTGTGTGTTTGATCTCCTAGATTCTTTAGGCATGTGATTCAAATTTGTTTGGTTCTTTGGAAACTTTACGTGCTTTTCATTGAGATTTTACTTTGTTTGCGTGTGAAGTAGTTAAAAGTTTTCAACTGTGGCTGAATTACCAAGACAGTCCCATAGACTTTAGGGCCAGTCTCCTGAGTTTGTAAACGTGGCTGAGTTACTGAGGAAGTCCCGTAGACTTCGGGGCCAACCTCCTGAGGAAGTACCGAGCCAGCTTGAATGCTTGAAAGTCCTTGTAACTCCTAGAGACAGTAGAGTTGGGTCACCTGAAGAAGGAGAATCTTCTTTGATAGTACATCCTGATTTTCAACCGTTAGTAGCAGAATATAATCCACAGTCAGTGTCTATTTCCGAAATTGTTGGTAGCTTTTCATCTACTAGTGATATAGGTGAGGAACCTGAAATATCCGAGCCTGAAAGTGAATTTGCTGCTACTCCGACATAGGGGTTTGTTTCTCCAACTTCTAGTGGTCCTGGTTCACCTAGGGTAGAAAGAGTAATCACCCAATATCTTCCTTCTGGACTTATTGCTATTGAAGAACTTGCCCCAGAAGAAGAAGTAGGCATCCCTATCCCTAAAAATCAACCTGTTATTGAACTAAGGGAGCGTGAATCAATTTTTTACAGTCCACCTAGGAGCAGTTCTTGGTATCTTTCTTTGACTAATTTTCTAGAAAACTCAGGGTTAAGTTTTTCACCACCTCGTGCTCCTTATCACCCAACACCTAGAGGTTTTTATACTCTCGTAAATATGTCAGGACAATCATCCATGTTTACTCAATCGCCCGAATCCTTTTTGTACGGCGGTCCTTCTGTTCCCTCCAGGTATCAGTCACTTTCTGGTACCTTTTCGGGAGCATCTCCTCAACCCATTGAGCAAGGGTTATTAACTAGAAACAATGGTACTAAGCCGTTGAGCATAGAAGACATTCTCATGATGTCAGGTTCTATTCCCAATCCTCAACCTCAAGGTGGCCAGTTACCACCTGGGGGGCAGCCTCAATTAACGCCTGGGGGGCAACCTCAAGGTACACAGTTTGCATCTGGGGGGCAACCTCAAGGACAGTACATACCTATGGGACAGTACGTTCCTCAAGGTCAACCCCAAACTCAATATGTACCCCAAGGTCAACCCCAGTATCAATTTATACCTCAAGGTCAACCCCAGTATCAGTATGTGCCTCAAGGGTATCAACCCCAAGGTCAATACTTGAACCAAGGTTTCTAGCCACCCTCCGGTCAAACGTATGTTCAAGGAATGGGAAATGTACCTTTCAATTATCAATCCTACCCTCAATCCGGTTATGGTCCTCAATATTCTCAACCAGTTATGGGTTAGTACCCCGGAATGAATATAGTGTGGATCCATCGCAAGCTCAACAGGTATTGCAGCCAAGTGTACAGTTGTCATCTAAAACTGGGCAACCCATAATTTCTGGTACACCCTAGCAACCAGTCCAGTCTAACATTCAAACTTATGTACCTTCGGTAGTTTCTCAGCCTGGGCCTAGTACACCTCGTACTCCGCCTCAAACGACTGCTACAACTACCGCAACATCTGTTCAATCTACCCCACCTACTTCTGGAGTATCGACAGCTCCGGTTTCTACTGTTCCTGTATCTACTCCTCAGACATCTTTACCACTGTCTAGATCTACGATTCAAACTTCGGTTCAAATGCCTGTAGGACAACCTGGTTTAAGTACGATTGTCACAAGTCAACCAGAATTCACTTATCAACCGTACTAGGGACAGTACCAATTTGGTCCTGCTGTGCAGCAACCAGTCTATCAGTATCAACCGTACCTTGGGTACACTTATCAACAACCTCAACAACCCCAGTATGGTCCGGTTAATCCTGGTTTTCCGGGAGGATACAATATCCCAAACGCGATTCCTATTCCTAGTTATCCTGGATATCCTCCTCCTGGGGCTGGTCTCATGACCCAGAGTTTTAGGGATCCTAATCAGCAGTTACCGTTTATCGCAACTTTGGACTTACCTGACTTGTCACGCCTAATGAACGATCCCATTAATTATCTTCCGTTTTGGCTGCCAATGCCGAATAAGTTGCCCAGTGACATTCCCAAGTTCGAAGGTAAATCAGGAGAGGACCCGTCGAACCATGTGATGACTTACCACCTCTGGTGTGCGTCTAACTCCATTACAGACGATTCAATCCGTCTTAGACTTTTCCAGCACACTCTAAATGGTCTCGCGGCCAAGTGGTACATTGAGTTACCGCGAGGCACTTTTTATAATTTTAGTCAGTCATCTACCTCGTTTTTAACTCATTTTCAGTTGCCAGTCCGATATGACAATGGCACGGAATTGTTAACTTCGCTAAAACAATCGACATCCACTTACATTTCAGATCATATTCATGAGTGGAGATGTCAACGGCGTTTAGTGAAGGTATTTATTCTGGATCAGATCTTGGCCAAGTGGTTTGTAAAATCTTTGTTGCCAAAGATCACTGAAGATGTTGCTAAAGCCGGAGTTGTTACTGAGGAGCAAGTAATTGCTCAAGCACAGTACCTTGACTTGGTCTATACTCAGTCAGGTACGTTACACGAAAAAATCCCCGATCTTCCCAAGAAAAATCAAATCACTGCAGCTCCTTCGGGATCTCATGCCGCCGATGGTATGATTGGCACGGTTAACACTAAAAGTAAGAAGAAGTCTTCCAAGAATTCTTCACCTATCATAACCTTGCCTGATTCCCCAATAGGAGATTCTTCTGCAGAGATCTCCTCCAATATTCACGTTGTAGAGTCATCTACAGCCAAATCAAAATCCGGTGGGAAGAAGAAAGGAAAGAAGAAGAATAAAACGGAAAAAAGTTCAAAGGAGAAACCTGAAAAGGTGGAAACGAATGATGAAAAGCACAAACCTCGGTATCCTTGTCTCATTTGTGATGATGAACATTTTACAAGAGACTGCCCTCATCGTGCAGAGGTTGTGAAGATTGTCAAGGGTTCCCAAACTCCTGCTGTTTTGAAGGATCCTTTTCCAGCTCAAGACAGTAAGATGATAGGTTCATCCTCGAATGCCAATGAAGAACCCATACTGATGATGTCCCATGTTCGGATTGCGACTCGATCACAAGATTATGGTAGTAAAGGTCCTGTTGATGGTAAAGAAGCAGAACCTTCTCATTCTAATCCATCGACCTCAGCTCCCAGTTCCGATCCACTACATATCAAGAAACCTAATCCAGACTTGGTAATCAAACCTCCTGCCAAGGGTATACTTCGAAAGTCAGCTTTCAATCCACATGCGAGAGCGGCTCAGAATTATAACATTATTGAGGATTTAGTTGTTTCACCCTCAGCAATGTTGGCTTTGGAAGTGCTGCAATCATGTCCAGCACAATGTAAATTACTTTTGTCGGCTATAGGAGCTATTGACGTTTAGGACCCGAACCTAATAATTTTCGATCTGGAAAATAGTACACCGCATTTGCCTCATCAAATGGCTTTCCAGATACCAGTGATAGTAAAAAATAGGCCTATTCATCAGACTGTAATTGATGAGGGAGCCTCAACGTGTATTATGTCGATACAGTGTTGGATATCACTTGGTTCTCCTTCGCTAAATCAATCCCCGATGATTCTAAAGGCCTTTGATGGCTGTGGGTTTCATCCTTATGGCATTCTACAGGATTTTCCTATAGGGGTTGAAGGAAAAACCGTTAGTCTAGATGTGGAGGTGGTTGATGCCGCTCTAGATTACAACCTTATCTTGGGTCGAAGTTGGTCTTACGCTATGACAGTGGTCGTTTCATCGGTCTTTCGAGTAATAAAGTTTCCACACAATGGAAAGATCGTAACAATACACCAGCTGGCTTACTTTTCATCTGACCCAGCCTCTTCGGAGAGTATTCAGCATGTCGGTAAAACGACTATCCCATATAAGGATGTTAGAGTAGGACTAGTTAAAGATGCTGGTTTACTAGGAACTTTTCCTTTTCCTCCAATCAACGCATCGTCTTCATTTTCAACTATTCATATGATTGCATCAGACACCATTGTTTATGATGATCCTTGGATCATTCCTTCTGAATCTGAGATAGACTCATTTGGTAATGCCATGCCTTTGAGTCCATATGAAATTGCCTATGAAGTCGTGCAGTCGTTTTCCGACCCATCTTCAACCGAAAATGACTTAATGAATGTGGTCCGTGAGGAATCACTTATCACATCAACCTCGGATTTAACCACGTTTTCTGAACTTGTTCACTCTAATGAGCAAATTCGTGAAATCCTATGTGTAGATGATTTACCATGGGAAGATCTCCATCACAGATCTTCGTTTTTACCTGAGGATGATCATTTTGAAAATGATTTCTCATCAATTTATAAAACTGAATATGTCAAGGAACCTCAGAATCCAATGAAACATCTCGATTGAGAGTTAAATTTGGGAAACATCTCTCAAACTATTCCTATTGACATTTTGGTTAAGCCCGGAATTATTGAGGACATTCATATAGGTGCCTCGTGTACAAATGACGAAATTCAGCTATATAAGGCCCTATTTCAAGAATTCCGCGATGTGTTTGCCTGGTCCTATGAGGAAATGCCAAGAATTGATCCGGCGATTGTTTTTCATGAGATCAATACTTACCCGGACGCTAAACCCGTCTGGCAACGTTTGCGTCAGATTCACCCACGAAAAGCTGCTGCAATTAAAGCAGAAGTTGAAAAATTATTGAAAGCAGGTTTCATTTATCCGATCCCATTAACGGATTGGGTATCGAATATTGTTCCGGTTAACAAAAAGCAGGGAACAATAAGAATATGCATCGACTATAGGGACATTAATCGAGCCTGTCCAAAGGACAATTACCCAACTCCCTATATCGATCAAATTATTGATGATTGTGCCGGCAGCGAAATATTCTCCTTCATGGACGGTTTTTCCAGATACAATCAAATCAATATTCTACCTTCCGATCAACAAAAAACAGCTTTCATTTGTCCATGGGGGACATTTTCTTATTGCAAGTTACCTTTTGGGCTTAAGAATGCCGAAGCAACTTTTCAAAGGGCGATGTCTTATGCGTTTCATGACATCAAGCACATTGTGCAACCCTATCTCGATGACTTGCCTGCTCATTCATTACATCGAGCTAATCACCTCGTCCATTTACGAGCAATCTTTATGAGGTGTAGGCATTATCGTATTCGGTTGAACCCACACAAATGTGTCTTCTGTATAGAAATGGGTCAATTGCTGGGGTTTGTAGTTTCGAAAGCCGGCATTCGCGTCGATCCCTCGAAGGTCGAAGCTATCATCAAATTGCCTCCTCCCTCGAGTCTTCGCCAACTCCAAAGTTTGCAGGGGAAAGCAGACATTTTATGACGATTCATTCCTAACTACGCCAAGGTCACAAAGGGTTTTACCCGGTTGTTGAAGAAAAATACTCCATTCTATTGGGATGAGATAGCTCAAAAATATTTTGATGCACTCAAACACGCGTTGACCCATGCACCGTTGTTGCATCCTCCCAACTACAACCAGGATTACTTCTTGTATCTTGCCGCCTCTCATTCCACCATTGGAATGGTTTTAGTTCAGGAAGATGAATTCGGAACTGAACATGTGATATATTACCTTAGTCGAACTTTAAATCCAACTGAGCTAAAATACTCACATGTGGAGAAATTGGCATTGGCAGCTGTTCAAGCTATCCAACGTTTTCGTCACTACATTCTACTACGTAAAACTACGGTAATTTCAGATTGCAACCCTATGATCTACATTTTGACCAAGAAATTGCTAGGGGGGAAGTACTCTAAATGGATTGTTATCCTGTAGGAGTTCGACTTGGAATTTGAGAAATCTAAGTCCAAGAAATCTTTAGTTTTTGCGGAGTTAATGTGTGACTTCCCGCGTGCTGACAAGGAAACTATGGCAGAGGAGCCCATTGCGGACGAATCCTTGTTTCTAATCAGCACTTTAGATCCGTGGTATGGGGATATCATCGTTTATCTCTAGACCCAATCCTTTCGGCCAGAAATTTCAAGGTCAGAACGTTGAAAAATTCGATTCCAGTCCCAACAATTCAGCATTATTGGAGATACTCTTTATCGCCGTGGGGCGGATTCCGTTTTTCGACGTTGCTTAACTCACGAGGAAGCTAAAAGGGTTCTAAATGACTGTCACTCTAGAGCATGTGGCGGTCATATGTTTGGGTTTGCTACAGCTGAAAAGATATTACGCGCTGGCTACTTCTGGCCGTCTTTATTTAAAGATTGTATTACAGCGGTCCGAAAATGCCACAACTGCCAAATTTTTTATCGTAAGATGCGCGCTCCACCTGCTCCTCTCCACCTTATAATTTCCATTGGTCCTTTTGCCAAATGGGGTATCAATTTTATTACATGTAACCCTCACTCGGCCGGGGGGCATGCATATATCATCCTTGCGGTAGATTATTTTACTAAGTGGGCCGAGGCGATGCCTACATTTAAGGCAGACGGCAAGACAACTGCAATTTTCATATTTAATCATATAATTGCTAGGTTTGGTGTCCCGCAAGCAATAATTATTGATCATGGGCGTCATTTTCGAAACGTTATGATGACCGAACTTACAGGCCAGCTTGGTTTACGTCACAATAGTTCAACCCCTTATTATCCACAAGCAAATGGTCTGGTTCAATCCATCATCAAAGTTTTAGTTATCATGATCTGACAAATCATTGGGATTCCTCGGTCGAATTGGCACAACATGCTATTTTCAGTGCTTTGGGCATACCGAACTTCAGTAAAAACATCAACAGGGTTCACTCCTTTCCAACTAGTCTACGGTTTGGAAGCTGTGTTACCCATTGAATGCGAAATCTCGTCATTGAAAATGGCCATCGAGTTACTTCCAGCCACTTCCGAAGAGGAAAAGCGTTTGTTATAATTGGCTCAATTAGATGAGAATCGACGTGATGCTGCATTGGCGTTCGAGACTCATGCAAAATAAATGAAAGCTCAGTATGATCGAAATGTGACCCCTCGAAATTTTTCGGAAGGAGATCTAGTCTTAGTTTATGATCAAGCTAATGATAAATTAGGCACTGGAAAATTCATTCCTATGTGGCATGGTCCCTATGTTGTCAAGCGAAAGCTAGCCAAAGGGGCCTATGAATTGGTAGACTTTGATGGGGACTCTTTGGGTAAACCCATAAATGGCCTTTACTTGAAGAGGTATTATGCTTAAAAGAATGGGTATGGAGATTTGTAGTTAGGATAGTTTTTCTTTCTAGCTAGTGTGTTTTAGTTTAAATAGTGTGCTTAGCTTAGAGAGTGTTTTTCGTCATTATTCCTACTTATCTTGGTTTTACTCTTGATATTGCAAATGTCGATGCCTCTTGAAACATACATTGGTTTCGCTGATGGTGCATGTCGTAATACACGGAACATCTCTTCTGCAGCTTGGGTTATCTATTCACCCTCTGACGAGTTAGTATCTATGCATGGGGTAAGCCTCGGTCAAACAACGAACAACATTGCCGAGTATAGTGCAGTGATTGAGTTATTATCTAAATCTATTTCATTTGGGATTCAGAGTTTGATAGTGAGGTTAGATTCTGAACTCGTTGTATTACAGCTTAATAGAGTGTATGCCATTAGAAATCCAGTGTTATTGAGATTATTTTTGAGAGTGCATCTCTTGGAACGTGAATTTGATTATATTGAATATCAACATATTCCAAGATCTTTAAATACATTAGCAGATGCAATTGCTTCTCGAATGTTAAATAGACATTTGCAATAATCATACATGTAAATTTAAAACCATTCCATAACATGATTTACAAGATAAGCCGGTAATAGTGATATATATGTATGGGAGTGTGTCAAAAAATACATCGTCCTCGATCATAGGTTGAAAAACACCTTATGATCGGCAAAAATGATAAGTACAAAAAACAAAATGTCACATGTGCCCACAATAGGCAATCATCCTATCACTGGTGATGATCTCTATAAGAAACCACTGCACGGGCCACCTTGCAAAGGAACCTCCTAAAAGGTCCCGGGACCCCAATCACATAGCGCTGAAGTCGACGAGGAATGTCATCTATAGTGGTCTCAGGAATATCTCCTGTCAAGCGCTCGAGATGACCCTCCAACTTAGCCAAAACCTCCATTGATTCGTCCTGTGGGGCTGGCGCGAGTGCAACTGGTTGCTTCCTCTCGTAAGGCTGGAGAGCGGCTGGTCGCTGTGGACCCACATCTGCATTTGAAATTTTCTACTATCAGTCTTGACACGATGGAAAAATAACAAAAAAAAAAAAAATTAAATAGGAAAAATGTTGAAAAGGATTTTACCTGACTCATCCCACTGCTCTCCTGGTGGAAGAACCATGTCTGGGTCACCACGAAAATCTATCCCAGTGTAAGGGAAGTCCTGAATAGAAAAAACCTAGTTTTCCAGCCATTGGAAATACTCAGGTTTGAATCGAGCAACCTCTGTCCTCTCGTCCGGGTGACGAGCCATAACTACGGCCCATCACGTTAGTTTGGGCTCTCGAGGAAGCCCAGCTCCAACAGTAAGGTGCTGTGGGATCAGCATAGGAACCCTCTCCAGGCCAAAACTCACAACCAAAGCCCCATAACCAAAGGTCTTTAGTTGCCCGTTTTTGGCCCTGGTCAGTTGGCCTTTCATATTGGCCAACACAGCATCGCACCAGTTGAAGATGGTGCCTCAGAAGCAATCAACTGCCATATGCATCTGGGATCCGGTGGCAATATGTAATTCGGAAGCTCCGCAAAGTCTGGTGACAGTGAACGCAATCACCATGAGCTCAGGACGGGATATGGTATTTATGTCTATCCCTTTGTCTCTAGCCTGAGGCTATCGATTTCGAGCTGGTGGCCACCAATGAAGGAGCACTGGTCCTGTATGCTCCATCTGTCAACCAACCACTGTAAGAAATCCACCTAAGCCCTCATGCCAGGAATGGCCTAGAATTTGTACAAGCCGCATGCCCTCAAAGCATCAAGTGAAGGCTGATGATTCCATGCGGCAGCATCTACGTCCTTGTGCTCTCGTTCACGCCAATATAGCATGATGTACTCTCTGCATCAAGTATAAAGACAAATTAAATTGGTAGAAATTATTTTGTGTGGTCCATTTTTGAGAATTTTTGGGTTAAAAACCCTTGCGACGGGGACCGCACCCTTCGGGTTAGACACAGTGCATGGGACCGCACTTTGTCTACATGGAAGGTGCGGACCCCGAGCTTTTTCCCAATGGAGAAAAAGTCTAGGTCCGCAGGCCCGCAATGATAAACCTGTGGGTCCCCGTGCGCGGGTTTTGTGCCTAAAAACCCTCCCAAAAATGAAATAAATGACTAAAACAAAAAATTAAACGATTAAAAATGAAGAGTGGGATGATGTGGATTACTTGGAGAAGACGGCGTTTGATTCCGACGGTTGGATTTCCCACAATCTTCATGGGAAGTTTTCTGAGCAAAAGCACTATTTTCTCACCCGAACTCAAACGGTAAAAATGAATTGACAAAGGCACTTTTTATAAGTTTTTTGAGTAAATAAATTGCAAATTTGTTTATGTTTCACTTTGAAAAGGTATTTTTGCGACATTTTTATCTATTTCAAACAGGTATGAGTAATGTTTGTGTTTTTGTGCAGGATAAAAGATTATTCAGGCGAAATCTATCATTTTCGACGAAAAAACATTTAGAGTCACCTTTAAGCTCTTTTCTGACTCCTGAAACATGAAAAGATTTCCGAGTGTTTCTTTTAAACTCGTTAAAACAGAATTAAAAGACAATCCACTTACAACTCTTTTCCGACCGTAAAAAACATGAAAAGATTGTCGGATTTTTGTCGTTTCAAATTCGATATCGGTTATAAAACGACGTGTCATTGATCGATTTTTTACTTTTTCGGATCAAGGGCACTAATTACGAAAATTACTCCTTGGTCGTAAAGATCAAGCGGTTCTCTTAAGTATTATTTTATACTTTTTCGGGCTTGGGAGACACAAATTTACGAAAAAGGTCAACCCTGGAGTCTTCTTAAGTTTTTTCAGACTCTCTAAAATTGAAAAACGTCGAGTTTCTCCTATTCTGGACTCGTTAAAATTTCACAGTAAAGGACCTGTTCAATTACAAACAGGAACGAACCACTCCTTCTTATGGTTCGAATTTAAACTAAGTTGGACTCATCCGAAGGATGACCTTATAATCAAACAAATGTTATCCTCCTCAAGCTTGTCAAAAATAAAGAGGTACTTGCCAGAAATGGTGGGAGAAAAGAGAGAAAAATGAGGCTGTTTGTCATACTTTGTAACCACTCTTGAACACGACACTTTTATTCACCTGATTTGGGAAATCCTTTGCCTAACAGTTGATCAAACCACATTGAAAGTCTTCAGCCAGTTTCTGGGTATTAACTTTGGGTCAATTATCACCAAGCCATCTGTCATGTCGTTATGTGTTCAAGAGGTCACTGCCAATAAGCCATTCATCTGCAAAATATCTGTCATTCATCTTCACCATCCCTGAGTCAGTTCTTGCAACTAAATTTCTTCAACTCGATCTATGATTTCGTGTTGAGGGCTTGCCTATGACGGATCGCTTTCTATCGACATCAGCTCATTATCTATAAAGATGATCTAGGAATCGTCAGTACCTTGAGATCTGCATGCCTCAATGGCAGGTTTCTCGCCTTTGACGACAGTTTACATCATTCACTTTCAATCAAAGGATTCCGTGACATGTTTGACATCAACACATTTATTCGCATCTCATGGATTGTACTAGGTACTTTGAGAGCCATTGACGTCACTGGTGGTTTCTCTCACACTTGTTAACAGTTTACATCATTGACTGGTAATCAAGTGGTTTCTACCATGTTCGACATCAACACATTCATTCGCATGGATAGAATCGTACTGTTTCGGGAAGTAGAAATGAAGACCCTAGATCTAGTTTCCACAATCCAGGCTGCGAGGAATTTTGTATTCATTATATAATGGACTATTCATAAACAGATGGCTGTGTCCATACTGTGTCCACATGAGTCTTTACTTGTGATGTTTTACAAGATCATTCCTATATCAGAGCAGTAATTAGTTTTTCTAGTCAGTTTTGATCTGAGTATGGGAATGCCTACCTCAGCGATGATATGATCTCATATATATATCTTGCATTGAATGTTTTTACAGGTTCCAACCGGGCTCTCCACAAGATGATCCTTGAAATGATAAAGTACTTCACACTTCATAAATGATAAGAAATCCTCATCTACTACAGACTTCGCACTTTAGGGGGCAATCTGTTACACAAAAATATCATCACCATGATTATTTGCAGTCAGTATGGGTCTATCATCACTTGTACTGTCCTTCTAAGCAAGTCTCAGACCTCAGCTCTGTCGTGGCGGAAAAAGTCGTTTGTGCGGACACAACTGACCTCCCTAGGAGTCTAAACTCTCTAGCGACAAACAAGACAAAATGGAGCGATCTTTCTCTAAATACACCTTTTAAAACATGAAAACTACAAGTGTTTAGGCTTACCTTATTCCAAAAAGCTGTTGTTGTAGTCCGTCCTTGCCGATCCGGATGAGCTCCTCCTTCACATCAATTCCTGCAACCACAAACAATCAAACAATTACCAAGCACTTGCATCTCATATAATAAAACATATATTCAACATGCAGACCAAGGAACACATGAAATAACTCATTAACACAAGCTATTGAGAAAAATGAACCAGTTTGTATTAATAACGAAATAAAGAAACTCTTACAACCTGGCCTTGGTGTTGTGCAAGTTCCTCCCAGGGTCCATCAAGGGTTTTCCTCTACTTTGACAAAGCTCACCCACTTCCAAGTAGAATCAAGCAAAGACAATCTCTCCTCACAAGGTTCTAAATGGGAGTCCTAATTCCTGCAGCATTTACCCAAAGAAAATGTATAGCTTCAACCTCCCCTCCTTCTGGCTCAATGTCTTTATTTATAGTGCTGTAAAGAGGTTATTCAGGTCCACCATCAATGGGATAATCCCCCTCTTTGGGTGGGATAGCTCCCTTATTGATGGGATAAGTTCCTCCTTAATAGGGATACATGAACCAACTGGAGGCGCATCCATTTCATCAAACCGACCTCTAGAAAGTTCTAGAAGTAACCACAAGTAACTTTTTTAAGATGAAACTTGCGCATTTTTCCTTTTACAGAAGGACGCACCTGTCCCTTAACATACAGAGCGTCCTAGGACGCAGCCTTTGTGAACATTGTGAGCATCCCCGCAGGTAAGGCTTGAGAGAACCTGCGTCCCCAGAGATAAACACATTTTTTACAAGACTTTCTCTCTTCTTTGAGTTTGAGATGGATAACAGAGGCATAAGACTTGCCTAAGAGGGTAGCATGACTGTTGATTGAGCCATACTAACTGTAAATAGTCATGGTGACATTTTTTAGTGTAACAGATTGCCCCCTAAAGTGCGAAGCCTGGAATAGATTAGGGTTTTGTAATTCTAGGAAGGGTGAAGCGCTTTATCATTTCAAGGATTGTCTTGTGGATGACCTGGTTGGAACCTGCAATTTTCAACACAAAATACATGTATAAGATTATATCATCACTGAGGTAGGCATTCCCATACTCAGATTCAAAACTTTAACTAATGGACTAACTACTCTGATACAGGAATGATCTTGCAGTACATCATTTTTATATACTTTTGTAGACACAGTATGGACGCAGCCATCTGTTTATGATTAGTCTACATAGATAATGAATACAAAACTCCTCGCAGCCTGGATGGTAGAAACTAGATCCAGGGTCTTCACTTCTACTTCCCGAATTGGTACGATTCTAGCCATGTGATTAAATGATTTGATGTCGAACATGTTAGAAACCACTTGATTACCAGTCGATGATGTAAACTGTTAACAAGCGTGAGAGAGACCACCAGTAATGTCAATGGTTCTCAAAGTACCAAGCACAACCCGTGAAATGTGAATAGATGTTTTGATGTCGAACACTTCACGGAATCCTTTGATCGAAAGTCAATGATGTAAACTGACGTCAAAGGCGAGAAACCTGCCATTGATGCATGCAGACTTCAAGGTACTGTCGATTCCTAAGTCATCTTTCTAGATAATGTGTCGATGTCGATAGAAAGCGACCCGTTGCAGGCAAGCCCGCAACACGAAATCATTGTTCAAGTTGAAGAAATGTTGCTGTAAGGACTGACTCAGGGATGGTCAAATGGATGACAAGTATTTTGCAGATGAAAGTTTTGCTTGCAGACCTCTTGAACACATAACGACACGACAGATGGCTTGGTGACGAATAACTCAAAGTTAATCCCCGGAACCCGGTTAAAGACTTTCAAAGTGGTTTGATCAACTGTGAGGTAAAAGATTTCCCAACCCAGGTGAATGAAAAGTGTCGTGTTCAAGAGTGGTAATAAAGTTTCTTCTGAGACAAAAGGTGACAAATAGGTTCATTCTTCTCTCTTTTCCCCCACCATTTCTGGCAAGTACCTCTTTATTTTTAACAAGCTTGAGGAGGATAACATATGCTTGATTATAAGCTCATCCTTCGGACGAGTCCAACCTAGTTTAAATTCGAACCCTAGGAAGGAGTGGTTCGTTCCTGTTTGTAATTGAACAGGTCCTCTACTGTAAAAGTTTAACGAGCCCAGTATAGGAGAAACTCGGCGTTTTTCAATTTTAGAGAGTCTGAAAAAACTAAAGGAGACTCCACGTTGAACTTTTTCGTATATTTGTGTCCCTCAAGCCCGAAAAAGTATAAAATAATACCTGGGGGAACCGCTTGATCTTGCGACCAAGGAGTACTTTCATAATAGTGTCGTTGACCTGAAAAGTAAAAAGCGATCAAGGACACGTCGTTTTATTTCCTTATCGAGTTTGAAACGACAAAAACCCGGCAATCTTTTCCTGATTTTGCGGTCAGAAAAGAGCTAAAAGGGGACCGTCTTTTAATTCCGTTTTAACGAGTGTAAAAGAAACGCTCGGCGATCTTTTCATGTTTTAGGAGTCAGAAAAGGGCTTAAAAGATGACTCTGATATTTTTGTTTGTGAAAAATGACAATTTCCCTCGAAATCCCTTTGTCCTGCACAAAAGCAACACATTACTCATACCTGTTTAAAATAGGCAAAAATACATCGAAAAACATCTTTTCATGGTAAAAAATGAACTAATTCATCCAAAAAACCTATAAAAAGACCTTTTACCATGTCATTTTTACCGTTTGACTGTTGAGGTTGAAAAAGGAGCTTTTGACAAGAAACTTCCCGTGGTCGCTGCGGAAAATCCGACCGTCGGAATCGAACGCCGTCTTATCCAGGTATTTTACACATCCTACTCTGCATTTCTATCCGTTTAGAATTAATTTTTAGGTCTTAGTTTCATTTTTTGGGGGGGTTTTGGTTTTGGAATGCGCCTCTCGGCGGACGCGGGTGCCCTTCGGGTGACCCGCGTCCCCCGACTTTTTCCTATACAGGAAAACGGTCGGAAGACGCAGCCCGCCTTCAGGCCAGCTGCGTCCGGGCGCCCTGTGCTGTAAAGGCGGGGTGCGTCTTCCGAAAACGCGCATTTCAAAACCCCAACCCCCTCAAATAACCATCTAAAAATTCCCAAATCAATTTCTAATGACTATTTCTGATGTGCAGGGCATTAACCATGTTAGATTGGAGAGAAAGAGAGCATGTAGAGGATGATGAAGCTGCAATAAATCATCAACCTTCCCTGGATGCCCTAAGAGCATGCGGATTATACAAATACTGGACCATACCGGGCATGAGGGGCCAGGTAAGATTCTTGGAATGGCTGGTTGAGCGATGGAACGTTCAAGAACAATGCTTTTACATAGGAGGGCACCAGCTCGAGATAGAGCCCTCGGATGTATACTTTCTCACTGGCTTGCCGAACAGAGGCGAGCAACTCAGTCTTGCGGGGACTAGGCCGGGTGGCCAATCCCTTGATAGTCTCCGCGACGAGTGGTGCACCCTGGGGCTCACCATTCGAAAGGCATAGAGATAAAACACATCACTCTGCGTGAACTCAAAGTCATAGCGTTCACGGTTACCAGAATTTGCGGCGCGGCCGCTTTACACATTGCTTCCGGATCCCAAATGCGGATGGCAATTGACTGTTACCAAGGCACCATTTTCAACTGGTGTGAAGCTGTGTCGGCTCATATGAAGAGCCAACTGACCAAGGCAAAGAACGGACGACTAAAGACTTTTGGATATGGGCCTCTAGTCGTGAGCTTTGCCTTGGAGAGAGTTCCAATGCTGATCCCTCAGCAACTCACTGTTGATATCTTGGGTCCTCGGGAGCCAAAGCTGGTACGATGGGTTGCGGTGATGGCCCGGCATCCAGACGAGGGCGCGGCAGTTGTTCGATTTTCTGATAGTTACTTTCACTGGTTAGAGGACCAGGTTTTTCGATACAGGACTTTCCGTATGCCGGAGGATTTTCGAGGTGATCCGGACATGGTTCTTCCACGGGAGAACAATGGGATGACAGAGGTACTTTATTTTTCACAAGTTTTCTAATTATGTATTTTTTATTTTTCATATATATCGTCTCAAAACTAACAGTAAAATTTTCAAAATGCAGATGTTGGTCCACAGCGTCCAGCCAACCTCCGGCCTTTTGATAGACTACATCCAGCTGCACCGGTACCGGCCCCACAGGACGCGGCTGCAGAAGTACTAGCTGAGTTGGAGCATGATCTAGAGCGTCTCACGGCAGATATACCTGAGACTACTATGGACGACATTCCTATCAGGCTTCAGCGCTTCGTAGTCGCGGTCCCTGGACCGTTTAGGAGATTTTTGCGTAAGGTAGCCCGCGCAGTGGTGTCATACAGAGAGCACCACCAGTGATTGACTAGTCACTTTTGTAGTCACATGTGACATTTTTGACTTTTTGTACTATCATTTTGCCGATCATAAGGTGTTTTCAACCTATGATCGAAGACGATGTATATATTTTTTGACACACTTCTATCTATATATATCACTATTACCGGCTTATCTTGTTTAACATATGTGATGAAATGTTTTTAAATTTACTTGCATGATTATCGTAAATGTCTGTCCAACATTCGAGAAGCAATTGCATCTGCTAATGTATTCAAAGACCTTGGAATATGTTGATATTCAATGTAATCAAATTCACGTTCCAAGAGACGCACTCTCAAAAACAACCTTAATAACACAGGATTTCTAATGGCATAAACTCTATTAAGCTGTAATACAACAAGTTCAGAATCTAACCTCACTATCAAACGTCGAATTCCAAATGAAATAGATTCGGATAATAATTCAACCACTGCACTGTATTCTGCAATGTTTTCGTTGTTTGACCGAGGCTTACCCCATGCATAGAAACTAACTCGTCAGAGGGCGAATAGATAACCCAAGCTGCGGAAGAGATATTCCGTGTACTACGACAAGCACCATCAGCAAATCCAATGTATGTTTGGAGAGGCGTCGACATCTACAATATCAAGAGTAAAACCAAGATAAGCCAGAATAACGACGAAAAACACACTCTCTAAGCTAAGCACACTGACTAAACTAACAAACACGCTAGCTAGAAAGAAAATCTAACCTATCTAAAAATTTCTCCATACCCACCATTTAAGCATAATACCTCTTTAGGTAAAGTCCATTTCTGGGTTTACCCAAAGAGTCCCCATCAAAATCAACAGCTCATAAGCCCCTTTTGCTAGCTTTCGCTTTACAATGTAGGGTCCATGCCACATAGGAACGAATTTTCCAGCACCTAGCTTATCGTTAGCTTGATCATATAATAGTACTAGGTCTCCTTCCGAAAAACTTCGAGGGGTTACATTTCTATCATACTGAGCTTTCATTCGTTTCGCGTGAGTCTCGATTGCCAATGTAGCGTCACGTCGAGTCTCATCTAATTTAGCCAAGTACAATAAACGTTTCTCCTCTTCGGAAGTAGCTGGAAGTAATTCGACAGCCATTTGAAGTGATGGGATTTCGCATTCAATGGGTAACACAGCTTCCAAGCCATAAACTAGCTGGAAAGGAGTGAACCCTGTTGAATTTTTCACTGAGGTTCGGTATGCCCATAGCGCTGAAAATAACATGTTGTGCCAATTCGACCGATGAATACCAATGGTTCGTCGGATCATGATAACTAGAACTTTGTTGATAGACTCAACCAAACCGTTGGCTTGCGGATAATAAGGAGTAGAGCTATCGTGGCGCAAACCAAGCTGGCTTGTAAGCTCAGTCATCATGATGTTTCGAAAATGGCTCCCATGGTCAGTAATGATTGCTTGTGGGACACCAAACCTAGTTATGATATGATTGAATACGAAAACTGCAGCTGTTTTGCCGCTTGCGTCGAATGTAGGCATCGCCTCGGCCCATTTAGTAAAATAATCAACCGCGAGGATGATATACGCATGCCCCCGGCCGAGTGAGGGTTACAAGTAATAAAGTCGATACCCCATTTGGCGAATGGACCAACGGCAATTATAGGGTGGAGAGGAGCAGGTGGAGCGCGCATCTTGCGATCAAACACTTGACAGTTGTGGCATTTCCTGACTGCAATGATACAATCTTTAAACATAGACGGCCAGAAATAGCCAGCGCGCAACACCTTCTGAGCTGTGGCATACCCAGACATATGACCGCCACATGCTCCAGAGTGACAATCATTCAAAACTCTCTCAGCCTCTTCGTGAGTTAAACAACGTCGAAAAACTAAGTCTGCCCCCCGGCGATAAAGTGTATCTCCAATAATTTTGTATTGCTGGGATTGAAACCGAATTTTTCGACGTTCTTCTTTGGAAGCTTCAGGCCGAAAGGTTTGGGTTTGGAGATAGATGATTATATCCCCGTACCACGGATCTAAAGTACTGATAAGAAACAAAGATTCGTCCGCAATGGACTCCTCTGCCACAGTCTCTGTGTCAGCACTCGGGAAATCACACATCAATTCCGCAAAAACTAAGGATTTCTTAGACTTGGACTTCTCGAACTCCAAGTCGAACTCTTGCAGGATAACAATCCATTTAGAGTACTTGCCCCCTAGCAGTTGTTTTGTCAAAATATAAATCATAGGGTTGCAATCCGAAATAACTGTAGTTTTACGGAGAAGAATGTAGTGACGAAAACGCTGGACAGCTTGAACGGCTGCCAGGGCCAATTTCTCCACATGCGAATATTTTAACTCAGTGGGATTTAAGGTCCTACTAAGATAATATATCACATGTTCCGCTCCGAATTCATCTTCTTGAACTAACACCATTCCAATGGTGGAATGCGAAGCTGCGAGGTATAAGAAGTAGTCCTGGTTGTAGTTGGGAGGATGCAATAACGGTGCATGGGTCAACGCGTGTTTAAGTGCATCAAAAGATTGTTGGGCAATCTCGTCCCAAAAGAATTGTGCGTTCTGTTTCAACAACCGTGTAAAACCTTTAGTGACCTCGGCGTAGTTTGGGATGAATCGGCGTAAAAAGTTCGCTTTCCCTTGCAAACTTTGGAGTTGGCGCAAACTCGAAGGAGGAGGCAATTTGATGATAGCCTCGACTTTCGAGGGATCGACGCGAATGCCGGCTTTTGAAACAACAAATCCCAGCAATCGACCTGTTTCTATACAGAAAACACACTTGTGGGGATTCAACCGAATTCGATAATGCCTACACCTCATAAAGATTGCTCGTAGGTGGACAAGGTGATCAGCTCGATGTAAAGAATGAGCAGGCAAATCATCGAGATAGGGTTGCACAATGTGCTTGATGTCATGAAATGCATAAGACATCGCCCGTTGAAAAGTGGCCCCGGCATTCTTAAGCCCAAAAGGTAATTTGCAATAAGCAAATGTCCCCCATGGACAAATGAATGCCGTTTTTGGTTGGTCGGCAGGTAGAATATTGATTTGATTATAGCCCGAAAAACCATCCATGAAGGAAAACATTTCACTTCCGGCACAATCATCAATAATTTGATCGATATAAGGCGTAGGATAGTTGTCTTTTGGACAAGCTCGATTTATATCCCTATAGTCGATACAGATTCTTATTGTTCCTTGTTTCTTGTTGACCGGAACAATATTCGATACCCAATCCGTTAACGGGATCGGATAAATGAAACCTGCTTTCAACAGCTTTTCGACTTCTGCTTTAATCGCAGCCGCTTTTCGAGGGTGAATCTGACGCAACCGTTGCCGGACGGGTTTAGCATCCGGGTAGGTCTTTATTTCATGAACAACAATGGCAGGATCAATTCCCGGCATTTCCTCGTAAGACCAGGCAAACACATCGCGGAATTCTTGGAATAGGGCCTTGTAAGTTTGGATTTCTTCTTCTGTACATGCGGCACCTATATGAATGTTTTCCTCAATTCCGGGCTTCACTGAAATATCAATGGGAATAGTACGAGAAATATTCCCTAAATTCAACTCTGAATCAGAATGTTTCGTTGGATCCTGAGCGTCTTTGACATATTCAGCGGTAAAGATAGATGAAAAATCATTTTCAAATGCATCATCCTTAGGTAAAAACGAAGATCTGTGATGGAGATCCTCCCATGGTAGATCGTCTACACTTAGGATTTCGCGAAGTTGTTCGTCAGATGACACGACTTCGGGAAACGCTATCCGTTCTAAGGGTGAGGTGAAAAGTGACTCTTCACTGACCACATTCATTTGGTCGACTTCGGTTGAATGAAAGTCGGTAAAAGACATGAGAGCTTCATAAGCAATTTCATACGGACTCAAAGGCATAGCATTACCGAGTGAGTCTATCTCAGAGTCAGATGGGACGAACCAAGGATCATCATAAATAATGTTTTCTGATGTAATCATATGAATTGTTGCAAACGAAGGATCTGCGTTGAGTGGAGGGAGAGGAAAAGTTCCCAGTAAACCGGAATCCTTAACTAAACCTACACCAACGTCCCTATAAGGGATTGTCGTCTTACCGACATGCTGGATACTCTCTGAAGAGGCTGGGTCGGATGAAAAGTATGTCAGCTGATCAATAGTCACGATCTTACCGTTATGTGGAAACTTAATTACTCTGAAGACCGATGAAACGACCGCTGTCATAGCATATGACCAACTTCGACCCAAAAGAAGGTTGTAGTCTAGAGGGGCATCAACCACTTCCACATCCAGACTAACGGTTTTACCTTCTACCCCTATAGGCAATTCTTGTAGAATACCAAACGGACGGAACCCACGGCCATCAAAGGCCTTAAGGATGGTGGGGGATTGGTTCAACGAAGGAGAACCAAGCGATCTCCAACATTGAATCGACATAATACACGTAGAAGCTCCCTCATCAATCACAGTCCGATGAATAGGCCTGTTTTTTACTATCACTGGAATTTGGAAAGCCATTTGATGGGGGAGACGTGGTGTACTATTTTCTAGATCAAAGATCATTAGGTTCGGGTCCTGAACATCGACAGCTCCGATAGCCGACAAAAGCAATTTTCGTTGTGCTGGGCATGATTGCAGCACTTCTAATGCCGACATTGCTGAGGGTGAAACAGCTAAGTCCTCAACAATGTTGTAATTCTGGGCTGCTCTCGCATGTGGATTGAAAGCAGACCTTCGAAGTACACCCTTGGCGGGCGGTTTAATTACTAAGTCTGGGTTAGGTTTTTCGATCTGTAGTGGATCGGAACCAGGAGCTGAGGTTGATGGGTTAGAGTGAGAAGATTCTGCTTCCTTACCATCAACAGGATTCTTACTACCATAATCTTGCGATCGAGTCGCAATCCTCACATGAGACATCATCAAAATGGGTTCTTCACTGGCATTCGAAGAAGAACCTATCATCTTATCTCCTGCTCTGGAAATGGATTTTTTAACACAGCAGGAGTGGGAGAACCTTTGACTATTTTCACAACCTCGGCCCGATGAGGGCAATCTCTCGTAAAATGATCCTCTTCACAAATAAGACAAGGATATCGAGGTTTGCGCTTTTCGTCATTGGTTTCCGACTTTTCTGTTTTCTCCTTCGGAGCCTTGTCTGCTTTAGCCTTCTTCTTTCCTTTCTTCTTTCCACCGTTTTTTGATTTGGCCGTAGATGACTCTACAGCGTGAATATCGGCGGTAAGTTCAGGAGAAGACTCTCCTGTCGGAGAATCAGGCAAAGTGATAATTGGAGTAGTTGAAGCCTTGGAAGACTTCTTCTTGCTCTTTGTATTCACGATACCAATCATACCATCAGCGGCATGAGATCCCGAAGGAGCAGCAGCGATTTGATTCGACTTTGGAAGATCCGAATCTTCTCGTGTAACGTACCCGACTGAGTGTAAACTAAGTCAAGGTATTGTGCCTGAGCAATGACTTGCTCCTCAGTAACTACTCCGGCCTTAGCTACATCTTCAGTAATCTTCGGTAATAATGATTTGACAAACCATTCAGCTAAGATTTGGTCCGGGATAAAAACTTTCACTAATCTCCTTCGACGTCTCCACTCATGAATGTGATCAGAAATATACGTGGACGTCGATTGTTTTAGTGAAGTTAATAACTCCGTGCCGTTATCGTATCTGACCGGCAACTGAAAGTGAGTTAAGAACGAGGTAGCTAACTGGCTAAAGTTGTAAAAAGAGGCCCGTGGTAACTCAATGTACCACTTGGCCGCGAGACCAATGAGTGTACGCTGGAAAAGACGTAAGCGGATCGAATCATCCGAGATAGAATTCGAAGCACACCAGAGGTGGTAAGTCATCACATGATTGGACGGATCCTCTCCAGACTTACCTTCGAACTTGGGTATATCGCTGGGCAACTTATTTGGCATTGGCGGCCAGAACTGAAGATATTGAATTGGATCGTTCGTTAGGCGCGTCAAGTCGGGTAAATCCAAAGTTGCAATAAACGGTAACTGCCGGTTAGGATCTCTAAAACTCTGGGTCACAATACCAGCCCCAGGAGGAGGATATCCAGGATAACTAGGAACAGGAGTCGCATTTGGGATATTATATCCTCCTGGAAAACCAGGATTAACCGGACCGTACTGGGGTTGTTGATAAGTGTACCCAGGATACGGTTGATACTGGTAAACCGGTTGTTGGACAGCTTGCCCATGTTGGTACTGTCCCTGGTACGGAGGTTGAACAAATTGAGGTTGAGTAGTAACAACCGTACTTATACCAGGCTGACCTACAGGCATCTGGACCGTGGTTTGAATCGTAGATCCAGACAACGGTAAAGATGTCTGAGGTGTGGTGATAGGGACAGTAGAAACTGGAGCCGTCGATACTCCAGAAGTAAGTATGGTAGATGTAGCGGTAGTTGCAGCAGCCGTTTGAGATGGAGTACTAGGTGCAATTGGCGGCTGAGTAACTACCGAAGTTACAGAAGTTTGAACATTTGGCTGGACAGGTTGCGGTTGCTGGGTTGGACCAGAAACTACGGGTTGTCCAGCTTGAGGAACCATCTGTATACTTGGCTGCAACACCTGTTGACCCTGTGATGGATCCCACACTAACATTCCAGGGTATTGACCCGTAACAGGTTGAGGATACTGAGATCCATAACCGGATTGAGGGTAGGATTGATAATTGTAAGGTGCAGTTCCCATACTTGGAACATATGACTGACCTTGAGGCGGTTGATAACCTTGACTCGAGTATTGACCTTGAGGTTGATAACCTTGAGGTAAATACTGATACTGGGGTTGACCTTGACCTTGAGGTTGGTACCCTTGAGGTTGATAACCTTGGGGTTGATACCCTTGAGGTTGCCATCCTTGAGGTTGATATTGATACTGAGGTTGACCTTGGGGTACATATTGAGGCTGGGGTTGACCTTGAGGCGTGTATTGCACCATAGGTGCATACTGACTTTGAGGTTTCCCCCCAGACACGATTTGTGTACCTTGAGGTTGCCCCCCAGGCGTTAACTGCGGTTGCCCCCCAGGCGGTAATTGGCCACCTTGAGGTTGAGAAACGGGAACTGAACCTGACATCATGTAAATGTCTCCTACACCCAATGGTACATTACCACTGTTTCCAATTAATAACCCATGATCAACGGGTTGAGGAGATGCTCCCGCAAAGGTACCAGAAAGAGATTGATACCCAGTGGGGACAGAAGGACCGCCGTGTAAGAAAGATTCAGGACTTTGAGTAAACACGGACGACTGACCAGACATATTTACAGGAGTATAAATACCTCCAGGTGGAAAAGGAGTACGAGGTGGAGAAAAACCTACCCTGAGTTGTCTAAATAATTGGTTAACGAAAGGTACCAAGTAGTACTTCTAGGAGGACTGTAAAAGATGGATTCACGCTCCCTTAGATCAATAGTAAGTTGACCTTCAAGGTTAGAGACACCTATATCCTCTTCTGGAGCAAGTTCTTCTATAGCAATCAAACCAGTAGGAAGATTTTCGGTGATAATTCTTTCTATTCTTGGTGAATCTGGAACACTAGAAGTTGGAGTAACAGGTTCAAATATTTCTGGTTCTTCGCCTGTATCACTAGCAGACGAAAAATTACCAGTAAGTTCAGAAACTGAAACAGCTTCGGGATTATAACCTGTCTCTAAACTTTGGTAATCTGGATGGACTACCAAGGAAGATTCTCCTTCTTCAGGTGAACCTACTCTACTGTCACTAGGAGGAGTTACAAGGACCTTTAACCCTTCGTACTGACCCGGAATGTCTTCAGGAGATTCACCCCGCGATTTACGGAGTTTTCTTAACAAATCTATTCCGGTAACAATCTCAGGAGACTTGCCCCGAAGTCTACGGGACTGTCTCGGTAATTCCGCCACAATTAAAGATTTTTAACTACAACACACGAAAACAAAGTAAAAATTTCAAATCAAACCACCTAAAGTCTTCTAAAGAAGCAAACAAATTTGAAGCACACGCCTAAAGAATCTAGAGCGTCAAACCAAACACAAACAGTAGTCTTCCGGACCAAAAGCGCTAGTTGGTGATTAGGCCCAACCTCGCTGGATTCAGTACAGAAATGGCGGGTGGAACAGTTACCCTGGAAACCTGCTTAATGAATAGACTGGACCAAGTTCCTCCACTTTAACCGTCTCGAGTGAAGTGAACCCCCCAGAAAATCCAAGTGAGTATAACCGACGTCTGCTCCAGGTACAGTGGGACCTTCCCTCCACTGTCACCTCGGTAGAACCCTAAAGATTATGGTCACTAAAGTTACCAATCACAACAATTACACCTGGGGGAACAGTCTAAACTCCGACAGCACGCAAGGGCAGAGTAACAAGCTCAATCCCCTTACCGGCTCCTTGACAGTAATCCAAGGTTTACCGATAAGTGACCCATGGCTCCTCGACAATGGTTAATCCGAGGTTTACCGTTTGTAATACGTACTGTCTGGCGTCGTTCCCAACGAGGGGGGAATGATCCCCTCACTGGTTCGGACACGAGCTCGTGCTTCTCCTTTAAGAGGAGCTTTCCCAGAGTGCAATTGAAACAATTGGATTTATTCTACTCAAGATAAACTATCTGTTTGGTTTTGTAGTCTTGGAGAGTTAAGTACTCACCTACTCCAAGACCCTAGCCTAAGCTATGTTGGTGTTTCAGAGCCATAGAAAAATAAAAATTACTAGATTGATTTTAATTTAAGCGTTACTTTTAAGGTTGTTTCTTAAGTCAAAAGGTGATGGAAGTGAAACCAGTGGTGTGTTGACTCGACTCGAAACCACTACAAAATGCACCTAGGATGATTTACCCACTACTTTACTTTTTCAATGAATTGCTTAACTAAAAAGTTGAGAGAATGCAATTTTTATAAAAGCAACTTCTTAATTAAAGACAATCAAAGAAACAATTCGTTTGTCTTTTCCAAGCATAAAAACATGACCGCTCTTTACTTGCATGAAAAAACTCTTTTTCTTCCAAAAACTTTAAATGCTACTTGAAACAAAACTTTTAAAAGGAGATGTTTTTGTATTTTTCTTATTTAACCAAAAACATAAATCTATTTTAATAAAAATCAATTGCAAACTATGCAATCTATGCAAATTCACTCAAAAAATAAAAACAAACAAATCAAAAGGAAATTACCCTAATTAAACCTAATGAGGCAAAGCCAACAATGATTATTCTAAGGTGTTTTACTTGATCACAATCAAATCAAGGACTAGCTTATTACAGAACCAAAAACTAGTCAAAACAAAACTCTAATCTTTTTGTTCTTTTGTAAAATGGAAATCAACACTTTATAAACAAGTAATTCGAAATTTGACCCAAAAGACAACTTAAATGGCAAGTTGCTCACACAAGGAGACTTTACGACAGGCCCGAATTCTAAGAAGGCTGACAAACCAGAGACATCTAAGGCTGGACAATTTTCTACCGTCAAAGTCACTACAGGACCTATTCAAAAATCAAACCCTAGGCCTAAACTTCGTTGAAATCCACTAAAACACTCAAAGCTCACAAAACAAGTTCAGGTGAAAATTTTTGACAGGGTACTAAAGGATCTGGGCAGAAAACACTAAGAAAAAACAAAATCTAAAAGCAATTAAAGCAAAAATGGAGTTTTCCTAAATTTTTACAGGAAGACGCAGGCCACCCGTTAGAATAGGCGCGGGCCCGCTCTGTGCAAACGGCAAGAGCGCGTCCAAAGACGCACTGTGCAGTACTCAGAGGGTGCGTCCTTCTGGAAAAGTTAAGAAAAACCAAATCTAACTAAATCTAAAGCTAAGCCACCCAAATACTAATTCTCACAGTCAAAAACCAGAAAATAAAAATGATTTTCTCAGAGCAAAGTTCACACAAAGGAAAAGACTTTCACTTTAATGGCTTCCCCAGTGGAGTCGCCAATTTGTCGTGGCGGAAAAAGTCGTTTGTGCGGACACAACTGACCTCCCTAGGAGTCTAAACTCTCTAGCGACAAACAAGACAAAATGGAGCGATCTTTCTCTAAATACACCTTTTAAAACATGAAAACTACAAGTGTTTAGGCTTACCTTATTCCAAAATGCTGTTGTTGTAGTCCGTCCTTGCCGATCCGGATGAGCTCCTCCTTCACATCAATTCCTGCAACCACAAACAATCAAACAATTACCAAGCACTTGCATCTCATATAATAAAACATATATTCAACATGCAGACCAAGGAACACATGAAATAACTCATTAACACAAGCTATTGAGAAAAATGAACCAGTTTGTATTAATAACGAAACAAAGAAACTCTTACAACCTGGCCTTGGTGTTGTGCAAGTTCCTCCCAGGGTCCATCAAGGGTTTTCCTCTACTTTGACAAAGCTCACCCACTTCCAAGTAGAATCAAGCAAAGACAATCTCTCCTCACAAGGTTCTAAATGGGAGTCCTAATTCCTGCAGCATTTACCCAAAGAAAATGTATAGCTTCAACCTCCCCTCCTTCTGGCTCAATGTCTTTATTTATAGTGCTGTAAAGAGGTTATTCAGGTCCACCATCAATGGGATAATCCCCCTCTTTGGGTGGGATAGCTCCCTTATTGATGGGATAAGTTCCTCCTTAATAGGGATACATGAACCAACTGGAGGCGCATCCATTTCATCAAACCGACCTCTAGAAAGTTCTAGAAGTAACCACAAGTAACTTTTTTAAGATGAAACTTGCGCATTTTGCCTTTTACAGAAGGACGCACCTGTCCCTTAACATACAGAGCGTCCTAGGACGCAGCCTTTGTGAACATTGTGAGCGTCCCCGCAGGTAAGGCTTGAGAGAACCTGCGTCCCCAGAGATAAACACATTTTTTACAAGACTTTCTCTCTTCTTTGAGTTTGAGATGGATAGCAGAGGCATAAGACTTGCCTAGGAGGGTAGCATGACTGTTGATTGAGCCATACTAACTGTAAATAGTCATGGTGACATTTTTTAGTGTAACAAGATCTTCAAGTCAAGCTTTGAAAACGAGAGAAAGACATTAAAAATCAATGTAACTCTGGTTCCGCACTTTCTCTCACGGTCACCTGCGGTCCCGCAACTTCTGTGTACAAAAACTGTGGACCTGCCCGCTCTGTCCCTAACGGTGTAGGTGCAAACCCCTGTGAAAGTCAAAAGGCGCAAATTTTATCTTAAAAAACTCACTTTGGGTTAATTCTAGAGGTTTCTAGAAGGAATTTTGATGTGGATTGTTCGCTTTGAGGTGGTTCATGCATCCCAAAAGAGAAGAAGCTAATCCCTTGATGAGAGGAGCTATCCATTTGAAGGAGGCCTTTATCCCTTTGAAGGAGGACCTAGTAACCTCCCTCCATTGCACTATAAATACAAGCATTGGGCTGGTTGCTAGGGAGGTTAGAAGCTAAACATTTTTGAGGGTAAATGTTGGTGAAATCAAGACTTCCTAGTTGAGCTTAAGAGGAGAGATCACATACCTTTTTGGCTTCATTGGGGAGTGAGTGAAACTTGTGAAAGTAGAGGAGACTTCTTGCTGGACCCTGGGAGGAGCTTGTACAGCGTAAAGGCAAAGGTTTTAAAGTTCTTCTTGTTTTGAATTAATACAATCAAACTCATTTTCTCAACAAGTATCTGATGTTATTTGTTTCATGGACTCCTTGACTTTCATGTTAAATATGTTTTATGCAATTGGCTTTTCAGGTGCTATTTAATTTGTTTGCCTTGTTTGTGTTTGCAGATTCGCGACAAAGGAGCTCATTTGGATCAAAGGAGCGAGGGCATCCACAAGCTTGCGTTGGACCTAAGGTAGGCCCTAAAAACACTTGTTTGCCATTGTTAATCAAAGCATATTTAGAGAAAGATAGTGTCTGGTTGGTTTGCTTGTCATTAGGTCTTCTTTAGATTCTAGGAAGGTCTATCTTGTCTGCAAGATCGACTTATTCTGTGTGACAGTCACATCATTAATTGAAGAGTCTAAACATTTACTTAACTCTATAAATGTTCAAGACATTTCATCCTTATCATGCATAGTAACCATAATCCTTTTCTTTATTAGGTTCTGAAAGCTTCATTTCTCCTTCAAGTTCCTTGAGCAATCTTTCCAAGAATTCTATTTCCATGTGAAATCTCTCGAGAAATTCATCACAACTTCCATTCTCAGCTTCATTCTTTTTCTGGCAATCCTCCTGAGTTATCCTATTTTCTGCACTATCATATTGCAAAGTTCTTTCATCAATTTCATCAGACAAATTCATTTGCTTACCTTCTTGGAATACCACTATGGAATTTTCATTAGACTTCTGGTCCATATCAACTTCATTTGATTGTCTTACACCAAACAAAAATTCATCTATGGACTCTTTCTATTGCAATAAATCAACACCTTCTCTCTCTAAAAGGCATCATTCATCATCCTTCACCTCAAGAGCTTCATTCCTATTTGTGACAGTTTCACCAGATTGTCCATCATCCTCTACATATCTTGAAACATACACAACCTATGAGAATTAAAATCACAAGGCTTCTTTGCCTCATCTACTTCCATTGTCATCATATCTTCTAATTGTTATAAACTATTCCAATAGTTCACAATATCTTTAGCTGATCTCTCATTATTCTCTTCACCCAACATTTCACCCTGTTTTGGTCTACAAATGGAAACTTCCATTTCTGCCTCTGCTTCTCTAAGGTTTTCCATGAACCACTTTACCTGTATTTCTTTTAGCCTTCTCTGAAACTTAGGCCACTTCACTAGCTTCATCTTCAAGAGCCAACATTGTCTTTGGTTCTCCTCTAGCAGCATTACTAACACATCGAGTTCTTCTCTTATCTCAGCTATTTCCTTGTCAATCTCTACTTGAGTTATCTAATTCCTATGGATTGTTTAAGCACCCTTCTCATTCATCTCGTAGCCTTCTTCTGAACATTCCATGTGACTTTCCATAGGCATCTTCTCTTCTGTGTGAGCTCTACACCTGCAACCAATCAACTTCCTTCTAAGTTGATCTTCTCACTAAGCTTCTCCTCTGCCCGGTCTCCAAGTCCTCTTTCCTTAGAACTTGCACTGAGAACTATTGCTCTCCCTCTGGTTGCTACACTCACTTCTCTTAAGGACTCCTTTATCCCTAACTATTCCAAGCCTCAATTGGAATGAGGTTCTGCTACAATCTCTAAGCACTTCCAAAAGTTCCTCTACAATCTTACTATTGTAGTCCTGTGCCAAACATTGACATTCATTCAACTCCTGCTACTGTCATACCTTTGTAATCATAACCTTCATAAGCAAGACATCCTTCTCGTACGAAAGTTTCTTCCTTTTTCTGGGTATGATACCAAAATGACGCAATCATATGGTTGCCACACCCTAAACACCTTATCGAGACTATTTCACTCTTATAAGCCTTTAAAGCTCCATGCCACATATACATATCAGAAGCGTAGTTTGGTTCTTTTCCTCTAAAAATGGGACCACTTAAGCTATCAGGGCCATTACACTATCAGAAGTGTTTCATTAACACTTTAGCATAGAAAACCCAGACAACACGTTTTATCGAAATACACAGGGGGAAAGGGAAAAGCCTGCTCCGAACATATAGCTAGACTTCAAAACTTATTAACCCGCATCTATTAAATCTCTCTGTCTGCCTACTCCAAGCTACCTCCGCGCTCTCTGATCACTGATCCCCAATTGGCTAATCTCCACCATTCAATACATCCTCTTATCCAATGGTCCACATTTACTTTGACTATCCAACTAGCACATCAATCCTCCATTATCAATATGCACGTAGTGGATTCGATGATCCACATCTATTTCGGGTGAAAAATTAACACAAGGTTTAACCACCCGATAAATGGTTTTCTCTCTCTCCTCCTTGCTACGTGTCGAAGGTTTAATGGGATCGGCCGACTATCCTTCAATACATATTACGGCTTTTCACTCGTGCAAAAACCACTTCCACTGTTGCAAAACCACTTTCGTGATCCAATAGCTGTGATTTATTCACGATCTAATGGCCACGATTTATTCGTGTGATCACAAATCACAAAGTCCACTTTCTAGGCTCCTTCCGCTCCAGTGCGCCGATCCGATCAGTATTTCAGACCCAATAAGTGTATAGGTTCCTGTCTATAAATTTTCAAGTCTGGATTTCAGATCTGACTATGTTTTGCACCGATTCTTAGTGTAATTTGGGTTTTCCGCTTGCAGGACCAAAACTATGTAATAGACTTCATCGACCCAGCATCAAACAAGGATATTTGAAATAAAGCCCCAACTTCTATCGATCATACGATTTAGGCATTAAAGATAACAAAACAAAGGGATAATCACTCTGCCCAAATACAAAGAATCTGAAAGCATACAAGGGTTTCTGCAAGCTCGATAACCAATCATACACATAACATCATTCATTCACAATAAAATAATTACAGAGCCTCACCTTGGCCTGATTACACAAATGAAAGATCTCTATTTCAAAATACAATCCACACACTATCTTTACTCTCGCTAACTTACTTCCTCTCCTGAATCCTTCCTCTTTGGCCTGATTCTTCAAATTAGTGGCCTTTGTTCCTAGTCTGCCCGTAGGCTTATAATTCCATTGTGAGTCCTATCTCCCTGTCCCCCTGTTTCAGAAAACACATGGAAATACATATATGTCGTGTCTAAAAATCTCCTTCAACATATGAAGGAATTCACTATATACTTAGAAATCATATCCTACTCTAACTAATCAATATAACTAATTGGCTTAATCTCCACACAGGGAGGATCACTTGCCACTTATTCCCAATTCTGTTCAGAATTAGGCAACAATTAACTACTTACATACTTTGTAATTAATAAAATTAAATAACTAATTCTTCCTCCAAACTTTCATTAGCCACAACATGTGACCACACCATCACATTGCTGGCTAGGCCAAGATGCTCCTGCATCACAAAGGGGGACTTTGGGCTAGGCACAACACTAGTTTTTCATTGACTTGGTTGGGTTCCCAAATTGCAAAAAAGGTAAGGCTATCTATAAGGGCACGATAACTAGGGAGTGCCAAGGTGTGCTAGGGAATGCCAAGAAGTGCTAACACACGCTAAACAGTTCCAAGGAATGTTAGGCATGCCAAGACTTTCCAAGATGTGTTAGGTGATGTTGTTTGGCACCATTAACACATGCTAGGGAGTGTTAAGGAGTGCTAGGGAAACAAAAGGGAGTAGTAGTTTCAATTGCATGGAAATTAATGAATAAGAGTGTGTGATAGGGAGTGTTATCAAGCACCAAGTGTGCTAAGTAGGGAGTGACAAGGTATAATAGGTAGTGCCAAGGCATGTTAGAGTGTTAGGGAAGCATGCCAAGATGTAACAAGTGGAAAGGTGTGGCATGTTGACTTTTGTGTAGCTTGGGAGGTACTCCAAGCCTTTGTGTTTGATGGTTTGAGGTCAAAGTGCCACAAGTAGGGTTGTGGGATTAGAACTCAAGCTTGGGGTTTTTCACCCATCGATGTTTGGGAAAAAACCATAACAAGTCTTCGACATGTGATAGATGACAATGATAGCTCACGGCGAGACAAACCTAATGCCATGAGAATCATCCAATTTTGAGTTGTTGTTGAAGATTTATGAATTTTTGAAGTTATATGATGGAGTTTTCACACATGTGTTAAGGTCAGATTGGTGTTAAGTTGACTTGACTAGTTGTGGAAGCCCCTAGATTGTGACATTATGGAGCCCCTCATTTGTGTATAAATAGAGGGTGAAGGCAAGGAATTTGAGCATCCAAAAGTGCAACATTAAGGAAATGTTAAGGAGGAGGGATAACAACTTAATGAAGAGGGTGATACCTTTGTTTTTCCGTAGGAGAAGAGGACAAAAAAATGTGAGGACTTAGGGTTGGTTTGGGAGTCTCTTTAACTGCATGAAGGGTTATCTCATGCCATAGAAAGTCCAAGTATGGTAAGGTGTGAATGCAGGTATGATATGGAATATTTAAGGTGTGTTATCTCTATTTTTTGTGGGTCGTAGGTACAGGAGGATAGATGTGGTAGGCCGCAAGCCATACCACCTCAGAAAGGTTCCTACACAGGGTTGTTTGAGGGTGGTATAAGCCCAGAACAACAAAAAAAAATAAGGGCACACTCCCTTGACTAGGTCAGATTGAATTGAGGGTTGTTTGGGTGGAGAAGTAAGGGTTGTTGTAGCGTGCAAGTGCCCTAACCAGGGACAATAGTGAGATCATACTTGAAGCTGGAGGTTGTCTTATGTTGGGTCAAAATTTGACCAGTGTTGGATCAGTCTACATTGCAAGTTGTTGGGAGCCATTTGTTGGAGTAGCCTTGGGCATGAAGGAACTCCAACTAGGAGCATATCCCACTATGTAGTGATGTAGGTGTCTTAGTGTGGACAGAGTTGTTATAGCCTGTGGAAGCCAAGGAGGTAGGGATGATGTGGCATGTTAGAAGCCCTAACCAATGGGAAGTTTCAAAGTGAAAATTAGAGCTTATATTTGTGCAATAACTCCTTTATTATAGATAAAAGGGTAGATGTAGAGAATTTTGTTGGTAGCCATGTGTAAGGGTCTCCTAGGTATGCGAATGCCCTTACTAGGTGAAGATGCTACAATGCGGACTTGCTGACTTGTGGACTGTCGGAGGGCAGCGTGAGAGTCAACCTACTATGGACATGATTGGGCACTTATGGTTTGCTGGAGGATAGTGCGATAATATACAAGTTAGAGTCTGGTATTCAACACCTTGATGGACACATGTAGTTGCTAGAGAGAGGCAGTTGTTGAGCTCAAGGGTTTGATCAACTAGGAGCATTTTTTGGAGCGCTAGACTTGTGTGTGGACAAGGAATTCTACAATAGATGATGGACAATCCTCCTAGCCTGTATTCATTGTGGGAGATGGACATCTTACAGTGATAGGTGGCAGCCCTATGTTGGTCTTCATTAGTGAAACACAACAAGACCATAGTCGGATGAATTCCCTGAGTAGATGAGGAGAAGTTGTTGAGAGATTTAATTGGTGAATTAATCCTCTAATATTTATATGTTAATCTAGGCTCATAAACACGAGTTTTATTCTGCTTTCTACATTTAGTTCTAGGTTAGAGTTTTAATGTTTCCTTTATGAATAATCAGTTAGGTAATAAAACACACAAATGCTTGCAAACTCAAAAGAAATCAAACCATCTTGCTAGCACAGGTAGAATCAATAATCAAATTTAATTTAAAGACTTCAAAACCTCTATAAACTTAACCTATTTGGAACTGGAACTGAAATCTGGACTTAAAAGGTGACTTGACTCTTTACCACAGATTCCAGGTTATGGAAGTGAATGCCTAGTCAAACAGACTGCACACAAAACTCAATCAATCAGAACCCAAGCTCTAATTCTTACAATTCTCACTCAAAAGAATTAAAGATTTACCCTACTTGTAATGGTAATCCAACTCTAGCTAAGCAATCAAATTGTACTCAATGACTCATTAACCCTACTAGATTAACAACTGATGTTGAGCACTAATTTAGATACTCTATTTGATACAAACTTAACTTCTTTCCTCCAACTAAGTTGCATACATGTTCCTAATCAATCATAACCCTAAGAACAACTTCAAGCATTAACTCTATTCAAATATGGCAATCAAATGAAACAACTATGAAAAACTGTACTCAAGAACTACCCTATAGTTGCATCAATCTTCAAATTAAATGTAAGTAAACCTATTTGAAACCTTAACAAACCAACACTCTGTTTTCAAAATCCAATCAGGCATGCATTTGATGGGAATTAATTCGAGCTACGTTTTGACTCACAGTACTAGATTCTAAGCTATGGGAATATAATCAAGCATTCCAAACAAAACAAGGGGAATCAAGCAGTCCAAACGAAATGAAGGGAATCGCTTTGAAAACTAAAACTAGATCACTCTTTTGCACTCTGAAATCAATCCACGAATTCTACTTAACAAACTGAGAATCCATTTTGATAAATGAAACTAACCCAAATTCTGAAAAGCAAGGCTTTTATGGTATACACACTTATGCAAATAACTCAGCAGAAAAACCAATCGATTTTAGACTAGATCAAACTCACAACAATTCATACTATTCTAATTAACCAACATGCATCTATGGAAACAATTCAGAAGGAAATCACTCAATTCAATTACTGAAAGAACAAGAAGATTGTGATTTTGAGATTGGATGGACACAATCCAATGTATAATTAAACTCAGACCCTATCAACTCTGATTACTCAGTATGTTATCCTACTTCGGCATTAGAAGATAGCTCTGCGTTCTCAATAAATAGACTAGCTTGTCATAAGCATTCAATGGATAATGTAATTCAAACAAGTTTTATATGCATCTATAACAACACAGTCGAGGTAATACGATTTATGGTTTCAAAGAACAGAGTATGTTCTTGCCTTGGAAGTAAGAGCACTAATCACATGAGAGTCATATGTTCGGATTGCTGAAGCAAGAGATCTGAAACACATAATATCATCAGCACAATAAAATCATTTGAAAGCAATGGAAATCTCCACACAGTATGTAAACAAGTTATGAATAAAAAATAAACAAGAAGTGATTATGTATATCACACAGTTAGGTTCCTATGCAATAGTACAGAGCTGATCCCATATGGGTGGGCCCGACCACACCTGGGGAGCTTATTAACTTACAGAGAATGAGAAACTTCAATCACAGCTAACTCATTAATCCACAACGAACCATCGAACAAATTAATTTGAACTCAGTGCATAGCCATTGTAAAAGTCTTTGATTAGAAATAATAAGTCTGAAAGATACAAAATAACAATTTATCTTCTGTTCACTCCCCCCCTCCCTATGCTTGCTGCTCTGCTTTTTATACATGTTGTAGATGAAGGTGAGAGTAATTACATTCTAAATGAGATGGGACAACAAACAAATTCATGCTATGTGTGACTTCTCTAGATGGATTTTGAATAGCTAATGGTTGATGTTTATGTTGATCAATGCATGGATGGAGGAAAATAACTTATCAAACCATAACTGTGGCATAAAAATAGGCAAATCCAAATTTGACTACTAAGCACAAACCTCGTTGTTTTATATAAATTGGCCTCAGAGAAGTTCGCATATCTCCGAAATCGTAAGGAATTTTAGAAAATTGTTTTAGGGTTAGTAAATTGGCTATACTTGGACCAAACCCCATGTGCCACACTTTCTTCATTCACCTCCACCTACATAGAAATCGAGGCGGGAGTGGGCAGTTTGAAAATTATTGCAGATTTTGGCCAATTTGTGAACTTCCTTCTAGAGACCCACAAGAGTGACCTAGGTGCAATCCAAGTTATGGAAAGGTATTACAACATTATTTTTGACAATAAACTCTCTCATTTTCTTCGGAAGCATGTCAAAAGTGTCAAAATCCCCAAATTGGCCATTTCTGTACTCTACTGCATCGTGAAGAAACTTGACGATGGAACCCTGTGAAAATGAGCTTAGTGAAACTGTCATTAGTAAATCATGGCATAATCATATTTAATCATAGAAAAGCTAATAAAACTAATGATAATCAACCACGAGGCATAGGATGTGATTTGGCGATAAATGATGGAATTATGATGTGAAATGATTATGCTGGTGTCAGAATTTAGGTTATAAATGGCGATTTTGTATGATGGAAAAATGGGTATATTCGAGGCCCAACAGAAGTAGTGGTAAAATTGAGAGTTGTTCACAAGTGGAGTTGTGAACAACTCGACTGAAGTCTCGATGTGTTGTGCCCTTGATGGACTAAGGCACAACTACTGAGTAGATTTGGCAGTCGAGGTTCAGTGGCCAGATGGACTTGGAGCATTGATAGAGGAAAAACTTTGGATCAGGAGTTGAAAGACCATGCAAGTACAGGGTACGACCGAGAGGAGTCGAGAGAGCATGCGACATCCATATGGTAATAGTATCCTATTTAGGGTAGTGTTAGGCACCAAATTGGCCTATCTTTCCCCTGCATTTCCACTCCTCTTTTCACCCTTTTTGCATTCATTCGCATATATTTACTGTGTAACATTATGAGGTAATTCCCCTTTATCATCTCTTGGGATATTTAATTAATGAAGTAGAGTCATGAATGTTTCTACCTATACAAATCACTAAAACTTGTGATGACAACAGATTATGGAGCACAGGTGTTGGCCGCGCAACATATCGCAACAGTTTCATTATTAACAGCAGTTGATCAACCATGACAAAACAACATAACTGATTGCAGCTGCTCTCAACCCATTTTTTGACCATTCCTATTCTTGGTTCTCTTGACTCTAGCGCTGTGATACAACTAATGTATATCTTTGGGCATATAGTTGCCAAGTTTTGGGGAGAATTATTCTCCTTTGTATTGTATAAAAGATAGGTCATTCATGTATCAAGGGGACCACGGATGATATTGTAACAATAGTATCCATATTAATAAGATATAACCCTTTTTTTTTATCTATCGTTCATCGTGAGTAACAAAATCCTGATCGGAGAGTTGGGCCCGCTCTTCTGATCAGGTGCTGTGTGTCATTTGCTGTGTTTATTTCTTATTGCTGTTACAAATTTCTTAGATAACTGTGACTACCTTTTTACATTCTGTAGTTTAGTTTTAATTCTGTCTCAACAATGTTTTGATTGCCAATCACGAACCATTGGTTGAGGGAAGATCATAACCTTGCCCCTACATATACCTCACGTGATGCCTTGAAAAGAATACACACCTGGATTGATACATTAATGTAGGAAAAGGAGTGGATAATTTATTCATACACTGACACCAACATTTTGGCGCCGTTGCCGGGGAGGCTAATGAGGTGCAAGACACGATTTGTGTTAACCAGAGGGTCGATCTCTCGTCCTGGGGAGAGAACACGATTTCTCACTCTGCTCTAGGTCCTAAGCGCAGGTATTTCACTTATTTTGAATTTTTATTTTTTTTGTTTTAGTAGGGTTGATCTCTTGCACTAGGGAGGGAGGAGTCTTTTGACACCCTACTCTAGGTTTCAAGCCTAGATTTTTCTAACTTTTTTTATTTTCTTTCAAGAAACCCAATCTCTCACCCTGAGGAGGGAAGGGTCCTCTAACACCCTACTTTAGGTCTTGAAGTATTAAGGTTTTCTCATGTGTGTGTGTTATTTCTTGATTAAGGTCTTGTTCCTGGGAAGCGAGGAGTCTTTTGACGCCCTGCTCTAGGTCCTAAACCCTAGGTTCTTGTATTCTTTTATTTTCCTTTTTTTGTCGTCAACATCCCTCTCTTCAAAAGAAACCTCTCGTTTGGGGGAGGGAATGGTCTTTTGACACCCTACTCCAGGCCTTGATCATAGTGGTTCAATTTCTGTCGCCACACCAACTTGTATGAACAGAGAGCCAAATAAAAGGAGCAGAGGGAGAGACCCAAAGAAAGGAAGGTAGGATTTGGGAAGGAACACCTACTTCCAACAAATCATTGCAAAAGCTAAGTCGGAGGCATCTTCTCGTGCAGCCGCGAGGCCAAGTGCATGAACAAAATTGGAGGGACAATCTATAGATGAACCAGTGTTGTTCACATCACCCCCCATTGGTTCAATATAGCAGAACCTTTCAGCAGCTAGAGAGACAAGCAACAGTATGTCTGCTAAAGGAATCTTGTTGCTTGCAATTGAAGAAGAATAAGTTACAAGTAAAGCATCCGGAGGAAATGTCCATCCCAGTGGGGAAGAAGAAATTGCAAAGAGGCGATTCAAAGGGTCCAACCACAGTGACAGGGGGGAAGAGATTGTAGAAACATTTATATCACCAAAGGATAGAGGAAACGCTATTAAGACAACTTGAACGCCTGTGATAAAAACCCTTCATGCGGAGCCAGGTGAAATCCCCAGTGAGTATTGGAGGATATTCATGGCACCTACAACCTCTACTATTGACTTTCCAATTTGGTATTTGGGGACTCGTGCACCAACAAAGCCCATCCCTTTAACATCTTTACCCAGTTTCCATGGGCTTACTTCAGAGGACCCTGACATGTTTTTGTTTGAATTTGACATTGTGTGCCGAGGGTATGATTACATAACGGATGCTCAGAAATTAAAAATTTTCCCTGCTACACTAAAAGGGACAGCCCTGCAGTGGTTTATGGGTCTTGGGGGAAGGTCTATCACCATGTGGGAAGCAATGAGAACTGCTTTCTTGGAGAAATACCAAGACTACTGTAGATTTCGGGATATTAAAGAAGAGATTTTTAAATTTATATAGAAAGAGGATGAAAATATGGAAGACTATGTGGAACGCTTCAAATACACATTGCAGAGGTTAGGTCACTCCAACCTGGATAAAGACATTCTGAAAATTATCCTCCTCTGGGCCTTCCGGCAAGACTCGTTGGAATTGTTGAATATAGTTGGAAAAGGGGATATATTGAAGGATGACTTTGATACCATATGTGAGTTGTGTATTCAGTGCTCAAGAGGGGTTGCAAGAAATAAATGAGGAATTCAATCAACGAAGGTATCTGGAAGATGTGTTACAAAAGCAGAAATTGGGAACTTGCTGGATAGCTTGAGGACTGATAGCCTGAGTGCCTTGTCTAAATAGATGGACACACTATAGGTAAAATAGAAACAACTAGAATTAGAAAGAACTATGGCCATATTTTGCCCCACATGTAGAAAGAAACATCCACAGAGGTAATGTCCGTTGAACTTTGTAGAGGAGTGTGCAATCTTTGAACTGAAGCACGTGACAAGTTCATGCCCATCTTTCCTAGGACTAAAAGCGGTTTTTCAAGGGACATGAGAAGATATGGAGCGGCTGTACTTTATGGGACCTAAGAAACCATGGCAACCTCAGTCGTCAATGGGAAATCAAGGTATGTTTCCTGATCCATCTCAATATTTTAGCAATTTTAATATGGGTCCCTAGACCATGCCTTATCCGCGCATATGGCCCCAATACCAATTTCCATCTTGGCAATAGTGGGCTCCTCAAGCTAGTTCAAGCTCCTCATGGGTTCCGAACTAGTGAGGAGCTTCCCCTCCTAGTCAGTTTTCTCAGTCGATGCCATAATAGCAACTTCAATTTCCATCTAATGTGCCCACTGGTAATCAACCTATTTGTCCACAACTCCCTATCCAACCCAATATGAATCCTAATAATAAAGGGGTTCAACAAGCTAACACCCTCTACCTACCTTCATACAACATCTCCACCGCAGAATTCTATGAGATGCATTTACGATCTAGGTGGCCCGTAGGCGCTCAGCCCTCACCAGTTATCATTGAGTAGATTGATAGTGAGGAGAAGGAACCAGAAATGGTCAAAGAGGAACCAAACTGAGTTAACAAAAATCATACACCTCCTCAACCGTTAGCTACTCAGAAACCCCAAGATAAACCACCATATCCAAAAAGGTTGGTTGTGAGTAAACTAACCCCTCAAATTAAGTTTGACTTGTTAGGGGAGCTATAGAATTTATTTGTCAAGATTCCCCTGCTGCAAGCCATGAAAGATGTACCTATATATGCAAAAACTCTTAGGGAATACTGTGCTAAGAAGCCTAAAAAGAAATCAAGAGATCCGCTCACCATTCATGTATTGGGGAAACTATCAAATTTCATTATGGGAAGGTCCATGCTTGTAAAGTATGGGGATCCCGGGAACCCAATTTTGACCATGCATATTAATGGGGTGGAAATTCCAAATGTATTGGTAGATTTGGGTGTTGCCATAAATGTCATCACTGTTGAAACCATGCATGCATTAGGACTTCGTAACTTGAAACATAAACCTATAGTGTTAGAACTGGTAGATCGATCTACAGTTAAACCAGTAGGGAAATTAGAAGATATCATGATTTTAGTGGATTCATGGCACTACCCTATGGACTTCATAGTACTCCAAACATAATCTCTAGCTAGAGGCCATCCCTTGATCCTGGGAAGACCATGGTTGGCAACCGCAGATGCTTATATTGGGTGTCAGTCTGGGCATATGATCATCTCAAATGGGAAAAACACTAAGAATCTGGTGTTATATCCACCAACAGAACCTAACCCATCAGAAAAACTAGCAGGCCATAAGAAATCTATACATAAGAAAGAGTTTGAATTAGAAAATGAGGAGTTAAGACCAATGCTCACTATTGAGCAGGCCCTCTAGTTGAAAGATGAGATAGAAGATGACACAAATACTACCTTTATCAGTGATCCTTGTTCTGTTTCAGATTTGAATTAGAAAATCCTAGAGTCTGTCTTGAGCTGTGAGACGTAGGAAAGTATTGAAGCAGCAGATGGAATTGAGGAGCTACCTACGGCCACGCCCCATGACAGTGTTTCCATGGAAATAGAACCAGGAAAAACCCTGAATATCAATCTAGAACTGTTAGATACCCAGAAAAAACAACTTCTGTATATTCTTCGGAAACACAAAGAAGCCTTCACTTGGGACTACTCAGATATGAAGGTAATTCCTGCTAATTTGTGCACTCATCACATATACATTAAGGAGGATTGTCATCCTGTAAGGCAACCCCAAAGAAGAATGAACCCTGCCCTAAAAAACATTGTTAAGGAAGAACTCCAAAAGCTGCTGGATGTGGGATTTATCTATCCCATTTTAGACAGCCAATGGGTTTCCCCATTGGTAATGGTTCCTAAGAAAAATGGTAAATGGCGAGCATGTGTGAGCTACAGAGAATTAAACAAGTAAACTCATAAAGACCATTTTCCGTTAACATTCATTGACCAAGTCTTGGATACATTATCAGGGAAGAAGTTTTTTTTCCTTCCTGGACAGATTTAGTGGGTACCACCAAATCCAGATAGCTCCTGAAGATTAGGATAAGACCACATTTACATGCCCCTGGGGAACATTTGCATACAAAGTCCCCCCATTTGGTCTCTATAATGCACCTGCAACATTTCAAAGGGAAATTTTGGGGATTTTCTCTGATATGATGGATGATAGTGTTGAAATATACATAAATGATTTCACGGCATATGGAGATTCATTCAAAGAAGCATTGGGAAAGCTAGAAAAAGTTCTTGAAAGATGCAAGCAGGTGCATGTCTCCTTAAGTATGGAAAAATGCCATATGATGATGAATGAAGGAATAGTCTTGGGACACTTGCTTTCAGCTGCAGGAATCTAGATGGATCCAACCAAGATAAAGGTAATACAACACTTTGCAATACCCAGAACACCCAGTCAAGTATGTAGCTTTATCGGTTGTGCTGGTTATTACATGCGCTTTATAGAAAATTTTGCTAAAACAACACAACCACTTTTTCAATTACTGACAAAAGATGTAGACTTTGTGTGGACAGATGACTGTGATGCAGCCTTTGTGAATATCAAGAAACTGGTTTGTAGTGCTCCAATCCTTAGAGGGCCAGACTGGGCATTACCATTCCATATTCATGCTGATGCTTCCCAAATAGAAATTGGGGAAGTTTTAGGACAGCAAGTGGATAAGGTACCATATTCAGTTTACTATGTTAACAAGAACCTGGCCTCTTCTGAGTTAAACTACATAGTGACTGAAAAAGAATTCCTGGCTGTCATCTATGCCATCAATAATTTCTGGCACTATATCACTGGTTACCCCACCTTTCTACACACGGATCATGCAGCCATCAGGTATCTGATGAATAAACCCGTTACTCTTGGTCATATTACAAGATGGCTTTTGTTACTTCAAGGATTTGATATTACCATACTACATAAACCAGGAAAGAATAACGTGGTTGCAGATTTTCTGTGTAGAATAGAAAACAATACCAAAGGTACACCTATTGATGATAGCTTTCCAAATGAATATCTTTTTACAATTTCTCCTAACACTCTAGGGTATGCAGATATTGCTAACTATCTTGCTATAGGAAAGGTACCTCATCATTTGTTATACAAGGAGGAATGGAAAATTATTCATCATAGTACCCGATATTCATGGATCGCAGGATGCCTCTTTCATACGGGGGTAGATCAACAGATTCAGTGCTATGTATCAAAGGATGATATCTATGAGATATTTAAGGCTGCCTATAGTGGGTCGTGTGGAGGACATTTTGTAGATAAAATAACAGGCCACAAGGTGTTGCAAATGGGATACTACTGGCCTTCTATATTTCGATATGCTAGAGATTATGTCCGAAGATGTGACAGCTATCAACATATGGGACAACCTAGGAAATCAGATGAAATGCCATTACAGCCCCAGGTAGTCCTGGACCTTTTGAGAAATGGGCCATCGATTTTGTTGGACACATCAACCCACCCTCCCATCAGAAGGTTCACATTCTAGTCTATACTGATTATGTGACTATGTGGGTGGAAGCCAGAGTGGTTGCAAAGGCAACATAACAAGTGGTGGCAGATTTCCTTTTTGAAGAGATTTTTGCCCGATATGGTACCCCAAGAGAAATTGTTTCAGATGGAGGAGCACAGTTCACATCCCACATGATAGAGAAGCTTATGTAGAAATATGGGGTCAAACATAGAGTGACAACTCCTTACCATCCCCAAGCGAATGGACAGGTAGAAAGTACGAACAAGGTGTTGGAGAATATCTTGACAAAAACTGTAGCAATTAATCGCCGGGATTGGTCACAGAAACTCCCAGATGTTCTTTGGGCATATAGGACGACATGACAAAATACAACTGGGTTTTCCCCATTTGAGCTAGTCTACGGGAAATCTCCCTTGTTTCTGGTTGAATTCGAGATTAGTACGCTCATAACAGCTTTGGAAGTAGGATTGGACTTATCAGAGGCCCAGAAACATTGGCTGGAACAACTCAATGAGCTATAAGAGATTCATTCAGAAGTTTTCTAGAGAACTACTGCTGTCCAATAGCAAAGAATTAAATGGCACGATAAATTTATCACGAATAAAGTGTTTCATACAGGGGACTGGGCATTATTATATGACTCTCAGTTCAAAGATTTTAAAGTAAAGCTTCACACTCATTAGATGGGACCTTATGAAGTGGATGATGTATTCGCCAATGGAACTATCCTTTTGGTTACATTAGATGAAAATCGTACTTCCTTCCTGGTGAACAGACACTATCTAAAGTTATACGACCGTCCAACATCTAAATATACCTTCATAAAACATCTTTCTGATACATCTAGTTTGATGGTTGTTGGTACATAGAATGCTCCCTATGCCTTTAGATATATATATATATATGTTGTTACTACTTACTTGTTTGTCTTTTTGCAGGAATAAGAACTGAATTTTGATCAGGAGAAACGGAGAATTTTTTCAAGTAGCAGTCATTGTTGTTACTCTGTTGGTATTGTTACTCCACTGGTGCTGTTACTCCACTGGCTGTTGTTACTCCACCGGTGTTGTTACCCCACTGTTGCTGCTACTCCACCGGTGCTATTACTCCATTGTTTTTGTTACTCCACTAGTTGTTGTTACTCCACTTGTGCTATTACTCCATTGGTGATGTTACTTCGCTGGTTGTTACTTCGCTGATGCTGTTACTCCATTATTGTTGTTAATCCACTAGTTGTTGCTACTCTGTCGGTGCTATTGCTCCACTGTTGTTGCTACTCCACTGGTTGTTGTTACTCCGCTGGTGTTGTTACTCCACTGTTGTTTTTACTCCACTGGTTTCTATTACTACGCTGGTGTTGTTACTCCACTAGTTGTTGTTACTCCACTAGTGCTATTACTCCACTATTGTTGTTACTCCACTAGTGTTGTTAATCCATTGTCACTATTACTCCATCGGTGCTATTACTCCACTATTGTTGTTACTCCGCCGGTGTTGTTACTCCACTGGTGCTATTACTCCACTGTTGTTGTTACTCCACCGGTGTTGTTACTCCACTGTGCTGTTACTCCACCGATGTTGTTACTCTGTCAACATTGTTACTCCACTATTTTTGTTACTCCATTGGTTATCTTTAATGTTACTCCATCGTCAGGTAGGTCATCAGGTACACTTTCATTGACTCTTACGGATTTAATTAAAATATTCCAAAAAGAGACTAGTATGTGCCGTGGGTGGCCGCATTTAAGTTGGGGAGGGTCCCGTCATAAAGAAATGATGATGTACCTAAAACCATAATCATATCACATCATCACCAAGTCCAATGAAAACAGAAACCAAAAAAATTGTACGATTTTGTAATCATGATTCCCACGCATTGGAATTTGAAAACGTATGCCAAGAACTTTACCGGTCATTTCCCCAGAACGATGTATTCAATTTCCATAATCATTCACCTGTACTGTCACACCCTGCCATTAATTGTTGTGTTCTTCGAGGTGTAACAATCATTATTATCCTTTCACCTCATGGCCACCATGCCAATAAAATTGTCATCGTCAGTTGGGTTGTTGTTACTCTACCCCCTACCAGCCGACTATACCCATCATCATGATCAAGTTCTTATAGAGATTGGTGGATTGGTTGTGAGCCATGAACCGAAGGGCATGACAATGGTTAGAAATAATCCAAAGGTATGGTAGGTCTTCATCAATGTAGGGTGGAATGTTTATTTTGACAGGTTGCAAGGATTTAACGAGGCAATTGCGATTGAATTCGCACTCAATCTAGAAGAAGAAAGCTCTTGGGTCTGGGGGATATAAATCCCTGTCACTAAAGAAATCATTGCAGAGGTCAGTAGGTTACCCTAGTAGGGGCATAAATGGTTTTCACAAAGAACCGCCCTTGGAGAGTTCCCCGAAGCATTATTATAGGCTGGAGAAAACATTGTTCAAAAGGGTAGGGGGTACAACCAAAACTCATTACCACACCCATGGGGTGAGGTAACAAGTTTTGTAATGAGATACATAACCTGCAAGGGGAGGTATACCACCACGTTTAAGTACCATTTCAGAATATTGGCTCACCTACGGTTCCCATAGGCAGAAGCCTTCTCATTGAATATGCCTTTCTTCCTGTTAAAAAATCTCCAGTTGATGGCGTACTATGCTCAGCGTTCGTGAAAAGTGGCAGTAGTCATTACCAACCATGGCCTAGTCTAGCTGCTAGTCATGCATGCAATTGGTTGATTTCAAATCCTGTGGGAGACATTCCAGGATTCTACAGAGGAAAAAATAATGGCTGCTTGAGCTACTAGAGAGGAAGAGCGAGAAGCAATGGAAGAAGGAACTAGAGGAGAGGATGAATATATAGATCAAGAGGGACCGGAGGAAATGGAGATGGAACTTGAAGAGTAGGAACATAATCAAGAACGTGAACCAAATCGAGGCCACTCCACAAGAACCAGCCTCGACCTCAAAAATAATGGAAGAGGAAGTGCTGCAGCAAGGGGCCAATATAGAAAGGGCCACTAGCACCATGACCCAGGCTATCCTTCAAGAATCAGCCTCGACTATAGAGATAGTACAGTGAAGCAGAAGCATTATAATAAGAAAAGAGGGACCACATCACACTGAGGTGGAGGAATCCATTAATATTGCGACCGGGGGTGTCCCACAAGAACCACCCTTGACCGTAAAACCAATGGAGGAAGAACCGAAATGAGAAGGGCCAAAAGCTGAAAGAACTGTGGGGCCAACAAAAGAAGAGGATAGGGGTTTAATGCATGGAATTGATGTGATTATGTAAGAATCCATCTCGATCAATGTCGTGCTGGAAGAAACAATGCTAGCATCGCCTATTCAAGAAATGTTGGACATGGAAGGTGGTGTCCCACAAGAACCACCATCAACCTGTCTGACCTTGGAGACCACATAGGAATTAAATTTCGAGATTGACACTGTTCCAAAGGAACCAGGGTCAACCTTAGAACAGGGGACTGCACAAGCAGAGGTTTTAACCTGGAGCAGAGATGCTGCAGACAGAGGGAAGGGGCCCGAGACCACAACTGGTGCTAGGATAGATCAGGTAGGAGAATTCTTTCAATTTTCCTCGTACTTCTCCATTCCGAAAGGGGTAAGGGTGTCTTGCTCTGCCCGACATACATAAGAGGAGGTGTTCATTCCACCAATTTTGAAATATGATGGGTTGAGGAAGGGACCAACTACCATAGGCTTGTTGGACACAAATCCTCCAATAGACCTCTCCCAAGGACCTAGAATAGAGGAAGAGGCAGATGTTTTTAAAATAAAGGAACCTGGCAGGAGAAATTTGGCTGAGCCACCTATCAAGATAGCTTCACAACAGGGCAAGGTAGGAGAAAATAAGGAAATGGCTACTACCCAAGAAGAAAAACCAAGTAAGGAAGCCCTGTGGAGTAACCCTGTGGATACTTCCTCAAGTAGATCACCACCTGTCGAACTAGCTGCAGTACTGGATGAGGTGGCGGCTAAATAAGAATGGGTGGAGTTGTGTGAACAACGAAGGCTACCTATGAAGCAGAAATATCAGCTCCAGTTCAAAGAAACGATGTGACTCAAAACAAAGGTTAAGAAGCTGAGGAAACAAATGCGCCAGTTGAAGAACCAAGTGAAGAAATATAAGCGGTGGGCTAAGAAGCCCAAACCCATGACGAATGAAGCAGGGACGTAGGTAGAGGAAGTGGCAACAACTTCTTTTGCCACTCAAACAGACCCGATAGTATATTGTTTAAGGGCCATGAATTTTCCTTGTCGGCTAAGGTACAGACCTGGAAGTCCACCATGGCACGATATCTGAATGAAGCAAAGAGAGCCCACAAGTGAGCATCCACGACTATCTTTGAATATGTAGAACGCATTGATATAATGTGACTAAGGCATGCGAAGTAGAAATTTAAGGTGGAGCAACTAGAAAGGAAAGTAGCAGAATTAAACACAGATAAAGAGAATATGCTCCATTTAGCACAAGAAGCAATGGCATGTCACCCTCCTGCTTCGTGTTACTCTTTATTTTTGCATGAGCGCTTTATTTTCTTTTGTTTGGAAAGCATCCAGAAAGAAATTAGTCATGAGATTGAGGATGGTGTACAATTCCTCGGGATATTGAGAACCCATGATGTGCCAACTCTGCACTTGATGTGCGAACTTTATATGCATGGGTATCTCTTGCATGTTGAGAAAGAATTTAATCTGGTTCCATATGTGGGGGAAATTCATTTAAGGGCCCTCACCTCTTACGCTTTTAATCAAATAAGTTGGTAGAAGGCTTCTGACACGTTCGAGTCAAACCAAGCCATGAAGCCTTTTATAGTAAGAGGAGAACCCGAGAGATCAGTGACTATGTATAATAAGCACACTACATTTTTGGAAATTATGGGAAACAAGGAACAGATGCTGAGGACACAAAAGTGGTGCATCAATCTCTGCATCAAACAATTAGTCACGTTTCAGGTTGAGGCCTTGGATAGTTGTCAGAAGAGGTGGATGATGTCACCCACATCTGTTTGAAAGAGAGAACCATTTGGAGCACCAAATTTTGCACAAGAACTTAGCAGGGTGCCAAAATATGTGGTGCATCCAAACATGTGGGGTCTGATGGATGGGAATTCGATTCGAGTACCCTGTTCTATGGCTGCTAGCGGAACACTACACCCCAACCTATAATGTACCAAATGATTGGTGGAAGGAAGTTCTCCTCTCAAAAGGGTTCAAAGTTCCAGGAACAGAAATGGCAAAGGAATATGATCTCGCCCAGCTTTAGGAAGCACACAACTATCCAACCTAGACATGTAGAGATGGTGAGTTGCACGAGGGTGTACAGAAGGCTAGTTGCGGGGAGATGTTGGGCACCAAATTGGCTTATCTTTCTCTTGCATTTCCACTCCTCTTTTCACCCTTTTTTCATTCATTCGCATATATTTACTGTGCAACATTATGAGCTAATTCCCCTTTATCGTCTCTCGGGATATTTAATTAACGAAGTAGAGTCATGAAGGTTAAATCACTAAAACATGTGATGACCGCAGATTATGGAGCACAGGTGTTGACCACGCAGCATATTGCAGTAGTTCCATGATTCACAGCAGCTGATCGACCACGACAAAATAGCATAATTGATTGCAGCTGCTCTCAACCCATTTTTTTACCATTCATGTTCTTGGTTCTCTCGGCTCTACTGTTGCGATACAACTGATGTATATCTTTAGGCATATCGTTGCCAGGTTTTGGGGAGAAATATTCTCCTTTGTATTCTATAAAAGACGAGTTAATCCTATATGAAGGCGACCACAAATGATATTGTAACAACAGTATTCAGATTAATAAGATATAACCCTTTTTGCTTATCTATCATTCGCCATGAGTAATGCAGCCCTGATCAGAGAGCTGGGCCCGCTCTTCTGATCAGGTGTTGCATGTTTCCTTGTGTTGTGTGTATTTTCTATTTGTTGTGTTTATTTCTTATTGCTGCTATAGATTTCTTAGATAACTGTGAATGCCTTTTTACATTATGCAGTTGAGTTTTACTTCTGTCTCAACAATGTTTTGATTGTCAATCACAAACCCTTGGTTGAGGGTAGATCGTAACCTTCCCCTTGCATATGCCTTACATGTTGCCTTGAAAAGAATACGCACCCGGATTGATACATTAATGTAGGAAAAGGAGTGGATAATTTATTCATACACTGACACCAACAGGTAGTTTGGCTGTCGATGGACTCATACCAGGCCCCAATTTTGTATCTTGTATTAGTGGATGTATAAGGGCCATTATCCCTGGTACGGGAGCCCTAGATCCTTGTATTATATGTTTTTTATATAAAGAAGTTGGGTTGAAATTGTAAAGAGTTGTATATATTATGTGCATATGTAATTTATTGTTGTTTATATTCCACTGTGCAAAGTAGTATCATTGAAATTCTTGGTTTGGTAGTGTCCGAGATTTTAAGATTCTATCATAGACCCAAGGTTGTGGAAATTAACATGCCAATGTATGTTGAGGAGTGTTAGTGAATGCTAGGGAAACTCAAGGGAGCAATGGGTCAAAATGCATGGAAATGAATGAATACGAGTGTGTGACATGGAGTGTCAATGAGTTCTAGGTGTGCTAAGGAGTGAGTGGCATGGTATGCTAAGCGATGCTAAGGCATGCTATATTGTTAGGGAAGCATGTGACTAATATGTTCCAGGTGCCAGGGTGTTCAAACACATGCTAGGAAGTGTTAGGGAGTGCAAGGGAAACACAAGGGAGAACTAGGTCAAATTAATGCATGGAAATGCATGAATAAGAGCTTGTGACAGGAATTGTCAATGTGTTCTGGGTGTGCTAAGGAGGGAGTGAAAAGGTATGTTAGGCAGTGCTAAGGTATGATAGGGACCAGGGAAAAATTCTAAGATGTGCCAGGTGCCATGGTATGCTAATGCATGTTAGGGAGTGTTAGGGAGTTCGAGGGAAACACAAGGGAGATATAGTTTCAAATGCATGGAAATGAATGAATAAGAGTGTGTGACAGGGAGTGTCAATGAGTTCTAGGTGTGCTAATGAGGGAGTGAAAAGGTATGCTTGATATTGCTAAGGAATTCTAGAGTGTTATGGAAATATACCAAGATGTGCCAAGTGCCAGGATGTGTCAATGTGTGCCACGAAGTGTGAGGGAGTTTCATGGAAACACAAGGGAGAAAAAGCTCAAAATGCATGGAAATGAATGAATAAGAGTGTGATAGGGGGTGTCAGTAAGTTTCAGGTTTTCTGAGGGAGTGACAAGGTTATATGCTAGGAAATTCCAAGGCATTCTATAGTGCCAGGGCATATCAGGGAGTGGTAGTGTGTGCTAGGGAGTGCCAAAGCATGCCATGGAATGCAGGGGATGCTCATGTTCCACATAGTGCCAAGGAATTCTAAAATGCGTTAGGTGATATGACATGTCGAGATATAAACTATGTTACTTATTTGTTTTACGACCATGGTTGGATGTGAGACTTCTCTTGGTAAGTTTTTAAGTGGGGTGAGTTGAGATTGGACATAAGTAGCCTAAGATGAGTTATAGGTACTTATTAGGTGAAGAAGGCATATGTTGAATTTCCACAACACATTTGAATTTGGGTTTGATCTTAGAATCTTTGATGCAAGCACACTCAAGTTCCTCAATACATATACTTTAATGCACAATGAAATCTACACAGATTAGGGAATCAACTAGTGCACATGACAATTTTTAACTTTTTCAAACCCTTCTTCATTATATGACAAACTATAGTACAATAGGCTAGATCTCCCATACCAATGATCGTGGCCCTTTACAATCACAATGATACAAGGAATACAACTAGGTTTGGTGTTAGTCCTTTGAAAACCAATCTATCCTTAACAAGACAAAACTTGACTTACTTACTAATGGTGGCCACACACAACCCTTTCATTCCAGATGTCTTGAACCAATCTGACAAGTCCTCTTGCCTACCATTCTGCAATTCCTCAATCTGTCTATATCAATGAGCTCAACTCCTTTAGGTTACTGAACTTGGCTCAAACAAATTTTCCCTCTAGCTGCCTCCTTTTTCTTCAAGGTCTGCAACACTTAGGGCCTTTGATTAACTATTCACAAATCCATTTGTGAACATATCTTTGGTCTACCCACTTTTCCATACTACTGCTCCAAGATGAAAAGTCTAGGGCTATGGAGGATTCCCTTCTTCTCACTGAATCAATCCTCTACAATACAATGAACTAGGGATAATTGGATGACCCACTTTACTACCACTTTAGTCCTTCAAAGTATACACATCCTTAGGCCCAATACATCTACCCTTATACCACTCTTATTTTCCTTCACAAGTATAGGATCTAGGGATCTTCTTTGACATACACCTAACAACCCTCCAACCATACTTAGACTTCCATCAATCTGAACAATCATGGCCAATTATTTTACTAATCTATGGCCCACGACACTACCTTCATCTAGGGCTCTTCAAATCTGCCACCTAACAATGATTTGAGTCCTATAAAAATCATTGTTCTTGTGTACCAATTTCTTTGTTGTCCAATCTATGAATAGATCTCAACTACTCCTCTTATCATCCTTCTAACAATTTATAGATGATTGAACTAGGGCCAAAATTCAGCCATTAAAATCCCATTGACTAATTGTTTATAGGATGCTTCAGATCTCTATCGAAAACTCTATGGGAAGTCCACCAAAATCAACTCCTCTTCATGTTAATCCATTATTTATATGGCACATTTCTTATGCTCAATATTATGCTCAGGTTCCACCCTCTGTTGGATATGCTATATGCATACATACTTGTACAAACCATCTTCCATATTTGTGGTCTATATTGCAGAGATGAATCTCAATCTAATGGTCCCAACCCCTTTTCTTCTATGTATACTTGTCACATTCTTAAGGGCATATCGTATGGAATAAACATGGTAGGAAACCACCCTAACTAGGGCATTATACTTTTGTTGTAATTTCTTTAGAACAAACCTTATCCACCCATAGAAAAAACAACAACTCTTTCCTCCATAAGAGACTCAGCCTAGCTCATATGGATCCATAGATTCTAGGCATTTCTTTGACTAAAACATGACATGAAATTTAGATCTCGATGAGCCTAGAACTAGGGTTACCTTAGTTAATATTATGCATGAAACTACTTTTGTTCTCACCCTAAATTCCAATGCAGATCCTCCATTTGCGTTGGTCTTTATCATACACTTTGTGACCTATTAACCACCACAAGACAGGGTCACAACCCTCGCCATCATTTTAGAATTTGATGCAGCCTTCATAGGGAGACACCACTAAAATCACATGACCAAATTCTCGTGAGCAGCCTCTCTTGAGCTCGATCTGCCAGAAGAGAACTAACAATATGCCATCCTTCTTCCTAGCTAAAACCCATTAAGGTATGCAACATTCTTGTGAACCATAACATGATGATCTTACTCTTGGTGGATGATCATGGCCTCCCTTTAGCAGCCCTTACTCGACACTCTAACTTGGCCTACTTTAGGACTAAATTTCTCTTTGCCTCCTCGATAAAATTATCTCCTTCAATCTCAATATTATTCCCTTGATCCTAATTCTTCCTTAAATATATTTTCCTAGGCCTCTTAGGAACCCTCTATAACTTACGGGTTTTATTGACTTAGACCTTAGGAAATATTAATTTTCCTTTTTAATTTTCTTTTATATTTAAACCCCATCTTGGGTCCAAAACCCCTTCACTTGGTTTCTTTTCCCACAAAGCCTTTTGTGACAAAACTCACACAAATCCATCTCACTAGGCTTGTGGAGTACCTCCCAAGCTACATAATTCAACAACATAGTCTAGTTGTAGTAACCGTAACTTGGTCAAGCTCTTGTAGTCAAGCAAGGACTTGGTTGGGTTCCCAAGTTGCAAATTAGGTAAGGGTAGTTGTGAGGGCATGATAAGGAATTAAAATGTGTGCTAACACATGTCAGACAATGTCAATGCATGTTGAGGAGCGTTAGGGAGGAGTGTCAGTGAATTCAAGTGTACCAAGGACGAAGTGTGTTAGGGGAAGTTCATAATAGGATTTGCAGGAGGCAAACCTATGGTTGCAATAAGGGGCTTGACATAATAGTTTTAGACAAAGGGAGACTTTGTGTTGGGCACAACATTGTTTTTAATTCAGCTATTATTTTTATAAGATATGTGGCACATTTTGGTCGCATGCTCATGCTTTAAACTATTCTAGATAATTACATATTGTACATTGTTGTGTATAAGTTTTTGGGGACTTGGCTCATGTCATATTATATCTTATGTGTCTTGTGCATCTTGTGGTTCTTGCAACTCTCAGTTAATTCTCTACTATTTATATGAATTGGGCATACATGTGAAATATTGCCTATGTAAGATATGTTTCTTAGTTGTTTTATGGCCATGGCTAGATGTGATCCTTGTCTTTATAACTAGTTAAGTGGGACAAGTTGAACTTGGACATGTGTGGCCTAAGATGATTTATAGGAAATTCTTAGGTGAACAAGGCCCAATCTAGTTGTAGCAAGTGAAATTGGTCAAGTTGTTGCAGCTAAAGCAGGCCAATGTCACATGAAATGCAATAGATGAGGACTTGATTGGGTTCCCAAGTTGTGAAAAAATGTAAGTCTAGCTAGATGTGAGGGCATGAGTGCTGAGGCATGCTAAGGAATTCTATGGCATGCTAACATGTACCAAATAGTGCGAAGGCATGTCAAACATGCTAATATGTGCCAAGTGCTAAGACGTGCCAAGATGTGCAAGAGTATGACAATGCATGTTAGGGACTGTCAGGGAAACAAAAGGGAGAAATAAGTTAACGTACAAGTAAATTAACACATAATAGGGTTAATAAGTTATAAATTTACCTTTTCCAAGAAGGGCACACTAGGAACATCAACACTAGGTGCTAATATGTGTCATGTTCCAAGTCTGAGTGCATTCTATGTGCCAAATCTTCCTATGTTGCTTCTCATCTACTTTCCATTAGTTTATCTCAAATAAATTTAATATTAAACCATGCCAAATCATACCAAGGCATCTCAACACATGTCATACATGCTAATACTTTCCAATCACCAACATGTGCCAAGTGGAAATGTGTGTGAGGGAGTGGTATGCATGCTATGAAGTGGCAGGGCATGTCGAAGAGTCTTAAGGTGTGGTAGAGAGTGCCAATGCATGTTGAGGAGTATTAGGGAGTAATAGGACAAAACAAGGGATAACTAGGTGAAAACGCATGGGTGTGAATGAATATGAGCATGTGCCAGAGAGTGTCAATGAGTGCTAGTTGTCATGCCAAAGAGGGAGTGACAAGGTATGCTAAGCATTGGTCAGGCATGCTAGGGGATATCAGGGCATGTCAAGAAGTGGAAAAGTGTGCTAGGGAGTTCCACGGTGTTATAACATGTTCCAAATAGTGGCAAGGCATGCCAAGATATGTTAAGATGCATAGGGTGCCAAGGTATGAAAATTTGTGTCAAGGAGTGTCAAGGAAACAAAAGGAAGAACCAAGCTAAAATTCAAGGAAATGAACACATAAGATGGTCAATAAGTTTTGACTTTATATTTTTAAAAAGGGGAATGCTAGGCACGCTAATAATAGGTTCCAACACATGCAAAGTGCCAATGTGTGCTAAGTGCTAACGTATGTCAATGCATGCCAACATGTGCTTCAACATCCTAGTCATGGCAAGTTCTTATAGGTACAAATATGTTCCAAGACATGTGAGGTGCCAAGGAATACTAGTGTGTGCCAAATCATGTTAAGGTGTGCCAAGAATGTTGAGGAGTGCTAGGTCTCTGTCATTAATAGAATTGAGAGATCTTGATTATGTATTAAATAATATAGTTCCTATACATACTAGTGGAACTTTATCTAAATTGAATTTTCTAAATAATAAGCTTAATAGAGATGAAACATGTCTTGACTCATAGGAAAATTATATTTTCATTACTTGAGGGAAATGATACACACTAATTACTTCTTAAAAAATTGGCTCACTCTAACCACTATGGACTTGGACACATAATGAAAAAAACTCCAGAACAATGGTCTTAAATTGTTATCTTTTTAAAAAAATATAGTAACAAGCACATAGCATCATCAAAACCTCATTGGAATGATCAATGATGATGAACAATTTTTCACTGTCACCAAAAGTAACCAAAAAGAGCATTGGTGAGGGTCAATAAAAGATCGTCACTAGAAGTATCACCAAAGAGATAATTAGTGATGGGCCTTTAATGACCATCACCAAAAGTGTCACTGAAAATGGATTTGGTGAAAAACCATAAAGGAACATCACTATATACACCTACAACAATGTTTTTTTAATGATCATCACCATATGTGACATTGGTGATGGACCTTAAAGGTCCGTCACAGGCATGACCCTCACAAATGAGCTTTTTTGTTGTAGTGAAAGTTCGAGTTAGTCATGTTATTTCCATGTTTGCGTTATAATCACAATCAATTTTACAATAAGTAGGGGTTGAACAAGGGATGTTACAAACCCTACCCAAAAAAAAAACATCATCCTGAGGGTTCTAAAAAAGAGAGGACGTCAACAAAAACTTATCTCTATATTTATTTCTCTTTATCTCAGTGACATTTCACATGTCCCGAATAGTCATGCCCAGCCATTTCATTCACCGTGTCCAATATTTCACTTGAATAAATTCATATCATTGCTTCCACAAGTCAAAATATTTGATCCCTCCGTGCTCTGGATAAATACATAGTTTTTATGGACACACACACACACAATGTTATGAAACCAACTCACAAAAAGATAGAAAAGATAGATCAACGCCTTAGAATTAAACCTCTTCGAGGGGGCAACCTCCTTTACATTACATAAATGAACAATTCTTGGATGATAATGAAAAGACCTCCTTTCTATATATAGGAGTCTAAGGGGTCATAATATAATCAGAGCCGACATAACAATAATAATGTAAGGGCACAATAATAACAGTAGTCAGTTTCTATGGGGCACAATAATAACAATATGGGGACTACATGGGAACAACAATATAATAAGGGGGTTGTACTAATAAAAATAAGGGGTTACACTAGTAGTATAGGGACCTAACATGCCCCTCTCCTTCAAAAAGTGTTGTCCTCAATGCTTGAGTAGTTCTTGATGCTTCTATATAAAATTCTTGTCCTCCCATCTGTAATCTTCAGCAGGTAAGTTATTCCACTTGATGAGATACTCTAAAATTGATTGATTTTATAGCTATCAAGTTCTTGTTTCTGTGACTACTCCATGTTCCAATATGATTTTTCCTTCCTCATCAAGTTCTGGCAATATTGTTTGGACTGGGATCTTCTGCAACTTTTGAATGAGTGGCCACACTTCTTTGTCCTTCTTCCATTCATCCCTTGCTTCATTTATGCCATCTAGTTGGATAATAGAAATAGCACAAAACAATGCTTCCACATCCTCATCCTTTCTTGAGAGTGCATCTGCAACAACATTTTTCTTCCCTTTTTTGTAGATGATTTCAAAGTGATAACCCAACATATTTGTGACCCATTTTTTCTGTTCTTCTAAAGATAATCTTTGTTGTAAAAAATATTTAAGACTATCATGATCCATTTTTACCTTGAAGTGTCTTTCCATTAGGTAAGGTCACCATTTCTTAAGTGCATGTAGTATTGCCAACATTTCCTTCTCATGAATATCTTTCTTGAGATGTATCCGTAAAAATACCCAAACGTCTATATCAAAACTTATTTCACTGTGATGTTGATCTACCTGTTGTTTCATTCGATTCTGCACCAAAGTGGTGTTATCCTTTAAAAGTTGGAGAAATTGTTGTTGATGTTCGATGTTATCTTTCACTACTTGAATATTTTTCTTCTGGATATGTCCTTCTATCTTGAGAGTTTGAGGAGTGGTAATTTCTTCCAATGCATTACAAGATATGGTTGGATTCATTTCTTGATGCTCGATGTGATATTTCACTTCTTGAACATTTTTCTTCTTGATATGTACTTCTATATTAATAGTTTAAGCAGTGGTAATTCCAACCAATGCATTACAATATATGGTTGGATTCCTTTCTTCTCTCTCGATGTCATATTTCACTTCTTGAACCTTTTTCTTCTTGATATGTCCTTCTATCTTGAGAGTTTGAGGAGTGGTAATTCTTGCCAATACTTTACAAGAGATGGTCAGATTCATTTCTTCTTTCTCTGGGGTTGGTTCTTTGTGTATATCCTCTTCTTTTGATGTTTCTTGATCCTTTTCTTCCTCCTGTTCACAATCAATTTAAAATAATTTCTTCTCAGAACACTTATGACCTTTAATGTATTTGTTATCATAATTGTAACAAAGTCCTTTTTCTCTTTTTTCTTCCAATTGTTTTCGTGAAAAACTTGTAGGTTGTGGAAGGCTAGGAGAAAAAAACTTCCATAATTATAGTCATGAGTGGTGGGATTCCTTGTTTCCATAATTTTGCTTTCATATTTTCTTGCAAACCTGAATGCCTTCTCCAATGAATCAGGTTCCCAAAGACGAACCTCATGTTGAATGTTATCCTTTAAATTCCCTATGAAGACATCAATCCTTTGCTTCACTGGAATATCATTTACCCCTATATTCAATGTTAAAATTTATCAATGTGATCTTCCATTGAACCCTTTTGTTCGAGATTTATCAATTGGCTAAAGAAGTTGTTACTCTTTGTATCCTCATAATGTGCTATCATTTCTTCTGTGAAAATTGACCAAGAAGTGTTTTACAAGAACAAAGCCCTTTATACTATAAAAATTGATTTGGTTCTAAATATAAATATGCAATATGTACCTTTTGCAAAATTTGAACCTCATGCAGATCAAAATATTGCTCCATCTGTAGTATCCAATTTACTGTATCCTTGCCATCAAACTTCCTCATATCATCTTTTCTTGATTTTAGGAGCTCGATCTTGAACAATTGTAACTCTGTATGTTCGGATCTTCCAATTATGAAATCACGACTTATAGTATCCCTTTGCATTCTCTTTCCAATGCCACCAGTTGGATCAAAATTGGATTCTCCAAGAAAGAGTTATGCACAATTTCCCAAGATGTCCAGATTATATAGCTTTTCAAAAGAGTGAACTTGTATGAAGTGCCATGTGTCACTATTTCGACCTTTAGATTTGAAAAATATACACAGAAAACTATAGTCTGTCCTCTTTCAGTAACTTCTTATGAAATTTTAATCTAATGCTCAGAGAGAAAGTTATGACGATTTTCCGGAGGTCACCTATTTAAGATGTAATTCGGGAGTCTGCAAAAACCCTAACTTCCTCATATCATATATCTGAAAATAAACCGAGACAAGATCTAACATTTATACTCAAGGTTCATACCACTTTCTTCTCAAATGGGATTTTTGTTTAACTTCTGAAACTTCGTAGTGAACAAGTTATAGCGAAACTTCCACGATGACCTGTGTTAGATGAAATTCTAGAACTTGCAAAAACCCTAACTTCCTTAGATCATATCTCCGAAAATATAGCGAGACAAGATCTCAAATTTGGACCAAAGGTTTAGCATGATTTTGTATCAAGTGGTTTTTTTTTTTAGCATCTGAAACATCGTAGAAAAAAAGTTATAGCAAAAATTCCATGATGGCCTGTTTGGAGCAGCGAAACCCTAGAATCCAAAGCTCTGATACCAAATGTTATAAAACCAGCTCACAAAAAGATATAAAAGATAGATCAACACCTTTTAATTCAACCTCTTCAAGGGGGTAACCTCCTTTACATTATACAAATGAATAATTCTTAGATGATACAAATGACAAGACCTCCTTTCTATATATAGGAGTCTAAGGGGTCATAATATAATGAGAGTCAACATAACAATAATAATGTAAGGTCACAATAATAACAATAGTGGGCTTCTATAGGGCACAATAATAACAATATGGGGACTACATGGGCACAACAATATAATAAGGGGGTTGTACTAATAACAATAAGGGGTTACACTAGTAGTATATAGACCTAACAAACAAAAAGCATGTGTAAATGTTCATTATTCCAATTGCATATTTGAATGAATAAATAGATTTAAGGTATTGAAAATCAAATTCGTCACTTAGATAACATAAGCTCATAATTTTACAAATAGTTGTTGGATTCTAGAGAAATTAATTCACCCAAAATAAAATAGATGAATAACCAAAATATAGAATAATAAAAACTACCTAAAATATTTTAAGAACGATTGCTTTTTTTAATTTCCTTATATACATATTTTTAATTAGTATAATTTTTAATACATATCAATCTTCTCACATTAAAATATTTTAACTATAAACCACATTTTTTTTAATATTTAATGTTTTTTAATGTCACGTATTAATTTTATATTAAAAATTGAATGAGCTATACATCACCCTATTATAATAGCTAAATTAATTTGTTTTTACTTTCAATTATTTTATCTTTTTGATGATTCAAATATTTATGATGGTAGATGTTAAAATACCACCTCCTTTCTTTTCTTTTTTCAATTCTCTCTCTATATACATATATACTAAGTCTTAACATAGATATTTAAATAATTTATTTAAGTTATTCAAATATTTTTAAAAAATATGAAATTGGAAAATTTTAGGGGTCTATATGGACAAGTGGGCTAATTTTTCATGACTTTTCAAAAGAAAATATACACTAATTTACATTTTTTCTAAAAATAATTCTGCATATTTTATAATGTAAAATTATTAGGCTATTTTTTCATTCTTTCTTCAAAGAAATAATTTGTAAGTTTACATTTTTTTTATAAAAATGATTACCCAACTTTTACAATGTAAAATTATTTTAGCTTAACAATCTCCAAAACTTTATAGATGCTATATATAAAATCACTAGAAATTTGTTTATTTTCCAAAAGATATCACTAAACGTTTTATAGTTTGCATATTAAATATTAGTAAGATTCACTAGGGATTCCAAAATTTCAAATAAATTAGCCTTAATATAGAAATCATAAATATTTCTCGCATTTAAAAGTTAAAATAGAAGAGTTTTATTTTTACTCTTAATTACTTTATCTCTCTTTAAAGTTGATATAAAATTATGTTACTTCGTATAGAAAAAGAAATATTTTGGACATGCCACAAGCATGGTTGATCCTTTCCTTCTGTAGAACCCCTCTATAAAATAACTCTAAGCCATTTTCACCTCCCACTTCCTTACACGAAAAACCCCTTTCTACCTTTTTTCTTTTTCTTTATAAATTAAACCAAATTTAATTAAATGTGGGTCTTCCAAATAAGGAAAAAGGTTCATGGATGACATGAGTCAGACCTGACTAGAGCTACAAAGCCTGCACGAAACTCAAGAGTTAGAGATTTTATTAAGTCTGGGTCATATCCATTTTCAGTAGCCAAACATGTAATCATGCCTGATTATACTAGCAGAGCCTCACGCAAGTCAGGGGTTGGGCTTCAAACTAGGTTGAAACTCGGCTATATTTGAGAATCCTATAGAATAAGGAAGGGGCTTGGAGGTTTGACCTCCGACTACAAACTCAACACTTCAATTTTTAGGGAATTTTTTGTTAATTAAACTCATTTTTTCCACTGAGATTTCTTCCCATTCATTAAAAGGGTTAAGGGTAGTTTTAACATAATTTTTGCGACAAGGAATTTCAACATACATACCCTGGATCAACTTTTCTAGCACAAACTAGATTCATTTTGTCATATATACTTACCATTATGTGGCGATTAGTTAGGAATACATTTATTTCCCTGGAATCACTTCAATCGTATTTAATTTGGTGCAAAACATGGTAACTAAAAGAGATAAACATAGAAGTTATACTTAACCAAAAATTAAACCAATAGTATAACATGTAGTGAAACCTCTAAGGGCATAAAACAAAAATTTTCATTATTTTCTTCTCAAGCCTTCACTCCTGCAAGATCCTTGTGCATACAAATATACACATAAGAAAAAGGAATATCTTCAAAACAAAACAAGGAGGCACTAGCTAATAGGCATTCTCCTAGAAACAACATTATTAGAGAAATGTAGAGGTCTAAAATGGGCCTCAATACAAAAATGTACAACAAAAATCAGCTTTATAAGAAACAATAGGATTCAAGATGATGATCTCAACCATGGGGTTGATTCACTAGTTTTGGAGTAAGAAAGTAAAAATATTAAAAAATAATTTTAAAAAACTACTTTTTCAACTTGTATTTTCATCTTATCTCCATACGAGTTTACTCAAATTTCTAGCAGAAGCACTCCTTAGATGCATAATTTGATTCCTCATCCAAGGATTACCCTTGTTGCATGCTTTTGATGGACGCTCCTATATGAAAAATTAAAAATACATGAAAAACATGATTGCAAACACTTTTTTTAATATATTTCTCATTTTTCGTGTAGAAGGGTCCATAGCAAGTATTAAACATGTGTACTCCTTGGATGTGGAATTAATTTTATATCCAATGAGTGCTCCTACTCAAAATTTGATTAAAACCATAGGAAGATAAGTTGAAAATACGAGTTGAAAAAGTAGTTTTTATTTTTTCCTTCTAAAATTTGATGATGTAATCTAATCTTATATTATTATTTCTACTGTTTATTTATAATATTCTTTAGGAGGCCCATTTTAGACATCCAAATTTCTCTAATGCTCACTTTTTCTAGAAGCTTTATACTAACAACCTAAATAGTTGTCCAGAGAAAGGGACACATCCACAAACAAAAAAATAACATATAGGTGTAGTTTTCCTTCAAGGGAGACATAGGAAAACAAATATCAATAACAAGGAATATTTACATGGAAAAAATAAACATTAGAAGCAAAAGGAAGATCGATGCTCCTGCATCAAACTCCCTCGGAATATAAGGTTTCATTGACTCATGTCCATGAGGTTTGCAACAATACTACTGGAATACCCTTCCATTTAACCAAGTAATAATAATAATTTTTGTTCCTTGTTCTTTTAATGAGATTTTGGTCAAGGATCATCTCCATCTATAACTTTTGGGTTGTAGGTAGCTTATATTTCTAATTAATCTTATCTTGTCCATCCCGGTCTTCTTCTTGAGGCTCCCTATAAGGATATAAATATGAAACGTTAGATATAGGTGAAATCCATATATCATGGGGTAGCTCAATTTCATAAGCACTCGCTAAGAACTTCCTTAAGAATTTGCAGGGACCAATTTTATTTAATTTCAAATTATTATATCCCCACTACAAGAACCTTTCTTTTCCCAAATGTGTTAAAACCATATCCCCAACTTCAAGTTTTGCTTCTCTTCCCTTGAGATCTCCTCTCCGCTTATATCTAAGACTAATTTCTTGCAGTTTTCCTTTGACCTAGTCATGGATCATTTGCATAGTTGTAGTGAAATATTATGCTTGAACATTTCGAGCTTCATCTTTTCCCATATTTCTAAGATTAGAAATACCTCTAGGATGCATCTCATACACAATCTAAAATGGTCTATTGCATGTCCTCCTGTTAGGAGAACCATTATATATAAACTCAACTTGTGGGGTGTACTTGATCCCATTATTTATTGTTCTCGTGGACAAAACATCTTAGAATATTTCTTAAAATTTTATTAACAACCTTAGTTTTTCCATCTATTTGGGGATGGTAAGTTGAGCCCTAAGCTAAGTTTTTTCTAAATTTCCTCCATAAAGTCCTCCAGAAATATCCAAAAAGCTTTGTGTATCGATAAGAGACTATACTCCTAGCACAACGGACTGACTCAATGAGCCTATGACATATCACGTACACTTATGTCATACTAAACAATACCCTTAACTTGAATACATATTGGAAAATACCTCTATAAATCACCTTATTTAACCCCCTACCAATATGAACTCAATACACCTTCCAAATTTAAAAAAACCCCTACTTTCACTAGATATTGTAGGTATTCATTTTTCATTAACATTTTTTATAACACTTTATATTTTTTCATTAACATTGAGCTCCATTTTTTATATCTTCCATTATAAAAATTCTTTACCCCCTATTATATTCTCAAAATATTATGTAATTTTTTCCTCAATATATACCCCCCAATATGAATGCACATGGTATGGTATTGCTACCCCAGTGAAGCCCCTGTGACTATTGGGAAGTCCATGTAACCTCACCACTTCCCTTAAAAAAAAAATTGAAATGTGGGAAGCATCATTTTTTTTCAAACAAGGTATAAAGTGCACCATCTTAAAAAAAATTTCCGCTACTACAAAAAATGAGTCATTTTTTCTCTCAGTTTATGCAAAACCTAGAACAAAGTCCATACTAATGGCTTCCCAAGCTTTATTATGTATGGGTAGTGGCTGATATAGCCCATGGTTATGTTGTATTCCTTCAGAATACTTACAAATCCTACAACTTTCCATAAAAAGTTTCACATGAGTTCTTGTACCCGACCAAAAATAAAAAGAAATTAATTTTCCATACAACCTGTCATGGCCAAAATAACCAGCAAGTCCTCCACTGCACTTTTATTTCAATACATTATCTCTCATAGACCCTCTTGGAATTCATATATTTCTACCCTTAAATATAATTCCTTCCTTAATCATGTGCTCAAGCCACAAACTTCTATCTCTGGCTAGAATATTTTCACAAGCTTCATAAATTTCTTTGAAATCTAGATCTTCTCTATACAATTCTTGGAGGTGTTCATACCCCAAAGAGTTTACTTGTTGCTATTGCAAAACTATACATCTCTTACGCAAACCATCAACAACTTTGTTATAATTTCCAATAATATGTTTCAGAACAAGAGACAAATTTTGCATGTACTCAACCCATTTGGCATGTCTCTTGTTCAACTTGTCTTGCCCAATTATGAACTGCAATGCATGATTATCAGTGTACACAATGAAATCCTTGGGCATGATATAATTCCTCCACTTATTAAAGGATTGAATTACTACATATAATTCCTTGTCATATGTGGAATACATTTTCTTGGTTTCATTTAATTCTTCACTGAAATATGCAACTGGATTATCATCTTGGCTAAGAGCAATTCAAATAACCATTCCACAGGCATCACACTTCACCTAAAAAGGATTTTGGAAAGCAGGTAAGAACCAAAATTGGTTGTTATGCTATTTTCTTCTTTAGTGATTGGAATGCTTCTTCAATACTTCTACCCACTTAAAAGGTTTTTTCTGCATAATAGTGTCCACTATCTGTGCACAAATGTGACTAAAAATATGAATAAATCTTTTATAAAATCTAGACAGCCTATGGAAGCTTCCCACTTCATGGTTACTCATTAGACAAGGCCAATATTTAATGGATTTCACCTTCTCATGATCCATTTTTAGTCCTTCAAAAGAAATTACAAATCCGAAATAAACTAATTTTGTCTTAAATAAAGAGCACTATTTCAAATTTATCAGAAGTTTTTCATACTGCAATTTTCTTAATACTAGTTTTAAAAATATGAGGTGTTCCTCCTTTGTCCTATTGTATAGAAAGGTATCATCCAAATAAAGAATCATGAACTTACCTATGAATTCTTTTTGGACTTCATTCATGAGTATCATAAAGGTACTGGGTGCATTGGTTAAGCCAAAAGACATAACTAACCATTCATATAGGCCATCATTTCTTGCAGATGTAGTCTTCCACTCATCTCCTTCTTTCATTTTGATCTTATGATATCCGATCTAATTTATCTTGGAAAAATATCTAGCACCACTAAGATAGATCATTATATCATTCATGCAAGGTGAGGGAAATCCATACCTAATGGTTATTTTGTTGATAACTCTGGAATCAATGCACATTCGCCAACCTCCATCCTTTTTTGGGCTTAACACCACTGCACATTAGAAGGACTTAAAATTTCTCTAATCAGTCCTTTATCTAACAGTTCCTAGACTTCTTTCCTAATTTATTCATATTCGTTGGGTATCATCTGGTAAGCTTTCTTATTACGTAAATTGGCTCTTGGAATTAAATATATATGATGATTAATGGTCCTTACAAGTGATACGGCATTTGGAAACTCATCAAAGATAACATCGTCAAACTCATCCAACAATGATTGGATTTCAATAGGAAACTCATTTAAATTTGTATACATTAGGACAATCTTAGGCTTACCAATTAAAGAAAATTGCACCTCTTCTTCTTGCTTCAGCTCCTGTAGTAGCTCCTTCCTTGTCATCATTAATACAATTGGGTCACATTCCTCTTTCGCTCCTTTTTCCTTCAAGGGAAATAGCATGTGCTTACAATTGTCATTCTTAAAAGTGAAAGTGTTCCTCCTCTTTTCATGGATAAATCCTTTGTCATACTTCCAAGACTTTCTAATAAGACATGGAAAACATCCATAGGCATGATATGACAGAACTTCTCATCATTGTAGCTATCAATCTCACACTCTACCTTTCTCTATTCCTTTACCAAGATCTCATGTCCCTTTTGTAACCATGTCACACAATAAGGAGTGTGGTGTGTCATCCTTCGCAATCCTCATTTCTCTACCATTTCTATAGAGACCAAATTATCCATGTTGCCACTATCGATAATCACTTTGCTTCATTGTCCCTTCGATTTGTAAACTATTTTGAACAAGTTAACTTGTTGCGTTGGCTATTGGCTCTCCTTTTCTCCTTTAATTAAAATCCTTTTCAACATTAGGGATTCACCCAACTCAAGAGTTTCATATATTATCTTTGTTTTCCTTGCCTCATCCTTGGATTTTCCATCACGCACTCCTCTTTAGTTGGTTGATTTATTTTCAGGATAGTTCCGTTATGCATATGTAGCATCTAATTTATCTTTCTCTGCCTCTACCTCTTGGGAAAAACCTTCTGCCTCTTGACTCTTTTGCTCTTGGAGATTAATTAATTGAAATTATTACTTCCTCTCTTAGGGTTTGAAGTCTTCCCCCATTAGGAGATCCTTTTCCTCTAGTTATACTCCTTCCCCTACTTCGTAGGCTCTATTTCCTAGCCAACTTTACTTCTACCCTTAGTGTTGCATGATAGGAATCCTCCATGGTCTTCAAGGGCAAGATGTCAATTTTATCCTAGATTTACATGTTAGTCCATTTATGTATCTATCCACCTTCTCCACATCTTCCTTATCTATCTATTTGCCTTTTCTTTCCCTCTTTTTCACCAATTTGCCTGCAACTCATCCCACCATAGTGTTGCATGTCCCCTTAAACTGGTCACAACATACTTGACCTTTTGTTCCTCATTAACATCATAATAATAAAAATACTTATCTAGAGTGTTGATTCAACCAATCAACTCTTTAAAATTTAATTTTCCATCATATAGCGACACTCCCATATTTTTTATGGACACAACCTTGGTAACAAACTTTATTAGCTGTTAGTTGTTGTCTTCCTGGAGTTCTCTCCACCTCTCCCTCAGAACTGATGTACTCACTAGCATTGATGTTTCCCACATTAGGTTCTCATCTCTAGGAAGTTTCCACAACATCCATTATAAATTCCTAGATATGCCTAAATTCCGATCTCAGGGCCCTGTCCATTCCACATCCTTCCCATCTTCCTCTTCTGGGTAGCATACTAGTGGCACAATTCTTAATAATTTCACAAACTATTTCTAGTAGTTACAAGCCTTTCAGAGCTCAGAATATTTGATACACATATGATGCAATAGACTTGTGCTCTCTCCTTTAATTTTGAAAAACCTTCTATAAAATACCTCTAAATGGATCTCGCCTCCCACTTCCCTGTGCGGGAAACCCCTTTTTACCTTTTTCCATTTTCTTTATATGTGAATCCAAAATTTAATTAAATGTGGGTATGCCAAATAAGGAAAAAGGTGAATGACTGACTTTTGTCAGGCCCAACTAGAGCTACTAAGCCCACACAAAAGTTGAAACTCAAGCATTTTATTTGGTCAGGGTCGAAGCCTTTTATCATTAGAAAAATGCGGCATTAGACCCAACTATCCTAACATGACACACTTGAGTCAGGGGGTCAAGCTCTAAAATAGGTCAGAACTTCTCTATATTTGAGACTTTTGTGGAAGAAAAATGTGCTCAGAGGGTCATCACGTGACTACTAATCCACCATTTTTAGTTTCTTTAAATGATAAAAGATGTGTATTTGGAAAATTTTCCATGTGACATTGCTTCCCCCATTTTCAAAAGACAAAACACACCTTTAGTTTGGGGAGGATATTCACTACCATTTTTCCATATCCCATATTCCATAACCTAATATATTGCTGACCTCATATATTGGGACCTAGTATAGGCAAACAATTGGCAGAATGTGATTGGCTCGTGGTGATGCATTGACAATAATGTGGCATGTGACATGAGCATGACGCAACACTATGGAGGACACATGGCACACAAATTTTGCATATTTGGGTGGCCTAATGGGTCAAATCTAGGGGACACTTCTCACCATACATGATCCGGGTTTAAATAGGAACACAAAAAATTATAGAGTTAATCATAAACACAGAGATGCAGTAGAAATAATACTTCATTTCATTAATGTAAAATACTGAAATATGCTTACAAACAGAAATGGAAATAAACTAGCTAGGGCGGTGGTAGCTTATCTCTGAGAAGACATGTGGCAGCTAGATGCCTCTAAAATATCTTACAATGATGCTTGAAGGCCTATTGATTGTTGAGAAATAATGGAAAACCCTTAACATCCAAAAACCTAACCCTAGAAGATGAAACACCAAACTGTGGACCCCGTTTGGGTAAATTGGTACATCAATTTCCTAGGGTCGTAACATTGGCATACAATCTTCATTTGACATGCACAATATCTAGTTATAAATATCTATCCAAGAATATGGAGCGAATTTTGTCCTAGTTTTCCCAAAAGATGTTGTTTAGGGCCTCAAAACGGCTCTGAAAGTTCAAGACCCAAAAAACTGCTAAAAATAGTAAACTATGATACAATTAAGGAAACTGAAAAGCTGAAAGAAACAATGGTGGGGGTCCAAGTGGACTTGGTGGGTGGCCACCAATATCCACTTGGATCATTCCCCCCTGGCTTAGGAAGTAATGGTCCCCATTGCGTTGAGTTCCTCCATGATATTAGGAAACTTCTGCTGAACTTGGTCCCTAGTGAGCCACTTGCCCTGGTGAAGGAGTTGGCTTGCTTTGAAAACTTGATATAGTTGGATATTCTATTGGTGAGTGTGCTTGATCTATGTGTCCATGATCGAATCAGTTGCATCTTGTTCCATGCAATCTAGATGTAACACTGTGGGTGTGAGCTATTCTGCAATGTTGGATGTGTCTAGTAATGGTGGAAAGTATGGTCGAAGGCAGTCCACATTGAACACTGGGTGTAGGCCAAGGAATGGGGGAATACTGAGCTCAAATGCATTATTTTCCATAGCCTTGGTAATGGTGTAGGGACCATATCGGAGTGGTCTGAGTTTCTGATAGGCTCCGGTAAGGTGTTCCTTTTGAAAATGCAACCAGACTTTATCACCCACCTGAAACATGTGTGGCACTTGATGTTGATCATGTCGCTACTTGTACTTGGCATTTGATTTCTCCAGAATGTCATGGTCTTGCTGGTGAATATGTTGGATGTGCTCAATGAAGCTATTTACCTTATCTGTTTCGGAATGGACATGAGCCAAATCTGTGTGAGTAGCTGCAAATGGCATGGCCACATTAATGGGACATAGTGGTTGGAATCCCAAGACCACCTGAAAAGGGTTGTGGCCAGTCGAGCAGTGGAGATCCCAGTTGTAGCTGTGGTGAACATAGGGAGGCTCTCGTCCCATGTGCGTGGATGCTTTGAGTTGTACATGAGCAGAATGTGTATGATCATCATGTTGACAACCTCTGTTTTGCCATTAGTTTGAGGATGGAAGGTTGTGGACTTAGTGAGTTTCGTGTCCAGCATCAACCAGAGACTGGACCAAAATGTACTGAGGAACCTGTTATCCTGATCTAAGATTATAGACTGTGAGATCCCAAAGTGTACCCACACTCGTTCAAAGAAGAGTTTAACAGTGGCTTCTGCTACAATATTCTTCTTGTAGGCCGCCATAATGGTCATCTTCGAGAACCTGTCGATGACCAAAAAAACATAGTCATTTCCATGCTTAGTGGAAGGCTTAACATGTAATCCATGGAGATGGATTCCCAGATTCGATTAGGCATAGGCAGCGGGGTATAGAGGCCTTGCTTCTTGATGGTCAGTTTGGCAATGGCACAGGCAATGCATGATCTAATGTACTTCCTGACATCCTGTTGAAGATTCGGCCAATAAAAATACTTTTGCAATACTACCACTGTTTTCTCAACCCCGAAATGCCCAACAGCCTGACTGTAGTGTGCTTCCCAAATCATCTTGGCATGCTTGCTTGGAGGAACACAAAGTTGACCCAGGTGGACTAACAGGGCATCCTAGAGGTGAAAATATGGAACATACTGACCCTCTAAGAGTGTCTGGTATGTGTGGCTGAATTCTGGGTCTCTTTTGTAGAGAAGTGGCCATTTAGAAGTCTCGTGCCCACAAGAGTTGAGCACGGTGGTTAACGCCATGATCGGTGGTTGACTGAGGCAATCTACAACATTATTGGTGTTTCCGTACTTATACTTGATATTCAAATGGAACTGTTGTAGGTATGTGGACCACTTCTGATGGTGATCATTCTACAATTTCCCTTGGGTCTATATGAACTGCAGGGGTCGGTAGTCTATGTGGATGGCCATTTCCTTCCCCAAAATGTAATGCTTCCATTGTCGGTAGGCCTGCACAATGGAATACATCTCTTTTTCATAAGTGGGATACTTCTGGACTATGTTTGAGAGTGTCTCACTGTGATATGCCACTGGATGCCCGTGTTGAGTAAGTACTACCCCAATAGCATAGTCAGAGGCATTTGTCTCAACCTCAAATGGTTGTTGCAAGTCTGGTAATGTGAGCACTGCTATCAAGCAGAGGCAATCTTTCAACTTTGTGAATGCCTTCTGTTGATATTCAGACCAAAATCATTTTTCTTTTGCTCCTCCCTTGGTGACTTGACTCAAGGGCCAAGTGATATGAGAAAATCCCAACACGAACCTACAGTAGAAGTTGGCAAGACCTAGAAAGCTACGGAGCTCTGTTAGAGTGGTTGGAGATGGCCAATCCTTAATGACTTGGATCTTGGTTGGATCCACATGCACCCCCTGTTCATCAATAATGTATCCCAGATACTAAACCTGGGTCATGCAAAAAGTTCATTTCTCCCAATTGGCACATAACTTATGTTGCTGAAGTGTTTGGAGAACCTGTTGGATGTAGTGGAGGTTCTCCTCCCAACTCTGGATGAAGATCAGGATGTCATCCAAGTATACCACTACAAATGAGTTGGTGAATGGTCGCATGATGTCATCCATTAGCCTCATGAAGGTTTTAGGAGCATTCGTCAATCCGAAAGGCATAACCAACCACTTGAAAAGGGCCTCCTTGGCTTTGAAGGAAGTCTTCCACACATCAAAGGGTTCGATTGGTACCTAGTGATATCCTGACTTCAAATAGATCTTGCAGAAATATTTTGCCCCCTTCATTTGGTCCAGGAGGTCATCAATATGTGGGATCGGTTACCTATTATGGAAAGTGATCTTGTTCAGCACCCGATAGTCAATACAGAGTCTCCAAGTCTCATCCTTATTTTGTACCAACATGAGCAAGCTCCCATAGGGTGATGAACTCAGACGTATGTGACCTTTTTGGAATAGCTACTGAATCTGCCTCTTGATTTCATCGTTCTCCATAACGGAGCGCTGATAGATTGGTCCATTGGGTAGCAATGCACCTGGGGTCAGATTGATGGAGTGCTTGACTTGACAGTCCAGAGGAACCCCTGCAGGGGAGGTGAAGATGTCCTTGTACTCCTCAACGACCTTGTCCATTTGTAGTTGTCGTGTGGAGGGGCCCTATCTGGAGGTCGTGGCCACCGTCTTCTTATTTCCTTAAGGGCGTATCATCAGGGAAACAAATTTCCCGGTTTTTGAAATGAGCTTACTGCATTGTTTTGCAGTAACCAAAGAGGTGGCGGTAGGTGGTGCTACCTCTGGTATCCTGTACAACTTATTTCCCAAAGTAACAATCACAGCATGGGGCCTTGATTCATTCACAACATGTTGCTTCCACAAGTATGGTTGTTGTAATAATACATCACAAAATTCAAGGGGAGAAATGTCACAAAATACCTCATCCGTGAAGGGCTTGATGTTGTATGGAAGGAGAGACTGCTAGCTCACGCAAAGATCTCGTCCTTGCTGAAGCCACCCGATGGTGTACAATTGTGGATGTGTTGTGTTTGGTAAGCGCAGTCGCTTCATGACCTCTACTGAAATGAGGTTCTTTTGGCTCCCATTGTCGATAATGAATAGTAGTGCGAGCTCTTTACCCACATCTAGGAGTGGAAGAGAAGCTCCTCCTCCTCTGAATCTTCAGGTTCCTCCTTCTGGATCTCCGTGGTGCCAATGGTGGCATTGGGCTCCGCATCTATAATCTACTTCACTTTGTCATTCCCCTTGTCGGGTTCTGACTCAGAGTTGGAACATGCATCTGATTCTGAAACCTTTAGTTAGGCCACCAGTGACAGCCTGGCTCGACAATCACTTGTGTTGTGAGTGGAGCTCTTATAGAACTCACACTACTTTCCTATGTCCTTTTTCGACTTCGTAGTGCTGTTGTTTGCTTGCAACTTTGGCAGGTTTTCTTGGGCCACCCCGCCTTGGCTTTTTCCTTTGTTCTTCTATTTGGGGGCACATTTCCCTTGCTTCAAATTCGCAGATCCAAAGTCTCGATTCTTCAATTTAAAATTTTTCTTGACCTTGACGGCATATCGGTATGCCATGCCGAGCGAGGAGATGTTCAGGAACTCTATTTCTTCCTGGATGTACTTGTGTAGGCAGCCACAGTATTTGAGTATCAAATGCTGCTCTGAATCTTTGATACCCAATTTTGTGTGAAGGGTATGGAAAATATTGGTAAACTCCAGCACATCTTGGTCCCTTCCCTGTCGCAGCATGGTCCACTTTATGTATTGATCCTCATAGCTTCCGACAGGGTAGTACTGCTCCTTGATGGCATCTCAAAATGAATTCCAAGTGGGTGCAGCTAAAAATAGTGAGCTTGTACTTTCATCCTTCTACTCACAGTAGGTTTCCCACCAGTCCTTGACGTGGGGGGCTGCTTTGAGAAGAGCGAAAATAATATTTTCTCGACTGGAAAAATCATGAATAGAAAAATAACCCTCTAGTAGATTTAACCATTTATCAAGAGCATCTGCATCTATCTAACCCTTGAATATGGGGATTTCAAAATTAACTTGTACCTTAAATGGTGTGGCATTTACAGAGTAGTTTTTGGAAGACGATGTGTCGCCCTTGGGTAGCCACTGAAGGATCTGGGAAAAGTTGTCCATCATCGCATTCCTTTGTCGCTCAAGGGCTTCTTCGAGCAAGATTTTGATAGGATCTCCTGCCCCCTCATATTTATTTTCATATGCCATGGGAGGCCATCGGGATTTGCGAGGATGGTATTGCAAAGGTCCAACCAGTTTAGGCCCTAACTCCTTATATCCCGACCTCGATGGGTACATGCAAAGAAAAACAGAGAAAAAGCAGACCAATTTGATACCACTGATCTGGATTTAAACAAGAAAGCAAAAAATTACAGAGATAACCATAAGCACAGAGATGCAGTAGAAATAATACTTCATTTCATTAATGTAAAATACTGAAACATGCTTACAAACAAAAATGGAAATAAACCAGCTAGGGCGATGGTAGCTTATCTTTGAGAAGAGATGTGGCGGCTACATGCCTCTAAACTATGTTACAATGAGGCTCGAAGACCTATTTATTGTTGAGAAATAACGGAAATCCCTAAACATCCAAAAACATAACCCTAGAAGATGAAACGCGAAACTATGGGCACCATTTGGGTAAATTGGTACACCAACTTCCCGGGGTCGTAACTTTGGCATCCGATCTCTGTTTGACACGCACAATATCTCGTTAGAAAGATCTATCTGAGAACTACAACTTTGGGAAGAGAAAAATTGATCCATGGACCGATGTTGCTCCCAGTTTTCCCAAAAAAAAGTCGTTTAGGGCCTCAAAACAGCTCTGAAAGTTGAAGACCCGAAAAACTGCTAAAAATAGTAAATTGTGCTACAATTAAGGAAACTGAAAAGCTGAAAGAAACAATGGTGGGGGTCCAAGTGGAATTAGCGGGTGGCCACCAATATCCACCTGGATCAATACAGAAGGTGTTGCATTACCTAAATGATGTGAGCATGACATAAACTAATAATATCTTCAAACCTAAAAGTTTTTGCCAAGGGTGTTGGGTTGTGTTATATTATTTCCACCACTAGCCCGCGTAGTTAACTGGGGGGTTAGAGGTCATTGCACTGATTGCATAGCGGGGAGGTCACAGGGGGTTTGAGGGTTGCAGGTAACCCCCCTCTATGGGGTCTGGGGCAGTGCACTGGAAAATTTTGTTTTCTGGACCCTATGTTAGGTTGGGATGACCTACCTATGGTTTTGTGCATGATTTTCGCACATGGTTTGGATGCAATGGTTTTCGGTCCATGGTATTGGATGATTTGTCATGTATAAATGTGTATTATAACATTGAAAGGAACAAAATGAAAAATAAATCTGGTAGTCCCAATTTTTTGATCCAGGGGAAAATCTCTGTGTATATGTGTTTTTTGTGTTATGCTCTCACATTGTTTATTTTCTATGTTTTAGAATTCATATACATGTAATTTCTATACAAGGTTAAAACCTACATTTAGTATCAGAGTTGTTTTGGCTTCAAGGGGACAACTTTGTTGCTGAGGGGTTTCGCTCGGCCTGTGGTAGACCCTGTTCAGTGGGAGATCTGCGAGATCAATTCTGGTGGTGAAAGAAGATGGCGAGCCGTGGAAAGATAGAGATCAAGAAATTTAATGGTCAAGGTTTTGAGTTGTGGAAACTCAAGATGGAGGATCTGTTGGTGGATAGCAAATCATATTTATATTACTAAGTGTATGTATTAGACTTTGTTGCCAATTTGAAAATTGTATGAAAAGTAGAACAATTTATAGAGCAAGTTGTGGCCTGCAATCATAAGAGATTGGTTCCTCTTGGCAAGTGGTGGCTTGCTATCTAAATGAGGTTGGGGCTTCCTGTGAATGGGTGCTCACTTGATGTAATTAAGTTGGTGCTTAATTTACATCATAATAACAAACATATTGGTGCTTTTTCCCCTTTTGGTTTCCACATAAAGTACCTGTGTGAATATGTGTATGTTGCTCAACTGATGAACTGTGTGCTCATGTGAATGGTTTTCTTTACACCACATTTAAATTTTATTATGAATTCTCATACAAATAATTAGAAGAAGCTGAAAGAAATATAAGCATTGAGCACACAACTTTAATAACCTCACAATCACATATTCAATTCCCCTCTCAATAATTTGTTATCCCAACAGAATTATTAGGATGTAGGAAGGAACCTTAATCATAATACAAGTAGGACTCTTTATCCTTTGTATCTTCTCTTTTTTTCTTCTGATCCAAGGTGGAATCAATATTTTTCCAGAAATTAGAGAAAAATGTTTATTGTGATACCTATTAAAGTTCTTGCTCTGTTCTTGTTGTTGAACAACTGAATACACGAATTAAGGGCACTTGAATTTAATATGCATTAGTACATTACTATAATAAGTAGACTCAGATAAGATAAGGAAAACTAACTAACCTTGCCCATGAAGTGTAATGCTAAGATAATATCAATTTTGATTTAAAACATGAATATAAAATATAAATGTTTTTTTCTTGAAAAAATAAATTACAAAACCTATTTTCAAGTGAGTTTTTTTTACAACAACAACAAAGTATTTGACACACTATAGGAATTATAGTATTTTATGGAAATGGAGCCCTAAGAATTCTTTTAGAACGTTAGAATATGAAACATTGTACTATTTATGGTTCAAATAATGGTTTTTCATAGCCATATTCACTCAAGGTCTTGCACTGAGCTTTGTACATTTGCAAAGTTTCACGCACGTCCCTATCAATTCAACTTGGCTGTTTGAAAAATCTTACCTAGAGGTTGGACTTATTGTATTCTAGGAAATTTCAACCTCATTACAATTTTATCTATAGGTTTATTTCATGAAATTTAATGAGAGCCTATTTTATTTCCTAAAATTGTAATTGGTGGGGGGCGGGGGGGGGGGGTAATTTTAGGAAAGTTGGATGTTGATGATTTCAAGTTTTTATTTGTGATAATATATAAGGAAACTTCTAACACAACTCAAACATGATTGTGGAAAATAAGGTATGTGTCGAAGAGTATTTAAACGCAAATACTTCTCAAATAATTGTGTATGTAAATAAAAGTACCGAGTTATTAGGATTTAATACAAATCACTATAAAATATTGGGAATGAAGGCTTACTGAATAAAAAAGGATTTTAGGAATCCAAAAAACCACAATTCAAAAGAAAAAAAATGAAAATTAATTGAATAATGTCTCTTAGCTCCTTTAAATCCTAGAGCACAAGTTTACGAGGAAAAGAAGAGGTAAGTAGCATCTCTACAAGATCAACCATTAGAGTAGCTCATGCATTTGAAATAAGGGATATGTGAGGAAGAATATATTCATCAACAACCTCATTTCCCTTTGGAAATAGAGTATTAACATCATCAAATAGGTCAACAACTCTTCCTCTAGAATATAAGACCTTTCTTGAAGACATCTCATAGTGACCAACACTGCTTGTTCTTGTATTGACGGGATGAAAACTGGGAGGTTATGAGGAAGTATTGTGAAAAATTAAAGAAAATGACCTAGTCATTTTATGTTTCAACACCATCAAAGGATCCAGCCTATGAGTCAATATGGCCAAGGGACCAAATTCAATACAATACAAATATATGCAAGGTGGCTAGGAATTTGGAGATAAGATAAATTGAGGATGAAGTGAGGCAAGAAATGCTCTATCCAATTCCTGAATAATTTTTTCAAGATTATAAAGAAAATTGGTTTGGATAAACCAAGGTTTCAGAAAATTTCATTGTAAAAATATTAAAATCTGAAAGGTGACGATACCATGACTTTTGTCAACTCTTGAATCAAAATTGTAGGTACAAGAATTATTTTTAATGTATTGAATAAGATGATAGAGGATTTCTTCTTTGGAATGATTTACGGCTTCATAATGCATTCGTCTAACTCAAATCCACAGTTATTATGTGATAAAAGGGAAAAAAATAATTATCAACAATGAAAGCTCTAAGATCACCTGCATGCTGAACTCATAGTTTAATGATATAGAAAAATATCCACAGGCGGACCCATATCCACCTCATTTACAGTGCCAAAGTGATGAGGTCAATGATTGGGTATGTAATGCAATCAATAATGGAGTTTGTAGATGTGGATTTGCCAAGAAGCAAGAACCTTATAAACATGTTAATTTGAGTAGGTTAATTTGATTTTAAAATAAATATTTTATGTTAAAAGATTTATTATTATTATTATTATTATTATTATTATTAACAATATCTATATACATGTTCTAATCCTCGTTACCCATGATACTTGAGTATGTTAGGTCCATTTATCTCTGTGAAATGCATGCCCATGGCTTTGGCGTTTATTTAGTGATGTTTTCAGTGGTGAAAATATTCTGTTTTCTGGGTGTACATTCTATAGAACATCCCATTCCTGTATTTTATTAGTATATTGTGTGGAAATTCCATATATTTGTTTAGAATGTGCACATGCCCACCTTACTTACACTTTTGGTGTTGACTCGTCAATCCTTCTAAAAGTTGGTTCTAAAAGGTCTCAATTGAGTTACCTCTGCTTGGGCATGTAAAGAGTTCCTTTCCTTCCAGCTTAGGTAAGGAACAATCATTATTTCTAGCTAAGTGATGAGCTAATATTTAGTGGAAAATAAAGAGCATAGTTGTATGACCTACTTTTCTTTGCATTATGCACTTTGTTAACAACAAGGAATTTACAATGAAGGAAATTTGAACTTTCTGATATTTTATGAGATCTCCAAAAGTTTGATAGTTTAATAGGAGCATACAAAACACGAATATAGTCTTCTTGGAAAGAAACAACTTCCCCAATACTAATATGGTGGATCAGAAAATGATGCATAACAAAGGCATCACATTGAAGTTTAGCAAATAGAGTAAAATTTTCAACACGGAATATTCATTAGATCAAGAAAATTTTGGCTTGACGAGTGAATTTAATATAGAAATGAATGAAAATCAATGTTTCCTAGAATTTAGGCTCAAATGTATTTTCCTCTTCTATTCATGGAAAAAGAACCTAGTCTATAATGTTATCAAGAGGGAATTGAAAACCTTCCAAGTTATTTTGTGACCAAAAATCCTTAGATAATTCCTTCTCCTTAGCTTGTTATGCATCAATTATTTTAGAAATATTTTCTTGTGTGTTGAATGCATCACAAAGGTGAGTATACCTCCCTTTGTCTCAAATATGAAATCAAAAAATACATCATAAAGGTGATGATACCATACCTTGTGGTGGAAAGTGAACGGAGGCAGAGGACGAAGATCTAGGGTTTCAAACTTCTGCAAGTGTTGAACTCCATGGAGGGGCACAAAGGAGGGAGCTCCAATCCCTCCTACAAGCAGTCCATGGCCAGCCGAGGTAAAAAACCAATATAAACTGCCAGAGGTCCTTCAAGAGAAAGGGTAAGGAACATGGAAGGGGAATAGGATTCAACCAAAACAAGGGAGGATAATAGAACAAAAGAAAATGAGGAAGAAGACAAGAAACAAGGAGCAGGAAATAAAGCACAAAAGGGGCAATGTAAACCCAAGGCTGAGGTCACACCTAGACTAGTTTTAAATGACCCTGCTCTGTAGGTGCACAGGGACCACATGAGGACCTATGCTATAATTTGTAAATTCATGGGATTATGGCCCACTGAAAAGACACTACAAGCGTGGATTAAATACCACTAGAAACCAAAAGGAGGCATAGACCTACATCTTGGGTCAAAGTGTTTCTTCACTGTAGTATTTAGAAATATAGAGGACAAAGACAGGGTGTTTGAAGGAGGGCCCTACTTCTCTACAACTTTAGGCCTCTACATGCGGCCGTGGATGATGAATTTTGTCCCGGAGTGAGAGACTTTCACTTCAGTCCTAGTCTGGGTAAGACTCTACTCCCTACCTCTTGATTGCTGGCAAACTGAATCATTATCTACCATATGAAACAAATTAGGGAGTTTTGTCAAAGCTTCTGAGGCCACCAGAAGGGGAAATTATACTTCCTTTGCACGAATATGTGTGCAGATGGATCTCTCCGGAGCTCTACCGGATGAGGTCATCTTGGAAGTTTTTGATGACGAATGGGTGCAAACAGTTGATTATGAACATATTCCTTTCAGATATCATAAGTGCCATGAGCATGGGCACCTATTTAGAGACTGCCCTCTCAGTAAAATAGAGAATAAAAGTAAAGCTACCACAGCGAAAGAGACTGAAAACTTTCACAAAGTGGGATATCGAGGAGAAGGGGGCAAAAGGGGGCCAAAGCCACATCATACAGAAGGGCAACAGGCTAGTCTAAATACGTTCCAAGTAGTAGAAGAAGAGGAAGACATAATAAAGGTAGATCAGGTAATGGAGAACAGCCAAAGGGAGAAGGAGAAAGAAGAAATTAGTTAACAAACACTTGATCTTAATAAACAAAAATCGTTGAACGATGGAGAACTGGAAATGGACCAAGAAATGACCCGGAGTGAGATGGATATGGAGGATCATGAATTGCAAGATATTCTTGACAGAGAACACTTAGATCTGGAAGGGTTCTTGAAACAGGGGACCTTGGGAGGGGTAGACTCACTACCTCAAGAAGAGTTCAATAGAGTACAACAATTGTTCCTATGGAAACCTTAGGATAAAGGGCATGAAATGCAGGGAAACGAAAGTGTGAAAACTATGAAAACCACACTAGGATTAGCTCCTAGAAACCCAGGAAAGAAACGAGGTAGAAAAAAGAAGAATGAGTTATTGATGGAATGTGGAAAGCTAATGATATATTCAGGTAAGATAAAAGACCTAACCAGCTACTCCTTTACAAATCTTTCATAATGAAGTTGACATCTTGGAATATAAGAGGTCTAGGTAGTAAAAGGAAACAAAGATTACTTAGCAATAGAATGAAACAAGAAGCTCCAGATATGATCTTTATCTAGGAAACTAAATGTTCTATTCAAAAAATAAAAGAAATTCACTGCACATGGCTCAATAAATTTGAGTTTCTTGAAGTCAAAGCAGATAATACACCAGAAGGCATACTCACTCTTTTGAATCCCCAAAAGATTGACATAATATATGCCGAGGCATCTAGGAATTATTTATCAGTGGTTATTCAGCTTGCGGGAGATAGGGAGACTTATCTGGTCACAAATGTTTATGTCCCACAAAGACTGGATGATAAACTCAGGTTTCTAGATTCTCTTGTGGAACTAACAGATAGACATGGAGGAGTACCATGGATCATGGGTGGGGACTCCAACATGATCAAATCACTTTCAAAAAAAAAAAGGGGGAACGAGAACTTTAAGCAAAGAATATATAGCATTTCAAACTTTGATAGATAATATGAAGCTAGTTGATACTGATATGAGTAATGGCCTCTTTACATGGAACAATAAGAGAGGAGGAGATTCTCAAGTAGCCTCAAAGCTAGAAAAATTCATAATTTCAGAGGACCTTATGCTCACCGACAAGGAAATGATAGTGAGAATTCTCCCCTCTGGAGGCTTGGACCATTGGCCTGTACAAATTGAGATACAGGGCATTGGTACCCCCAAGAACAGACCTTTTAGATTTGAGAATATCTGGCTCACACACCCAGATTTTCTCAATAATATAGCAAAATGGTGGATAGAAGATCTGCATATTTAGGGTACAAGAATGTTTCTGCTACAAAAAAGACTAAAATACATCAAGCTCGGACTCAAAGACTGGAACAAGAATGAATTTGGCAATATATTTGAAGCAAAAAAAGCTTATGAATATAGAATGCAGGAACTCAATCAAGCCCTTATCACAGATGGCTTTGATAGAGTCAGAAATGATTAAGTCACCATACATCGTCAAGAATGGGAGAACTTATGTAAACAAGAGGAAATATTTTGGAGACAAAAATCTAGAGTCCAATGGCTAAAAGAAGGGGAACGAAACACCAGATTTTTCCACAGATCCACCATGGCGAATAGATCTCATAATAGAATCTCTTCGATCAAGGACAAGGGAGGTCATTTACTCAATTCCCATGAAGAGATAGAAACTGTGTTAGTCCAGCACTTTCAAGGTATAGCAAAGGAGACCATTTCAGATAGAGCTCATTTTATCAGGGACTTAACAAAGCATATACCTAGGCTAGTATCAAGAGAGGATAATTTCAATCTCAATAGGCCAGTGATTGAAGAGGAGGTTAGAGAAATGCAGAATGGCAAAGTGTCAGGCCCTGATGGTTTCAATGTGGATTTCTTTAAAGCTTGTTGGAACATTGTTAAACAAGATATTCTTAATGTAGTGGAGGATTCCAGGATGAATAGAACCATTTTGAAGGTGCTCAATACTTCATTCATCTCCTTGATCCTCGAACAAGATAATGCTCAAACTCCAGACAGGTTTAGACCCATAGCTTTGTGCAATGTGGTGTATAAGATAATTTCCAAATTTGTTGCCAATAGACTCAAACACCTTCTTCCTACTCTAGTTTCTGTGGAGCAATCAGGATATGTGGAGGGTAGACAAATTCTCAATAACATCATTCAAGCACATGAGGTGTTGCATTCATTGTCAAGCAATAGGAAGGCGGGAATGACTATGCAATTGGACCTTGCCAAAGCTTATGATAAGTTGAATTGGACCTATATTAGGAAGGTCCTTCTAGCCTTTGGATTTGATCATAACTGGGTAAGATGGGTTATGGCATTGGTAACTTCTTCTAGCTTTTCAATTCTGGTTAATGGTTCTCCTTCCAAGACTTTCACTCCTTCAAGAGGCCTCAGGTAGGGAAATCCACTCTCTCCCTTTCTCTTTATCCTCATGATGGAAGGACTTGGTTAGTCTATCAAGCATGCGAAAGAAGTTTGTAACATCAAGGGTATCCAACTTTCTGAGACTAGATAGGCTTTGACCCATCAACAATTTGTTGATGACACTATGCTGCAAGGTATCCCCACGGTCAAAGAAGCTCTTGCTTATAAACAAATCCTATATGACTTTGCCATGGCTACAGGTATGGAGGTAAATCTCTCCAAATATAAGATTTTTTTCTTTAATACTAATATTTATATTCAGAGAAATATCTCCAGAATTCTGGGCTTTCAAAGGGATGTCCTTTCTTCCAAGTACCTAGGAGTTCCTCTAACTGATAAACCTTTGCACAAGAGCATTTTGGAGCTAGTGATTAATAAGATGCAGGATAAAATCAGGAAATGGACTATTAGATCTTTAATCTTGGCGGGCTGGTTGGTGCTTACAAAAGTTGTTCTACAATCAATCCCCATCTTCATGCTTTCAGCCCTTCCAGCTCCAAAAGGAGTTTTACAACAATTTAGAACCATTCAAAGAGTCTTTCTTTGGGGTAAGGGGGAGGAGAGAAAGAAATGGGCCTTGGTAGCCTCGAATAATATTTGCAAACCTAAAAACCATGGGGGCCTTGGATTGGATGATCCGGAAGTACTTAGTAAAGTTTTAGGGGCAAAATTATGGTGGCGTTGGGTAAAAGATCCAAAGGCTCAGTGGGGTAGTATTTGGAAAGAAAAATACGCCAGCACTTGGAAAGATAATGATAACATAAGGATGATTGGCATCATAAAAGGCTCCTACATCTGGAATAAGGCCTGGGAGAATAGAGGCTTAGTGCACAAAAATAGCTTCTGGGAAATCAGAGAAGGAGATCTTGATTTGTTTTGGGAGGATAAATGGAAAAAAGAACCTGCACTGTTAAGAGAGGACTTTCTAGAGCTCAAGAAATAAATTGATACCAAATGGTTTCTCAGGGTAAAAGAATTTTTGGATCAAACCAATAGTGAAGGAAAGTGGAGAACCTAGAAGAATATAGAATACAAGAACAATAACCCCTTGAAAGCAAAAGTAGATGGACTACAGACATTGTTGGACCAGAGGAAGATTCTTGTTTCAGAGGGGCATGACCAACTTAAATGGGGCTATAATAATGAAGGTACCTTCAATCTTAAGGAGGCAAAGAGCATAATCCTTGAGCTAGACTCCAATGTACCGGACAGGGTTTGGCAAAACCTGTGGAGGCATCAAGGTTGGATGAAAATTAAACTCTTCATGTGGCTGGTATATCATAAGAAAATTCTGACTTGGGAAAACATTCAGAAGAGGGGTGTTTTGGGACCTTCTAGATGCCACCTCTGTGAAGCCCAAGAGCAAAGAATGGAGCACGTTCTCAATAACTGCATTTTCACCTCCAAGTTGTGGGATACTTTTGCCACATTTTTTCAGCAGACAGACAGGGACAAAGGAAACATTATCAATACCCCAAATAACCAGAGGTGAAACTTCTCTGACTATGAATTTCTTCACTCAGCTTGGGCTTTAACTCCAAGCTTCATAATTTAGAATGTGTGGAAAGAAAGGAACAATAGAATCTTCAAAAATGAAAAGAGTTCCTCCCAATGCATTATTGAGCAGATCTTAAGACAACTTAAGGATACAGTTGGTACTGTAGTACAAAATTCCCCAAAGAATCCACCTTTAAAAAATGAAATGAAGATACTTCTTCAGTTGGGTATGTAGGGGCTTATGCCACAGGGATTGGATAGGAAGGTAATAAATCTAAAAAATAAGCTAGATTACTGGCATCCTCCCCTGAGGGTTTTCTGAAATACAACATTGATACAGCCTCAAAGGGTAACCCGGGTATTGTTGGTTTTGGAGAGGTGTTACGGGATGAAAATGGTTGTATCCTTTTTATTTTCCATTGCCATTTGGGAAGAGCTACAAACAATATGGTGGAAATAATGGCACTTGAGCAATGTTTAGATTTCTCAATGTAGTCTCAAGACATTGGAGGCTGCTTCAGGTCTTTCAAAGGATCCAGTTTCACCTCCTATGCTTGCGTACCATGAGTTTTACTCATGTGTGAAGGAAGGAAAATAAATTGGTGGACATTCTGGCCAATCAAGGGGTGCTCTGCACCAAAAGCAGGGTTAATTTGAGTTGGCAAGAGATGCCTCAGAACAGATTAAGGGAGCAGTGTCTCGATCAGGCAGATGAGGAAAAAAAGGTGTTTCAAAACAAAGCCATAGAGACAGGGTCTAGTTGATTTGGATTCATTATGAAGTGTTTTTTCAGAAGTAAGGTCTTTTTTGGGATGCAGGTCTCTGTCTGCCTCCTTAACCCAGGTAAACGCAAACCAGAAGTCTCAGGAGGATGGCTGGAAGGAGGGATCTTCATCTTCCTTTGGCCCATGAGCCCGAGGAGATGGGATGGTACGTGGGGCTGGAGTCCAGGCTTTCTCGGTAGACTCAAACCCCCAGCATTACTTCCTGTGGTGGCATTAGCGCCCTCAGGGTGGTTTCCAGTTTTTCGCATGCCCTTCAAGCCGGAAGCGGTTTTTCATAGTCGGGAGCAATTCCACTCACCACACAACACGTGGCCAAGGGTGGGGAGGAATTACCACCCTCATCGCGCGGTAATTCTCGGTGCTTTTGGCTCAGGCGATATGATCCTCAGTCATTGGATCAAGCGAGGAAGATCCACGGCCAAGAATAAGCATGCATGTTGGTGGGTCCAAAACATAGGTTATGTTTCATGCTGATTGCTCGACCTCACTGGGGTCATGCACAAATGGTGGATTTCGAGCAGTAAAAGTGATTGGAGGTTATGTCATAAATGGACCCGATATGATTATAAATTATGATCTATTGGCTTCATCGAATCCGATTTGTTTGTTAAACAATGTGCTTGTTGGCCACCCGATATGATTTTCATCCATTGGATCTGTGGCATAGAATCCAACGGTCAGTTTTGGACTACCCGTTTGGTTTGATGGGCTCGAGGCCTGGGGTTTGTTTTGTCATCTTGGGACCATGGTCGGGGGTTGGCCAGTCATATTGGTGGGCCTTACCGCCTTGGTTGTCTTTGTATACTATTTCTCTTTCTTAATTGAATAGAAGGATCCGCTCTTGCCTTAGCAAAAAAAAAAAAGATGATACCATACCTTGTGTCAACCGTGTAATCAAAACTATAGGTGCAAGAATTTTTTTTAATGTCTTCAATAAGACAACAGGGGAATCCTTTGTTGGAATGAGTATGAATCAAATGGAATCAGTGCTTTGCTTCCATTTCAATAGGTTCATGGATAATAATCACCATTTCCTTGTGTTCATTCTCACCACTAATATCATACACATCATAAACAAGAATGTCAATGAAGGACACACACTAGCATCCTTAATTGTCTTCCTCAAATTACAAACGTATTTTTTCATCATCCACAATGTCACTGAGTAATACTGTTGTTGACGTTATTTCTAATTAGGAAAGAAAGCTAAAGAAGAAAGCTAAGATATAGGAATAATATATACAACAACAACAACCACATTTCCATTTGGAAATAGAGTATTACCCTCATCAAATAGATCATCTACTCTTCCTGTAGCATATAAGGCCTTTCTTCAAGACATCTCACGGTGAACAACACTATCAATTCTTATATTGAGATGATAAAAAATTGGCAGGTTATGAGCAAGTATCGTGGAAAAGTTAAAAAAAAATGACCTAATCATTTTATGTTGCTACACCATCAAAGGATTCAACCTATCACTCAATGTGTTCAAAGGACTAAATTCCACATAATAGAACTAGATGCAAGGTGGCTAGGACTTTAGAGATAGGATAAATTTAGGATGTAATGATGCTTGAAGGACTCTATCCAACCGTTCAATGATCCTATGAACATTCTTAAGAAAATTGGTCTCGGTAAACGAAGGTTTCAAAAATGTCCTTGTAAAAATATTAAAATCTAAAAAGTGATGATACCATCCCTTCTGACAACTTTGGAATCAAAATTGTAGGTGCAAAAATTCATTTTAATGTATTTAATAAGATGATAGGGTATTCCTTGTTTGGAATGAGTATCAATCAAATGGAATCAATTCTTTTTGTCAAGAATTTCATAGTACCTTAGCCATATGCAATCACACAATGCGATAATACTCTAGATATTGAGTTAAATAGATGGATACATCATATTCTTTACTTCACTTATCATTTATTAAGCTAATGTTGGGTAGTTGTAGGAGTACAATTTTCCAATAATCACAAGAGCCTTGTGTTCATTCTCACCATCGATATCATAGACATCATAAATAAGAATGCCACCAAAGTACATATACTAGGCTCCTGGATTGCCCTACTCAAACTACAAATATATTGTTTCATAATCCATAATGTCACTGAGTAATACTATTGAGACTTGAAATTTTATGGATGTTTGGCATTCATGTACAGTACAATAGGGAAAATTAGTTTGCTATGTATGTGAGTAAATCGAATTTAGTATGTAGATGGCTAGTAACCTACACCAAACCTTTCTTTGGGTTTGCTATGGGATGACAAGTTTCCCATGCATCTATGTACAATACAGTAAATCAAGATGTCACACTTCCAATATAAGAGTTAGTCAATATTTGGACTTTGAGCATATCCGCCAGTCTCATGTGTCATGCATGTATCTTCAAAGTTTCACTAGTTTCTTGTTGTTTTCAAATAGTTTAACTAAATATATGATGTTTATTCCAATATGTGGCATTAAATTCTCAAGCGGCTAAGACATCCTCTAATCTCTTACCTCTTTTTAAACACAAAAATGTTTTTAAAAGAAAAAGAATGATATAGTGGATTCCAAACTTTGATTTTAAACCTCAATAGCTAAGGCTTCAACTGTAATGTTTGTATCACTTCACATAGTCTCTACAACACATCAAGTGGGCGCATTAAATAACATGTTGAGAACCCCAAATCCATCTTGAAGGGATACCACCCATCTAGAATGCAATTTTCAACATGAGATTATTTGCAATAAATGTTGAACCTCTCGTTCATTAGTAGTGATGCAAAATTTGTACCTATTTTTTCATTAAGAATCACAGATTATGATTTACATAAACATCATACTTAGCCAACAATCTACAGGCTCTACTAGATGGTAATATTTGTTATGTCTTCTTATAATAAGAGTTTTGAATAGCTTAGTTGTTCTAAGCCCTAATATCTGGTCATATTTTTAGTGAGTACATCTTATAAGAGCCATCTTTTAATTATATTGCATCAAGATCTATCAGACCAATCCTTAATTCCAATCACAAGAATTTGCTTTCTTTGTTGAATGCTCAACAAACGAAGGAGCCTCACAATGAATTGGCAAGAAGTGCTCCACGAGGGAGCTTTACACGAAAGAGACTCACGAAGGAGACTTACAATAAAATGAAGTCATGTGTAGTAGACAAATTTGTTACCTCCATTGTTTAAATTTGAATTGTACTCACTTGTATTTTGTTTTTGTGTCCTTCCCCACTCAAAATGTGCAAAAATTTCAGCTACAATATGGCATATTTTGCCTCAGTTGATTTATACATATTATGAACTTTTTTCCAATTTAACAACCGACAACCGATACATATCAATATGTGAAAATAACTTTGACGAAGGTTTTTATGAGTGAAGATGACCATTAATAGGTTGAATCGCAACTTTCATTTGCGTGTTGGAATATGTGGAAAATCGAGCTGAATGACTTCGCGTGTTGGAACCTGTGGAAAGTAATGGTGCTTCATTCTTCTTTAAGCCGTAGTCTAACTAGCCAGAGGAATTGCCCAGAAAGTTATGGAAATTCTGGTTATATTTAGAGAAAATCTGGCAAGGATTTTTGTAAATTCAAGTTATAGTTGTTAAACTTCAAAATTTTAGGTGTCTTAGACATTTTTGATGGTGATGAATCTATTTCCACCATCAAAAATATGATTCAAACACTACCTCCACAATATTTTTGAATTTTTTTTTCCCGGATTCTAGACACTTTTGGCCGTCCGGGCAATTCCTCTGCCTTGGTAGACGAATCCTTCTTCTTCTTCTTTAATGGGTGGCATGGACGGCTTGCGGCTCCCCACTTTCGATAATGCCGGAGTATTGCAAGCTATTTCTATGTGCCTACGTTATCCAGAGATGCTTTGAGACATCACATTGATGATAATATGCTATATTATCTCGTTTGATTTTCAACCAAAAGGGGCTTAAAAAGGATTACAAATTGAACGATAGCGAATAGGTATAGCAGTAGAGAGATATTGTGTTTAGTTATCATTATAGATTTATTTTAAATACTGATTTAACATGACTAGAGAGGGATCAAATGTATTCAAATTTCTTTACCGTATAAAATATAATGCGTTATTTTTCATTATTTAAATTGTATTTTTGAATGATAAATAGAATATATATATAGGACTAAATAAATGTTTTAACTATAAAAACTTATTTTTTCATGATATATACCTAAACTTTTTAAAATGATATATAATACGTACCCAATGGACATTATGTTTTTTTATATAACATGTATATCAAAACATTTTATGACACATATTAAAATGATTTTTTATTATTAACATATTTTTTATTATATGTCAATATTAATTTGTATTAAAATATTACCAAATTATAAGATTTAAACATACTCACAATTGTTTATTTCTAATTCCTATACAACATTTTTTTATTGTAGTTTACATTATTTTTCTATTTAAAATATAATTTTTAGTTTTTATTTTTTTAAAGAAGAATAGATGAACTAACAAAGTTACACATTTCCTTCACACTCGTGTGTAAAAATAAATCTATAAACACAATTAAAATATTTATATATTAATTTAATTATATTTAAAAATAATATTTATTCTTACAAGAGATCAGTTTCCAAGCTTTAACTTCGGGTCCCTAGTTACTAAGATAGCTCCCCTTCAATTAGAGGCATTTCGTTTTTATTCCCAAGCTCCCAAAAACATTAGCGAGGATGAAAAAAACGAGTTTGAAAAATGGCCGCGGCATTCTCGTGTAACTATGATTATATTTTCAAGTTAATCGCTCTGTTAAATACAAAATTTTAATTAAAATGTTTATATTGAGGAAGAGAGCTATATGTTATATATTTTGATGTTTTTTATTGAAAAAATATTATATTTTTTATTTTCACTTTTTCCAATTACTTGTCTGAATATCTGAATATTTGAATTTTTATTATGTGTTGTTTATATATTTTCAATTTATAAGAAAATATTTATAATATTTATATATTATGTTTATAAAAATTGTTTGTGTGTTTATTATGTTTATAAATATTTTTTTTAATTGTTTTTCAAGTTAAGTAAAGGTATTTAACTAAACAGACTTGATTCTTGTGAGTGCCTGCCTCATGATTGGAATAGGCAACGTCGAGCCTCATATATCTTATAGATTTGGCAATATTTATTATTGGTAAATGGAGGTAGTATACATTGGAGTTTAATAGAATAGGTTAATATTTCAAACTATATCTATGTTATTTTATTTATCGTTTAGTTGTTGTTTGGATAATTTGGTCAGTAATCTTTAGGCATAAAATTGTTCTTGAATTTAGTCACCATTATATTTTAATTTTTAATTTCTTTTTTTCTCCAATCTAATTTCAACTCATCCCACCATATTGTTGCATGTCTTTTTAAATTGGTCATAACATACTTGACCTTTTGTTTCTCATTAACATCCTAATAATCAAAATACTTATCTAAAGTGTTGATTCAATCTCTCAATTCTTCAACATTTAAGTTGCCATCATATAGCGACACTTCTATTTTTTTTTGGACACGACCTTGGTAACAAACTTTATGAGTTGTTCATCTAGTTGTTTTCTTCCTAGATTTCTCTCCACCTCTTCCTCAGAACTCATATCCTCACTCCCATTGATGTTTCCCACATTAGGTTCTCATCTCTAGGAAGTTTCCACAATGTCCATTCTAATTTCCTAGATATGCCTCAATTCCAATCTTAGGGCCTCTTCCATTCCACGTCCTTCCCAACTTCCTCTTCTAGGTGACATACTAGTGGCACAACTATTAACAATTTTTCAAATTCGTTTTCCCAATTATAATTTTTCAAATCTCAAAATCTATGATACAAATATGGTGCAACAGAATTGTGGTCTCTCCTTTCCTTTTGAAAAACCTTCTATAAAATATGTCTAAGTGGTTTTTGCATCCCACTTCCCTATGCGAGAAACCCCTTTTTACATTTTTTCTTTTTATTTATATTTGAATCCAAAATTTAATTAAATGCGGGGTTGCCAAATAAGGAAAAAGGTGAATGGCCGACTTTGGTCAAGACTGACTAGAGTTACTAAGCCCACACAAAAGTTGAAAATCAGGGATTTTATTTGGTCAAGGTCGAAGCCTTTTATCATTAGAAAAATGTGGCATCATACCTGACTATACTAATAGGGCCCACGTGAGTCGGGGGTCAGGTTCCAAAATATGTTAGAACTTGGGTATATTTGAGACTTTTGTAGAAGAAAAAGGTGCTCAGAGGGTCAACATGTGACTACTAACTTGCCATTTCAAATTTCCTTGAATGTTGAAAGATATGTATTTGTAAAAATTTTCATGTGACATTGATCTCCCCATTTCAAAAGACCAAAAACACCTTTAGTTGGGGGAGGATATTCATTACGATTTTTCCATATCACATATTCCATAACCTCATATATTGGGACCCAATACAAGAAAGCAATTGGCAGAATGTGATTGGTTCATGGTGATGTGTTGAAAACAATGTGGCATATGACATGAGCATGACGCACGACTATGGAGGACACATGGCAGGTGAATTTTTCATATTTGAGTGGCCTAATGGGTCAAATATAGGTGATACTTGTCACCATATAAAAGGTGCCACATGGCCAAGATGATGTGAGCATGACATAAACCAATAATATGGTCGAACTTCAAAGTTTGCACCAAGGGTTTGTTTTGTGAAGTTTTCCCATGTATTCGGTTTTTGACGTTGCATTATTGGAATGGGCCCAAAAAGTGAAAAAGATCCCAAGTTGGATCCATAAGAAAATCAAAGAGCAAGTCAGGCATATGAGAAGTCGAGTTTCAATAAAACATTGGTGCATCACTCATGGAGAGAGTTGACCCACAACCTTTTACCTCCCGACCAACACTGAAAGGTGTGCCCAAGAGTTAGAGGGATTACCAGCGTTATTGATGATTTCGCTAACTTTTAGAATGCACCATATCTATTGACAATGTTAATGACAACAAATGATAACAAAGGCACAGGCAAGCAAGGATTAGGACTTGTAGAGCTAATTTAATGGGCATAGTTCAAACGAAACAATACATCCTTGATCTTTCTTGCATGTCATGAGGAATTAAATGAAAAAGACGATTGGCCGTAGGTGAGATGATTACAAAACAAGAAAGCCATGTCTGAGGTACAAGTTGATCACTGTGATCAAATTATTTACAAAGAAGGCCTCATTGGAGTGCACATTTTTACGGAGAATTAATTCTCAGCATAGGGAAACACTTAGAAGTCTATCCTCTACACTAAATCAGCTGTCATGACTCAGAACATATGTTACAATGGAATGGGAGGAATTACTGAGGAGTGTGGGAAACCTGATGGAAGAACAACATACCACGCCATGGTGTAGCACACTATTAGGTACAAAGACTGCAGATACACCATCATTTATAGTGCATAAAAGAAACAAAACATAGGGGAGCACTTGTACAAAGTGGGGGAATGTAGAATTGTTGTGAGTTATAATGTACAAATATGTGAGTGTGTGACTGAGCCAAGTGTTCACTGAGAGACAATGTATTAGAGGGTTGAGACTAGAATTGATTGAGCAACAAGAAGCACAATTCAAAGGAGAATTTCTAAGTTGAAGAAAAGGAGATGGAATTACAATAGATCATATTTATATTACTGAGTGTATGTATTAAACTTTGTTGTCAATTTGAAAATTGTATGAAAAGTAGAACATTTGCTAGGGTAGGTTGTGGCCTGCATTCATAAGAGGTTGGTTCCTCTTGGAAAGTAGTGGATTTATATCTAAATGAGGTTGGGGCCTCCTATGAGTGAGTGCTCACAAAAAATTTGATGTAATTAAGTTGCCACTTAATTTACATCATAATAACAAATAGATTGATGGTTTTTTCCCCTTTGGGTTTCCACATAAAATATGTGTGTCAATATGTGTATGTTGCTCAACTAATGAACTGTGTGCTCATGTGAATGGTTTTATTTACTGCACACTTAATTTTTATTATGAATTCTCATACAAATAATTAGAATAATTCAAAATAAATATATGAATTGGGTACAAAATTTTAATAGCCTCGCAATTACATATTCAAATCCCCTCTCAGTAATTCCTTATTCCAACAGAATCCTTAGAATGTAGGAAGGAACCTTAATGAGTATACAAGTAGGACTCTTTGTCCTTTGTATCTTCTCTTTTTCTCTTTTGATCCAAGGTGGAATCAAGATTTTTCTAGAAACTAGAGAAAAATGTTTATTGTGAGACCTATTCAAGTTCCTGCTTTGCTCTTGTTGTTGAACAATTGAAGAAAAGAATTAAGGGCACTTGAACTTAATATGCATTAGTACATGACTGTAATAACTAGACTCAGATAAGATAAAGAAGACTTATGAGCCTTGCCCATGAAGTGTAAGGCTAAGCTGATATAAATTTTGATTTCAAACGTGAATATAAAATATAAAGGTTTTTTTCCTGGAAAAACGAATTTACAAAACCTATTTTCAAGTGAGTTTTTTTTACAACTCCAACAAATTCTTTGACACACTATATGAATTACAATGTTTTACGGGAATGGAGCCCTAAGAATTCCTTTAGAAAGTTAGAATATGCAAAATTTCATTATTTATGGTAAACAAAATGGTTTTTCATAGCCATATTCCCTCAAGGTCCTACACCGAGCTTTCTACATTTGCAAAGTATCACATAGGTCCCTATCAATTCAACGTGGTTGTGTGAAAAATCTTACCTAGAGGCTGGATTGTATTGTATTCTAGGAAAGTTCAACCTCACTGCAATTTTATCTATAGGTTTATTTCATGAAATTTTAATGACCTATTCTATTTCCTAAAAAATTTACATCAGACTATTTTAGGAAAGTTGGTGATTAATGTTTTCATGTTTTTATTTGTGATATTATATAAGGAAATTTCCAAAACAACTCAAACATGATTATGGAAAATAAGGTATGTGTTGAAGAGTTTTTAAAAGAAAATACATCTGAAAAGATTTTGTATGTAAATAAAAATACTGATTTATTAGGATTTACAAAATAAAAAAGGCTTTTAGGAAACCAAAAAACCACAATTCTAAAAAAAATATTAAAAAGTTGCAAATTATTTGAGTAATGTCTTTTAGTTCCTTTAAATCCTGGAGCACAAGTTTATGAGGAATAGAAGAGGCAAGTAGCATCTCTAGAAGATCAAGCATTAGATTGGCTCATGAATTTAAAATAAGGTATATGTGAGGAAGAATATATTCATCAACAACCTCATTTCCTTTTGGAAATAGAGTATTAACCTAATCAAATATGTCAACAAATCTTCCTATAGAATATAAGCCTTTCTTGAAGACATCTCATAGTGACCAACACTGCTGGTTCTTGTATTGACGTGATGAAAAATGGGTCGGTTATGAGGAAGTATTGTGAAAAAAGTAAAAAAAATTGACCTCGTCATTTTATGTTGCAACACGATCAAAGGATCTAGCCTGTGACTCAATATGGCCAAGGGACCAAATTCCACACAATACAAATAGATGCAAGGTGGATAGGAATTTGGAAATAAGATAAATTGAGGATGAAGTGAGGTAGGAAGGGATATATCCAACCGCTGAATGATTTTTTCAACATTGTTAAGAAAATTGGTTTGGGTAAACCAAGGTTTCACAAAATGTCATCGTAAAAATATTAAAATCTGAAAGGTGATAATACCATCCCTTTTGTCAACTTTGGAATCAAAATTGTAGGTACAAGAATTCTTTCTAATGTATTCAATAAGATGACAGGGGATTTCTTCTTTGGAATGAGTTATGTCTTCATAATGCATTCATCTAACTCAAATATACAGGTATTATGTGATAAAAGGAACAAAAAAATGGTCAACAACAAAAGCTCTATGATCACCTACATGCTGAAGTCAAAATTTAATGATATAGAAAAATATCCAGAGGCAGACCCATATCCACGTGATTTACAATCCCAAAGTGATGAGGTCAATGAATGGTTACATAATGCAATCAATAATGGAGTTTATAGATGTGGATTTGTCAAGAAGCAAGAACCATATAAACACATTAATTTTTGTAGGTTAATTTGATTTTAAAATAAAAATGTTTTATTATGTTTTTTGTTATAATTATTATTATTATTATTATTATTAACAATATGTATATACATGTTCCACTCCTCCTTACCTATGCTACTTAATTATATCAGGTCCATTTATCTCTGAGTAATGCATGGCCATGGCCTTGGAGTTTATTTAGTGATTTTTTTTGTGGTGCAAAGACTCAATTTTCTAGGTGTACATTCCCTAGAATGTCTTATTCCTACATTTCATTATTATATTTTGTGGAAGTTCAATATATCTATTTAGAATTTCCACATGCCTACCTTACTTACCCTTTTGGTGTTGACCAGTCAATCCTTCTCAGAGTTGGTTCTCAAAGGTCTCACCTAAGTTAGCTCCGCTTGGGCATGTAAATAGTTCCTTTCCTTCCAGCTCAAGTAAGGAACAATATTTCTTTCTAGATAAGTGATGAGCTAATATTCAGTAGAAAATAAAGAGCATATTTGTATGACCTACTTTCTTTGCATTATGCACTTTGTTAACAACAAGGAATTTGTATTGAAGGAAATTTGAACTTTTTGATAGTTTATGAGATCTCAAAATTTTTGATAGTTTAAAGGGAGCGTACATAAGACGAATAAATTATTCTTGGAAAGAAAAAAGTTCCCCAATACTGATATGGTAGATCAGAAAATGATGAATAACAAAGGAATCACATTGATGTTTAACAAATATATTAAATGTTTCCACATGAAATGTTCATCAAATTAACAACAATTGGACTTGGTGAGTGACTTTAATATAAAAATGAATGAAAATATTTTTTTTTTTCCTAAAATTGAGGTTTAAATATATTTTCCTCTTCTATTCTCAAAAAAAATACCTAGTCTATATTGTTATTAAGAGGGAATGGAAAACCTTCAAGGTTCTTTTGTGACAAAAAATCCTTGGAGAATTCCTTCTCCTTAGCCTATTGTGCATCAATTATTTTAGAAATCTTTTCTTGTGTGTCAAATGCATCATAGAGGTCAGGATACCTCCCTTTCTCTCAAATATGAAATTAAAAAATACATCATAAAGGTGATGATACCATCCCTTTTGTCAAATGTGGAATCGAAATTGTAGGTGCAAGAATTCTTTGTAAGGTCTTCAATAAGACAATAGGGGATTCCTTTTTTGGAATGAGTATGAATCAAAGGGAATGAGTTCTTTGCTTCCATTTCGATAGGTTCATGGCCAATAATCGCAATTGCCTCATGTTCATTCTCACCACCAATATCATAGACATCATAAACAAGAATGCCACTGAAACAAATACACTAGGATCCTTGATTGCCCTGCTCAAATTGTAAATTTATTTTTTCATCATCCACAATGTCACTAAGTAATATTGTTGTTCACGTTGTTTCTAATTAGGCATGAAAGCTAAAGAAGAAAGTTGAGATCTAGGAAGAATATATACAACAACAACCTCATTTCCATTTGGAAATAGAGTATTACCCTCATCAAATAGATCAACTACTCTTCCTGTAGCATATAAGGCCTTTCCTCAAGACATCTCATAGTGAACAACACTATCCGTTCTTATATTGGGATGATAAAAAATGGGTAGGTTATGAGCAAGTACTGTGGAAAAGTTAAAAAAAAAATGACCTGATCCTTTTATGTTGCTACACCATCAAAGGATCCAACCTTTGACTCAATGTGGCCAAAGGACTAAATTCCACACAATACAAATAGATGCAAGGTGGCTAGGACTTTGGAGATAGGATAAATTTAGGATGTAATGATGTTGGAAAGGCTCTATCCAACTGTTGAATGATCTTATCAACATTCTTAAGAAAATTGGTCTGTGTAAACCAAGGTTTCATAAAATGTCCTTGTAAAAATATTAAAATCTGAAAAGAGATGATACCATCCCTTGTGACAACCTTGGAATCAAAACTAAAGGTGCAAGAATTATTTTTAATGTCTTCAATAATATGATAGGGTATTCCTTGTTTGGAATGAGTATCAATCAAAGGGAATCAATTCTTTTTGTCAAGCATTCCATAGTACCTTATCGATATGCAATCATGCGATGCGATAATACTCTAGATATTGAGGTAAATAGATGGATACATCATATTTTTTACTTCACTTATCATTTATTAAGCTAATGTTGGGTAGTTGTAGGAGTACAATTTTCCAATAATCATCATAGTCCTGTGTTCATTCTCACAACCAATATCATAGACATCATAAACAAGAATGCCACTGAAGCAGAAATTCTAGGCTCCTTGATTGCCCTACTCAAACTGCAAATATATTTTTTCATCATCCATAATGTCATTGAGTAATAATATTGAGACTTATAATTTTATGGATGTCTCGCTTTCACGTATAGTATAATAGGGAAAATGAGTTTGCTATGTATGTGAGTAAATCAAATTCAATATGTAGATGGTTGGAAACCCACACTAAACCTTTCTTTCGGTTTGCTATGGGATGGAAATTTTCCCATGCATCGATGTACAAAATAGTAGATCAAGATGTCACAGTTCCAATATAAGTGTCAGTGAATTTTTGGACTTTGAGCATATCCACCACTCTGATGTGTCATGTATTTATCTTCAATGTTTCACTAGTTTCTTATTGTTTTCAAATAGATTAACCAAAATAAATGATGTTCATTTCAATATTTGATCGTAAAATCTCAAGTAGCTAAGACATACTTTAATATCTTACCTCTTTCTAAATACAAAAATGTCTTTTAAAAGAGAAATAATGATATAGTGGATTCCAAACTTTGATTTTAAACCTCAATAGCTAAGGCTTCACATGTAATGCTTGTATCACTTCACATAGTCTCTACAACATATCACGTGGGGATGTTAAAGAACATGTTGAAAACCCCCAATCTAGCTTGAAGGGATACCACCCATTTGGAATGCAATTTTCAATATGAAATTATTTACAATAAATATTGTACTTCTCGTTCATTAGCATTGATGCAAAATTTACACCTAGTTTTTCATTAACAATCACAGATTATGGTTTCCATAAACATCAGACTTAGCCAACAATCTACAAGCTCTACTGGATGGTCATATTTGTTATGTCTTCATACAATAAGAGTCATGAATAGCTTAGTTATTCTAAATCCTACTAACTAATCATATTTTTTGTGAATATATCTTATATGAGTTATCTTTTGATTATATTGCATCAAGATCTATCAAACCAATCCTTAATTCCAATCACACGAATTTTCTTGCTGTGATGAATGACGAAAAAGCCTCACAATGAATTGGCAAAAAGTGCTCCACGAAGGAGCCTTGCACAAAAGAACCTCACGAAAAAGACTTACCAAAAAATAAAGTCATGTTTAGTAAACAAATTTTCTATCTCTATTATTTAAATTTGAATTGTACTCAATTGTATTTTATTTGTGTGATCTTTCCCTCTCAAAATGTGCAAACATTTCAGCTAAAGTATAGCATATTTGGCCCAATTATCAATTGATTTATGCACGTTATGAACATTTTCCAATTTAACAACCTTATCAAGGTACCTATGTCCATTTTGGGGCAATCGTGAATTTAGTTTAATTTAGATTCATATAAATTAAACCCATGTCAATCTATGAGAACCGATACATATCAATCTGTGAAAATAACTTTGACGAAGTTTTTTTTATGAGTGACGGTGACCATTAATAGGCTGAATGGCACCTTTCGTTTAACTGTTGGAATATGTGGAAACTCCGGTTTGCGTGTTGGAACCTATGGAATGTAATGGTGCTTCATTCTTCTTTAATGGGTGGCATGTCCGGCTTGCGACTCCCCGCTTTTGATAAATTCGGAGGGCAGGTTTGGAATTTGATGTTTTACCGGAGGTATTTCATATTTTAAGATGTATTTGATAGTAGTGGTAAATTTTTACCCATCAAATTTGACATTTCATATTTTAAGATGTATTTGGTAGTTGCTGTAAATTTTTACCCATCAAATTTGACGTGCTTCATAAATCAGAAACCATCATTTTGACGTTTAATTTAGGATTTGTCCCATCAAAATTTATAGTACTCGTCTTTAAGTTAAAAACAACAAAGTCAAACTAAGCCCAGGGTCATAACACAAATGCATGCTATATCTCTGGCTCACATGGCAATGGAGCCTGGTACACTTTCATAGATTTGAATCGTATAAAAAATTATCTTGCTATAGTCTTTTCCTAGATTTGAACTTTATGAAGGGAGATCTCGCCCTAGGCAACTAAGAAAAACTATAGTGTAATCTAGGTGTTACATTCAAGGAACCGACCAACCAGTCTATGTCAAGAATGTGAATTCAGCCATCAAACTATAACCTAGTACGTAATTGAAAAATAATAAAAATATACATGCATTTTTTGGTGTGTATAACACTAAAAGGGGTGGTGGGCTTGTTTTTGTTCCTTAGGCTTCCCTCAATCATTCCACACTCTCCCTCTTGTTTGATTCTGCCATCTTCCAACATCGATAAAGAAGTGCAATCGAGAAATAAAAGCCATTAAGGAACAGCTGGTGTCGTGAAGAGCAGTTGTAGTGTTTAATTCGAAAGCATCTTTGCCGAGGCTTATCAGAAGTCACACCAAATCAGAAATAATGGTAGGGATCTTTTTTGTGAAAAAGTTGGGTTCAAGAAGGGCCCTGGATGCCCGAAGAAAATCAAAAGCTCATTACTTACACACTGTAGCACAACGATGGAAGCTGGAGGGCTGTGCGGCAGAAAGTTGGGCACTGAGATAAGAAAGAGCTGGAGATTACATTGGGCTAACTATGTAAGAGCAAATATCAAGGGGAAAAATTCAGCGTGCAGAAAGAGAAGACTATTATTCAACTTCATGCTCTATTAGGAAATAGGTGGTCTGCCATTGCTACTTACCTTCCCAAGCAAACAGACAACAAAATAACAATGAAAAGGGGTAAGAAAAAGGTGGACCTTAAACTCATTCAAAACAGTAGTCACTACCATGCTGTTTTTTTGCTTTTCTTGAAAAGCAAGGATAGTTATTGATTTGAGGCTCTTGCGATCTATGTTATGTGTGGTGTTGTCTTCCGGAGTCATTGCATACAAATTTTTGGAATCGATGTTTCGAATTATTCTCAGTGGTTCATGAACCATGAAAGATCGTTTGAAACATCGATTCCAAAAATTTGTATGCGATAACTCCGGAAGACAACACCACAACCAAAAATAAATCGCTAAAAATAAATATTGGAGCTTTCCACTGAATTTTCCCTCATCATTTACTTCAAAATCGACAAGATTTACCAGTTTTCAAGTCCCAAGTAAGTTGCCTTCTTCAACCAGTTTCAATCTCATTCGGTTGTTGTTTTTTTTATTTCTTTCTTAGTATTTGTTTTATGTGAAATAAATGTTGTGAAATTATACAGGCTTGTCAAAATGAATTTCTCCAAGGTACGTCCTTTTACAGAGATAATATATCATGTCACTTTAAAAAAATGTCTTAAATATTATAAAAATAGCTTGGGATTTATTCCATAATGAAGTCCTCAATTACCATTTTGAAAAGCCCATGCTTATTTTGATTATCTTTTTTTGAGCGCCCTGGCTTATTTTGACTAAAAATAGCTTGTGATTTATTGCATAATGAAGCACTCAATTACCATTTTGAAAAGCCCAAGCTTATTTTGATTATTTTTGTTTTTTTTTGAGTGCCTTGGCTTATTTTGACTAATTTTGTATTTTGAGCTTTTTACTAAATGTTCTGAAATCAACTTCATTTTTACCGTAGTGAATTTCTCTTTAAAAAATAATTACATAGTTATTAAGCTAAACTTCTCTTACAATAAAAATAACTATTGAAAATGTTACAAACTCATATTTATTCAACATACCTATTTGGATTGTCAACCACTTCTAATATAATTGTATTTGGAGGATTCAACTCATACTAAGTACATGAATAGAATAACTGATGGTATTCCCTAGAGTAATGTTTAATAAGAAGGATTTGTGTAATTGGTTGGGCTGTATATTTCGTCTATGATGTGGACAATAATGTGAATCTAATTTTTTAAGACGAGGAAATCATAAGCTCATATTTAAGATATTATGAAAATGACTAGTTAACAATGTTCAAATGCAAATGATGAGTTGATTAGCTCGTAGATAGATTGTAGAGTTTACCTCGTAGATTGCAGAGTTTGCTTAGTCTTGCCATTTTTGAACATCATGGTTTTAGAAATAATGTGTTCCAAATATGTGTAATGGATATCAAATTAGTTGAAAGGATATACAAATATTTTAAAAAATATTTAGCTATCATTACTGGATTTATTATTCAAGTAGTTCACAGTTGGTTGAAAGTGCACTTATAGGGATTAAAGTTATCTTGGTATAAATAAAGAATTCAGTAAATAAAATATGTAATGAGTAAATAAAGATGTGTGTGCCCATTTGTAAATAACATATTTGGTGAAAATAAGTTATTAAGAAATAGTTAAACATGTAATTAGATGTTTAATAAATTTGACATATGTAGTAGATTATTGGATTTAAATAAATTATAAAAATGGATAGTAGTTAAATTCTTGATATTTAAAAAAAATTAACTCTATCTCATTTTCTTGCAATTGAGAATCGTCATCATCTTAACTATATGGCTTTCTTTAGTTTTTTTCAGATGTCAAAATTTATGTACATAATCAAAATTATTAACTCCCAAAGGCTACAAAGCTTTATAAATTCTTAAAAATATGGTTGTATGCTAGGTGGAAACACATATCCTAACTTAGGAAGAAACAAGGCACTCTAAGAGGGAGATTAAAAGAAGTGGAGACATGCTTAAACACATATAATGAGAAGAAACAAAGAACTCTCATAGGGAGATTAAAGGAAGTTGAGATGAAAGAATAGTTGTAAGAGAATTCTAGAGAAGGGGAAGTGGACACTCACAAATTTAAGTAGAACGTAAAATGGAAGACATGAAAAATGCCAAAACGTCATTAAAGTTTCATTTGATAGGCATAGGGGATTTGAAATTCCAAGCCTGGTCAGAGGAGTGCAAGCCATTTCTACGTGCCTACGTTATCCATAGATGCTTTGAGACTCATCCCATTCATGATGATAACTAAATTATCTCGTTTGATTTTCTGCCAAAAGGGGCTTAAAAAGGGCTTAAAAGGGTTTACAGATCGCACCGCGGTGAATAGGAATAGTTGTAGAGATGGTTGTGTTTAGTTATTATTATAAATTTATTTTAAGTACGAATTAATTTTTTTTACATGTAAATTTTTTTGAATTATAAAATATAATGTGTTATTTTTCATTGTTTAAATTGTATTTTTGAATGTTAAATAGAGTATATATATAAGGCCAAATAAGTATTTGACTATAAAAATTTAGTTTTTCATCATATATTTATAACCTTTTTAAAATGATATTTAATACATACACAATTTACATTAAAATGTTTTACATACTATGTATATCGAAACATTTTATTAAGCAAATTAAAATAATTTTTTATTATTAACATATTTTTGAGTATATGTCAATATTATTAAAATATTTTATCAATAACCAAATTATAAGATTTAAACATCTTACTCATTTTTTTTTCTATTTCTAATTACTTTACAACATTTTTTTTTATTATAGTGTACATTATTTTTCTATTTAAAACAAAAATTTTAACTTTTATTTAATTAAAGAAGAATGAATAAGTTCACAAAATTACACATCTCTCTCACACTAAAATATAAAATAAATCTCTCAACTCAATAAACCGCGTAATACAATTAATATAATTATATTTAAAAATAATATTTATTCTTGAAATAACTTCGGATCCTAATTTACTAAAATATCAAATCCTAATTTACTAAAATATCTCCCATTCAGTTAGGGGCATTTCGTTTTCATTTCCAAGCTCCCAAAAACATTAGCGAGGATGAAAAAAACGAGTTTAAAAAATGGCCGCAGCAATTCTCACGTAACTATGATTATAGGTTCAAGTTACTCATTCTGTTAAATACAAAATTTTAATTAAAATGTTTATATTGAGGAAGAGCTCTATACATTTTGATGTTTTTTATTGAAAAAATATTATATTTTTTATTTCAATTTTTCTAATTATTTGTCTTAATATTTGAATTCTTGTTATGTGCTGTTTATATATTTTCAATCTATAAAAAAAATATTTATAATACATAAATATTTATATATTAGGTTTATAAAAATTGTTTTTTTGGGTGATATTTATTATATATTTAAAAAATCAAATCATATAAATATTTTTTTAATTGTTTTTCAAGTTAAATAAAGGTATTTAACGAAATAGACTTGATTCTTGTGAGTGCTTGTCTCATGATTGGGAGAGGCCTTTATTTAACTAAATAGACTTGGTTCTTGTGAGTGCTTGTCTCATGATTGGGAGAGGCAACCTTGAACTTCATATATCTTATAGATTTGAATATTTATTATTGGGAAATGGACGTAATATACATTGGATTTTAATAGAAGAGGTTAATATCTCAGTCATTTCTATGTTTTTCATTGATCGTATTATATATATTATTCGTATTATATATATTATTGTTTTATTTTTATTTTTAAATATAATTATGTTATGTTTATAGTTGCAGTCATGAGATGGGGTGCTTCACACAAAAGAGAAGCAAGGGTTGGGTTGGGGTGCAACTGTCTAACTTGGCCACATGATTGGTTATTTGTTTGAATATGTAGCGCAATCACAACATGGGATGCCCTCAATATGTTGTTTGACTTTCATAAAATGAATCACCACCCGTACACTTTAGCGATGCATCAAATCCATTACTCAAGGACATGATCGTCACATTTGCGCAGCTAACCTATTTTCCTTACGCAATTGGTCCTTGTTAGACTCATTAATGAGGAGTCTAAATGACAAGGTTCTCATTACAACCCATGTTACATTCAACGAGAAAACTAGACAAAAGGCCATTTGGAAATGTTGGGGATTTCAAGTAGCCACCAGGGGCACCTCAATTGGCAATGGCCATGGAAAAGATTTCTTATGCGTAACAAGGTTGAAGGTTCAAACGTCCTTGACTCTCATGTGCATACGGAGGGGCATGTGTAGGCAACTATAGATTATAGTGAAAAGGAATGCATTTCAATAATGAGCTTTGTTCCATAGTTTGGATGTTTTCCTTTCTCAACTTCAAACATTAATGCACGTCAAGCACTCAATTTCTCTCTTGGACAAAGACATATCTTTCTGTCAAATTCTCTCTTGGACAAAAACATATCTTTCTGTCTAGACCTAGATTTGGACTTGGATGCAATGTGAAGTTCTCTCTTGGACAAAAACATATATTTTTGTCTAGATCTAGATTTGGACTTGGATGCAATGTGAAGCAATCTACGTTCACAATCTCTTGATTTAAGTCCTATAGAAAAATCACCCCCTATCTACCCATGTTTCTTCTCTAACACCATACTCCTTGCTCTTAGGCCTAGCCGTCATCCTCATGTCACTGGCAAGCCCCATTAGAGAGTTCATCTCAATTAGGGGGAAACATACTATAAGTAGTTTGACAATCAAGCCAACATGTAGGCTCAACTTAGAACTAAATACTCGACTTTAAGATATCACCCCAATTCTTATTCAGGAAGGACTTTCACAATCTAAATGAGAAATATCCAACTAATAACATCTACTCTACTATAAAATATGGTTGATTGGGTTCATAATGCAATTCACACTTGTCAACAATATAATCAATACATATACATGAGAGACTTGCATTGACATAAGAAATATTTACTTAGAAAAATCTTGATGAATAAACACAAAAATAGAAAAGACTAAGTTTCATAATCTACTTTAACTAATTTATAATAAAAAAATATTAAATGTTAAATAAAATAAATCCTCATTAGAAGCAAATAATTTTTTTAAAACATATATAATATATATAAAATTTACATTCAAATAAATATGAACATAAAAATATCTTATTTATAAGTTATGTTACTTATATTATATTTTTTAATTAATATATGTATCTCAATTCTGAAATAAAATTTTTATAAACGAATTTTCTTTTTTCATTATTAATACATAGTAAATACAATATATTAACCTATTGATTTTATTTTGAAAATTAAATTTATTTTGAAAATTAAATGAAGTATGCGTTACCTCTTATTACTTTTACTAACAATTAAATAGACTTCCTTTTTATTTTCATTTTTTCAAGATTTAAATATTTAATTATAATCATCTATATAATATATATATATATATATATATATATATATATATATATATATAAACATTTAAATAATTTATTGAAATATTTTAAAAATATATGAAAGTTATAAATCTTTCTCACATTTAACAATTAAAATAGAAAAATATTTTTTTTTATAATTAATTTATTTCTTAAAATTAAATTTATAATTATATAAAATTTTATTTATGATTGAGAATGAAAATAAAATAATTATATAATTCATTTATAGGACTGTTAAAATATCAAAATGAATAGGAGTGAAAATCTTATTTTACAATGCAATTAATTAAAACCAAGCAAGCATATATACTATTTTAGTTTTTAACGCAGAAACCTATGGATTCGAGGTTGAACAATTTTCTTTTTCATACATCCCCTATAAACCGTTCAACGCGACAACTTCAAAACATATTCAGGAATATTTAAAGCCAACTTAAAGACAAATGATTTTGTTTTTAAAAAACTTCTAACATACTGACCGTCATCTCTATAATGATAGGCGGCACTCCCCTCCAACGTTTGGGATCATCAAAAATGTGGTTTTCACAAATTACAGGAAATGAGATTGATTGCATCCCCCACCTTATGTTCATCTGAGTGACACAGTCCGGGCCAGTAGAGCATGACCGTGTTCATTATCTCATATTCTCGTGGATCATCCCAAAACATACTCTAAAGTCACTTCACCCACACATGTTTTTCACCAACACCTGCAATGCCAATTTTCGGGACAAATAAGATGATCGTAGAAAAGCTTTTACTTCTGGACCAGGGTTCGATGATATTGATGTCAATCTGCACCAACATGTATATAATTAGGGCACTCACACATAACTATTATAATCCTAAAAACCATTTCAGTTTAATGTTTCATACCTTTTACGTGATCTTTCCATTTCTTTACACTGCTCTAACACGTTTCCAGAAATCTTGTACACCTACGCAATGCAAAAACATGATCTCAATTTTTGCTTTATGCATTAAAAAATATGATTTAAAGTAAATGCATCTATTTGTGGATATAATTTTTTTTAGGAAATCAGGAGCACTCTAGGGGAGAGATGTCTAATGTTGTGGAGGGAACAATAATTGATATAGTACTGATTCTACCAAACCACCAGAAATTGAGATTTTTGCAACCAATATTTAATCAAAAATAAATAACACGCAAATAAGTATTAATGTATGTCCAAAATTTCCAAAACATTGATTGGGCCCACAATTCTGCATAAATAGTATCTTAATACTTTAAGGTGCAAACCATATTGAGCTAACTAGAAAACAAATAAAACCATAAATCCTTCCAAAATGTTCTATTACAGAAGTACAAAGTAGCAGTCACCTCAACCACTGAAGCTATGTATCTCAAAGAAATATCCATAGCTGCACATAATAAAAATGAATGTATACCAGCCATAACTGCTGTGTTCAACATTTAAACCCCATGTGTTCAATAAATAAAACTCAACCTTATAACATTTAAACCCACTTTGTTCAATAAACTGCACCTAACCCAATAACTTCAATAAATGACACCCAACCCATTCTATTTGTCATTAAAGCATATGGATCAACAAATAAAAAATTCCCAACCATTGGATCACATCAAATTAAATCACACATTCCAAATGAATCCATTGCAATCCATGTCCATCCTTACCACCAATTAAATTCAAGTGCCAAAAACTATAAAAGAAGTTCAACCACTGCTGAAGTTGCATGTTATGCTTTCAAACTATTCACCAACCTTGTAGACAAAACATCACAGAACAATTGCCAGTATATCCAGGTTAGTTATTTCAATTACAACACATTTTTCTTACAGTTCTATTTTCATTTCTCACAGTTCTTACAGTTTCGGTTTCAGTTCTTACAATGTCATTTTCATGAAAATATATATTTTTTCAATTTTTCTGTATTATGAAAAATAACAGAACCTATGAGAAATTAATCTTGTGCTGAATATTTGAATGAAATGTCATGTCTTACTCAAAAAATTCTGAAGTATTACAATTAGATTGAACTTGGTCAATTAATGTGTTAATCATTCCGTTCAATATGTTCTGAGGTTTGGTTATGGTAACTCAGACCATTACTATTGGCGGAGGCTAGAATATATGAAAACACCAAGACAAGCCTACAATACTGACACTAGAAATCTTGGATCAAATCTTGCAGGACAAAACTTCTACGCTAAGGCAGTCAGTCATCCCTCACACAAAATATTTTATATAGACTCTAGGAAACTAAGGTATCTAACGAAAGTCTTTTTCTTGTGTATATCCGCAGTCCTTCAATCTATTTCTTTGAACAACTCATCTTTGCAAGCCATTTCTCAATGAATTGAAAATCATATAGCCCCATCACATATTTGCAATAATGAACAATGCCCATAGGATCTCTAGCATCCACTTATGCACTAAAAACATCCTCATTAGAAGAAGCACTCAGGCCTCTCACTCTGACATCACACTGTTGGTGAAGACACTTGATTTCCATAACTGAATCCTATGGATAGAATCTCCCTTGGTAACTACAAGCTCTATTGAAAGTGATATCAAGAGCTAGTCACTATTATGCCCATTGATGAGGATACAATATAAAATCCATACGTCGCAACATTAAAAACATGTTGTTAATCAAAGCATTGTTATAATGTTAGGATATCATGATGTTGTAATTAAGGACCTAAGTGATCCTAGACATATTTTAGCTATTTGCATTGCTAATGATTTTACAAGGTTGTATAAGTTTAACAACTTTGGGTCCTCAAATATTCCCTCGATATTTGTTGCTCATAATGATGAAGTGAGCAAACTTTGGCATGAGCGATTTGGTCACTTAAACTATCGCTCCCTTCAAAATCTATGTAAAGAAAATATGGTGACAGGTCTTCCAATGGTATTTTGCAGAGATGGTGTTTGTTTCAGATGTGTACTCGGAAAACATCATTGGGATAGTTTTGAAAAACGTGCCTCTTGGCATGCCTCAACCCCTTTACAACTTGTGTATAGTGATTTATGTGGTCCACTTCTAGTTGTTTCATTCTCTGGCTACAAGTATTTCTTAGCTTTCATTGATGATTTCTCCAGACGCACTTGGTATACTTCTTAAAACTCAAGAGTGAAGTATTTAACATGTTCTTTGCCTTGAAGGCCTTTGTTGAAAAACAATCTGGACATCAAATTCTTAAGCTAAGATCTGATAATGGCGGAGAATATGTTAACAACAAATTCATCAAATTTTTCACTAAGAATGGAATTCAAATGCAACATATTGTTCCATATACTCCACAAAAAAATGGTGTAGCTGAAAGGAAGAATCGCACCTTAAAGGAAATGGCTAATTGTATGCTTTAATCTAAAGGACTTAGTATTAATTTTTGGGTAGAAGAAATTAACTGTGCAAATTACATAATAAATCTCACTCCTACTAAGGTTTTGAAGAATATCACTACAGAAGAAGCATGGAGCTCAATTAAACCAGATGTAAGTCACTTTCGTGTTTTTGGAAGTGAAGCATGGGCCCATATTCCAGATGAGAACATAGAGCTTTAGAAACTAAGAGTGAAAACTATATTTTTGTTGGATATTCTGAAGATGTCAAAGCACACAGACTTATTACACTTAAGTCCAAAAATGTTATCCTTAGAAGAGATGTAAAGTTTGCTGAAAATATATCGGGCTACGAGCCTAGTTCGGCACATGTGCCACCTCTCTCTATCCCTTTTACCTCTGAAAATATTTTTTCTTCAGATGATGACAACGAGCATAAAAATCCACCCCCCCACCTTCTCAGGATCCTCCTTCAGCTCCTCAGCTTCCAAAATGGGTCTGTGCTACTTGATATGTAGCAGGTGCTCTTATCAGTGATCCTACAGATCAACGACGTACATGCTCTCAGTTCGATAGAGCCTATTCTTTACTAGCTCAAGCTTCAACTAATTATGATCCTGACACCTTTGTAGGAGCTTCAGGCCATCCATATTGCGACGCAACTATGAATGAAGAATATCATTCATTATTGGAAAATGATACATGGGATCTTGTTCCCCTTCCAAAGGGACGAAAACTTGTTAGATGCAAATGGGTTTCAGAACCAAGTATGGACCAGATGGAAAGTTGCTAAACATAAAGCTCATCTTGTTGCTAAGGGTTTTTCACAAGTTGAAGGCATTGACTATACTGAAACCTTCTCCCCTGTTGCCAAAATGAACTCTATCCACCTTGTTCTTTCCCTTGCTACCTCTTTCAAATTGGAAGTCCACTAGATGGATGTTAAATCTGCCTTCTTGCATGGGGACTTGCATGGGGACTTGCATGAAGAAATCTATACGGAACAACCTACTGGCTTTATACAAATAGACTCCAGCCTTTTATGACGGCTTAAGAAATCCCTTTATGGTCTAAAGAAAGCCCCTTGGTCTTGGTATGCCAAAATGGATAACTTTCTTTTAGAAACTGGATTTTCTAGGTGTCATTCTGACAATACTGTCTACACCGAGAAAGTGGGCAAGTCTCTTATCATTCTTGTTCTTTATGTTGATGATCTTATCCTTACTGGTAATGATCCCAACCTTATAAACCATGTGAAGTCTAGCCTTAAAAAGAAGTTTGAAATGACAAAATTAGGGCACTTGCATTATTTTCTTGGTCTTCAAGTCTTGCAATCCAAGGAAGGTATTTCCCTTTCCCAGTCCAAGTATGCATGTGATGTTCTATGCCATTTTCACATGGAAGAATGTAAACCAACCCCTTCTCCCTTTGAGTCTGCAGCCAAACTTTCAGTCACTTGTACTTCCCCTGAATTTGATGCTACCTTATATCATCAACTTGTAGGAAGACTTTTGTATTTGACCCATACTCGTCCTGACCTTTCCTTTGTTGTTGGCCTTATTGCTCGGTTTATGCAAAACCCACATGAAAGTAATTGGAAAGAAGCTAAAAGAATACTTCGTTATGTTTGAGGTACAGTTCAATTTGGGATTCATTACAGTGCAGAAGCATCTCATCTATTGTTTGGTTTCATTGATTCTGATTGGGTTGGTGACCCTGATGATCGGAAGTCTACTACAGGTTATGTGTTCACTCTTGGTTTAGGACCTATTACATGGGCTTGCAAGAAACAAAGTGCCATTTCTCTTTCTTCAGCAGAAGCAGAGTATCGTGGTGTCTTAGAAGCTAGTAAGGAAGCCCTATGGCTTTGTTAGATCCTGTCAGAGTTTGGCTTTCAACAATAGCATCCGAATACACTTTGGTGTGATAATCAAAGTGCCATTCAACTATGCAAAGATCCAATCCAACATTAGCACAACAAACACATTGAACTGCACATGCATTTCATCAGAAAGCTCATTCACGACCATGTCCTTGAAGTGCAATATTGTTCAACAAATGATCAAGTTGCAGACATCTTTACAAAGGCTCTCACAGAGGCGAAGTTTACTAAAATTCAATTTATGGTTGGAGTTCAAGAAGTTGTTACTAAAGGGGGATAAGCTCTAATGCCTCCTTCCTTCTCATATTGTGTCATATTTGTACATCCTTTAATCCTATCCCAAGTTTTTCTTAAGGGGGGGTGTTAGGATATTCCGACACATAGGAAATAGTTAAGTATAACTTGGTCTAGTGTAGAGTTAGGTAAAGCGTGTTTCTTTACTATGTACTTTTGTAACATACAATCCGACGGTTCATTCTCTCCACGGTATTACCGACACTTTATCCATGGCTTAACACCTGATTGGTCCATGATGTCTATTTAAAGAGCATGGAGGGTCATTTGTAGGGTAACCGTTCATGAGAGAAGCTTATGTAAATTTTCATTCTTTTATTAATAAATTTCCTGAAGTGGCCACGTTGGCTTAGGCCGTGGATGGTTTCCCTCTTTGAGGGTTTTAACCACGTCAACGATACTCGTGTATTGATCTTGTTAGCACCTAAATCTACCTCAGGTTGAAGGAAGGCAAAAATTAAGGTAACCACAAACCACGCTTAGTTTGGTAGCTAGCCCTACCAGAGCAGGAGAGGGCTCTCTCCGAGTCACGCTTAGTGAATAGATGATCGAAAATGGTCTGAGATGACTTACAATACAATATTTACCTTAGGCCAATAAGTGAATAGGGATTATAGAAACAATTTTCATGAATGACCGAGCTTCTGGGATGTTACGGGACTGACACTCAGCAAAGAACAGAGAATTTAATACAAAGGCACAGATTATTCCATGAGGCAAGGTAGGCGGAAAATGTAACAATTTAGTTTGAGGTACCGCAACATGAATAGATTGCTGAAGAAAGTGAAAAGGGCATAGTGACATGAATCCTTTTCAACAGAAGAATAACACTGAACATGAAATTTTCCCACAGGCAGAGCAATAAAATTGAATTCTACCTAATCTCACTCAGAAAATTTCACTGGAAATGAACATGAATCGAATTATGAAACATAACGAAATACATATGAAAACATAAGAGACACATTTGTTACACTCACAACCACAAGCATCTCCTGAAACAGAGCCGCTGACTTTCATTAATTCTTTGTCAAAAATACACAGTGAAGAAACAAAGTTTCTTTCCCATAGTCTCCCAGAAGTTACAAGCCAACCAACCCTTTGCAAATAACTTGCATACAATATATAGAATGTGTGAGGAAGAGATAGAACGCCCAAGGGTTGGGGAGTTACTCGAATCATTGCAAAATGGAGATGGAGAGCCAACCATTAGCTATAGGTGCAGTGCTACAAACATGACATTTGGCTTGGGTGACCGTTTGCCTTCCTTCGCCACTTGGATAGAAGCCAATTTGGAACAAATACAATTTAAATGCTGCCTTTGGTGCCAAAAAACCGAAGTGTAGATGAGCGGGCCCACTTGGAGAAGTCGCAAATCGAAATTTCGCAAAACGAAAGCAAATTGGCAATTTTTCCTCTGTGCATCACGCTACTTTGGGGCCTATTTTGGGGCACTTGTAGGTGTCCAAAATATGCCCAAGTGGGCTTGTTGGAAAGCCTGTCCTGTCTACTTTCCAACCCCACTAGAATTTTTGAATTTGGTGCTCATTTACCCCTCCAAATCTTCATTCTCCCAAGACTGCTTCCTGTGTGTCAAAAAAGTGGCAGAGAGGCCATTTTTGGGTGTTTTTTGACCTTTTGGAGACTCATACCTTGCCCAAATTTCTTGCCCGGATACCAGTAGTCATAATTTTCCATGCTGAATCCAAAACTGCAAGCCATTCCTCATTTGGAGCTCTAGAATTTGGCGCACAAGGAGAAAAAAACCTGTGTTGTGCACAAAAATGTCTAGGTCTGCACTTTTTCTTCACATCAGCTGCGGTCCCGCACCTAATGGTCATGGATCCTGCGGACCTGACAGCACCTTTTCTTTGTGACAGGTGTGGACCCTGAGTGCGTTGCGCGTGTGCGCCGCGCCTTCTTGCTGACAAATTTTGGAGGCCTTCCCGGAGTCAAAATTGGGTGCAGGATAGCTCGTTGGAAAAGTCTTTGAGTCTACTTTCCAATCCAGCTAGAATTTTCAATTTGGAGTTCATTTGACCTGTCAAAAGTCAAATCTCCCAATACTGGTCAAAATGTGCAGAATGAGGCTGCCTCAAGACAGAGTGATGTTGCAGTCAACTTTTGAAGGTCTTCCTCAACTCCAAATTGAGCTCATGATAGCGCATTGGAAAGATATTTGTGTCTAGTCATCGTTTGACTCATTAAGAAAGTCATTTGGCCAACCAAGCTAGGAGAAACCCTAATTTTACCAAGGTCACTCTAGAGGTGCATTCAATTCCCTGAGGCAACGGTATTTTTGACATTTCTCTTAAACCATGACACCTGTGTAAAAAGCGAAGGAGGTTTTTCATTCTTGGCATGTTGGGGACAAAAAACTCTCTCAGTTTTCCCAAATTCATCTTTTATTGCTCAGAAAACGCATTTGAGTGAAACCTATCCCGATGTGTGGAACAAGGGATTTGACGAAATGAAGCGAAATGAAGGGGATAGGGAGTTTCTAAATTCTTGAGGAAATTTTGGGAAGTAGGGAGGGATGTTAGAAAGTGGGGGAAAGTGTAATATCAGGGATTGAGTGAGGGGAAGGGGTCCAAAATGGAAAAACACAGGTCCAATCTGGAAAATTGCCAGGTTGTAGCAAGAAACTAGGGTTTGTGCGAAAATGAAGAATTTGGGGGATCTCAGTGATGGGAAGTGTTTAATAAGGTACTTTAAGGATAAGGGAAGGTGTATAAACATCAGGATACAAGTTTTGCCGATGATTTGGCCGTCCAAGAGAAATCGCCTTCAAAACCCTAGGAGAGGGAAATGACCTTACCTAGGCGCAACTGAAGCATGAACAAGGTGTAAAATGACCCAGTGGGACTTGAAATGATAATGACAACTCTCTGAATGATGGTACACTCAGCTGAACGGTGACATGGACCGACATTTGGGCAACTTTGACAAGGGTAAAATCAAATCCTAGACCTAATGCCTAGTGACCAAATTTTGCTTGAAGAATCACTGAAATGACAAAATTTGACCTTGACACCTTAAAATCACTTTGTAAGAGCATGTTTGATCATTGGAGGAAGGCTGCAAAGACTAACACTAACATTGGCTCCAATAGGGATGGCAGCTCCTTGGAGCTGCCAAGAACTGCGGATCTTTGGGTGAACAGATAGTGCCTTCGTCCATTGGGCTATGGAGTCCATTATTCCGACAAACTAACATGACTCAATTTATGGAGTGAAACTTCACTCACACTAACTCAATGCGAACTGAAATGACTGAAAAACTTGACTCTATGTAAAAGGAAATGACTCATGACTGACTCAACTAAAACAAGAACTGACAAAACTTATTCAATGGCAGCAGTCCATCAAGATTCGAGGGTTTCATATCATGATGACAACCACCTGTGTACTAATACAATATGTACAATCATGTGTAATGTGTCTTCCAATGTAACCAATCAAGTAGATGCCTCCTTGATTGATTCTCTGAATCAGATCTTTTGGTCAACAACAGATACTGGTAACTGGGCCTCCAAAAACATAATTGACCATGATCTCCTTCATCACTGAATACTGCAATAATGACCTTCACTGCTGACTGTAACAGATTTGCCATTAGATCATGAAAAACATGAAGTTTGTCCTGCTGCTAAAAGAACAAGGTGTCTTTCTCCTTTGCTTCTGATTTTTCTTCATAATGTACTTCAGTATGAGTACATTTTTGATCCTCAGAAAATTCTGAACAACTAGATGAGTGAATCTCCTCTTGAAAACACATTTCAAAACATGAAACATATGAAGAAGAATCTGAAATGGAATCCTGAATGGTCTGATCTTTGGTAGTCTGAATATATTGTAAGTCATCTTCATATGATATGACAGCCAGATTCTCATTACATTCATCACATTCGTTAATCATGAGAAAAGCAACTTCAGATGATTCTTGAAACCCAACACTAGCATTGATACCATCTACCAATGATTCATCCAAGGAAACTTTTTCACTTACTTGAACCAAATTCTCATCTTGCTGTTCATGAACTGAATGAGCTACCTCCTCATGAAGATCTAGTTCTGGTGACATAAGGTCAGTTAGGTTTGTACCTCTGTTTTCTCCATTTGAGGCAGCCTCAACCATGGAACTCTCTCTTTCCTCTTCACCATCTATCTCTTGATCTGATTTATCATCCCCATTATCTGAGATTGGAACATCATTTTCTTGCATATCATCTTTTATTTCCACCAGATCTGAAACAAAACTTCTTCTTTCATCATTTCGAGCCATATGGAAATCTTCAACCTGCTGATCTATAAAGTTGTTCACCAGACTATCATCCTTTTCTTTAGAGATATTATGAAGATTCTGCCTTATAAACTGAAATGCTTCGTAACACAAGGGTACAGAATCCTCTTGCATCATTAAATCATGTATTTCAGCTGCCTCACCTTCATCTGTAATCTGACCTTGAATTGTGTTTGGTGGCTGAAAATCTGGTTCTGTATCCAAAATGATTTCATCAATCATTTCAGGGGAAGATTTCTTATTAATGACCTGCTCAAAAATTTCACCATCTATCTCATCTTCAACATTAAAACTGAGAGATTGTTGATTTCCTACAAGCTTTTCATTTGAAGATTTACTATGCAATTTACCCCGCAAAAACTGAAATGATTCAAAACAGAGAGGTAAGGAATCTTCTTGTATCGTTTGATCATATAAGCCAGCTTCTATGTCTTCATGTGCAACCTGACTATTAATGGCATTTGGGGGCTGGAACTCTAAATATAAGAAGTCTGGAACAAATTTTTCATCTCCCTCAAGAGGATCCAAATCAAGATTTGTCGATAGCTGATGTCTGATTGCATGGAAATTATCTCTGATGAACTGACATGAATCAAAGCACAAAGGCAAAGATCCTTCACTTACTTCAAAATCTGCTGCACTTTCCTCATCATTTCCATAGCTGATATGCCTTGGTTGATCACTGTACTCGAGCTGCTGTAAGTGAACTTCCTCATCCCATAAACTAGCTATTGATTTGTTTGCAAGATTAGATTCAATTTGGAGAGCATAATCATTATCATCATACTGATCAAACTGAGGCAAATCGTCAGTATAAAACACGTCATCAAGCATACATGTCATATCAATAGGTCTTTCTTCTCCAATATGATCTACAAAAAATCCTTATGACTACTGAGATAAGAAACAAAATGTTTTGGATCAGCCACTTATTCATGAACGTCATTTTCATCTTTTGCAGTCATTTTTCTCACCATCTCTTGTACTGCACTCACCAAAATGTCAAGATTTTCCTCTAAAGGTGTAGTTTTCTCTAGATCCACGTTTTTCATCTCTTCTTCTTTCAACCTTGCCCTTCTGATCAGCAAATGAGCCTCTACATTTACTGCATTGTTCTGCATCTCTTCAAGTGTTGTGACATTCTTTTCTCTCAGCTAAAACTCCATTTCCGGATCAAAGGCACCCGAGTAGTGCAAGAGAGCAGATCCAGGAGTGGGTCTTATATCAACTGACATTGAATAATAAACTTGATTAAATCTAGCTGAAAACTGTTGTACTGTCTCCCCTAGTAGTCTTTTCAACTGATTATACTCTTCTACTATAAGGAAAAGGTTTTGTCTGATCCTCCACCTATCAAGAAAAACTTTGATGAACTGCTATAAATATATGATGCTCGCATCTGGTAGGGCTTTGAACCAACTCTTGACTTTGCCTTGCAAAGAAAGCGCAAAAAGCCTTATACTGACATCTTCTTCATCAATTTCGAAAAGGTCTAGAAAAGTCTCAACATTCTGCACATGTTGCTCAGCATTGACATTCTTGCATTCACCATTGAATCTTGGCAAGTATAGATCATAGTTTTTGGGGAAAGCATGAAGAACAAAAGGTAAAATAAGAGGTTTATACCTATCTGGGATTATAACAGCTGTAGGAATATGTACAAGAGTGATGGATCAGGTTTGTTTTTTTTAGGCTCATCACTCTGAGGAGAGGCATCATAAGATGTGGGGAAAGTAAGGAGGCCAGGATCTAAGAGGAACTCAATATTTTCACTTTTTGAATAGGTCGAGTGAAGTTTCTGATCACCTTTATCACACAACAAGTTCTGAAAAACTTTCAGGGAAACTTCAAGAACAGCGAAGAGGTAATTCACAAGGAAGCAGAGTAGGTCCTGAATACCATTCCACTTTGGATACCCGAACTTTGTGTAAGATCCTTCCATTTTCGCAGAGAAAAAGTTAGACCGCCAGTCGAGTCACCATGAAGCACCGATTGTTGGATTCTTCAGTGAATGGGGTCGCCAGGTGAATGATTTCAGCCATCTTCTTATGTCTGATCGTTGTTCACCATCAACCATCAGATCTGAGCTTGATAGATGGACTGGGGCAAAACAATCTTCAAGCAAACCATTTTCTTCCCCAGTGGAGTCGCCACTATGTAAGAACCTAAATCTGCATTAGGCTGAAGGAAGGAAAAAATTAGGGTAACCACAAACCATGCTCAGTCTGGTAGCTAGCCGTACCAGAGTAGGAGAGGGCTCTCTCCGAGTCATGCTCAGTGAATAGATGATCAAAAATGGTCTGAGATTACTTACAATGCAATATTTACCTTAGGCTAGTAAGTGAATAGGGATTATGGAAACAATTCTCATGAATGACCGAGCTTTTGGGATGTTATGGGACCGGCGCTCAGCAAAGAACAGAGAATTTAATACAAAGGCACAAATTATTCCATGAGGCATGGTAGGCGGAAAATGTAACAATTTAGTTTGAGGTGCCGCGACATGAATAGATTGCTGAAGAATGTGAAAAGGGCATAGTGACATGAATCCTTTTCAATAGAAGAATAACACTGAACATGAAATTTTCCCACAGGCAGAGCAATAAAATTGAATTCTACCTAATCTCACTCAGAAAATTTCACTGGAAATGAACATGAATCGAATTATGAAACATAACGAAATACATATGAAAACATAAGAGACACATTTGTTACACTCACAACCACAAGAATCTCATGAAACAGAGCCGTTGCCTTTCATTAATTCTCTGTCAAAAATACACAGTGAAGAAACAAAGTTTCTTTCCCACAGTCTCCCAGAAGTTACAAGCCAACCAACCCTTTGCAAATAACTTGCATACAATATATAGAATGTGTGAGGAAGAGATAGAACGCCCAAGGGTTGGGGAGTTACTCAAATCATTGCAAAATGGAGATGGAGAGCCAACCATCAGCTACAGGTGCAGCGCTACAAAAATGACATTTGGCTTGGGTGACCGTTTACCTTCCTTCGCCACTTGGATAGAAGCCAATCTGGAGAAAAAACACTTTAAATGCTGCCTTTGATGCCAAAAAACCGAAGTGTAGATGAGCGGGCCCACTTGGAGAAGTCGTGAACCGAAATTTCACGAAACAAAAGCAAATTGGCAATTTTTCCTCTGTGCACCGCGCCATTTTCTCTGTGCATCATGCTACTTTGGGGCCTATTTTGGGGCACTTGTATGTTTCCAAAATGTGCCCAAGTGGGCTTGTTAGAAATCCTGTCCTGTCTACTTTCTAACCCCACTGGAATTTTTGAATTTAGTGCTCATTTGCCCCTCCAAATATTCATTCTCCAAAGTCTGCTTCCTGTGTGTCAAAAAAGTGGCAGAGAGGCCATTTTTGGGTGTTTTTTGACCTTTTGGAGACTCATACCTTGCCCAAATTTCTTTCCCGGACACCAGCAGTCATAATTTTCCATGCTGAATCCGAAACTGCAAGCCATTCCTCATTTGGAGCTCTAGAATTGTAGCGTCGCGCCACAGGGAGAAATAACCTGGGTTGTGCACAAAAATGTCTATGTCCGCACTTTTTCTTCACATCAGCTGCGGTCCCGCACCTAATGGTCATGGATCCTGTGGACCTGACCGCACCTTTTCTTTGTGACAGGTGCAGACCCTGAGTGCGCCGCGCCTGTGCATCATGCATTCTTGCAGACAAATTTTGGAGGCCTTCTTGGTGTCCAAATTGGGTGCAGGATAGCTCGTTGGAAAGGTCATTGAGTCTACTTTCCCAATCAACTAGAATTTGTCAATTTGGAGTTCATTGGACCTATCAAAAGTAAAATCTCCCAATACTGGTCAAAATGTGCAGAATGAGGCTGCCTCAAGGTAGAGTGATGTTGCAGTCAACTTTTGGAGGTCTTCCTCAACTCCAAATTGAGTTCATGATAGCTCATTGGAAATATATTTGTGTCTAGTCATCGTTTGACTCATCAAGAAAGTCATTTGGCCAACCACGCTAGGAGAAGACTTGATTTTTCCAAGGTCACTCCAGAGGTGCATTCAATTCCCTGAGGCAACGATATTTTTAACATTTCTCTTAAACCATGACACCTGTGTAAAAAGTGAAGGAATTTTTTCTTCCTTGGAATGTTGTGGACAAAAACCTCTCTCAATTTTCCAAAATTAATCTTCTATTGCTCAGAAACCTCATTTGAGTGAAACCTATCGTGATGTGTGGAATAAGGGATTTGTCGAAATGAAGCGAAATGAAGGGGATAGGGAGTTTCTAAATTCTTGAGGAAATTTTGGGAAGTAGGGAGGGATGTTAGGAAGTGGGGGAAATTTTAATCTCATGGATTGAGTGAGGGGAAGGGGTCCAAAAAGGAAAAACATAGGTCCAACCTGACAAATTGCCAAGTTGTAGTAAGAAACTAGGGTTTGTGCGAAAATGAGGAATTTGGGGGATCTCAGTGATGGGAAGTGTTTGATAAGGTACTTTAGGGATATGGGAATGTGTATAAACATCAAGATACAAGCTTTGCCGATGATTTGGCCGTCCAAGAGAAATTGCCTTCAAAACCCTAGGAGAGGGAAATGACCTTACCTAGGTGCAACTGAAGCATGAACGAGGTGTAAAATGACCCAGTGGGACTTGACATGATAATGACAACTCTCTGAATGATGGTACACTCAGCTGAACGGTGACAAGGACCGACATTTGGGCAACTTTGACAAGGGTAAAATCAAACCCTAGACCTAATGCCTAGTGACCAAATTTTGCTTGAAGACTCACTGAAATGACAAAATTTGACCTTGACACCTTAAAATCACTTTGTAAGAGTATGTTTGATCACTAGAGGAAGGCTGCAAAGACTGACTCTAACAGATCTCTAATCTATTTGTGAGAAGTGTCCTTTGGTGCTATGTTTGAGGAACTTACCCTGTAAATTCATACATATAATTGGCAATTAGTACTTCCTTTTAAACTAACCTAGTATAACTAGAGACCCGAGTAAATTTATTCAATTACATGGAAGGCATGATACAACATTCTTCCCTTTCTACCTTACTAATAGCCTCTAGGGACCCACTAAAACCCCATATTATTTTCATAAAAAAGCTCAAGAATGCCCGAAAATGAATAGGAACAACCCGTAAGGGACTCATAAAAAAAATAGCCCAATCTTCTGAAAAGAAGTCATACTTTAGCTTCATTTCTTAAAAAAAACATAAGCATTCCCAGGACCAAGCTCCTTGAGACATTAAGTCAAATGCTAGGCATGAAAGCTAAAATCCTAACCAAGAAGAAATGCTACTTTGGCTTCATTTCTTCTAAAATCATAAGCATTCGTAGGTCCAAGCTCCTTGAGACATTAAATCAAATGCGGGGCATGAAAGCCGAAATCCTAATCAAGGAAAAGTCCTGCTTTGGCTTCATTTCTTAAAAAATCATAAGCATTCCCAAGACCAATGTCCTTGAGACATTAAATCAAATGTTGGGCATGAAAGCCGAAATGCTAATCAAGGAGAAGTCTTGCTTCGACTTCATTTCTTAAAAAATCATAAGCATTCCCAGGATCAAGCTCCTTAAGACATTAAATCAAATGGTGGGCATGAAAGCTGAGATCCTAATCAAGGAGTTAGTAACAACAAAGAGTCTCTCTGTGTATTTTGTGATCCAACAAAGAGTCTTCTTGAAGATCAAAGAATAGACCTAGAACAAACCTAGAAGGCATTATGCAAGTCCACTTGGTGAGATAGCAGGGGCCATGAATGAATTCAATTGCGATAATAAATGGGAGTCTAAACAAATTAATTCAAACCACAGTAACTATCATATCTTCTCATGGTATTTTAAGTGTAAAGGCAGGCTATCAAAAAAACAAAATTATATTTTAAGTAGTCAAACCGAACAAGAGGCACTGTTGGGAAATGCATAAAAAAACTAGTTAAATGATTTAAAGAAAATTTCTTGAAGGTAATTGGAATGTGGATAACTTGAATATCCTTAAATTGGAAGGAGCTGTCAAAATGATCCTTTGAATCCATGGACTCTGCTATCCCAAAAACTACTTGCTCCTCTTGTCTTGTCAACCCAAAGCTTGGTTAGATTGAAAAATTTTGTGACACAGGACATTTGTGCACCCTAACTTCTTAACCTCAGGGAAAAAAATATGCATTTAAGTCTCAATAGAAGGCTTATAGAAAGAGAAATGCATTGCTTCTTTTTAACCCTCAACATTTTGGTTGTTAGTGTTTAGTATGGAGTCAACTTTGAACTTTTGACAGAGGTTTGCTCTGATTTATGAACTGGGTATCAAACACCTTAAGCCTCTAGATCTCTTACCCTTCGTGGTTGAATAAGTGACGATGATTAAATGTGAAGGTTCCATGTCTAGAGACCAAAATTCGAACAAAGAATCTCCTCCTACAACAAATAGGGCAGCTACCATGCTTACTATCACTGCAACTACACTTGAGCTTTAGGTGGATAGCTGGGTGACACTGGAAGCATAGATAAAAAGGTAGTAGTGTAAGGTTAATCCTGTACCAAAGTTTATGGGAACTGTAGATGATTTTATTAGAAATATTCGATAAGCATTCCACTCTTTGACAGAGACTTTGTGAAGCTTAACGCAGAGAGTTCCTTAATTTGCAGAGAAAAATAGGCTCTTCAAATGCATGCCCTACCTAAAGATTTGCATGACCCTAGAAATCCGATATCTGAGTCATTACCTTGCATGAGTAGTTGTCATGTACCATTTTCAGGGTCGCTGTCAACCAACCAGCTGTACATACAAACTAGGTTGGAGACGAAATTTTGTAAGGTAACCCCTCCATCAAAGAAATGCATTCGATGTACTAAGGCCTTTTGGTGGAGATTACACAGGAGTTGACTAATGCTAGTTGAATATTTCTATAGAGATGTCCAGTGTGCATGCTTGTCATAAGATGCAATTATAGGGTGATTGTGTATGGTAAATTCCCCACACATCCTATGTTGTCCTCTGTGAGAGGGATGTTGTCTTTAATCTATTTTCTATTATTGAATCTTGATTATATAACCTAACATTTGACCGTCATTTACTGTCATGGTATTTTAAGTGTAAAGATAGGTTATCAATACAATCATGTTATTTTAAGTGTAAAGACAAGTTATCAAAACAAAAATAACTAATAATTTTGAAGACATACCACAAAATGATTTTGTATATTTGATTTTTCAAGGATATTAACATACATGTTGATAATTCCCTATAATAAAGCAGAAGTGTTTTTTCCTTGTATGAAAGCATAATTTACAAATATTCTTATCTAAATGCATGCAATAATTCTACAGGTTGTTGCATCTATGGAAAAAGTTAGTTATGTTGTGTGTATAAGGAGAAGTGGCAGGAGAGTGACAAGGGGTGTACAGCTACGATGCCCATCGTCAGATGAGGACATGACAAGTGATGTCAATGTCAACAATGCCCCAAGGAACGTTGTTGAGGATGACCATGTGACTGAAGCCGATGTTCTCACAACATCACCAACAGAACCACCGTCAACAACAATCCAAGGGGCTAGTTCAACGAAAAAGATCAGTGCTCTAAGAGGATGGAAAAAAGAAGAAATGTTAGTTGCAATTGATGACATAGAGTTTAATGGATACTCAGTTCAGGCATTTGCAAAAAAACATGGTATTCCTCCCTCATCAATACATTATTGGATAAATGGGATGACTCATACAAAACGTAGAGGGCCTCTTACAATTATGATTGATGAGGAGGAGGCCGAGGTGGTTGAGTGGTGTAAAGAGATGGCCCAATTGGGACATGGGCTAGATTTGATACAACTCAGATCCACAGTGGCTCAAATCTATCAAGGGAGGCCAAACCCATTCAAAGGTGGGTTTCCTTGTAAATCATGCTAGTTTGGCTTTAAAAAAAGGCATCCAAACCTTGTATTGTGTACTGCTCAAGGCCTTGACAGAGATGGAGCATTATATTTGTGCCCTGAAGTTGTGCAGAAGTTCTTATGGAGAAGACCATATGTGGAACTGTGATGAAACAAGTTTACAGACAAGGAGGAATTGTGGCATGCAAGTAATTGCCAAGAGAGGGATCCAAAATGTGTCGAAGATTTTGCCTAAGAGTAGGGAGTGAATAACTATTTTATGTTGTGTCAATGCAATTGGTACTTCAATCCCACGATTTTATCTATTCAAATGAAAACATCAACTAAAAAACTATATACATAACTGTGAACCAGGTGCATGCATGGTTGCACATCCCCATGCATGGATGACTAAAGAACTATTTTTAAGTTGGCTTTTTCACTTTGCTGCAGCGGTACCACGTGGCATCTCACCTAATAACAAACACCTATTGATATTAGATGGCCATGGCAGCCACATGGTTGTACAAACAATTGAGGAAGCAAACAATTTAGGCATCAACCTGTTGACATTTCCTGCTCATACCACTCACAGACTGCAACCCCTTGATGTTAGTTTGTTTGGCCCTTTCAAGAACTATTTCTGGTCGTAGCATGCTGCATGGATGGAAAAGAATCCAGGGGTTGAGGTGAAAAGGTTTGAGCTAGCAGAGCTTGCAAGTAAAGCTTTTAAAAGGGCTCTGACACCATCAAATATCAAGGTTAGCTTTTGGGGGACAGGAATCTGGCCACTAAATTATGATGCTCTTGTGCATGATATTGGTTGTAGCTAGGAATTTCATGTGGACGGTCAGGAAGAAGGGAATGCCCAAACAGGTGTTGAAGTGCAAGAAGTAGATCACCAAGATGATGTGGTTGCAGCTGGTAATATGATTTCCCTCTCTCAAGGACACTTATATGATGAAGATGATGAAACTGTATGTGAAACACAGTTTAATAATGAACAAGTTCGCAATAACATGGAGATCGTTCCACCAACTCAAGAACATGAAACTCCTACTATTGATATTGTTAATGACATTATTAAACATACAGTTGACAATGACGAATTGACATTGCCAAGCCAGGTAACCCCACCGTCATGGCTGGCAGAAGCAATGATTATTATGAATGAACATAGTGTCTCAATAACCAATGAACAAAGCATGAACATGACATCACAACCAACAAAATTGAACAGTGAAATTGTTCATTTTTTTGTGGAAAACAGATTAATGGAAGAAGATGAAGCACATAATGAGTCATCAAATGAAGATAATGATATAGTTCAATCAATTGTCTCAGATACTAAAAAGGAAGTACCAAGCAATGATATGCAGGTGGGAGGTGTGGAGAAGATACTTGGCTGGTTCCTAAAGCTACCAGTAGAGACAATATCAATGAAACAAAGCAAGGTACACCAGGTAGTCTTAGTTTGGGCTGAAGTTCACAGTTACTCACCTCAAAAGAATATATAAACCTATTAGTTCAGTCCGACAAAAAAGAATTTTGAAATGCAAGAATTAAAATAGAAAAAAGAAGGATCTAGTCAAGGAGAACAAGGCAGCAAGGATTGTTGTAGCACAACGTTGAGCAGATGAAAGGCTTGAAAGAGATAAAGCAAGGAAAGTTAAGTACCAACAAAAGCAAATGGAAATACATGTAAAGGAATCAAGAAAGACACAACAAATGCTTGAAAAGGAACAAGGGATGATCAATATGGTTGACAATGATGCAAGCATAGCTGATGAAACCAAGATTATTTCAAACTCATTGGACCATATTGCAGATTATACACCATTATTCCAAGACATCATAAACATTCAAGTGCCTCACTATCAAACTGAGGGTTTACCCACTTGCCTTATTCCTACCAGAGGAGGTGTCAATTCTATGTATGCTCATTACACACCTCCGCTTAATGCATGGGTTAATACTGCAAATGTGAGGTATGGGTACTCAATTCCTCCATGGATGGATGGTGCACATTGGACTCAATCATATGGCAACAATCAACCATTTCCTAATCAACCCTTTTTAGGTAGGCCAACCTACCTGGCTCAAGAAGGTAACTCGAGGAGTTTTGGCACTCAAGATTCTCAGGGCCATAGAGAATAGGGGTGTCATATGTTTTTGGTTGTAACCATATTATGATGTGGAATTTGGATGGATTGTATCTTTTTCTTGTCATAGAAATATTTTGGCTTACAAGCTAGGTTGTTTTATTTCATACTGTTTGCAGCATTGTAACCAAAATCCATTTTAAAAGGAACATCTATAGTATATTATAATGTATAAATCTTACTTGAGAATGTAAATGAGATTTTTTGTTATGCATCTACACACCAAATGATTTACAAAACATTTATAATGTAGTTGTAAATATGATGACAAACTAATGAATAATGAAATCTTGAACAAGTCACTTATTTTAATATGAAAGTTCCATAAAACAGTGAACCATATTTCTATGAGCATCAGTTTACCTTTTTAAATGAATGCAATTCCAACAAAAACACAATACAAATGGGCAATGCACTACGGGCATTGAATTTCCCTTATAAACAAACATTAAATACATCAACAAATATGGAGACAGTGCAATAAAGAAGCTCCTCAAGATGACAATTTACAAGAGGAAAACTTAGATCCATCTGATATCAACTCAATAAGACACGAGACTAAATATTACTAGAACCAAAACCATTTCCAAAATGACATAAAATCCATATTTCTCCACAAACCAAATGCCACAAAGGAATGAAACAACAATACACAAGTGAAACCTCTGAATGTGAAATCTCTGCAATGTGAAATCTATGCATATTATCACAGACTCGCACCTTGTAACAATGTATTATGCCTAGCGCTACAATTACATATAACATCATTCCCAACCATAAGCAAACAATGACAACGTTTTTAGTTTCCATTTCATGAGATTGCAGTAATACTTCATGATGAAACAACAAATAATGCACATAATACCTGTAATTAAAACATAATACAAATGGGTAATGCACTCTCAACATTGAATTTCCCTTATAACCCAATTTACTTCAAATCCAAAAACAATGCAAAGTTGCTCTTACAAATCAATTTACCTCCAATTCTGCCAACTATGGGCATTGAATGACTCTTATAAATGAATATACAATGCAAATGGGCTGGTAGGCCAACCCACTATGAGCATCAATTTGCCTTTTTAAATCAATGAACTTCTAATTAAAACACAATACAAATGGGCAATCCACTTCGGGCATTGAATTTCCCTTATAAGCCAACATTTAGTACATCAAGAAATATGGAGACAATGCAATAAAGAAGCTCCTCAAGATGACAATTTACAAGAGGACAACTTAAATCCATCTGATATTGACTCAATAAGACACCAGACTAAATATGACCATAACCAAAACCATTTCCAAAATGACATAAAATCTAGATTTCTCCACAAACCAGATGCCGCAAAGGAATGTAACAACAATACACAAGTGAAACCTCTAAATGTGAAATCTCTGCAATGTGAAATCTTTGCATATTATCATAGACTCACACATTGTAACAATGTATTATGCCTATCTCTACAATTATATATAACATCATGCCCAACCATAAACAAACAATGACAACATTTTTAGTTTACATTTCATGAGATTGTAGCTGTACTTCATGACGAAACAACACATAATGCACATAATACCTATAATTAAAACATAATACGAATTGGTAATGCACTCTCAACATTGAATTTCCCTTATAACCCAATTTACTTCGAATCCAAACACAATGAAAAGTTGCTCTTACAAATCAATTTACCTCGAATTCTACCAACTATGGACATTGAATGACTCTTATAAATGAATATACAATGAAAATGGGCTAGTAGGCCATTCCACTATGAGCATGAGTTTACCTTTTTAAATCAATGCACTTCCAACAAAAACACAATACAAATGGGCAATGCACTTCGGGCATTGAATTTCCCTTATAAACCAACATTCAATACATTAAAAGATATGGAGGCAGTGCAATAAAGAAGCTCCTCAAGATGACAATTTACAAAAGGACAACTTAGATCCATCTAATATCAACTCAATAAGACACCAGACTAAATCTAACTAGATCCAAAACCATTTCCAAAATGACACAAATCCATATTTCTCCACAAACCAGATGCCACAAAGGAATGAAACAACAATACACAAGTGAAACCTTTGAATGTGTAACGAGAATTTGGATTTGCAATAGAAATTTCATCAACAAGCAAACACAATCATATCCATCGTGGATGAAATCTAGTCTCTGAAAGCTATGGCCAATTGTCATGATGATGAAATTGATGCTTTGCATAGGCAATTAACTAAGTTACAAAGGTAGATGGAAGAAAATGAATATCAGAGTTCTACAACTAATGCACCCAGCCAACCTCTAAGAAATATATTGATTGATCTAAATCAGCATACAACAATCACTGATATTATTTCATTGAAAGAAAAGACAATTTTCCCCTAAATTAAAACAAACACAAACAAAATTACCCTCCATAAATTATGACTTAACAACATTAACACGGCACTTGAAAAAATAATAAGATCTCTCCAATTATGATGAAATCAATGCTTTGCGTAAGAAATTAACTAAGTTACAAATGAAGATGGAAGCAAATGGATATCAGAGTTCTACAACTAATGCACCCAGCTAACCTCTGAGAAGTATATTGATTGATTAACTAAGCTACAAATGCATATAGAAGCAAATGGATATTAGAGTTCTACAACTAATGCACCCAACCAACCTCTCAGAAATATATTGACTGATCTATATCGACATACAACAATCATTGATATTATTTCATTGAACGAAAAGACAATTTTCCCCTAAATTCAAACAATCACAAAAAAAATCACTCTCCATAAATTATGACCTAGCAACATTAACACAAAACTTGAAAAAACTATAAGATCTCTTCAATTATGACCTAACGACAGGTCTCTCCAAGAAATTGACCTAACAACAAATCTATAAGATCTCTCCAATTATGATAAAACTGATGCTTTGAGTAGGCAATTAACTAAGTTACAAATGCAAATGAAAGCAAACGAATATCATAGTTCTACAACTAATGCACCCAACCAACCTCTCAGAAATCTATTGATTGATTAACTAAGTTACAAATGCAGATGGAAGCAAATGAATATTAGAGTTCTACAACTAATGCACCTAGCCAACCTCCCAAAAATCTATTGATTGATCTAAATCGGCATACAACAATCACTGATATTATTTCATTGAATAAAAATACAATTTTCCCCTAAATTCAAACAAACACAAACAAAATCACTCTCCATAAATTATGACCTAACAACATTAACACGACACTTGAAAAAACTATAAAGATATTAAATGAGAAAACACATTTTATCCATAAATAATTTTGTCATATTGTGACAACAAATGTTAGCAGAGTGAACAGGAAGAAGAAATGACAATGGTTGATATTGTTGTATTTTAAAGACTTCAGTTAAGGTGCACTAATGGGCCAATGAAGAAACTAAACATATGGCTAAGCATGGGCACCAAGTCATGCAGGAAAAGTATACCTAATCATCCTCGGAAAACACTCTCAATACGTTGAAAACGAGTTTGAATTGCCTCAAAGGCTTTTCCTCCATTACGGGGATTTCATTACCAACCGAAGATTCAGTGAAAGTATTTGTTGAAAACTTACATCTAAGCGATCACTCAAATCTGTCTTTGAACTATTCATAGAACCAAATAAAATGCTTGGCACAAACGATAGCTCAATGCTATGAATATCAACTGGACAAGAGCATGCGAGGAGCTAAACCCTGCCAATAAACCCTAAACTTACCTAAATTCAGCCACACAAGGGTTTTATAGTTCAAATTTCATGGGAAATTGTTCTAAACTCTACAAAAAATGGAAATTGTGCTAAACCTACAAAAACCTAAACCTGCGAAACCCTCCAATGCAATGGGAGACTGACCGAACGCAAAGTGACTGAAACTCCAAGAGGAAAAATAACAAAAATTCCAGCAACAAGTTCAGGTGTTGAAAAACATAGTGCCATTGGCTAGTAGGAAAATCCTACCGGATAGACGCATAAGCCATGTCCAAGCATCCTCCATGTCAAAACGTCTTCTAGACCTTTCCAGAATTGCAACCAAACTTATAAAACATGAAAAAATTATCAAATTAGCTAATGGAAAAAAGATACAAAGACAGTTAAAAAAAAACCATAAAAACCTGTAAATTTACCTTCGACCTCAAACTAGCTATAATTTGGTACTGGCTCCTTCCCAAACAATAGGCCACATGAATGAAACAACGACCAAGGTATCTGTAAACCCTTGGCTGTCCAGAACGAACAACAACAATGTCATATGTAAACCCCCGACCCCGCAGAGCATTTAACAACAATAATAGAGTTAAAACCCCCTCGAAACAGGTGACACAACAAAACCCTAAACCCTGAATAACACTGATAAGCGGAATGAAACAACCATAGGAGAAACCCTGTTCCATTTACGAACATGTTCAAGCAAACTAACCGGGTTAGCAGGTCAAGAATGGCGGACAAGGTGCACAGGTAATGGAGCTATCCCACCCCATTGTTGGCGGAGCGCTTAGCTCACACACCGGACCTGAACAAAAAAACATAGAGCATAACATGCGTCGCAACAAACAGGTGGAAACAAACCCTAAAATGCATTTAACTACAGATTTTAACTGCAGCCACCCACAACAACACATGGAAGGCTCCATCGAAAAGGTGTCGTACACCAGGGACAACTGTCCACGTGCCTAATGCTGAGGTGGAGGGGAGGGCGCACAGGTAATGTCGTCCATCCCCTAGAAAGTTGGATATTTCTTATGTTATTAAAATCATGACTTTGATGTGACTTCAACTTTAAAACAAAAAGAGTTCATTTGATTGGATGGGTAGCCTATCTCTTATTATTGTTCTATCTCTTGCCAAGTTATTATCGCTCAGTCATGAAACCTAGGTTCAATTATCCTTAAGTCAATCAAAATCAAAGTCAATCTCGCCATAATAAAGTTTATTAGGTGGAAGTTTGGTGTTAGACGCGTCATGCAGAAAATAAGAAACATGAGAAAAGTCAATCATCTACCTCTACCTTTGTGCCACTAGCTAGTACCAATCACTGATTTTGTTTAGACAAGTCGCTAACACTCGTTTCTTTATCGGTGTTAAAGCATGATGAGCAAATATCAATATATACAAGTAAGAACAAGGCCACATAGCTAGCGTTCCCTACCACCTAGATTAATTATTGTACTAATTATCATATTTGAACATGAGTTCAATTCATTGATTTGTTTAAGTATGATTAAATTGGAGTCAAAAACATTGAAAGAAGTCAACCAATGACTCTTATGATTAGAGCATCAAATGTATTTAACTCAAATCTAAAATTTATACAAAAAATATGACTAAGAATTTTATAGTTTTCATATTAGAGACTAATATAATTTGATAGGGTTCTTAAATTTTAAGATAAATTTAAATCCTTAAAATTGTTGTTAAACCTTATATATATATATATATATATAATATTAAAGAAAATGAAACATAATGTTTCACTCCAATATTAATTTTGATTTTCTTATCCTTAATTTAATATTTTATTTAAAGTTATAAAAAATGGAAAATTAAATTATAAAGATTGAAATAGTATCATTTATAGGAAACTTAAATCCATTACAATTTTATATTTCTTAAACACTTAAAAGAATTAAAAATATATAGATTTTTTTATTTAAAAACAAAATGTGAAATAAGTATTTTTATTAGACATACACACCGGATAAAAGTAAAATATAAACCTATTTTTTTTAGTTAAACATATTTTTTTTTGTTAGTTAAATGATGTATTGTTAATTTATATTAATTTTTTTATTTAATATCATTAATTTTAATTGTAGTTATTGATAATGTTTCAGTGACACAGGTTATTATATTTTGTGATATTTTTTTAATTAAAAAACAAATAATCAAGCAGATTGCAGAGAGAGACTAAATTTCATGTATCTAATTAAACGCATGCATGGAGTACATTGAGATATTTGATTAAACAAAAGCGTGGGTTTTATGGTAATTCTATCAACAATTCTGGATAATAGAAGAACATGGACCGCGTGCAAATCGTACCAACAAATTGAACATCCCTTCTTAGCAAGGAGATAATTTATCTAGACTAACTATTATTGGATAACTATTATCTAGGCTAATTAAAATTGAACATCCCTTCTTAGCAAGGACATAATTTATCTAGACTAACTATTATTGGCGTTGTATCAAATCCATGTGAAAAAGTATAGCCAATAGGTGGTTCCATTGCAGGGCCTAAAAACCTTAACATGTAGAACATATGAAGTGGGATCCAAGAAAGGCAAAGATTAAATAATGTTTTAAAGAAAAAATTAGAGATTTTACTAAAACAGTAAAGAATTTCAATTCTGAAAAATTGAAAGAGCAGTACATATACTTCTGATCTCCATGAAATTTTATTTTACGGTAACAATGACAGAGAACAATAAGACTAACATTAAAAGTTCATATGACCCAGAAATACCAAAGGCAGTCTTTGAGTCTACACTCGCAATCCTGGTACTTGTTCCTGCAATCAAGGCAGAGTATCTAATGAAATAATTATGCCAGCATATTTCAATCAAACAACTATGTTTCAGAAGGAAGTTACGACAGCACAACGACAAATAGATTTTGAACCATGGGTTATGAATATTTGGAATGCATTAAACTGAACCCACATTACATTTGGCCAACATATAAAGAATGCAAACGCCATGTCCACAACTTTCTGGATTCTCTACTCAATAATTGATACAGCCTACAACATCCAATGATAATCAAGGAAGAGCTTCCATCCCAGAATGAAAATCCACTTTGGGAAACGAAAGCAGCTTGGCATAAGCAAGTACTTTCATCTTGTTCCCTCCATTTTGAGTTTTCATGGTCTACAGTTCAACACTTTGAATATGTAGAGGAAACATGTCAAGCTGAAATATGGATGGTGACTGGATTTTTGTGAAACTATATATGTATATTAAGAAGATAGAGAAGATGGAGTCCCAGGTCAAGGGCAGTGTCAATGAAAAAGTAGATATACAGATATGGAATCTTCCGAGGTTTTTGGAAATCAGAAGTAGACTTTCTGCCATTCTCGATGTATCTGGCACTCTATGTGGGGAGACAAATTACCATGAGGTTTTTCTATTTAAGTTTACAAACAATCAAAAGGTCTCCCCTCTAATAATTAGACTATATATAGTTCTCCAGAATTAAATTCTTGAAGTAGTTTGAACTTTTAAGTACTTAGATCTTCCATCATTCTGGATGTACCTGGCACTCTCCATTGGGAAACTACATAAATAAACATTGTGTTTGCTATTTAATCTTAAAAAATAAGTTTTTAACTGAATTGAATAATTTGACCACATACATCTCTAACTGAATTGAATAATTAGACCACATACATATCTTTATAAAGTGCCTTGTGGGTTAGTTCAAATGGTCATGAGTCAGATATGAGAACTCTCCTCTAAGTTGGAGAGATTGTAGGTTCAGCCCTCTAAATCCCCTCAGAAATAGGTGCTTGGAACTTCAGCATCTAACAGTTTCCCCATTTACCATTAGTGGATCATAGAGAAGTACCCAGACCACGTTAAATTTAAGCTACTCAAGGTAGTAGAATCCAGATACCCTATTATTGAAGGTAAAAGGAAGAGGATAAATCTCAGTAAAAAACACAGAGTTACGCGTAGACTACAAGACAGAGTATTGCGCAGAAGAAATAAAAATTAAAAAAATAGAATAAGTGTGCAAGGAAATATACTTGAATTACATTTACAAAATAAACTGAGGCTTCAACTCTTTTCACCCATAGTGAATTCAGCGTTTACAAAGTTCTTTTTGTTTTAAAAGCTTTTTTTCATGAAAGTAAAGTGCATGTGTCTAGCTTCGAATGTTTGGCTTCAATGGCCTCTTTCATGTTACTATAGATATATAATTGACATGCACCAGAAAGAGTTTGACTCTTAGAAATTCATCCATAACATTCAATTCATAGGATGAGCAGATTCCAAATATGGTTTAGATGTGTTAGTTTTCTAGAATCCAGTTCAGATTTAATGTCCAATAAATTTTCTCAGAACAAAAATAAAATGATTTCTTCACATCGTGCATATCTGTCGAATTTATTTGTTTTCTTCCCATTAACATTACTAGATTTCAAAAATGCATGAAAAATATAACAAGCATTTGTGGAAAGAAGAAGAAGTAGGCTGTAGTTCAATAGCAGCATTAAAAATGAAAATGAAAGTATAGGTTGCATGCCTTTTTTTAGTTTACATAACATAATATAAAACAAGAAAATGTACATAACTATGATCTATAGACATGAAATTGAAACTGTAATTTTTCAAAACATATATGTAATGAAGAAGTTATAAATGTTGTTGTAGTAATATCAGTGTAGAAAAAAAAAAGTAAATATTTTTGATTGACATAGCGTCAGTGAAAGCATATCTATTGCTTTATCAAATTTGGGACAAAAAAAAGTTGAAATTGTTCACTATCATGCCCATTTTCCTTTCAGGATTGGTCTCTTAAGTTCTGTGATATCATGGAGTCTTCTTTTTTAAAAATGGCCAACCCTGTAATGAGAGAGACAATACAAAATTCTTATTATGGTTTTATAAAAAAAAAAAATAAAGAATTTTGTTATATGATTAAAGACTGAAAGTCAAAGAATGGAGTTGTTACCTAGGGAGAGAAGACAAACTTGCTAGTTGGGATTTTCTTTTGTTTGTTGTTGTGGTCGATATCTAAAATATCATTGTCACCATTTAGAGTGAAGATACCTTGAACTTGGAGATTGCGCAACATATAAATTGTTGTTGTTTTTTTCTAGAAATATTCTTGGTAAGACATTTGGGCTAATGTTGGCAACAACTGCTTTAAAACTAGTCTATTTCTAAGGTAGCATTGTAATGTGCTATTATCAGGAGTTCTTATAATGCAATTGACACAATGCAGAAAGAGAAGCGGAGTATTTTGTTTTCATTTAGTGCAAAATGTTGACATGTCTTCTATCATTATAGTTGATGATATTGGGCAACTAAAAAGTGCACACACAGGTTCAAATGGTGTCGAATATTCATTTGCAACCAACAGTGTTCCTTGCACTTGCTAGAAAAGAAAACTAGTGAGTAAATGTATAATGGAAAATAAGTAATTGTGTAATGAAAAATAAACAGATTATTGTATATGTAGTTACCTGATTTTGTTTGTCAATTAGTTTTCTGAGATTTTGTTCTATTTCAGTATTCAAATTTGTAATAAATGTTTCCTGTGTTGTATAGAAGGTTTTTTCCTTGAGGTCTTTTCTTTTTGTTATGTTTTTGAAGAGCATAATCGACATTTCTCCATTTTGCAGTCTCTGTTCAATTTCATTGTAGATAGGAAACAAGTTTTCAAATAGTTGTAGCTGTGACATAAAGGACAGAAAGAAGAAATCACGTTTTTGCATAAAGACAATAAATAAAGATTCATAAAGCTTGTGGGTGAATGGTGTAAGGCAGAGCATCTTACCGAGGCCATATCATCTTGAGAACTTTCATCTTTAATTTGCAATGTATATTGCATGCCAATTTTTTGAGTTGTTGTTACAAGTGCTACAACTGTTATTATTGGAAATGTTTCTATGCTTTCTCCCAATTGTTTTATTGTTGCATTTGGAACAAATTTGTATTCTGTACAGATTGGGCTGATGTTTTCTACAGTGCTTGTGTTTTCTAATAACAAAATGCAATCACAGCCACCACGGTCATAATTTGTTTTTGGTAGAATCTGGAAATTTGTCACTGCAATTCCTTTTCCTAGAAAGATCTTTTGATTATTTTTTTCGATGAGTTCATTTGGAACAATCAAGGTGATTGTCATCAATCCCTATTGATCAGTTAGATCAGCACGCAATATTTGACGAGTTTTTTGTGCTTTGTCAAGAAATGTGTCTAGACAACCATTACATCACCATGGAATGATTTTTGAGTTTTGTGGATATTCAATTCTTCAATTGATATTGGAATTGTCGATGGTGCATTTGTACAATGCACATATGAAGCAAATTAGAGTCAATTACAAAGAAACAATGCTAATGTGTATATTAGAATGTGACAAGTGAAAATAAGTGAGAGGCATGGCTTCACTTGCCTTGTTTCTTCTTCTGTTGGTTGTTTTTCATGCTCTAATGTTCTGTTGATTTGTTGTTCAACGTTGCAAGGTGTTTGTTTCATTGCAAATGATAATGAGTGGAAAATGGAACTAGTGATACTCGAGATATGAAAAGAAATTCTCTCTCTCTCTCTCTCTCTCTCTCTCTCTCTCTCTATATATATATATATATATATATATATATATATATATATATATATATATATATAGATAGATAGATAGATAGATAGATATATATATATATATATATATATATATATATATATATATATATATATATATATATATATATCTATCTATCTATCTATCTATCTATCTATCTATATATATATATATATATATATATATATATATATATAGATATATATATATAGATAGATAGATATATATATATATATATATATATATATATATATATATATATATATACACTTACCTTTTGCGTTTTCAGTCATTCGAACTTTGATCCATTTTAGCTCTATAAAACAAAGGAAATTGCATTAGTAGTTTCTTTGGATATGGATACAATAGATTCTTGGAAAAGAAGAGTAATGAATGATTAAGTTTCAATGAAAATAAAAGGGGAAAGAAAATGATATTAATTGCGGATATGGAAAGAGTTTGATGTGTTTTTTGATTCATCTGCGTGTAAATGGTCCATTTTGAGACATATTGTGTCGTTATCTGACCAATATCTATCTAGCTTGTAAATCTTGTAGTTGTTTGTTATGTCAGACCATACATGATCAATGAGTGATGTGTGCACATAGGCATTTGTATCTAGTAGGAAATGGAGGTTGTGGCTATGCATATAGCCTTTTAATGTATTTGTTCTAGAGTTATGTTCATGCATGTTAACATTGAAATCTCCTACAATGATTATTGGTTTACTAATAGATATATTGCAAAATGATTTTTCAAGAATATCTAGTATATTGGGAAATGTGGCATAGGGTGCTGCGTAAACATTAACAATTGTAATTTGCATTCCATGTAGAATGATATTTGTCATTAATGATTCTACATTGTCCTCTTGAAATTGCATATGCTCAACAATTGCTATATTTTGTTTCAAACATGTGAGAAATCCATATTTATAATGGCTTGATATGCAATTAAATGTTTTGAAGTTTTGTTGCAATATTTCTTGTTTTGAATGTGTTTCTTGTAAACACAGAATATCAACGTCCATTAGATCATAGTCATTGAGGACATCACTGATATAATTTTCTAGGTTACGAGTGTTTAGAGAGAAAATTGATATTCATAAATGTTTATTCAAAGATTGATAATTGTAATCTAGTTCCCATTTTTCAAATTGTCGTAGGCGGTCCATTTTGGCTGCTATTTTCTACTTGACTTTGAAATTCTCCTTCTTTAGTGGTTTTAATAGGAACAAGGATTACATGTTTCTAACACGAGACAAGGTTGTATAGACTAATCCATGAGTTTGTATTCTAGTAGGATCAAATGCAAGGTTGTCTAGAGTAAGGCCTTGTGATCTATGGATTGTTCGAGCACATGCCAATTGAACATGAAATTGTTTTTGTATTTTGATATAACCCATTTTTTCTTGCATTGTTATTGGTTTTTCTATTCGCAATATGGGGATCCAATCTTTGGAAATCCCTTGACTATAGAAGTGAGCCAATTTTTTTTCTTGGCAATGCCCTATGTTTGCATCGAAGAAATTGATCCATATGATATCAATTTCATTTTTTTTTGTATAGGCTTTAACGATTCCATCTACTCCATTAACAAGGCCATCTTGTGAATCGTAATTTCTAGTGTATATTTCAACTAACATGTTTAATTTAACAACCATTTGTGAAGGCAATGTTGTTGTAGGTAAATGGGAAGGGAAATCGCCATGTTTTTCTTCTTCTTGATCGATTGCATCGATAAAAATCTCATCTCCAAGAACAATTGACAACATGTTAGTGTTGTGCAAAGTGACATCTTTATTTTTATAAAAATGATAGGGGAAAGTGGGGTCTATAGGTGCATGTCTAACACAATTTATGTTCAAATATTGCAAATCTTCTGTTTGAGTGTTTGTTCGCACTCTATTCAATATTGAGATGAATTGCTTGTTTGTTTGATGCATTGTAATACGCAATTCATGGCACTTTACATTTTCTTGCCAAAAGTCATATGGGATTGGTTGGTTGTTGAGAATAGGTGGTTCCAATATCAAGGATTCTTGTATAGGTTGTGCTTGATAGAGATCACCACAAAAAATGATATCAACATTTCCAAAATATTTTGTTTGGACATGTTTTATGTTCCTTAAGCGATCATCAATGCAAAACAAGAACCAACTTCCAAGTAGGGAAACTTCATCAATGAAAACTAATTTCAATTCGTAGTAAAGTTTTCTGAGTGCATCCAATGTTTCATTGCTAAGAAGTGTGGGGGTGGACTTGTTAAAAGGCATAAGCAGTGTAGAGTGGACTGTTGTACCACCTGCATTATATGCAGCTTTGCTAGTGTATGCTAGTATCAAACCCTTTGGTTTCAAAGGATCAGTTGAATGATGTGCATCATAAAGTCGCACGAGCACTTGGAAGATAACTTTTGCTGTGAATGTTTTGCCAGTTCCATCTCATCCATTTAATAATAAATATAGTGCATTGTACATGTCCATACGCTTTTTCGTTGTAATGTGTTTGGTAATTTCTTGTTGTTCTCTATTGAGCATTCCTTTTAATCTATGATATTCTACATTTGTGAGCAAAAATGGATGCTCTGATATCTAGAATCTGATATTTAGTTGTCTTTTTCTTTCATGGTGATGGAAATGTTGTAAAGCTATTTCCAAGTCACATTCTTCGCTAATTTTTTCAGTGGTTCTTTTCTTTTTCATTGTATTAGTGGCATCTTTGGTGCTATTTTGGATGTCTTGAATGGAATTTTCTAAATCACCCCATAATGGGTTGATATTATAAGTGAAATTGGACTCATTTGTTTTTATTCTCTTGTCATGTAACACATAAGAAACTTCCCATGATAGCAAGTTTTTTATCAATGTACATTCACTTTTTTCAAATGGCACATATAGTGAAAGCTTTTCTCTGCAATAGTTTTCTTAGTCAATGTGTTTTTTGTATTTCACAAATCATATGACTTTTGGCTTTTTCCTTTTCGAAATGGGTGTGCCATTTTTGTTATACATTGAAGCAAATTCAGAAAGGCATATATGTTTAATAGCATTAGGTTGATTGATATAATAATCAATTATGGAACTACACATGACATTTTTGGAGTTGTCATCTTCCTGTTTTAGCAGGAACAATGTTTTTGGGATAAATGTACATTTGTCCAGTGGCCCTGCGTTTATGAATATGCATTCTCGTGAACTATGATTCAATGGAAGAGAAAGTGTTATATGGACTGCTTGTTGAGCTAATATCTGTTGGAGATTGAGCAAAGCATTGCCCATTGAGCGTATCATTTCAATAGCATTTAGCTTGATCTTCTCATGTTCTCTTCTTATCCTTTTAAATGCATTTGTCATTGATTTGTCAACTTTTGTCATGTAAGAAGTGCAATATGATGCAACTGCATATGCATTAAGGACAAATTGGGCATCACTATTTGCATTCCATAGCTTTGGCATATCACTGGCAAAGCTATTATTCCAAGTGTGCGAGGGTTTTTGTTGAATTAAAATCATTGGTTGGTTCAATGTACTTTGTATTTCCAAGATGTAATTGGTTTCAATTAAATGCAATTCATCTAAACCTCGTCAAATGTGTTGTTGATATTATATTATTTCTTTTCCAAGATGTTATATATGAATTTTGATTTTTCATTTAATGTCTCATCTACCAACGCAATTGGTTCAAGAGTTTTTATGCTTCTCATTGGTGGCATTGGGAAGTTGTATCTGCAATGTGAGTTTTTCCTCTTTTTGCAACTTCTTGTATGGTGGTGTTCATGTAATTTTGCAAGATCTGGATCAAGGTGATCTGTGCTACAAGTCAAGTAATTGTCAACAAATTTTTGAATGTTAGAATTACTATTAAGTCCATATATTTGTGCATTTTTCACCCATAGCAATCAATGTTCATGTTCGCTTCCTCTATTTTGAAATTCAATTGCAAAGTAGTAATCAACTATCTCTTCGAAGAATGTTTTTGCTTCAGATATCATTTTCTTTAAGGCATTAATTCAATGCCTATAATAACGAGTACAACTTATTGGATTCTTTCTTATGGGATAGTCAATGTTATAGTCTTCTATTATTTCAATATGTTTTCTTTTTTTCCTCTTGCTATGTAATTTTGTCAATTTACGTACCAATGGAGCCCATTGATGCTCAGCACTTGTAAATATGATGAAGAAAAATGGAGGGCCTTGTTGACATATCATGGAAAATATTTTTTTCTTCATTTGTTGTAGGTAATTAGGAGAAATTCTTATGTGCTTAAAATCAATGTAACCAATGTCACTTTTAAGAATATTATCCAAGTTTGGTTTATATTTAACGTCATTTGATAGTAACTTTCTCCCTTTAAATTTCCCTTTTCTGATTCTTATTGAAATGCATGCAAGGACTTTTTCAATTATTTTTTGTAATGTTTTGATAAACAAATATGTTGTGTGGTAAGAGAAGTCACCACTACAGTTCATTAACTCCCATTATGCAATTTTTTGGTAGCAAAATCTTTCTACAATGTCACCATCACGTGGGTTTCCATAAAAGAGAGTTGGAAAGTGTCATAACTCTAAACATACACATTGAAACTTACAAAAAATAATAAATTTAAATCTTTCAACATGGTAATATTTGTTTTCACCATAGTAATAAATAAATAGGATTTGAATGCATATGACATAATAAACATTGTTAAAAGTCTCTGAAAATCTATTTTCATGTTATCGGTTATTGGTAATGGTAAAGGACCACATCATGAGTCCATGCGATAGGGACTCCTTTTCACGTGATCGCTATCAGCAACATTTATTCTGTGTTAATCCATTATGGTCTCACCTCTGTGCACACTCTAGCTACAAAACTCTCTTGGTCTTTTCACTTGTTGTTGGCATTTACTCCCTGCTCTATCATGTTAACGTGGCACGGGTAGGCGGTCCTTCTGCAGTTGTTTACCTTGGGACCCTCAACCCATCAACAATGGAGGATTCCAGTTTTCGATCCGATGGTTGGGCTTCTTCCGAAAGGTTACACAACCTCGTTTGCCGGAGATACGCTTCATTCTACACCTTTGCTCCTTGGCGCTTGTTCCTGCTTTCTTGCTCCTTCCACTAGCTAGCTTGGCCTGTAGATTTGGAGGCTCGTTTCGGGTGAAGGTATTTAGGTGTGGAGCTGAGGGTTTTCCCAATATTGGTTTTATACTTATCAGTCGCTATTCATGTAATTATTTGTTTGCTGATATTTCCATAGTGTTTGACTGTTCTTTGCTATTTTAACTCTATTCTCAAATAGTTAGTCTCATACTCTGCTTGCAGGGATGATGGATGTGGGACTGAGGACTTCCAACATTCTATAGGAGGAGTTCATGATTCCCCTGGCTATCTCTGTCACGCGAGGATTTTCAAGTAAGCTTCCAGTGGCCTTGGTGCTAGTTCGGATGTATGGGAAACTCAGTTCTGCACTGCGTTCCATAACCCAGTTCACACAATTTTTCTAGATGTTTTGTCTTCAGTTCTATAGCTAAACAGACTCTATTGTTAATTTACATGTTATTTCTCTACAAGTGTTAACCTTCTGTTGTTCTAGGGTAGTGTACTATCATTTTTTGCACAGCTAGCAGAGGGCTCCCTACGGACCTAAGCCTCAGGCCGCATTGAGGTAATTTCCTCTCGATTTTGGTTCTAAGAGTGAGGGTTTCTCAACCCTCTGGACTGATATTATAAATATTGTATTATTAAACTACGCTGGGCCGAGGCCTTATAAGCTTATCTGGTACTCTTTTCGTTTCTATTAGCTTGGAACTTAAATATGGTTCGCTTTTGTTTATCTTGATATGAGTTTAGGTTTCATTACTAGTTATCTTGTATTATGCATATGGTTCTTTTCTGTTTATTTGGAATTATGACTTTAGGTTTGTGATTTCTATCTGAATGGATATGCTCGTCTTTTCCTGGTTAGGAAACTATCAGAACCTCTTTGCTTCAATATTTCTGGTAGTTATATGTGGCTAAAGGACTATGTGTATATCATACCGAGGTCTCACTTATTTAATGCTTTAAGCCTTTTCAACTATGCGGCTCTAAGTTAGTTGTAAATTGGGGTTTACATTTACGGATAGAGTATCTGTTCCTTTCCTTCTTCCAATTGTATTGTGTAATGCTTAAACCATCTAACTCAGGAGTTAATCCTGTCAGTGTTTAACACTATGGGGTTTTTCTCGGCTTATAGTTACAGAAAGGTTTCTACGGTGATTTTAGTCTTATTTAAAAATTCTTCGTCTTATTTTTGCTAGCACAATTCGACTTGCATAACTACACTTATATTCTCTGTTAAAAATTATATCAGTTCTCTGGATTGCACTGTTCTTTCTTTTCTTTTGTTTTCCAGTTCCTAATCTTTACACAATTCAACCAGTACAATGCAGACAGTATTTTCCATTATAAATAATTTGTTTAACAATAAAATAGCCAACATATTTAATATAATAACTCCATAGTTGGTATTTACCAGAACATAATTTTAACCAGTACTGATCGGTTAATAACCCTACCACTAAATACTTTCAGAAACGAGTATATCTCTAGTTGTATACAGTGATGAACCTACGTTTCATGTTTTTTCTATAATAGAATAACACTATTGTTAACATTTTCAACTATCCGTTCAGAGTTAAGAGCTTCAACTCTAACTTTCCATATACAAATATAAACACCTAAACGAGTTTGCTTAGCAGATTAGTTCCAGGAGGGTGCTACTTACCTGAATCCTTCCAAGAAAAAAATACACCAGTGGTAGAGATCACCTTCGTTATCTGTTGCCTTTCATCCACCCAACCATGAGATTCATCCTTCAGGAACAAATCTCCCCCCAAGCTTGCTTGCAATACCACTGTCTTCTGCAATTTCGTCACACACAGTGCTCATGCTATCTGGTCATCACCAGACTTAGCATTTTTCCCCTTATCGTCTGAAATTTCAGCATGGTTTTTCCTTCCCTCACTCCCTTTTCTTTGGAGCATTTCACAATTAGGGGAGGTAGTTAGGGTTTTCTTCCAGCAATTGCCTTTCCAACTTCTTTCCATAAGATGTTACAAAACCCGCTAATACTAAAATCATTTCTTGTATTTAATAATTAACAATATTATTCAACTCAAATAAATAACAATAATAATTATCTATTTTGTTCTTACTGTAGTAAAATAAAAACTATTTACAGTTTTCTGGGGACATTACATCTTCCCCCCATGAAATCAAACATCATCTCGATGTTTTCCAGCCGCAAACAACCCTGGATAAGCTTCTTTAATGTGTTGTTCATCCTCCCAGGTGGCCTCCTCCAGCCCAAAGTGCTGTCATTGCACTTTAACCTGGTAAATGGTTCGTTTCCACAACATTACTTCTCTCTGATCGAGTATAGTCAATGGTTCGACCAAGAATTCTCCTTCCAGCTCAACCTGAAACACACAAAATTTAAGTTAGTTTTTCCTTTAACATCGAATTTATCTGGCCTACCTAAGATACTTTCTTACCTATATGTCCTGCCAACTGACTATGTGCTTAGGATCATAAACGTATCTTTTTAAAACCGACACACTTAATACATTGTGGACCCAAATATGGCTTGGTAGGGTGAGATGGTATGCCACTGGCACAACTCTTGCTAAGATTTGAAATGGTCCACAAAACCGGGGTGCCAGCTTGGTGCACCCACTCCATTTTAATGTACTCCTTTTTTCTCAAATCCTCACATACACATAATCACCTACATGGTATTCTCTAAAATTTCTTTTGATCAGCGAAACTCTTTTGTCTATCTTGGGCTGCCTTTAAGTTGATTCATAGCTTCTTAACCATTTCTTCTATCTGTTTTAAAATTTCGGGTCCAAGCATCAACTTGTCTTCTGGTCCTCCCCAACTGGAGGGTGTGCGACATTTCCATCCATGCAATACTTAAAACGGGCTCATCTCCAAAGTGGTATGATAGCCATTGTTGTATGCAAATTCGACCAAGTGCAGATAGTCTTCCCATTTAGATGGCTGCTATATTACATATGATCTTATCATATCTTCTACAACCTGATTCACCAGTTCTGTTTGTCCATCTATTTGAGGGTGATAGGTGGTATTGAAGTTTAATTGAGTCCTTAACCCCTCAAACAAAGTTCTCCAGAAGGCTGATGTCAATTTTACATCCCGGTCAGAGATTATAGTTTTAGGTAACCCATTCAGCCTGAAAATGTTTTGCATAAAAATATGACAATCTGTACCGCTCTAAAAGTGGTCTGTACTGGTATAAAATGGGCTAATTTACTTAATTTTTCTACCACGACCATGATGGAATCGTTGTTTCTTTTGCATTTGGGTAAACCTGTTATAAAATCCATAGAAATGGTTTCCCACTTCCATTCCGGAATTGGTAGTGGATGTAATAACCCAGCGGGGTCCTGATGCTCTGTTTTGATTTTTTGGCACTCCAAGCAACATGTTAAATATTTTGCTACATCTCTTTTCATGCTAGGCTAGTAGTACTCCTTCCAGAGTGAAATAATTAGCTTTTGGTACCCCGGGTGTCCTGCATAGGGGCTTTTATGGAATTCATCCAAAATCAAACTTTTAATGTTACTTTGGTTGGGTACATATAGTCTCTTTTTATAACTCAACATGCTGGTAGCATCCACTGCATATCCTTGACGGTATTTTTGGCTGGTTGGGTTTTGAACTTGTTGTCCTATTTGCTAATAATTTTGATCTTGTTCTACTACTTTTTTAATCATCTCAGTGAAAGTAGTCCACCCCTCACTGTAAGAAATTTCATAGAGGCAATGTACCTTCCAACTCAAAGCATTTGCTACCTGATTCTCTTTTCCTTTCAGATATTTAATCTTGAAATCAAATATACTTTTGAAATCTACCCACCGATTCTGCCTAGAACTTAAGGTAGGCTGGTCGAAGTAACTAGTCAAGATGTGATGGTCCGTCATCAACAGAAACTTTTTACCAATCAGATAGTGATGCCACATCTTTAAAGTGTGAATGACAGCTACCAACTCCAAATCGTAAGTGGAATATTTCTGCTCATAATCATTTAGTTTCCTAGATTCATAAGCGATTACCTTACCTTCCTGCATTAATACTCCTCCTACCCCTTCCTTACTCACATCTGTGCACACCACATAGTCCTTACTCGGATATGCTATGCTTAATATTGGCGCCATGGTGAGCAAATGCTTGAGCTGCTCAAATTTTTTTTGGCATTCTGCGATCCATTTAAAGGTTTTCCCCTTCTTCGACACGGAGGTGATAGGATAGGCCACTCTCGAAAATCCTTCCACAAACTGTCTATAGTAGCCAGCTAACCCCATGAAGGATCTTATATCTGCTATGTCCTTCGGTACTGGCCATTCCATTATGGTCCTTATCTTCTCGGGATCCACCATGATTCCTTCTTTAGTAATAATATGTCCTAAGCACTGAATTTGTTCCTTGAAGAAATCACACTTGCTATATTTGGCATACAATTGATGTTCCCAGAGAGTTTGCAAGACCAGCTTGAGGTGTTCCTTGTGTTCCTCAATCTTTCGGGAATATATCAGTATATCATCGATAAAAATTAACATAACTTTGTCTAAGTATTGATGAAATATGTTGTTCATTAGACAAATAAAGGTTGCGGGGGTGTTGGTTAACCCAAAGGGTAATACCATGAACTCGTAATGTCCATATCGAGTCCTAAAGGAAGTTTTGGCTACTCCTCCTCTTTGATCCTGATCTGGTGGTATCCCGATCATAAATCAATTTTTGAAAATACGGTTTCCCCTTTTACTTGATCAAAAAGTTCAACAATTTGGGGTAAAGGGTACTTAGTTTTTCTTTTCAACTTGTTCAGCTGATGATCGTCCATGCACATATGAAGGGTTCCAACCTTCCTTTTTATGAACAACACAGGGGCTCCCCAGGGTGATACACTGGGGAGGTTGTAATTTTTATCAAACAGCTCCTGCAATTGCATTTTTAATTCTGTCAGTTTTGGTATGCTCATACGATAAGGAGCACGAGACACCGAGACTCCCCCTGGCACCAACTAAATAGTGAATTCTATGTCTCTCTTGGGTGGCAGTCCTGGTATCTCCTCAAGGAACACATCTGCAAATTTGTGAACCACTGGAATACTTTCCAAGGTGGCAGTCTTGTCTTTTGAGTTGGTAAAACCAACCTGTAAAGCATTGAACTCACATTTTTTCCTGATACACTTTGCCAGTTGGGAGGTGGTTATTGGCCGAATCTATACTGGCCTCAAGATACCTTGCATTTCCTGCTTTTCTCCTAGTTCATTCTTGTAGTAGATAGTTTTTGTTTTACAGTTTATAATGGACCAACATTTTTCTAGCCAATGCATGCCTATCAGAACGTCATATGATCCAAGGGGAAGTACATTTAGATCTGCCATCAAATGCTGACCAACTATTTTCAAAGGGCAGTTATTGACCTTAGCCAACACACACCATTTTGCCCCTGTTACCAGCTGTACCAGCCAAGGGTTTTTAAACTTGACAGTCTGTAATTTACATTGTTCCACAACCTTAGGACTAACATAGCTTAACGTAGCTCCAGGATCAATTAAAATAGACACAATATGATCAAGAATCTTGCCTTCAAACGCGACCATAGTCGGCTGGTATTCTGCCTGATGGTCTTCGAGAATGGCATTATTTTTCGGTATACTCTAGGCCATGTCACCTACCATAGATGCTTTGTGTTTCTCTGAAACCTATTCAGAGCCTTTTAGATGAGGACAATTTTTAACGTAGTGTAGGCCTCCACATCCCCAGCATTGTATTGGAGGCCTCGTTGTCCCTTCGTTATCTACTTTACCAGATTGCTCACTGAATCTGGGTTCAGAGGGTGGCTTAAATCTGGGCTGGTTCTTATGTAGATTTCTGTTGTTTTATCATTTGGGAAATCCTTTCCTCACACCACCACGATTACCCTTATTACCCATAGAAATCTTACTACTTTTCTTATCAGCCCATCTTTTTCCCAGAATTTCTCCCTTCTACTTACTTTGCTGATAATATATCCTCGCCTTTCGTATGACCTCATCCATCATTGTTGGGTTGTTGAACTCAATTCTTTCTCTCATTGCCAAGGGTAAACTGATGACGAACCGCTGTACCTTGGCATTTTCCTCTCATATGTAAGGTACATAATGGAGTAAAAAGGTAAATCGGGTGATAAAATCATCCATGGTTTGCTACCCAAGCCACAGGTTGTGAAATTATTTTGCTTTCTCATCATAAAATCGTTCAGTCAAATATCTTTCCTTAAAATATTTTTGGAATTTTTCACGAATTATATTTTGGTCACTTACCCCTTGTACAATCTTGACCTCCTCCCACCATAAAGTGGCCTTCCCTTGCAGTTGGAAGATAGCCCACTGAGCTTTTAGATTGTGATCATATTCATATAATTGGAAATATTTATTCATGTTAATAAGCCAAGCTTTGGTGGCCTCCTCCAGTTCTACATCGAAGAGTGGCGGTTTTATTTTTGGAAACTCACCCTGCAATCCACTCACCGCCTTTTTGATGTTGGATGCTTAGAGGCATTATTTGACTTCTCCTCCCGATTCTCTTCCCCTCTTTCTTCTCCTTCATGTTCTGTATGGTAGCCCTGTTCTTCTGACATCCATTCCTGTTCAGGGCTGGGAATCAGCTGGCGTTGACTCTGCTTGTTGGACAGGCTTTCCATAATTTTCTCCTGTTCCATTGTTTGTCTTGCATTGTCCTCCCATAGATGGGTCATCTCATTCTTTAATTCCTGAACCGTTTCCAATATTGTAAGATTGGTGTTGCAAGCCTCCTCTCCTAACTGCACCCATATTTCAGGATTGTTTTTAGGAAATGTTGCAGGTCCTAAGCTAGCCACATTCCTGTGTGGAACACTGTCTATCCTCCTCATTATCTATTGTTGTCTATTGTTGTCCTGATTCCTTGTTCTCAACAATTTAGTGGGTAACAACAGGTCAAAATGAAAAAAAAGAACGTGATATCCGATCATTCTTGCTTAGAATGTTTTCCAGAGGTCTCAGTTTTGATAACCTTGGATCTGATACCACTTGTCATAACTCTAAACATACACATTGAAACTTACAAAAAATAAAATATTTAAATCTTTCAACATGGTAATATTTTTTTTCACCATAATAATAAATACATAGGATTTGAATGCACATGACATAACAAACATTATTAAAAGTCTCAGAAAATCTATTTTCATGTTATCGGTTATTGGTAATGGTAAAGGACCACATCATGAGTCCGTGCGATAGGGAGTCCTTTTCATCTGATCGCTGTCAGCTACATTTATTCTGCGTTAATCCATTACGGTCTCACCTTTGTGCACACTCCAGCTACAAAACACTCTTGGTCTTTTCACTTGTTGTTGGCATTTACTCCCTGCTCTGTCATGTTAATGTGGCATGGGCAGGCTGTCATTCTGTAACTGTTTACCTTGGGACCTCAACTCATCAATGGTAGAGGATTCAAGTTTTCGCTCCGATGGCTGGGCTTCCTCCAAAAGGTTACACAACCTCATTTGCCAGAGATACGCTTCATTCTACACCTTTGCTCCTTGGCGCCTATTCCTACTTTCCTGCTCCTTCCGCTGGCTAGCTTGGCCTGCAGATCTGGAGGTTTGTTTCTGGTGAAAGTCTTTGGGTGCAAAGCTAAGGGTTTTCCCTCTGTTGGTTGTATACTTCTTATCCACTATTCATGTAAGTATTTGTTTGCTGATATTTCCATAGTGTTTGACTGTTCTTCGCTATTTGAACTCTGTTCTCAAATGGTTAGTCTCGTACTCTACTCGTAGGGATGATGGATGTGGGACCGAGGACTTCCAACATTTGACAGGATGATTTCATGATTCCCCTGGCTATCTCTGTTGCATGAGGGTTTCCAGGTAAGCTTCCAGCAACCTTGGTGCTAGTCTGGATGTATGGGAAACTTGGTTCCGCACTGTGTTCCATAACTCAATTCACAGAAGCTTGCTAGATGTTTGTCTCTAGTTTTGTAACTAAACAGACTCTATTGTTAATTTACCTGTTATTTCTCTACAGGCATTAGCCTTCTGTTGTTCTAGTGTAGTGTACTATTGATTTTTGCACAGCTAGTTGAGGGCTCCCTGTGGACCTAAGCCTCAGGCCGCACCAGGGTAATTTCCTCTTGATTTTGGTTCTGTGAGGGTTTCTCAGCCCTCCGGACTGATATTATAGATATTGTATTATTAAACTACACTGGGCCGAGGCCTTATAAGCTTATCCAGTAGTCTTTTCGTTTATGGTTCACTTCTGTTTATCTTGAAATGAGTTTAGGTTTCATTACTGGTTATCTTGGATTATGAATATGGTTCTTTTCTGTTTATCTGGAATTATGATTTTAGGTTTGTGATTTCTGTCTGAATGGATATGCTCATCTTTTCCTAGTTAGGAAACTATCGGCACCTCTTTGCTTCGATAGCTCTGATAGTTATATGTGGTTAAAGGACTGTGCATATATCATAGCGAGGTCTCACTTATTTAAGGCTTTAAGCCTTTTCAACTATGCGGCTCTGAGTTAGTTGTAAATTGGGGTTTACATTTACGAATAGAGTATCCATTCATTTCCTTCTTCCAATTGTATTTTGTAATGCTTAAACCATCTAACTCAGGAGTTAATCCTGTCAGTGTTTAACACTATGGGGTTTTTCTCAGCTTATAGTTACGGAAGGGTTCTACAGTGATTTTAGTCTTATTTAAAAGTTCTTCCTCTTATATTTGCTAGCACAGTTTGACTTGCATAAGTACACTTATATTCTCTGTTAAATGTTATATAAGTACTCTGGATTGCACTGTTATTTCTTTTCTTTTGTTTTCTAGTTCCTAATTTTTACACAATTCAACTAGTACGATGCAGACAGTATTTTCCATTATAAATAATTTGTTTAAGAATAAAATAGCCAGCATATTTAATATAATAACTCCATAGTTGGTATTTACTAGAACATAATTTTAACCAGTACTGATTGGTTAATAAACCTACCACTAAATACTTTCAGAAACGAGTATAGCTCTAGTTCTGTATAGTGATGAACCTACGTTTCATGTTTTGTTTGTAACAGAATAACACTATTGTTAACATTTTCAACTATCTATTCAGAGTTAAGAGCTTCATCTCTAACTTTCCATATACAAATATAAACACCTAAACGAGTTTGCTTAGCAGATTAATTCCAGGAGGGTGCTACTTACCTGAATCCTTCCAAGAAAGAAATACACCAGTGGTAGAGATCACCTTCATTATCTGCTTCCTTTCATCCACCCAACCATGAGATTCATCCTTCAGGACCAAATCTCCCCCCGAGCTTGCTTGCAAGACCACTGTCTTCTACAAGTTTGTCGCACACAATGCTCATGCTATCTGGTCATCACCAGAATTAGCATTTTTCCCCTTACCGTCTGACATTTCAGCACAGTTTTTCCTCCCCTCACTCCCTTTTCTTTGGAGCATTTCATAGTTAGGGGAGGTAGTTAGGGTTTTTCTAGAAATTGCCTTTCCAACTTCTTTCCATAAGAAGTTACAAAATCTGATAATACCCAAATCATTTCTTGTCTTTAATAATGAACAATATTATTCAACTCAAATAAATAACAACAATAATTATCTAGTTTGTTCTTACTGTAGTAAAATAAAAACTATTTACAGTTTTCCGGGGACATTACATCTCCCCCCTTGAAATCAAACATTGTCCCAATGTTTTCTAGCAGAAAATAGCCCTGGATAAGCTTCTTTAATGAGCTATTCATCCTCCCAGGTGGCCTCCTCTGGCCCAAAGTACTGCCATTGCACTTTAACCTGGGAAATGGCTCATTTCTGCAGCATTACTTCTCTCCGATCGAGTATAGTCAGTGGCTCGACAAGGAATTCTCCTTCCGGCTCGACCTGAAACACACAAAATTTAAGTTAGTTTTTCCTTTAACATCAAATTTATCTGGCCTACCTAAGATACTTTCTTACGTGTATGTCATGCCAACTAACTATATGCTTAGGATCATAAACATATCTTCTTAAAACCGACGCATGGAATACATTGTGGACTCGAATATGGCTTGGTAGGGCAAGATGGTATGCCATTGGCCCAACTCTTGCTAAGATTTGAAATGGTCCACAAAACCAGGGTGCTAGCTTGGTGCACCCACTCCATTGTAACGTAATACTTTTTGCTCGAATCCTCACATACACACGATCAACTACTTCGTATTCTCTAAAATTTCTCTTCTGATCGGTGAAACTCTTTTTCCTATCTTGGGCTACCTTTAAGTTGATTCATACCTTCTTAACCATTTCTTCCATCTCTTTTAACATTTCAGGTCCTATCATCATCTTGTCTTCTAGTCCTCCCCAACTAGAGGGTGTGTGACATTTCCGTCCATATAGCACTTCAAACACGCTCATATGCAAAGAGGTATGATAGCCATTGTTGTATGAAAATTCGACCAAGTGTAGATAGTCTTCCATTTAGATGGCTGCTGCATTGCATATGAACTTAGCATATCTTCTACAACCTGATTCACCCATTCTGTTTGTCCATCTGTTTGAGGGTGATAGGCAGTACTAAAGTTTAATTGAGTCCCTAATCCCTTAAACAGAGTTCTCCAAAAGGATGATGTAAATTTTACATCCTAGCCAAAGATTATAGTTTTAGGTAACCCATGTAGCCTAAAAATGTTTTGCATGAAAATATTGGCAATCTGTACTGCTCTTAAATTGGACTGTACTCATATAAAATGGGCTGATTTACTTAATTTGTCTACCACCACCATGATGGAATCATTGTTTCTTTTGGATTTGGGTAAACCTGTTATAAAATCCATAGAAATGGTTTCCCACTTCCATTCTGAAATTGGTAGTGGATGTAATAACCCAGCGGGGTGCTGATGCCCTCTTTTAATTTGTTGGCACTCCAAGCAATGTGTTAAATATTTTGCTACATCTCTTTTCATGCCAGGACAGTAGTACTCCTTCCGGAGTGCAGTAATCATCTTTTCGTACCCCAGGTGTCCTTCATAAGGACTTTTATGGAATTCATCCAAAACCAAACTTTTAATGTTACTTTGGTTGGGTACATGTAGTCTCTTCTTATAATTCAGCATGCCGGCAACATCCACCTCATATCCCTGCCAGTATTCATGGCTGGTTGGGTTTTGAACTTGCCATCTTATTTGCTGATAATTCTGATCTTGTTCTGCTGCTTTTTTTAGTGAAAGTAGTTCGACCCTCACTACAAGAAATTTCGTAGAGGCAATGTACCTTCCAACTCAAAGCGTACACTACCTAGTTCTCTTTTCCTTTCAGATGTTTAATCTCAAAATCAAATCGACTTAAGAAATCTATGCACCAAGTCTGCCTAGCATTTAACGTAGGCTAGTTGAAGTAACTAGTCATTTGTGATGGTTTGTCATCAACAGAAACTTTTTACCCATCAGATAGTGATGCGACATCTTTAAAGCGTGAATGACAGCTACCAACTCCAAATCATAAGCGAAATATTTCTGCTCATAATTCTTTAGTTTCTTAGATTCATAGGCAATTACCTTACCTTCCAGCATTAATAATCCTCCTACCCCTTCCTTAATCGCATTTGTGCACACCACATAGTCCTTACTCAGATTTGCTATGCTTAATATTGGCACCATGGTGAGCAGATGCTTGAGCTGCTCAAAACTTTTTTGGCATTCTGTGGTCCATTTAAAGGTTTTCCCCTTCTTCTGCAGGGAGGCGATAGGATAGGCCACTCTCGAAAATCCTTCCACAAACCGTCTATAGTAGCCATCTAACCCCATGAACGATGTTATATCTGTCACGTCCTTTGGTACTGACCATTCCATTATGGTCCTTATCTTCTTGGGATCCACCGTGATTCCTTCTTTAGTAATAATATGTTCTAAGCACTGAATTTGTTCCTTGAAGAAATTGCACTTGCTATATTTGGTGTACAATTGATGTTCCCGGAGAGTTTGCAAGACCAGCTTGAGGTGTTCCTTGTGTTCCTCAATATTCCGGGAATATATCAATATATCATCGATAAAAATTAACACAAATTTGTCTAAGTACTGATCAAATATGTTGTTCATTAGACACACAAAGGTTGCGGGGGTGTTGGTTAACCCATAGGGTAATACCACAAACTCGTAATGTCCATAGCGAGTTCTAAAGGCAGTTTTGGCTATATGCTCCTCTTTGATCCTGATCTGGTGGTATCCTGATTGTAAATCAATTTTTAAAAATACAGTTGCCCCTTTTACCTGGTCAAAAAGTTCATCAATTCGGGGTAAAGGGTACTTATTTTTTATTGTCAACTTATTCAGTTGACAGTAGTCCATGCACATACGAAGGGTTCCATCCTTCTTTTTGATGAACAACATAGGGGCTCCCCAGGGCGACACACTGGGCAGATGTAATTTTTATCCAACAGCTCCTGCAATTGCATTTTTAATTCTGTCAGTTCTGGTATGCTCATATGATAAGGAGCACGGGACACCGGGACTGCCCCCGGCACCAACTCAATAGTGAAGTCTATGTCTCTCTTGGGTGGCAGTCCTGATATCTCCTCAGGGAACACATCTGCAAATTCGTGAACCACTGGAATACTTTCCAAGGTGGGAGTCTTGTCTTTTGAGTTGGTAAAACCAACTTGTAAAGCATAGACCTGACATTTTTTCCTGATACACTTTGCTAGTTCGGAGGCGGTTATTGGCCAAATCTATACTCGCCTTAGGATACCTTGCATTTCCTTCTTTTCTCCTAGTTCATTCTTGTAGCAGATAGTTTTTGTTTTACAGTTTATAATGGACCATCGTTTTTCCAGCCAATCCATGCCTATCAGCACGTCATACGATCCATCAGGAAGTACATTTAGATCTACTATTAAAGGCTAACTAGCTATTTTCAAAGGGCATTTATTGACCTTGGTCAACACATGCCTTTTTGCCCTTGTTTCCAGCTGTACCAACCAAGGGTTTTTAAACTTGATAGTTTGTAATTTTCATTGTTCCACATCCTTATGACTAACATAGCTTAACGTAGCTCTAGGATCAATTAAAATAGGCACAATATGATCAAGAATCTTACCTTCAAACTCCACCATAGTCTACTGGTATTCTGCGGGATGGTCTTCGAGAGCGGCATCAATTTTTGGTATACTCTAGGCCACGTCACCTACCGTAGATGCTTCGTGGATCTATGAAACCTATTTGGAGCCCTTTCGATGAGGATCGTTTTTAACGTAGTGTGTACCTCCACATCCCCAGTATTGTACTGGAGGCCTCGTTGTCCCTTTGTTATCTACTTTACCAGATTTCTCACTGAATCTGGGTTCGAAGAGTGGCTTAAATATGGGCTGGTTCTTATGCAGATTTATACCGTTTTATCGTTTGGGAAATCCTTTGCTCACACCACCACAATTACCCTTATTACCCATAGAAATCTTACTACTTTTCTTGTCAGCCCATCTTTTTCCCAGAATTTCTCCCTTCTGCTTACTTTGCTGATAACATATCCTGGCCTTTCGTATGACCTCATCCATCATTTTTGGGTTGTCGAACTCAATTCTTTCTCTCATTTCCAAGGGTAAACTGCTGGCGAACCGCTGTATCTTGGCCTTTTCCTCTCAAATGTAAGGTACATAATGGAGTAAACAGGTAAATCGGGTGATAAACTCATCCATGGTTTGTTGCCCAAGCCACAGGTCATGAAATTCTTTTGCTTTCTCATCGTAAAATCATTCAGTCAAATATCTTTCCTTCAAATATTTTTGGAATTTTTCCCAAGCTATATTATGTTCACTTACCCCTTGTACAATCTTGACCTCGTTCCACCATAAAGTGGCCTTCCCTTGCAGTTGAAAGATACCCAACCGAGCTTTTGGGTTGTCATCATATTCATATAATTGGAAATATTTATTCATGTTAATAAGCCAAGCTTCGGCGGCCTCCTCCAGTTCTCCATCGAAGAGTGGCAGTTTTATTTTTCGAAACTCACCCTACAATTCCACTCACTACCTTTTGATGTTGGATGCTCAGAGGCATTATCTGACTTCTCCTCCTGATTCTCTTCCCCTCCTCTTCCTTCATGTTCCGTATGGTAGCACTGTTCTTCTGACATCCATTCCTGTTCAGGGCTGGGAATCGGCTGGCGCTGACACTGCTGTTTGGAAAGGCTTTCCATTATTTTCTCTTGTTCCATTTTTAGTCTTACATTATCCTCCCTTAGGCAAGCCATCTCATTCTTTAATTCCTAAACCGTTTCCAATATTGTAAGATTGGTGTTGCGAGCCTCCTCTTCTAATTGCATCCATATTTCAGGATTGTTTTTAGAAAATGCTGCAGGTCCTAAGCCAGCCACATTCTTGTGTGGAACACTGTTTATCCTCCTCATTGTCTGTTGTTGTCTGTTGTTGTCCTGATTCCCTGTTCTCAACAAGTTAATGGGTAACAACAAGTCAGAACAGAAAAAAAAGAACACGATATCCAATTGTTCTTGCTTAGAATGCTTGCTAGAGGTCTTAGTTTTGATAACATTGGCTCTGATACTAGTTGTCATAACTCTAAACATACACATTGAAACTTACAAAAAATAATAAATTTAAATCTTTCAAAATGGTAATATTTGTTTTCACCATATTAATAAATACATAGGATTTGAATGCATATGACATAATAAACATTGTTAAAAGTCTCGGAAAATCTAATTTCATGCTATAGGTTATTGGTAATGGTAAAGGACCAAATCATGAGTCAGTGTGACAGGGAGTCCTTTTCATCTTATCGCTATCAACTACTTTTATTCTACGTTAATCCATTACGGTCTCACCTCTTTGCACACTCTAGCTACAAAACACTCTTGGTATTTTCACTTGTTGTTGGCATTTACTCCCTGCTCTATCATGTTAACCTGGCACAGGCAGGCGGTCCTTCTGCAATTGTTTACCTTGGGACCCTCAACTCATCAACGGTGGAGGATTCGAGTTTTTGATCCGATGGCTGGGCTTCTTCCGAAAGGTTACACAACCTCGTTTGCTAGAGATACGCTTCATTCTACACCTTTTCTCCTTGGCGCCTGTTCCTGCTTTCTTGCTCCTTTCATTGGCTAGCTTGGCCTGCAGATCTAGAGGTTTGTTTCAGGTGAAGGTCTTTAGGTGCGAAGCTGAGGGTTTTCCCTCTATTGGTTGTATACTTCTCAACCGCTATTCATGTAAGTATTTTTTTGCTGATATTTCCATAGTGTTTGACTGTTCTTTTCTATTTGAACTCTATTCTAAATTAGTTAGTCTTGTACACTGCTCACAGGGATGATGGATGTGGGACCGAGGACTTCCAACATTTGATAGTAGGAGTTCATGATTCCCCTGGCTATCTCTGTCGCGCGAGGGTTTCCAGGTAAGCTTCCAATAGCCTTGGTGCTAGTCCGGATGTATGGAAAACTCGGTTCCGCACTACGTTCCATAACTCAGTTCACAGAAGTTTGCTAGATGTTTTGTCTCTAGTTCTGTAGCTAAATAGACTCTATTATTAATTTACATGTTATTTCTCTACAGGCATTAGCCTTCTATTGTTATAGGGTAGTGTACTATTGTTTTTTGCACAGCTATCCGAGGGCTCCCTACGACCTAAGCCTCAGTGCCCACCAGGGTAATTTCCTCTTGATTTTGGTTCTGCGAGGGTTTCTCAGCCCTCTAGACTGATATTATAAATATTGTACTATTTAACTACACTGGGCCGAGGCCTTATAATCTTATCTAGTACTCTTTTCATTTATGTTAGCTTGGAACTTAAATATGGTTCAATTCTGCTTATATTGAAATGAGTTTAGGTTTCATTACTGGTTATCTTGGATTATGAATATGGTTCTTTTCTTTTTATTTGGAATTATGGTTTTAGGTTTGTGATTTTTGTCTGAATGGATATGCTCATCTTTTCCTGGTTAGGAAACTATCGGCACCTCTTTGCTTCAATAGTTCTGGTAGTTATATGTGGTTAAAGGACTGTGCGTATATCATAGCGAGGTCTCACTTATTTAACGCTCTAAGCCTTTTCAACTATGCGGCTCTGAGTTCGTTGTAAATTGGTGTTTACATTTATGGATAGAGTATCTATTCCTTTCCTTCTTCCAATTGTATTGCGTAATGCTTAAACCATCTAACTCAGGAGTTATTCCTGTCAGTGTTTAACACTATGGGGTTGTTCTTGGATTATTGTTACGGAAGGGTTCTACGATGATTTAAGTCTTATTTAAAAGTTCTTCCTCTTATTTTTGCTAGCACAGTTCGACTTGCATAACTACACTTATATTCTCTGTTAAATGTTATATCAGTTCTCTGGATTGCATTGTTCTTTCTTTTCTTTTGATTTCTAGTTCCTAATCTTTACACAATTCAACCAATATAATGTAGACAATATTTTCCATTATAGATAATTTGTTTAACAATAAATAGTCAGCATATTTAATATAATAACTCCATAGTTGGTATTTACCAGAACATAATTTTAACCAGTACTGATCGGTTAATAGACCTACCACTAAACACTTTCAGAAACGAGTATAGCTCTAGTTTTGTACAGTGATGAACCTACGTTTCATGTTTTGTCTGTAACAGAATAACACTATTGTTAATATTTTCAACTATCTGTTCAGAGTTAAGAGCCTTAGCTCTAACTTCCCATATACAAATATAAACACCTAAATGCGTTTTCTTAGCATATTAGTTCCAGGAGAGTGCTACTTACCTAAATACACCAGTGGTAGAGATCACCTATGTTATCTACGGCCTTTCATCCACCCAACCATGAGATTTGACCTTCAGGACAAAATCTCCCTCCAAGCTTGCTTGAAATGCCACTGTCTTCTCCAGGTTTGTCACACATAGTGCTCATGCTATCTAGTCATCACCAAACTTAGCATTTTTCCCTTACCGTCTGACATTTCAGCACGATTTTTCCTCCCCTCACTCCGTTTTCTTTTGAGAATTTCATAGTTAGGGGAGGTAGTTAGGGTTTTTTCTCGCAACTGCCTTTCCAACTTCTTTCCATAAGAAGTTACAAAATCTGCTAATACCCAAATCATTTCTTTTCTTTAATAATTAACAATATTATTCAACTCAAATAAATAACAACAATAATTGTCTAGTTTGTTCTTGCCGTAGTAAAATAAAAACTCTTAACAGTTTTCCGGGGACATTACATCTCCCCCCCAGAAATCAAACATCGTCCTGATGTTTTCCAGCCGTAAACAGCCCTGGATAAGCTTCTTTAATGAGTTGTTCATCCTCTCAGGTGGCCTCCTCTGGCCCAAAGATCTTCCATTGCACTTTAACCTGGGAAATGGCTCGTTTCCGCAGCATTACTTGTCTCTGATCAAGTATAGTCAGCGGCTCGACCAAGAATTCTCCTTCCGGCTCGACCTGAAACACACAAAATTTAAGTTAGTTTTTTCTTTAACATCAAATTTATCTGGCCTACATAAGATACTTTCTTACCTATATTTCATGTCAATTGACTATGTGCTTAGGATCATAAACTTATCTTTTTAAAACCGACACATGGAATACATTGTGGACCCAAATATGGCTTGGTAGGGTGAGATGGTATGCCACTGGCCCAACTCTTGCTAAGATTTGAAATGGTCCACAAAACCGAGGTGCCAGGTTGGTGTACCCACTCCATTGTAACATACTCCTTTTTGCTCGAATCCTCACATACACATGATCACCTACTTGGTATTCTCTAAAAGTTCTCTTCTGATCGATGAAACTCTTTTGTCTGTCTTGGGCTGCCTTTAAGTTGATTCATACCTTCTTGACCATTTCTTCCATCTCTTTTAACATTTCGGGTCCAAGCATCAACTTGTCTTCTGGTCCTCCCCAACTAGAGGGTCTGCGACATTTCCGTCCGTAGAACACTTCAAATGGGCTCATCTAAAAAGAGGTATGATAGCCATTGTTGTATGAAAATTTGACCAAGTGCAGATAGTCTTCCCATTTAGATGGCTGCTACATTACATATGATCTTAGCATATCTTCTACAACCCAATTCACCCATTCTGTTTGTCCATATGTTTGAGAGTGATAGGTAGTACTAAAGTTTAATTGAGTCCCTAACCCCTCAAACAAACTTCTCCAAAAGGTGGATGTATATTTTACATCTCGGTCAGAGATTATAGTTTTAGGTAACCCATGCAGCCTGAAAATGTTTTGCATGTAAATATTGGCAATCTGTACTACTCTGAAAGTGGACTGTACTGGTATAAAATGGGTTGATTTACTTAATTTGTCTACCACCACCATGATGGAATCGTTGTTTCTTTTGGATTTGGGTAAACCTGTTATAAAATCCATAGAAATGGTTTCCCACTTCCATTCCGGAATTGGTTGTGGATGTAATAACCCAGTTGGGTGCTCATGCTCTGTTTTGATTTGTTAGCACTCCAAGCAATGTGTTAAATATTCTGCTACATCTCTTTTCATGCCAGGATAGTAGTACTCCTTCCAGAGTGCGGTAATCAAATTTTGGTACCCTGGGTGTCCTACATAAGTACTTTTATGGAATTCATCCAAAATCAAACTTTTAATGTTACTTTGGTTGGGTACATATAGTCTCTTTTTATAACTTAGCATGCTAGCAACATCCACCGCATATCCCTGCCAGTATTCGTGGCTGGTTGGGTTTTGAACTTGTTGTCCTATTTGTTGATAATTATGATCTTGTTCTGCTGCTCTTTTAATCATCTTAGTGAAAGTAGTCCACCCCTCACTGCAAGAAATTTTGTAGAGGCAATGTACCTTTCGACTCAAAGCATCCGCTACCCAGTTCTCCTTTCCTTTTAGATGTTTAATTTCAAAATCAAATCCACTTAAGAAATCTACCCACCAAGCCTGCCTAGCATTTAAGGTAGGCTGGGTGAAGTAACTAGTCAAGCTGTGATGGTCCATCATCAACAGAAACTTTTACCCATCAGATAGTGACCCCACATCTTTAAAGCGTGAATGATAGCTACCAACTCCAAATTGTAAGCAGAATATTTTTGCTCATAATCCTTTAGTTTCCTAGTTTCTGTTAGCTTGGAACTTAAATATGGTTCGCTTTTGTTTATAATGAAATGAGTTTAGATTTCATTACTGGTTATCTTGGATTATGAATATGGTTCTTTTCTATTTATTTGGAATTATGATTTTAGGTTTATGACTTTCGTCTGAATGGATATGCTCGTCTTTTCCTGGTTAGGAAACTATCGGCACCTCTTTGCTTCGATTGTTCTAGTAGTTATATGTGGTTAAAGGACCATGCGTATATCATAACGAGGTCTCACTTATTTAACACTTTAAGCCTTTTCAACTATGTGGCTCTGAGTTAGTTGTAACTTAGGGTTTGCATTTACGGATAGAGTATCCATTCCTTTCCTTCATCCAATTGTATTGCATAATGCTTAAACCATCTAACTCGGGAGTTAATCCTGTCAGTGTTTAACACTATGGGGTTTTTCTCGTCTTATTGTTATGGAAGGGTTCTACAGTGATTTTAGTCTTATTTAAAATTTCTTCCTCTTATTTTTTCTAGCACAGTTCAAATTGCATAAGTACACTTATATTCTCTGTTAAATGTTATATCGGTTCTCTGGATTGCACTGTTCTTTCTTTTATTTTATTTTCCAATTCCTAATCTTTACATAATTCAACCAGTACAATGCAAATAGTATTTCCCATTATAAATAATTTGTTTAACAGTAAAATAACCAACATATTTAATATAATAACTCCACAATTGATATTTACCAGAACATAATTTTAACCCGTATTGATCAGTTAATAACCCTACCACTAAATACTTTCAGAAATGAGTATAGCTCTAGTTTTGTATAGTGATGAACCTACATTTCATGTTTTGTGTGTAACAGAATAACACTATAGTTAACATTTTCAACTATTCGTTCAGAGTTAAGAGCTTAAGCTCTAACTTTCCATATACAAATATAAACACCTAAATGAGTTTGCTTAGCATATTAATTCTAGAAGGGTGCTACTTACCTAAATCCTTCAAAGAAAGAAATACACCAGTGGTAGAGATCACCTTCGTCATCTGCTGCCTTTCATCCACCCAACCGTGAGATTCGTCCTTCAGGACCATCTCCCCACAAGCTTGCTTGCAAGACCACTATCTTCTGCAAGTTTTTTGCACATAGTGCTCATGCTATCCGGTCATCACCAGACTTGGCATTTTCCCCCTTACCATCTCACATTTCAGAATGGCTTTTCCTCCCCTCACTCCCTTTTCTTTGGAGCATTTCACAGTTAGGGGAGGTAGTTAGGGTTTTTTCTGGAAACTGCCTTTCCAACTTCTTTCCATAAGAAGTTACAAAATCTCCTAATACCCAAATCATTTCTTGTCTTTAATAATTAACAATATTATTCAACTCAAATAAATAACAACAATAATTATCCAGTTTGTTCTTACTGTAGTAAAATAAAAAATATTTATAGTTTTCCATGGACATTACAGAAAGTTCATTTCTTCTGCATATTTTTCTTCGAAAATTCCAAGGGGACGTTGGCCTTCAGCTGGATAAATTTCAATCAGCGTATCTTCTAAATCATGGATGAATTGGGATCCTATGTGGCCATGCACCAATGTTTCAGTTGTCATTTCATTTTTTGAATCACTAGTTGTTTGATCTTTGTCTTCAATGTCACTATTTTCAATTGGAGTGTTTGAGGTAGTTGATTGTAGGGTGTTACCCCAATTTTTATTTATGCGTATGTTTTCAACTCTATAGAGGTGTCAAGAACATAGTCCCTTCAATGTTGTCATGACAGTATGCACACAGACATTTCCTGTTTGAAATTCATTTTGACATTCCAATCGTCTTTTCAATGCAACAACAACTGTTGTTGTGTTTTCCATAGATTGTGTTAGTACAGTTTGAACAATGTCTATTTGGACAAAAGCATTGATGATCGATCCTGTTAAACGCATTTGTGATTGTTTGTGTCCCCATTGTCTTATTTGTGCAAATGTAATTCTTAATGCTACAAGATGTTCTTCAAGTTTTGAGAGTGAGGCTACAACTAGCAATGGTTTGTTTCTCCTAATGTTCTCAGGTACAGCAAATTGTGGCAATTTTCCATTTCGAAGTGTTGTTTTGCAAACCTTGCATATTACTTTGTTGGGCATATTTCTATGGTTTGTAGATAAATTTACATATGTTGGTTCGAAGTATTTTCCAATCCTCTCCATATTCTTGTGAAACTGTAACTGTTTACATATTGGACATTTTTGCTTTGGTGTGTCCTCTATGCTGCCTAGGTAAATTGTTGTAGGGTTTTTTTTGGATAAGAAATTATGGTTATTATGTGATTTTTTTTTGCATGAAGTTTTATATATTTTTCTTTGTAATCATGTTAGTTGTTTTAATCTACGTACATTGACCCTAGTGTTTCTATCTCTGTCATTGGCGTAATACCATATTGCAATTTGTCTTCAGGCACATGTGCATTTTTTTGACATAGGTCCATGTTGCATGTGCAATGACGTTGTTTCTATCGAAATAATTGCAAAATGTACATTTCTTCTGTTGTTATGTCCATCTATTTCAAATTACACTATATTGTACGTTTGACTTGAAAAGTTATTCTGGGATTTTTGTTTGCTTAAATTCTTATATTTTTTTGTCTGTAATCGTGCTAGTTGTTTTAATCTACATACATTGACCCTATTATTTATATCTTCTCTCATTGGCATAATACCATATTGCAATTTTTCTTCATGCACATGTGCATTTTTTGACATAGGTCCATGTTCCGTGTGCAATGACGTTGTTTCTAGTGTAAGAATTGGACAATGTACGTTGCTTCTGTTATTATGTCCATCTATTGACAAAGGTGCGTAATGGGTGTGAAGTGTATCTATTTCAAATGACACTATATTGTAGGTTTGACTTGAAAAGTTGTTGCATTGGTAGTAATTGACAATGCTCGTAGTTACAGAGGATCATTCTTGTATGTTTACTTTGAATAATATCGCTGCCCATTGTAAACAAAATGGCCCACCTTCTATTCCACCTTTTTCAAATGGCATTGCCATATTGATAAGGTATGTTTGCCAATTTGCAACTTTTTTTTTGAGTTTTTATGACATCTTTTGATAGATATTTTTGTAGACAATGCAATGCAGTGTTTGCATTGCACAAGATCGAATTGCAGAATGACTGCACAATGTAAAGTCTTGATCTTTCTACATCAAATTCAGGTGCAATCAAATGACAAAGTGCAAAGAACATGCTATTTTCACAAATGGATATAGTGTTTGTTGATTTATGCAATCTATGGCCTTGCATTTTATCATTCATTATTTCCCAATAGGTTTGTAGATCTTTGCAGGGAGGAGGAAGGTATTCATTTCATATTAGAATTGATTGAGCTATTTTTTTGTACAATGGTTCATAGTTCCCATTAGAGGGGTTCTCATCATGGAACAATATATGCAATGGATTTGTCATTTTGTTTGAATTGAATAACAAATACCTTTTTTTTGTTAATGACCAAATTCCTATTGATAAATTCAACCATTTTGCTAGGTAGTATATGAAAAATGTGTCTCCCCATAGTCCTCATTCATTCTCAATCGGACCATTTGAAACTGGGAGATGCATTCTTCGTAAGTATGTTTCAACATCATAATTTCCATGAAGCTAATACAGGATATCAGGTGCTAGCTCGGAATTGAATGATTCCCGTGCTTCTGTGTGACCTTGCTCAAGGCACATCAAGAAGTGGTCTATTGTGCCATTTCGTAATTCATTGGACGTATATCAAAAATGAACAAGTACTTCAATTGCATTGAAAATACAATGGCCTGGACTGTATGAAAATGCTTCGAGTCTAAAAAGGTTGTTGGTGTTCAAGACATCATCAATAGTCGCATCATTGTCACATTGTTTTCTTGGTTTGTAACTATCAACATCAATTATTTCATAGATGTTTATATTGTTATTGCGTGAATTTTTTTATTGAAATTGGCTACCTAAATGCAATTGTCTTGTTGTTGCAATATTGGGGAATTTGGAACAGGATAGAGAAGTTGTATTTGCAATGAAACACAAGCAACAACAAAGTGGAATAGAATATGCAACTAACTTGACATTCTTACTCCCACGTATTTGCAAGCAAACTCTGTAAAAGAAAACAATGAGATTACCATATAAGTTTCTATATGTCAAACCAATAGCTTATGACATACAATGAAAGCATGAAGGAACCTAAAGAAAGGAAGATCATGAGGTAATCACAAAATCCATGTACTTTAGCGAACTATCGAAAAGAGAAACGATGTTGTTGACAAGAAATACAGGTTAAGCAAGATGGTTCTAATTTGTCTAAAGCAAGACTTTGTAACAGCATGATTATAGATAATGCGTAGGCCATGAATATAGATATGTTCTCAGTGACTTCGCTACTTGTTCTATTGATTATATTTATTTTCAGCTTGACTAGGGCAAGATCATCATCGTATTATACTCGATTGCAAGAGTTGGATCAACGATCCCTTTTGTTGTTGGGCACCATAGATATACAAGAGAAATCTTTTACAGGAAACCCCTGTAGTGATCTTCGACCATCACTAAGAGTGGGAAGAGAATTGAAGATGATGGTGACTGATTTTGAAAGTTGCACAAAATTGTTTTCAGATTAACATCTTTCATTATTTGGTGACAATTCATGGGGTAACAAGTAGGATAAAAATCATTCTATGACTTCCCATTTGTTGCAAGATTTTAACAGACACCGGAAAAATTCTTCATTCTGATATATTAAATAAGGGTACATTAATGTATGATTTTGTTTATGCAACAATAAATCATTTGTTCTAGGATCTTGTCCAATTTGCTTGGAATATGGCCAATTCCTTCATTGGGTATTTTCATTTCATCTTTTTTGACACCTTATAAAAATATCATCAACAATATCTTCTATAATCTTTTCCTTCTTTATTTTGCATGTTCATGTGCATGAATTATGAAAGAAAGAAGAAGAAGAAGAAAAGAATTATGTTGCTATTCTAATTTACAATTCCTATTGAGTGAATACCTCCCTAACTCCAACATAAGAATGCACTCTCCTAAACTTAAATCGATAAATCCTTAAACAATAAATTTAAACATACTATTATATAATATTTTCTCTTATAAATTGTAAAAAGTGAACTTTTTAATATGAATACTATTACTTACTAAATTTAGAATTAAAACTATTATAGAACAAACACAATCATACTTAATCAAATAATTTATATATATATACTCTAAAATTATGTCAATTTTACAATTATAATAACTCAACATAAAAATATAATCATTACTATTTCAAATTATAATTAAATTAGTTAAAATAGTAACACACATGGTATAAATGTTATTAAATAACTTTAATCACTTTAAATTGTAATACAATCTACTATTAATAATGTAAATCTAAAACTTAAAATACTAATAAGTTTATGCAAATTTGCGCATATATATATATATATATATATATATATATATATATATATATATATTAGTGATTTAAATTATTTACTATAATTTTTGAGACATGTGTTGTAAGTATATTTTAAAAAGGAACCATATGAAAATATAAAGAAGATGAGAAAATATTGAAAATTAAAACCAAAATAAAAATAAACTAAAAATATTTTGACTAGTAAGTAAAAATGTTATGAATTGCTTAAGAATGATATATTCATAAAAAAAATTTAAAATAAAAATAAAAGCATATAAAAAGTTACAAATTCTTTCTTCTTTTAAATTTGCCCTCACAACCTTTTATGAAAAATATATAAAATTATCACTTAAACTTAAAGTATTTTATTTTAATTATATATATATTTTAATTCTTTCTTCTTTTAAATTTGCCCTGACAACCTTTTATGAAAAATATATAAAATTATCACTTAAACTTAAAGTATTTTATTTTAATTATATATATATTTTATTATTTTACAATTTTGTTAAAATAATTTTATAATTATTTTCTTTTAATTTTTTTAAAATGAATATTAAACTAATAATTATTTGATATTCTATAAAAAAAAATTAAGTTAGGTTTATAAATTTTCTTATAATAATTAATTATATTATTTAAATATCTGTTGTTATAATTTAATTCAATTTTTCAAAATTTAAATAAATAAACAATGTTTATTATTGTTAAGATAATCTTCGCCAAAATCGCATAACCAATCTTTTGTCGACGTGTTTCGAACCAACCATTGTGGTTCATCGTCAGGACAAGTTGAAGAACCAATCCGCCTTAGCGTGATTAAATAGAGTGTGCAGAGACTCCAACAGCTATAATGCTAACGGCTAATTTTGACCTAATGATCTTGGTCAAACCACTAAATTAGTTAATTAATATTTCTCGAAAAAGCTAAAATAGGTAAATAAAGGAATTCATTTGTTAATTAAAATAAATAGGTATATTATTATTATTATCCCAAATATTAAGAGAATACATATTTTAATTATAATGGTCATTATATCTCATAATATATATTAAATAATCTATATTTAATTATTATTCCAACATAAAATATAAGTAAAGGTAATCAATCACTATTATTTTTAGAATTTAGTTATACTAGGTAATTGTGTAATAATTATTTAATGGTCTTTGGTAAGTTAGATCTTCACTATTCTGTTCTTATAATATATCATATTTATTATTTAAATATAATGGTCCATTAAAATAATAAAATAATATATGTTTATTAAATAATCTATATCTTCTTAATAATTAATAAATCCAAACAAATTGTTAAACCATTACTATTCCTAGAAATTAGCTATATCAGGTAAATACCATAATTTAGGGTTGTTAAAACCAAGTCTATTAATAATAGTATAACTAATATTATTTGTATATCATAATTAATCCTTTAAACCTAATGGTCAAATAATCAATATTAGATCAATATTTATTTATTCCAATAAAATATTAAAGGTAACTAAGACCTTAGGTAACTATATTATTACTTACAAGATAAATACCATAATTTAGGGTTGATATGTTAATTACTATAACTAATATTATTGGTATATCATAATTTATCCTTTAAACCTAATGGTCAAATTTCTAATAATAATCAATATTTATTCAATATTTATTTATTCCAAAAATATTAAAGTTAACTATGTCATTATTATTTATAAGGTTTAAAACGGGTTTTTTAGACATTAGTTAAAGGGAAACTCAAATCTAAGGTTAATATAGAAATAATTATAAATGTATAAATAATGAAATTATGGCAAAAAATCAAATCTAATTATAATAAGCCCAATAGTATCATAAACAGGTAAGGTTAATACTAATTCATAACTTAATAATGACTCAAACACTCCATAATAATAGGACAGATCTGCCAAAAGAAAAATAAAGGAGGGGGAAGACAGAAACCCTAAGACCTAACAACAAGGGAATGAGGAGGCTAGGAAGACAAGGCTGGGACCGAGCAACTGCTAATCTTCCAGCCATCATCCCTATTAAGGTTGTTCGGACTTTTCTCAATCTCCAAGGCCTCCCTAAATTTGCGATGGTGAAACTGCGCAATTTTGGCAATGACTTGAGCCTCCTCTATACATACATGATGCATAGTCTTTCCCGCATGCTCAGCCAGTGCCGAGGACTTGGTCCTCCCATGTCTTAAGTCAGCCGAATGCTCGCTAATCCGCTGATTGATAGAGCGACCAGTCTCACCAATATAAGGGGTCCCACAGGAACAGGGAATGACATAGACGCCCTTCATGCCCTTAGGGTCAATCGGGTCTTTCACAGACCTGAGGGATCCACGAATAAATCACTTGAGTAATTAGGATTTTTATTTCTTATTTATTTATTAATTATTACTACTATTTAACAAAGTAATATATTTAACCTAAACAATTATTTTCCTTAATTATTTATATATTTAAGGATGCATTATCATTTAAATTCATCACTTAAATTTTATTTTTAAAAATTAAGTGTTTCATTGACAAAATATTATTTTATTAAAATTAATTTATTATAATTAAAATAAATAAAAACAATAATTACTTAAAAATCCCGAAATAGTTAATCGAATTAAGAAGTTTGTCTTTAGTGTGATTTTTTAGATATTTCTGTGACCTAAAAACTTGAGGTTAAATCTTGATTTGTATTATTTAAAATGGTTTCTTAACTGCATATTTGGATTGAGCACCCTAAAAAACCCCAGGACACTTTGATTGTGCAAAAATTACCTATCAACTTTGCGATTACAATAAGTTGCTGCCTAATTTTAAGGAAATTTGACAGAAAAAATTCATTGAAAAAACTTGCACAAAAATCCCACTAAAAACAACTGCCTTATTCTCTAGAATGTTCATTATCTTGGTATTTATAATTTCGCCATTGTACCCCTGTCCTTAGTTACAGGTAGTTTTATTATTTTTACAAGTAACAGGGAATGTTTTAAATGCATGTGACCCCTGGGCTCTTCCGCGTCGCTCACCTGCCTTGGATCTCATCGAACAATGGAAATTGAAGGAAGTGGTTTTAGTAAACCAATTTCACCATTCTGAACGTGGCTTACTGCTCTGCTACCGGTTTCCGCCTTGAACCTTAGCTCATATTACCTTTCACCTTCTTGACGCAAAACTATGTTCTCCTTATGTTAATTCATGGCGGCAACATCAATTATTCCTCTTTCAGGGTTTGGACGGTGCAACAACAACAAAGCTTCGGTGCACAGACCTGTCCATGGTCGAGGTATGGCATGGCATGGCGGAAACATCAATTATTCCTCTTTCAGGGTTTGGACGGCGCAACAACAACAAAGCGTCTGCGCACAGACCTGTCCATGGTCGAGGTATGGCATGGTTTCTGTCGTTTATTACCCTATAGTTCTGTTTTCACATTATTCTCCCTGTTAATTGCTCTCCTTGTCATGGAGGCTGGCTTGCAACAACCTCTTTGTTTTCCAAATGACAGCGAAGGTAAACAATTATTTCTTTCCATGGCAAATTTACATTACGTTTTCGGGCTAATGGCTCATGTCAAAATTACCATGGACGCGACATTACCAGGGACACGCATTTGGCTTCCACATATAGTAGTATTTGCATAGGTGAAAAATACCCAGAGCTTGTATTTTGAAACAAAATCTTAATAACCCAACTCCAGGAGGAGTTTCGATGTGAAGTTTTCCTATAATTTGAGATCTCGGTCGCATAGTGCAGTGCATGACAGCCATTACAGGAGCCAGGTTTCGCTGCCGCAGAGCTGTTGGGCAAATATACCGCCCGAGCTGCTCAGAGATGATATTTCGAGAATCGAGGCAAGCGACGGTGCTTGGGCTGTGCGGAAATATGTGGTTGCCTGTTTTGGGGTTTGCAGAAGTTGGAGGGAAATTAAGAAGGAGATTGTCCAGACACCCCAACTCTCTGGGAAGCTCACTTTTCCTATTTCTCTTAGGCAGGTAAAGTTCTGGCATAACGAATTCCATTTTCAACAAATCTTCTTCAATAAAACCATAAAAATTCATTGAGTTATGCAAAACGTTTATTTCATTATAGAGTGTTTGAGATTGCGCCTACGTTGTTTAATTTTAATTTTATTATAAGTCGGTTCCCTATCAACGAAGTTATACTTTAATAACGCATTGCCCTCCAAAACATCTCCAGGAGAGAACCGGAACTAATTGAATTGCAATAATTTATGCCTTAAGCCTGTTAGGTTCCCATAATTTAAAACAAGAATCCAAGCCTTTGTCCTTTTCTCATGCTAAGAGCAGCGTTGACAATTATTAGTAAGGGGATCCCAGATGACAGCTTGTGCATAGATAATTGTATTAGAATAATTGAAGGCTCTTCTGTTCCATGATCTCAAAATTGAGTATCCCCACATTCGTCTTTTCCCGTTGCCAGATAGAAGTAGCCGACACAACCTACCTTTTCATGTATATCTGCAACAAACAACTCCAAGATCTGAAATATCGTATTTATATTGTGAGTTTGATAAGAGTATCCAGAAATAGGAAGAGGCATTAAAAACATGATAAAATTGGCATCTATATATGTCTCATATATTCAGTGGACTCCAATTGTGATGGAAACTGCTACTATTTGAGACACTCTCTCAAACAGTGCTATTATATGAGATACTCTTTCAAATGTGTTTGCGTTTTGTATTTGTTATTTTATTGCCAGTTTTTAATCAATATTTCAGTTAACATTCCAATGTACAGAGTTGTGATTTATAATTATGTACAAAGCTGTGATTTACAAGGATGTGGTCCAATGGTTCGCTAGCAGGTTTGGTCGCACAGATTTTATGGTTCAATTTTGAGCTAAACTATATACACCTAAAAACTGCCGTGAAGGCAATTTCTTCTATTGAAAAAAAAAATATATATATATATATATATATATATATATATATATATATATATATATAGATATATATATATGTATCATTCAACAATACAATTATAGTTTGGCTATTTCAATTTCAAAATACAACCACTATATACACCTAAAAACTGCTGTGAAGGCAATTTCTTCTATTGAAAAAAATATATATATATCATTCAACAATACAATTATAGGTTGGCTATTTCAATTTCAAAATACAACCACTGAAAGTCAAAGTTAAACTATTTCAATTTCAAAATACAACCCCTGAAAGTCAAAGCTAAACATATTTAGTTATAATGTTTGAAAACTGTCAAATTAAGAAACATGTAAATGTGTTTTCGAATTCCAAAAATGTTCGTTCTGTCACACAGAAATTACTAATTAAAAGAAGTTCGTACGGAAAAGCTCGTATCTTAGAATCCGTCAATTCTGTTGCTTTTGATTTTCTGTTGGTGATAAATAAATCTATTACAGAATGTGTATGCATTCTTTAGTTTCATCATCCTTTTTTTATCTCACATCGTAAAAATAATCTCATTTATGAGTTGAATTTGATAATTTTAATTAAATATGAAGGAAAATGTCAGTTTGACATACTTGTCGCCAACGGTTTTCAATTAAAGAAAAGGTTTCTATAACATAGATTAAGAAAATGATAATTATTCTATAAGCTAAGTTTGACGGTTATATTTTGCATTCTGGAATACGTATTTGACAAATAAATTGTCGGGGGGTAGAGTATTGATTAAACTGTCTTGTGAGACTTTAACTACGAAGAACTTTAGTGACATGGGATCTAAATTTATGTGACATTTTTTAAATGGTAGAAAACTAATTTTTTCTTATATATTGTTAACACGCAAAGTCATTTTGCATTTATAAATTGGTTTTCATAACAGAATAAATTATCCATTACAATTTTTGAAGTGAAAGTTTCAAGCACTGATCGCCTTTACCCTATTTCTATTTTGGGCTTCTTTATCGAATTACTCTCGCTTTATCTCATTATTGTCGCAGTGAGGGGGAGCGCCATGGCTACCTGACTTTGGTGGAATAGCACAGGTGGAAAACCAGATTTCTTGGCACGTTTGATGAGAAATTCTGCTGGCATGCTGCCGTCTTAGGTATGTAGTTATTTATTTTCTCCATGGATGAATTCACATTTGCATTTGATTTGCAATTGATTCAAGGTTTACAGATTTTCTGATGAAATTATCTGTGTCTCTTGATAATGTAGGGCCTCACAAGGGTGAATGCATATGGCTTCTCCACGCCTAGTGTACTCCCCTCCCTCACAGGTATAATGTTCACCTCACCGGTATAATGTTTCTATTGTAATTTCCTCGTGGACCCACGTTGGCTGCTCTTTCTTCTCTCCTGATGTTGATTTACTAATTTAAGAATATTCGTTATTGGTGTTACTAAGATAATTTTGTTATATATAGCTTCGTCATTCATATGCTTGTCACTATTTAATTTATTATGATACCTGCATTTGACTCTTTTGGTTTCACTTGAATCTATTCTATTATTTTAACGAAAAGAAACAAAGGGTCTAATCGGCCTGAGTAGATTATCATATTTTTTCTTCGCGTCTTTACTATGTTGATAGGAACATAATCTTCCAAATTCTTATCTACTTTTCCTCATGCCTTATCTTTCTTGCGTAGAGTTTGAAGACACTTCTATTTAATTTATCCTTTATTCACCCATATCTTCTTGACTCTTTTTTGCTTTCTTTACATAGAAGAATTAAATGGGTTGCCTATATCTTTACTGGGCTAAAGTGTACACTTGATGCAACTGGTACACTCAGATAAGTTTACTATAAAATTAAGGGGATCATACCTTTTAATTTTTCTCTGGCTTTCCTTGAGGGAAGGATTAGATCAATGCTTATTCGCTTCACGCTTTTGCATGTTGTTTCCTTTACACAAAGTTTGGAATACAAACTCGCTTTCCTTTGTTATTTTGTGTCTTCTCATAAACGATGGTCAAATTTCCTTTTTTGTATGGATATTCTGCAAAGTGGGCTTTGTCTTGCCATAACTTCAAACTACTACATTGTGCCCAAATTCGCTACAATTATAGAATTCAATCTCACTTAAAAATGGGACATAGGAATTTTAATTTCTTACATCATTTCCACTATATCTTATTTTCTTGTAACCATAATCATTCCTTAGTATCTTTTCCGGTATTCAGTTGCTATTACTAGAGCACGATTTAAAGGATTTAGAGCTACCGCTGGCAAACTTTGGGACTCTGGGCATCCCAGAAAAGGCCTTCAGTAACATGGTTGGTTCCGAAAAACATTGTCTTCTTGCATCTATATTGGAGGTAAGATTTTGCTTTGTCTTTTTATTAAATAAATCTAATCGCAAATTTACATTAGGTTTTCAGGCCATAGGTAATACCACTAATCGTCCAGGTCAAAATTACTAGGGACATGCCTTTGGCCTCCACAGGTAGTAGTATTTCTATAGGTAAAAAATATAGTATTTCTATAGGTGAAAAATACCCAGGTAGTAGTATTTCTATAGGTAAAAAATATAGTATTTCTATAGGTGAAAAATACCCAAGGCTTGTAGTTTGAAACAAAATTTTAATAATCTAACTTAATTTTTTTTTTTTTAATTTTTTTTTTTATAATTAGACTCCCAAATCTACAGTTTTGAAATATTGCATTTATTTTCAATTTGTCTCGAAAAAAGTTCTTATTGTGCTTTGTCCATACTTCTAAAATCACCACATACATTATGTGCATAAGAGTACCTATAAAGCATGCCCTTACTACAGCTTTACACAATATAGAAATTAAAATTTGAAGTTAAGATGAACTTCACTAGACTTGAACATTATCAAACCAAAGGCGCAAATAGAGAAACTTTCTGAAAATTTAAAAACAGGGAATAACACAGAGCACAGGTGTTCTTCTTTGGAAGCACATTTGCTGGCCTTTACCTGCGGACGATGGGTTATGAGTACTTACCAGAATCTTGCTCGCCCACAATGCAGAATCTTGCTTGCCCACAATGCAGAACACTCCCCGTAGCTTTCAACTTTCTGTTCAATGCAGAATCTTGCTTGCCCACAATGCTAACACTCCCCGTAGATTTCAACTTTCTGTTCAATGTAGAATCTTGCTTGCCCACAATGCAGAACACTCCCCGTAGCTTTCAACTTTCTGTTCAAATACATAAACAAAGAGGATGCGATATAAAACCAAAAATAAATAACCCACAACGCACAATGGAAGAGGAAGAGGCCTTGTGTCTCTTTTTTTCATTTAAATAAAATAAATGCTTACCGGATTCTTTCAGTCTGCAATGGAATGTTCACCAATTCTTTCCTAACATGATTTTCTCCCAGTGAACAATACGTATACCTGAACATGAGGAACCGTAAATAGTGATGCAAAGGCAATAAGAACTGGAGGATCGATAGGCAATGAAAAGCAAAGAAATGCAAGGAACCATAAAGAGTGACCCATAGGCAATAAAGAGCAAAAAAGCCCATTCATCTCAATTAATTGGCATTCATGTATTTGGATAGAACATTAAAGTGGTTATACAATTAAGTGCTCTAAAATATATTGGGAGAATCACTTCATTAAAGCTGGAAATCTTTAGAGGATATTGCATCATTAGATTTCCAACTCTTTGCAATAAATTTGTTTAATAGAATTGCATTCATTAAATTCAACTTGAATTCTGATTAAATCTTCTTAAATTTAACATTGGCAGGCGGAGAATACATTGAAATCATCATAGGTTTTAAATTGGTGTTTATTCTATTTCGATTTCTTATTAGTAATCTTCTTAGATTTAACATTGGCAGGGCTGAGAATACATTGAAATCATCATAGGCTTTTAATTGGCGTTTATTCTATTTGGATTTCTTATTAGTAAATTCGAAAATATTTATATTTTGAATAAATTAAATATAACTTAATATTTTTCAATGTATTTTCCAGGTATGGCATGGTAGAAAATACAATGAAATCCTTTAAATTGGTAGGGAAGAAAATATATTGAAATCTTCATAGGTTTTAAATTGACATTTCTTTTCTATTTCAGGTTTCTTTTGGAGTTTTTATTAGTAAATTTGAAAAATATTAAATTGATTTTAGTTATTTTGAATATATATATATGTAAATTTGAAAAATATTAAATTGATTTTAGCTATTTTAAATATGTGTGTGTCTTTTTTAGAAGTTGTGCTTAATAAATAATTAATTTATAACAAATTTAAACTTTAATTCATATTATAAAACTATCATTATATCAAATCATAATGGCAAATATTTAATAATAATGTCAAATGGATGACCCCTGAATATATATGTAATTAAATTGTTTCAGAGTTTCATATTTATAAATACTTAATTAAATAATACATTGAGAACTCAAAAAAATAATATTAATTAATAAAAATATAAAATAACAAAAAGATTGTTTCAGAGTTTCATATTCATAAATAGTTATAATTAAATAATACATTGAGAACTTGAAAAAAAAATATTAATTAATAAAAATATAAAATAACAAAAATATTGAACGTGTAAAAAGTAACTTAAAAGTGTTAAGGGTATACAAACTTCCAGTACTTTCTTAATTAAAAGAATTATTTCTATAAATACATATCCATATTATGTTTTTGCGGAGGCAATGTTTTGAAGGATGTACAGAAAACAGTTGAAGGACAGAACAAGCGTGTGAAGACGGATGGAATAGGTCTGCAGAGACCACTGGCGTATGGCCGGCAATTCCTATTTCCACCTCCATAGCAAAGTTAATGCTATGGAGGGTACCTCTGTCAGAGTCTCACAGAGCACGGCGACGGCATGGACCATACCTCATCCGATTATACATCATCCCTCTCCGGCATCCCTCTCCGGCTGCCCAGCAAAAAGCCCCCGGCGACCCTGCCCGCAGCCAACCTTGCAGTTCCCCTCACATCGTATTGATGACGTATTGATCCGCCGAATCAATAGCGCGTGGCCTCCACTCAGATAAGGATTAATGCCGGACGGGAGAGCTCACCAACCTCCTCCGGCCTTCAAAGTCCCGGCAGAACATTATCTGCAAAACCATTCGGCGAACAGAACAGAGCAGACGTTCAATACCTGGAGGACCTGGCCACTGGTTATCGAGATTTGCGGTTGGCAAGGTTAGTGCCCCTGTCACCATTGAAACTTAGTCTTCTATATGACACACCTTTGAACTGCATACATATGACACACCTTTGAACAAACAGAGATTTTGATCTTTTTCTAAATGGAGTTGGCTGCGGAGTTCTAGATTCAGTGTTTCAGATTTCTCATATTCTGTGTTATAAATTTTCTTTGAGCATCAATTGGACAGTTGCACTCGGGGCTTTGTTATTTGTTTGCATTTGTCATTAACTTACCTGCAGTTTATGGGTTTCAACAATAATAGTTTTACTTCAACTGAGCAATGATCGTACTGGTTATCATGGGTTCAGGGGGCTACTATGTATTCAGTTAAATGCAAAACTCTAATGTCGTTCATCTGGCAGTCAAGTTGTGTTTCCACATCACCCACGCTGCATGAATTATCTGTGAGTAAAAGAGGCTAAGCACAATGCTCAAAAAGGAAATTACAACCATGGGGTTTCACTGGAGTTCCACTTACAAAATATGTTGTTGTGCTTGTACTGTGCTTTGCACGGTCAGAAATTTTCGAGGTTAACTACTTACGAATGTACCTTGCCCTTGTATTGTTGAGGTTCTTGTATGATCTTATCTTTCTACCAGTGTTGTTTAGTTTACATTGTCTCCCATCTATGAAGTCTATGATGAACAGAATAGCTCTAGAACGCTTCCAAATCAGCATGATTAGAGATTGTATAGAACGGAAAATGAACCGTTAGCTTCATAATGTGCCCACCATAGTTACTCTGTATTGTAACAGTGCTTGGAATTTAGTTAGAATACTGAAAGGGGTAATCTTATTTCTAAATACATGGTATTATTCGTTTGGAATTGTTCACACTTCATTTATAATCAATTATTATAATGATTACTATGATTTTGGACCTTGTATGATATACTGAGAAGTGACAGTCCTAAAGCTGTAGCGATATATGGTTTTATCTACTCTAGTATGCAAGAACTTTTGCAATGATGCTTCTAAAAAAAATTGTGTTTCAAGATGCTTCCAAACATTTTTTTGCGTGTTAAAAACATTTATGTCGGTAAACCAGAGATGCTTTCAAGCCAGGCCACCGTTTACCTAGAACAATAGAAAATACATCGAAGAAATTCCAACTTCTTTACCGTTGAGATTTTGAAAAGTCTGTGCATAAACCTACCTAAAGACAAAGGATAGAGTAAACTTTAAAACGCCACTTGCCCGTAGATGGTTTTGAATTCCTTGAAAAGTAATAAAAACAGAATCCATATACGAAGAGTAAGGTTTAGAACAACAGAAAATATATTGAAGAAATTCCGACTTCCTTATTGTTAACATTTGCAAATGTCTATACATAAACCTAAGGACAATAAAATCTGGAACTCTATATGCCCGTAAATGCTGTTGTTGATTTCCTTGCTGAGCACTAAACTAGAACCTGTATTAGTCTTCTATATCGTTGAGTCATGAATTCAAACCCTTGGGAAGCCATGAAACTTGATTGCTCAAACCTTTCTGCTGACCAGAAGGCACTGCTTGAAGCTACCTACGTGCATGCAAAAGCTAGACAGTAAACAGAGCATAGGATGGTAAACATTCCATTAAATTTCCATGAAAAGGTAGACCGATATTGGATTCCTTCGATAAACATCAGTCGTCTCTTACATGAGCATTTGCAATGTAGAACCAGCAACTGAATGTTACCCTTTTAAATTATAGGCTCCAACAACCCACAATCATCACCAGTCTCAAAATAGTGAAAAATCGTTCCTGAACAAATTAGCAAGCCTTCGAGTTTAACTCCTGGATTTTGTTGATCCATACACTAGTGCTGCCAATTGGATGGATAAAAGTTTATGAATGCTGTAATTTACCAATTTTTCCTTCACCAATCCCAAAAACAAAAAAAATACTTCATGAATTAGCAAGCCTTCTTCTTTTCTCCTGGATTTTGTTGATCCATACCCTAGTGCTGACAGCTGGATACAAAAACAAACCTTTATGAACGCCCTAGTTTACTAGTCTTACTCTAAAATGAGATTAAGTGTGCCTAATGACAACTATTTCATGGACCTAGCTGGTTTATAAAAGAACATCACAAATCAAGAGATAACAGATGCGTGCAGAAAGAATTCAAATATACACAAAAACAGAGCAAGTTTAGCATCTTTCATGAATTTTCAATAAAAATACATAGTAAATTAATTGGGTATATTTTAGGTGGTCATGAGGAATGATTGTTATCTTTCATAATTAGATTCAATTCTCATAAGTGACATGATAAACTAATATTGAATATATTATTAAAATGCTTTCAAACCTTATTTTAAAATAGATTTAACCCCTCAAAAGTATTTTACCTTTACCTAAGAACAAAACACACCCAAAAAAAAAAGCATTTCTATCTGCTTAGCATTATACTGAGAATTAATAACTCGATATACTCATAAATAAGTCTAGACCCAAATAGACTATACAATAAGGACCTCGTTGCATTAAAAGAATACATCAGTAAGTCTAGACCCAAATAGACTATACAATAAGGACCTCGTTGCATTAAAAGAATACATCAGTGTGATCCGATAGCATTAAAATTTTCAAGTTCTTTGAGGTTAGTTTACGGGTTAGTGTAAACTAAGAAAAGGCACAAATTCATTAAGAAAAAAAAAAAAAAATCGATGCATTTTAGTTTTAGATAAATAAAAATGGTGAAAGTTAAAAATAGTTTGATTTATTTGTATTACATAAACAATAATGTGCTCAGAATTTAAGTGCCAACAGACCAACCACCGTATATTTAGCTTATATCTATTCACTTTGTTAACTGGAAAAATATATATTTATGTGTTGACATTATTTCACTCTTTTCATTATTCATGTGTTGAGTTTTTATCATCTACATAAAAAGTTGAGTTGCAACAAATAGATATGTTTTTTGTCCAGTAACGTATTATATATAGCTTTTTGATATATTATGGCTTTTTAAATATATCAAGGATTTAAGAACATTTTATTCTATTCCAGTTTTCAAAATTTTAGTGTTTAAAATGTATTTTAGTGTTTATTCTATTATTATGTTGTTCTTTTTAGATTATGGTATATGGAGAGCATTAGTGTCTTTACTCTCCTCGTTATGTTTGCAGGGAAAAAATATGTCCTGTAAAAGAATGTCATCCTATTTTGCCTTTGTTGAAGAATCCATAGAGCCCTCCCCCATGGAGTGTGCGGGTTACGAGCAGTATGTGCATCTCCCCGAGCTCAGTGCCATGTGGAAATTCAAGGAATGGCCTGGTTGGTCTAGAGAGGGGTTGGTAAAGACTGCCTTACAGTCATTGGAGATTACTTTTCAGTTTGTTTCGTCTGTCCTCTGTGACACAAGGACTTACATTGACAAAGAGGAATGGAAGAGAAGGCTTGAATCCTTAATTAGTTCCCAGATTGAGTTGATTTCAATGATTTGTGAAAATGACAAGCAGGTTCCCACTCTTCAGTTGTCAGTAAGTAGTGGTGTTCTCTCATGGAAAGTTTTCCATGAGGTATGGCAGAGACCTGGTGCTTTACCTGTGGTTAACAGAACAAGTGAAGAGAGCTTACTTCCTCGTTTGGGTACATGGAAAAGCGCTGAAGCTATGGTTTCTAGAATATGGCTTGCCATTGAAGGCCATATGCAGAGGACTCCCTTCACTTTAGGTCTAGGGGAACCAAATATGTCAGGTAAGCCTCTTCTTCAATATGATAGAATCTGCAAGCCAAGATATTTGCACTCTTTAAAACAACATAAACAGTTCCATAATCTAGAAGATGCCAAACTTTGCAATGTCCTCCAGATCTTTGAGGCATGGGTATTTGTAGGCCAAGAATTGTTGCAGAGAGTATATGAAAGAATAGACTCTGGGGATTTCGTAGGAGCATCCACAGACTGTTGGATGGTTGAAAGGATGTGGATTATGCTCACAGAAATTGTGAATTTGCTTCTAGTGATGGACCCAGATGATTTCCTTTGCCTTAAACACCAGTTGGCAATTAGCAGCACTAGTACGCTTGCAGGTGCATATTGCCTTCGGTCTGCCCCCCTTAGAGACCTTACAAATGCATGCAAGGAACTAAGGCATCTGGTGCCCAAAGTCATCGGTGTTGAGGCTGATCCAAAGGGTGGACCAAGGCTCCAGGAGGCACTTATGCATTTGTTTCATTCACATGGACTGCGCTCACATAACACTTCAGGTGCTTACCATGTTGCAACAATACATGTTCTGTTGGCCTTCCAGGCAATAGAAGCCGCGGTGAAAAGGTTTTTCTTCTCATATCAGCAGCTGGTAGTAACAACCATGGGTAGCACTGAAATGAAGGGTCCATCATATCTAGGTGCTTGTGATGCCCTACGTCATATATATTTTGAACCACCTTATTTCCCCAGTGTGGATGGTGCAAAGACATTTTTGGGTTACTATTGGCACTAAAAGTTACAACTATGGTGGATGGTACACTGGAAGATCTACAGACAAATCAAGTGAAATGTACAAGAGAAAGAATAGTGCCTTCAGTTTTTCAATGTATTACCCCAAATACATACATACACTTTTTACATTGACAGTTTTGAGTACTATACATAGAATTATATTGGATATAGGATTAGACTCATTTTTGTTCATCCCCATCAGTAGGACCAATCAATAGAACAGTGGTAGAAATTTGGGATATTTTTTTTTTCCCTCTCCAACGTGGATAGGATACTAAGGATTCATAGTGTGCAATTCCTCCTTCGTTAAATAGTGTAAAAGATTGTCCAAAATTAAAAAGGTAATTATTAAAATTATTAAATTTTACGAGTTGTTTCTTTTTTTAATTTTTTAATTCTTTACCTAAATTTTATGATGAGTTTAATGATATTTATATAATTCATTATAAATTTTAACATGAAATGTAGTTTAACGCTGTTATTTTTATATATTTTTTTAAGATTTTTTTATTCAGTGTGTGAAACTGAGATAATTATAATTTTAATTTGTTAAGTTTATTTAATGGAATGCATCATAATTTTTTTGATGCAATTTTTTTTTTTTTTTTTTTTTTATCAGATTTTTTGTTTTTTAAGATTTTTTAATTCACTGTGTGAAATTGAGATAATTATAATTTTAGATTATTGAATTTATTTAATGGAATGTATCATAAAAAATTTAATGTATTAAATCTATATCATATTCAAGCTACATTCCTACCATAAATATCCACTCATTTCCAAAGTTTTGAGAAAAAATATTAGATAATGCAGTTCAGATTGACTAATAACATATAATTAGTATAGTTTTTTATCTCTACATTTATTTTACAAAGTACTCTGATACTTCTTCATACTCTACTTTAATTTTCTTGCACATGGCCTTGTGTTATTGCTTAAGATGTCATTTAATTTAACTGAATTTATGGTAAAGGTATAAATTTTGCTTTTATTTTTAATTTTGAGTGATTTTGATTTGATTGCCTTAGATTTGTTAAATTTGATTTTTGATAAATAGTTTTACATGCTTGATTAATATAGAAAATATACAAAAATTCTTTTGGAAACAAAGTTTGCTTTGGTAGCATTTGTAGTCTTTTGAAGAAAAATGAAATTTCGTGAATAATTAGTGGTCATGAGTTGCATGTTTTGAAAAGATAAAGAAAATTGTTTCTTTGATTGTCTTTGTTAAGAAAGTTGTTTTCTATAAAATTTGCATTCTTCCAACTCTCTTAGCTAGGAGATTCATTGAAAAAGAAAAGTAGTGTAAATCATCTTAGGTGCATATTTGTAGTGGTTGAGAGTCGAGTCTACACACCACCAGTTTCATCTCCACTACCTTTTGTCTTAAGAAAGCCATAAAATTAACGCTTAAAGTAAAATCAACTTAGTAACTTTTTATTTACTAGGGCTCTGAAACACCAATATAGATCAGGCTAGTGTCTTGGAGTAGGAGAGTAATAAACTCTCCAAGACAACAAAACCAAACAAGTAGCTTATCTTGTGATAGATTAAATCCAGCTGTTTCATTTATACTCTGGGAAAGCTCCTCTTAAAGGAGAAGCACGAGCTCGTGTCCGAACCAGTGAGGGGATCAATCCTCCCTCGTTGGGAACGACGCCAGACACGCACGTATTACAAACGGTAAGCCTCGGATTAACCATTGTCGAGGAGCCATGGGTCACTTGTCGGTAAACCTTGGATTATTGTCAAGGAGCCGGCAAGGGGATTGAGCTTGATACTCTGCCCTTGCGTGCTGTCGGAGTGTAGACTGTTCCCCCAGGTATACTTGTTGCTGTTGGTAACCTTAGTGACCATAATCTTTAGGATTCTACCGAGGTGACGGTGGAGGGAAGATCCCACTATACCTGGAGCAGACGTCGGCTAGACTCACTTGGATTTTCCGGGGGGTTCACTTCACTCGAGACGGTTAAAGTGGAGGAACTTGTGTCGGTCTATTCATTAAGCAGGTTGCCGGGGTAACTGTTCCACCCGCCACTTCTGTACTGAATCCGGCGATGTTGGGTTTCATCTCCAACTAGCGCTTTCGGTCCGGAAGGCTACTGTTTGTGCTTGGTTTGATGCCCTAGATTCTTTAGGCGTGTGCTTCAAATTTGTTTGGTTCTTTAGAGACTTTAGGCAGTTTGCTTTGAGATTTTACTTTGTTTGCGTGTGCAGTAGTTAAAAGTCTTTAACTGTGGTGGAATTACCGAGACAGTCCCGTAGACTTCGGGGCCAGTCTCCTGAGATTGTTTCCGTGGCCGAATTGTTGAGGACATCCCGTAGAATTCGGGGTGAGGACACAAATTGCGTCTGGGGGGCAACCTCAAGGACAGTATATACCTGTGGTACAATACATTCCTCAAGGTCAACCCCAGCCTCAATATGTACCCCAAGGTCAACCCCAGTATCAGAGCCTTGTTTTGTTCATTTGTTATTAACCTTGGAATTCCCTAGCATTGGTAATCTTCAAGCTTATTACTCTTGATATTGGGGGTTTGTTGGGGACAGGTTTTATGTCTCTCCCTTTCATCCCTATTTGAAGGGACCCATTAACGCACCATCTTATGTGTCAGTGTTAGGCAGTTCCCTTTGACCAATTCCAGCGCAGCGACTCATCACAAGTCGCCCCTCGACAATAACATGGTGGCCCCACCTCCAGAAAGAATTCATATGTCATGCATGGGTTAGTCTAAATTTGTCAGAGATATTTAAGCTTATTAATGACCCAATTTCTTATGATCTTAGTTATCGTACAATGTCATCTAAGATCCCCTGAATATTACTTAATCCCAAAGTGGCTTACGTGAAAAGTATAAAATATTTACTAAAAAATGAGACTTCCATGCTTAGTACGCTATGCATTGATCAAGACCATATTATTTACTCAAGCTAAATTATTTTCAATGCAATTTGTATAGGTATTTTAAGAATGAATAAGTGGGGGAGGAGGATTAACGAGTTGGAAGTTGAAGACCCGGAAGATATGATACAATTTTCAGCAGAAGACTTAACATGGACAGAGATTGAGGGGGACCAAGTTGCAGTTATTCCATATTGTCGACTTGATGATTTCATAAGTGGAGAGGAATCAAATGAAAGTGCACCCACCCAATTTCTTCTTAAGAATCACCGAAGTAAAAAAATAGAGGATATCAAAGTCACCAATTACTCAACATTCTTGGAGTAGAGTGTGTGAGTCTCTATATGCTTTTTCAAGATATGTGTAATTTTTTCAATATGCATAAATATTATATCTAATTTGCAGTAATTTTTTTACGTACAGTTATTGGTGTTCATATGGTCCACATTCGACAAGGAGAACTAGGAGTGCATCATCAGATCCAAAGACAACCCGCAATCGACATGAAAGTATTAAAGTTGGTTGCCAATGTCACTTCTTTGTGCGACGACTTGTGATGAGACCAGATGATGCTGTAATAATATATACTGCATGTAGACATACTGATGAATCCAATGTTATTTGTCATGGGACAGATGCAATCGGAAGGTCCATGAGATTCAATTATGCACCACATTTAAGTTGGCATATGCGATCTACAATCCAACATTTCGTTAAAAGAGGTTTTAATGCTACAATGATATGGGACAAGTTCATCTCTGATGTGAAGGATGGATCCGGTGAGTTATACACAGGGATACTTCGAGATACCTACATGACAAAAAAAGATATAAGTAACATTTACAATGATATCATAAGGCTAGAGTATGTTAAAGATCAAAGTGATCCAAAGAGTGTGGAGTGCTGGTACAAGGAAAACCCAAAGAGTTTTTTCTTCTACCAAAAACAAGATCTTGTTGAAAATATCCCTTTTATCATAGGCATACAAACAAAGTGGATGTGTTCAATGATGCTGAAATACGCTCACAATAATATTATCTCAATGGATTCAACCTTTAGTACAAATAAGTACGGGGTGAGTACATATTTATCCTAAATCCGATTCATTTATTTAACCTCATATTAATGCATGTATCTTATATAAATGTAATTATGCATATTTTTTGTAATGCAGTATCAACTTTACACCTTAATGGTTTTCGACGAACATCACAATGGGGTTCCAATAGCTTGGGTGATATCATCACGCAACACTATAGCTGATCTTTCTAAATGGATGTTGGCCTTACTTGCAATTGGAAACAAAGAGCGACCAGATTGGCATGTTCTTGCCTTCATCACGGATGATGCTACTGCTGAAATTGAAGCATTGAGGTGATGTGTTTATTATTTTTACAAGAGGCATAAAAAATATTGTTAATGTATAATCTCACTAAAAATTATGTTATTGCAGGTCTACGATCAAGTGCAAAGTATTATTATGTGTGTGGCATGTTCGTCGTGCATGGTTGAAAAATGTTGGAAACAAGGTCAAAGGGAGGGAAAACCAAATACGCATTTTTCGTGGATTAGGTGAAATCATGCACATGTGTAAAGATGATGAATCTGTGCGAAAGAAAGTTGAAAGCTTATTTGAAGAATTCAGTGAACAATTTTTTTTTTTGGAATATTTTAGAAATACTTGGCTGTCCAACAACAAAATATGTAAGCTTCTTATTGGTGGTTATAATGACTCTATTTTTCATGTCATATGTATACTTATTAATATATAACTAATAAATTTCTTTCTACAGATATGTGGGCAAAAGCATACAGAAATTTTCCACATTCAAATCAAGATACGAACAACGCCATTGAATCTTACCATCGGTATATCAAGGAAAGGTACCTATGTGAGAAGAACAATGCATGCCACAGAAGGGTTGATTGGTTAATCTATGTTTTGTTGACAAAGGTTGTATTATTTTACAATAATATGCACCGTTTAAAAGAAGCTGGTTTTGTACGACCCAGAAAAATACAGGAACAACTGAATTCATCCAAGTGTAGAGCTAAGAAAATCCCAAATGAAGATTGTGTGCCTGATGAAAAGAGTAATGACTACTGGGTTCGTAGCCAAAATAAGGATACTCATGACATTTGGTACAATGTCATATATAAGGGTTCTAATCTACACTTCTGTAATTGCAATTGGGCCCTAAATGGAAATATCTGTAAACATGTATTGAAAGTTGAGATGTTAGTGAGTAACACTATTTTGGGTGAAAATGTAGCACCTGGTGTCACTGATCCCATGACAGAAAGGCCTAGAATTTTATTTGATTTGAATGAAACACCTATATTGGTCCCAGAAATCCAAACAGAGCATTTTCCACGCTTTGATTCTCCTCCCAATCTGAATTATCATAATGAAACAAGCATTGATAATTTAGAGAATTTCTCATACAATGTTGAATCAACCAATGTACGACAAGATAGTGCATTCTCTGAACATGATGAGATGAAACGCGTTAACTCATCAACTCTTGAGAAATTGAGATCCATAATACCTACAAATTTGGAACAGGCATATGCATTGAACAACTTGATAGACAAAGCATGTCAAGAATACAACAAAATGTTTTTCAATACTATAACTCCATCCAAGATCACTACCAAGAGAAAACATAGTTTCTTGAGTCCAGTAAATAAAAAGAGGCGATGTGGTCGCAAGTCAAAGTCAGGGACAGATATACTACAATTTGAAAGGGTTGGACGAGTTCATGCAAGGAAAAAAAGAATGGATGAACAATTGGAGTCATCTTCTCAAAAACAAGGAAATATGGACCACGCGCCTGAGATAATTCAAGATTCTATTATACCCAATATTGGTATGGAAATGTCATGCTATGCATTGTTTTACGTTAAATGCGATATATTATCATGTTCAACACATTTGCATGACTATACGAACTATTTTTATTGTTACAGCTGAGGGACCCACATCTCACAACATTCCAAGTTGTCGAATTCGTTTATTCGATGAACATGCTACCGAAAAAAGATCTAGCATTGGGAACACTGCTTCAGCGATTAACACCCCAATATCCTCCCCAAGGGTGCTCCCCCCTATTGTTGAACCAATTAAGATGTATCATCGCCCACACCCACCACCTCTTTCCTCCACAAATTCTTCCATGCCTATAACCACCTCTGTAATACCTTCCCAATGCTCACCCCTACCCTTCAATCATCCACCATTCTCATTTTTTCAATCGTCCACCCTTAACATTCCAATTTCCCCCCTAGGTTAATCCCCCGGCCTACAGTGATTCCCACTATTGTACAACCGGTGGGGGTGTATCGTCGCCCGCACCCACTACCTTTTCCCTATTTCACATCCACCATGCCTTTATCCAGCGCCCCTGAACCATGCCTATATCCGTCACCAAGTGCTCCGCCATCTACCCAGGAAGGGTTGTCTTCTCCATTGCCTCAAATCCTCACGGTGAGAATGATTATTTGATCAAAATATCATCATGAATTAATGAAATTGATTATATGCCTTTCAATTTTTACAACTAATTGATTATTGTAATTTTTTGCAGAGACATCAGATTGGAAATCCACCTGGGAGTGCCTCATGGGACGAGGGTGACTTAGAGACCCATACGGTAGATCGATCATGATGTTGTTTTTCCATTATGTCATTGATGGGCATGAGATTCCATTATTTATGTTGGAAATGAAGTTCTATTTTGTAAAAAAGAAACATGTATAGTTGGACCTATTTTGAATAAAAAATACATAAATTTATATTTGTGTTTATGACAACATCTCCATTGAATTTTAAATCCTTATGTGGATGCGATGTTATATTCTATCAATGTTACATTACTTTTTGATGAATAGTTGTAACGGATTTTGTTTTTATTAGTTACAAATTATCAAGTTTATAAGTTAAGTGCTTCAACTAACCTTGTAATATCAATTAAACCATCCTTCAAAATAATTATTTGAGCTTTTCAATGGTTGGAAAATATGTATTATAGACTTCCCCATTATTCCAAATGAATCCCTCTTTTGATTTTCTAACTAATGTTTAATTAGATAACGTTTTAGAATTAAAATAATAAAGTATTATAGTGAATTACAAATGTATTGAAAACAAATATCAATTAAACCAACCATTAAACAATTGAAAACAATTAATTAAACCAACCATTGAAAACAATACAATTAATAAAACAAATACAATAGTTTGAGCTTTTTGATGGTTCGAAAACTTATGTTATATTGAAACATCCACAAATGACTCCAATTTTAATAATTGTATTTTGGGACGGACCTTCATTGATTTTTGGAGAAAGTTTATTTAATAAGGAAATAAAAATATTCAATATTCTTTTTCAAACTTTTGATTATGAGTTGATTATTCTCTTATTTATTTGAAATTTTGAAAATAAGATTTGTTTTTTTCTTTATATATAACATTATAAGTTAAAATGAGAAATCTAAAACATTTCTCATTAAAATACTAACAAAAACAAAAACGAATATTTGACTTTAACAGTAAAGACATATTTGACTTTAAGAGTAAAGAGATTAAAATACCCATTTGACTTTAACAGTAAAGACATATTTGACTTTAAGAGTAAAGAGATTAAAATACCCGGTTCCCAGAGCTAAATATGATCATAACTATAATGTATCTAGAAAAGTTTTATAATTCCATTTATAAAAATATAATTGAATAATAAGTATCACTTAGTATTTCATTAATCTTTTTGGAACTACTAAAAATCTTTTTAATAATAAGTATTATTATTAATATTACATAAGTCTTTTTTGGTCCTGAAGATGATGGGAGGTAAAGAGAACTATTTAATATTAATAATGAATCTTATTAATAAAAAGTTTTAAAAATTTCGGAAAATATTAATGAAATGTTGAATGACATGTAATTATTTCATTTCACTGTATCATAGTTATATCATATTTATTTTTAAAAAATGTAACTTCTAATGTATTTATTGCTTAAATTAAATATTCATTTTTATGAATATTTCAATAATTTTTAGAAATAAAATTTAAAAACTTTTTCTCAATATATTAAAATTATATCATATTTATTTAATGAAAAATGCAATTTCTAATGTCTTCATTGCTTGAGTCAAATATTCATTTTTGTGAATATTCCAATAAGAAATGTTATGGATTTTGCATTTTCCCATATAAAGTTGTGTAACCTTTGAAAAATGAAAATATAATTATAACTAGCAATTGCACTAGATGTTGCAAAGGAAACTTAGTTAGGCATAAATTCGAAGAATCATGATATATAAAAGATCAATATATAAAAAAAAAAAAAAAAAAAAATCAATGCAAACAAAATTTTGAAAAATAAAACATATAATTACCATTTTATCATTAGAAATATCTTCTACATTCTACATCTCCATTCTTTACCCTTTTACATTACAAAGTTATCAAATTTATCTGAAACAATTTCTAACATGAATCATATCCCATAATACAAAAGAAATTTAAAATAGAAGAAAAATTTAAAAATGGACAACTTACGCCTAGTTTCCGTATATGCCCAGTTTACGTATATGCACACATCTTCCGTATATACCCAGTTTCCGTATATGCTCACATCTTCCGTATATGCCCAGTTTCCGTATATGCCCACATCTTCCGTATATGCGCACATCCTCCGTATATGCCCAGTTTCCGTATATGCCTACATCTTCCGTATATGCGCACATCTTCCATATATGCCCAGTTTCCGTATATGCGCACATCTTCCGTATATGCGCACATCTTCCGTATATGCCTAGTTTCCGTGTATGCACACATCTTCCGTATATGCACACATCTTTCGTATATGCGCACATCTTCCGTATATGCCCAGGTTCCGTATATGCGCACATCTTCCGTATATGCCCAGTTTCCGTATATGCGCACATCTTCCATATATGCCCAGGTTCCGTATATGCGCACATCTTCCGTATATGCCCAGTTTCAGTATATGCACACATCTTCCATATATGCACAGTTTCCGTATATGCGCACATCTTCCGTATATGCGTACATCTTCCGTATATGCCCAGTTTCCGTATATGCGCACATCTTCCGTATATGTGCACATCTTCCGTATATGCCTAGTTTCCGTATATGCCCACATCTTCCGTATATGTGCACATCTTCCGTATATGCCCAGTTACCATATATGCGCACATCTTCCGTATATGCGCACATCTTCCGTATATGCCCAGTTTCCGTATATGGCCACATCTTCCGTATATGCGCACATCTTCCGTATATGCCCAGTTTGGGCATATGCGCACATCTTCCGTATATGCCCAGTTTCCGTATATGCACACATCTTTCGTATATGCCCAGTTTCCATATATGCCCACATCTTCCGTATATGCCCACATCTTCCGTATATGCCTACTTTCCGTATATGCCTACATCTTCCGTATATGCGCACATCTTCCGTATATGCCCAGTTTCCGTATATGCGCACATCTTTCGTATATGCGCACATCTTCGGTATATGCCCAGTTTCCGTGTATGCACACATCTTCCGTATATGCGCACATCTTCCGTATATGCCCAGTTTCCGTATATGCGCACATCTTCCGTATATGCCCAGGTTCCGTATATGCGCACATCTTCCGTATATGCCCAGTTTCCGTATATACACACATCTTCCGTATATGCACAGTTTCCGTATATGCGCACATCTTCCGTATATGCCCAGTTTCCGTATATGCCTACATCTTCCGTATATGCGCACATCTTCCGTATATGCCCAGTTTCCGTATATGCGCACATCTTCTGTATATGCGCACATCTTCCGTATATGCCCAGTTTCCATATATGCGCACATCTTCTGTATATGCCCAGTTTCCGTATATGCGCACATCTTCCGTATATGCCCAGGTTCCGTATATGCGCACATCTTCCGTATATGCCCAGTTTCCGTATATGCACACATCTTCCGTATATGCACAGTTTCCGTATATGCGCACATCTTCCGTATATGCCCAGTTTCCGTATATGCCTACATCTTCCGTATATGCGCACATCTTCCATATATGCCCAGTTTCCGTATATGCGCACATCTTCCGTATATGCCCAGGTTCCGTATATGCGCACATCTTCCGTATATGCCCAGTTTCCGTATATGCACACATCTTCCGTATATGCACAGTTTCCGTATATGCGCACATCTTCCGTATATGCCCAGTTTCCGTATATGCCTACATCTTCCGTATATGCGCACATCTTCCGTATATGCCCAGTTTCCGTATATGCGCACATCTTCTGTATATGCGCACATCTTCCGTATATGCCCAGTTTCCATATATGCGCACATCTTCTGTATATGCCCAGTTTCCGTATATGCGCACATCTTCCGTATATGCCCAGGTTCCGTATATGCGCACATCTTCCGTATATGCCCAGTTTCCGTATATGCACACATCTTCCGTATATGCACAGTTTCCGTATATGCGCACATCTTCCGTATATGCCCAGTTTCCGTATATGCCTACATCTTCCGTATATGCGCACATCTTCCATATATGCCCAGTTTCTGTATATGCGCACATCTTCCGTATATGTCCAGTTTCCGTATATGCGCACATCTTCCGTATATGCGCACATCTTCCGTATATGCCCAGTTTCTGTATATGCCCACATCTTCCGTATATGCGCACATCTTCCGTATATGCCCAGTTACCGTATATGCGCACATCTTCCGTATATGCGCACATCTTCCGTATATGCCCAGTTTCCGTATATGCCCACATCTTCCGTATATGCGCACATCTTCCGTATATGCCCAGTTTGGGCATATGCGCACATCTTCCGTATATGCCCAGTTTCCGTATATGCCCACATCTTCCGTATATGCCCAGTTTCCGTATATGCCCACATCTTCCGTATATGAGCACATCTTCCGTATATGCCCAGTTTCCGTATATGCCTACATCTTCCGTATATGCGCACATCTTCCCTATATGCCCAGTTTCCGTATATGCGCACATCTTCCATATATGCGCACATCTTCCGTATATGCCCAGTTTCTGTATATGCCTACATCTTCCGTATATGCGCACATCTTCCGTATATGCCCAGTTTCCGTATATGCGCACATCTTCCGTATATGTGCACATCTTCCGTATATGCCCAGTTTCCGTATATGCCCACATCTTCCGTATATGCGCACATCTTCCGTATATGCCTAGTTTCCGTATATGCGCACATCTTCTGTATATGCCCAGTTTCCGTATATGCCCAGTTTCTGTATATGCCCACATCTTCCGTATATGCCCAGTTTCCGTATATGCGCACATCTTCCGTATATGCGCACATCTTCCGTATATGCCCACTTTCCGTATATGCGCACATCTTCCGTATATGCCCAGTTTCCGTATATGCACACATCTTCTGTATATGCCCACATCTTCCCTATATGCGCACATCTTCCGTATATGCCTTGTTTCCGTATATGCGCACATCTTCCGTATATGCGCACATCTTCCATATATGCGCAGTTTCCGTATATGCCCACATCTTCCGTATATGCGCACATCTTCCGTATATGCCCAGTTTCTGTATATGCGCACATCTTCCGTATATGCAAACATCTTCCGTATATGCCCAGTTTCCGTATATGCGCACATCTTCCGTATATGCGCACATCTTCCGTATATGCCTAGTTTCCGTATATGCGCACATCTTCCGTATACACGCACATCTTCCGTATATGCCCAGTTTCCGTATATGTGCACATCTTCCGTATACGCGCACATCTTTCGTATATGCCCAGTTTCCGTATATGCGCACATCTTCCGTATATGCCCAGTTTCCGTATATGCCCACATCTTCCGTATATGCCCAGTTTCCATATATGCGCACATCTTCCGTATATGTGCACATCTTCCGTATATGCACAGTTTCCGTATATGCGCACATCTTCCGTATATGCGCACATCTTCCGTATATGCCCAGTTTCCGTATATGCGCACATCTTCCGTATATGTGCACATCTTCCGTATATGCCTAGTTTCCGTATATGCCCACATCTTCCGTATATGTGCACATCTTCCGTATATGCCCAGTTACCATATATGCGCACATCTTCCGTATATGCGCACATCTTCCGTATATGCCTAGTTTCTGTATATGGTCACATCTTCCGTATATGCACACATCTTTCGTATATGCCCAGTTTGGGCATATGTGCACATCTTCTGTATATGCCCAGTTTCTGTATATGCACACATCTTCCGTATATGCCCAGTTTCCGTATATGCCCACATCTTCCGTATATGCCCACATCTTCCGTATATGCCTAGTTTCCGTATATGCCTACATCTTCCGTATATGCGCACATCTTCCGTATATGCCCAGTGTCCGTATATGCGCACATCTTTCGTATATGCGCACATCTTCCGTATATGCCCAGTTTCCGTATATGCACACATCTTCCGTATATGCGCACATCTTCCGTATATGCCCAGTTCCGTATATGCGCACATCTTCCGTATATGCCCAGGTTCCGTATATGCGCACATCTTCCGTATATGCACAGTTTCCGTATATGCACACATCTTCCGTATATGCACAGTTTCCGTATATGCGCACATCTTCCGTATATGCCAAGTTTCCATATATGCCTACATCTTCCGTATATGCGCACATCTTCCGTATATGCCCAGTTTCCGTATATGCGCACATCTTCTATATATGCGCACATCTTCCGTATATGCCCAGTTTCCGTATATGCCCAGGTTCCGTATATGCGCACATCTTCCGTATATGCCCAGTTTCCGTATATGCACACATCTTCCGTATATGCACAGTTTCCGTATATGCGCACATCTTCCGTATATGCCCAGTTTCCGTATATGCCTACATCTTCCGTATATGCGCACATCTTCCGTATATGCCCAGTTTCCGTATATGCGCACATCTTCCGTATATGTCCAGTTTCCGTATATGCGCACATCTTCCGTATATGCGCACATCTTCCGTATATGCCCAATTTCCGTATATGCCCACATCTTCCGTATATGCGCACATCTTCCGTATATGCCCAGTTTCCGTATATGCCCACATCTTCTGTATATGCGCACATCTTCCGTATATGCCCAGTTTGGGCATATGCGCACATCTTCTGTATATGCCTAGTTTCCGTATATGCCCACATCTTCCGTATATGCCCAGTTTCCGTATATACCCACATCTTCCGTATATGCGCACATCTTCCATATATGCCCAGTTTCCGTATATGCCTACATCTTCCGTATATGCGCACATCTTCCCTATATGCCCAGTTTCCATATATGCGCACATCTTCCATATATGCGCACATCTTCCGTATATGCCCAGTTTCCGTATATGCCTACATCTTCCGTATATGCGCACATCTTCCGTATATGCCCAGTTTTCGTATATGCGCACATCTTCCGTATATGTGCACATCTTCCGTATATGCCCAGTTTCCGTATATGCCCACATCTTCCGTATATGCGCACATCTTTCGTATATGCCTAGTTTCCGTATATGCGCACATCTTCTGTATATGCCCAGTTTCCGTATATGCACACATCTTCCGTATATGCCCAGTTTCCATATATGCCCAGTCTCTGTATATGCCCACATCTTCCGTATATGCCCAGTTTCCGTATATGCGCACATCTTCCGTATATGCGCACATCTTCCGTATATGCCCAGTTTCCGTATATGCGCACATCTTCCGTATATGCCCAGTTTCCGTATATGCACACATCTTCTGTATATGCCCACATCTTCCCTATATGCGCACATCTTCCGTATATGCCTTGTTTCCGTATATGCGCACATCTTCCGTATATGCACACATCTTCCGTATATGTCCAGTTTCCGTATATGCACACATCTTTCGTATATGCACACATCTTCCATATATGCCCAGTTTCTGTATATGCGCACATCTTCCGTATATGCGCAGTTTCCGTATATGCCCACATCTTCCGTATATGCGCACATCTTCCGTATATGCCCAGTTTCTGTATATGCGCACATCTTCCGTATATGCACACATCTTCCGTATATGCCCAGTTTCCGTATATGCGCACATCTTCCGTATATGCGCACATCTTCCGTATATGCCCAGTTTCCGTATATGCGCACATCTTCCGTATACACGCACATCTTCCGTATATTCTCAGTTTCCGTATATGCGCACATCTTCCGTATACGCGCACATCTTCCGTATATGCCCAGTTTCCGTATATGCGCACATCTTCCGTATATGCCCAGTTTCCGTATATGCCCACATCTTCCGTATATGCCTACATCTTCCGTATATGTGCACATCTTCCGTATATGCCCAGTTTCCATATATGCGCACATCTTCCGTATATGCGCACATCTTCCGTATATGCCCAGTTTCCGTATATGCCTACATCTTCCGTATATGCCCAGTTTCCGTATATGCGCACATCTTTCGTATATGTGCACATCTTCCGTATATGCCCAGTTTCTGTATATGCCCACATCTTCCGTATATGCGCACATCTTCCGTATATGCCCAATTTCCGTATATGCCCACATCTTCCGTATATGCGCACATCTTCCGTATATACGCACATCTTCCGTAAATGCCCAGTTTCCATATATGCGCACATCTTCCGTATATGCCCAGTTTCCGTATATGCACACATCTTCCATATATGCCCACATCTTCCGTATATGCCCAGTTTCCGTATATGCCTACATCTTCCGTATATGCGCACATCTTCCGTATATGCCCAGTTTCCTTATATGCGCACATCTTCCGTATATGCGCACATCTTCCGTGTATGCCTAGTTTCCGTATATGCCCACATCTTCCGTATATGCCCACATCTTAGTCTTGGGTCGTTAAATTGTTTCCTTAAGTCTGAGGAAGAGGAGCTCTTTGCAAGAAAATGCAATTTTAAACCTAATTGATTTACATATAAATCAATATAAACCACCCTATATAAACCCAATTGATTTACATATAATCTATTATTATAATAAAATAATATTGAATATTATTCCTTAAAGAGTAATGAGGTATTTCACAACCTATTATGACATAGATGTTATCACTCACTTACATGTAAGTGATAATAACTAAAAAGATTAAATCAATGTAAATCCATCTTGAACGTGCATCACCTACATGTAAGTGATAGTACCTAATAAAATTAAATCAATGTAAATCCATCTTAAACCCGCATCTATAGAGGGATCAAATTTATTAAGGTGTAAATTTTGTTTAGCATTTATTTCAACATATTGAATGATAAAAAAAGTGTGGTCTAAACATGTTACAATTCAGACTTGTTTTAGCTACGTTTTTCCAACCATTTTTTCCCAAAATCTAACTAAAAAATTATAAGAATTGTTAGAAATTTAAATATTAATTGTTGATATTGCATAATCCAAGTGCAATAGGGTTTTTGAGGATATTGAATCCCTTTATGCATTCAAAAACACAATTTCAGTAATGAAAAAGATGCAATTTGATCAAAAAATTATATATCCAAATTACGGTGATGAATACCAAAAACAAAATTCAAACTATATAATGTTTAAACTTATTTAAAAAAAAAGATACACTAATAAACTTGATCCCTCTCAATATTTAATAGATATGGATTTAAGAAGGATCTATGTGTATTAAAGAAATTCAATCCATTTTAATACTTGATAAACATGGGTTTAAAAAGAATCTACATGTATAAATAGTAACCATAGCTTAAAAGACACCCATAAAGTATACCACTAATACTAAATGATACATAGCTAATTCAATTTACATGTGTTACCCTTCTTATAAGTTTAACATTTATAGAAGCAATGTGGATGTGTTAATACTGATCCAAAAATGGGCCAAAATCAATTATTGATCCTCAATCAAATTGCACATTAAGAAAAGTTAATACATAGTAACAATTAGTAATTATTTATGGGTGCTTTGAGAAACCTTAATGCCAATTGAAAAACTTTATTCTAAGTGTAATGGATACCCCCTTCAAAGGGGGTTGCAATCCATTCTCGATGCTAAAGGTCTAGCTTTTGAAACCATGGTTACTACCTACACTAAGATTTCCAAATATCAACTAAACATATTTGTGAAGAGAATTGAGAAAATTCTAGAAGCCATGCTATATCCTACCATGTGAAGATACAAAATCTTGGCCCTTGTTGATCATAGACTTATTGGGCAACTCACTAGGATTTGGCTCTTTCACAAAATTATGAAAACTTGTTTGAAGAATACCTATAAGCCTCATATCAAAAGACACAATGTTGTTGATCTCGTTTCCCATCAACGATAAAAGTCAACATCCTAGGGACTTTTATATATTCTATGGTGTTTTTATAGAGGTCATACTCCTCTTTCACACACTCACATTTTCTGATTAACTCAAAAATGTGGAATTAAGCATTCAACATATTCACCTTTGAGTGGACCATGTGATTTTAAAGAAAATAAATAAAAACAAAAAGAAGTAAATACTATCTAATTAAGTCATTCCATGGCACATATCCATTCACATATCATGAGGGAGACACATTTGAAACAAATACATAGACAAAAAATAAAGAATTGGTCCAAATATTTTAAAGAGCTCTAAAATGATTTCATTCAATATCATAAACAATCATAGGAGAACATTCATGAGATTTCAATGCTTAATTAAAAGTATACGAAACCACAAATTCCATGCGCTCTTGGAAATAGCTCTCTATAAGTGTCAAAAAGATATTACAAACTTTAAGTTCAAATAGAGCAAGTGTGTAAAGTACTCTACAAAATTCCTAATACTTAAATGTAAATTGAATGCATTCATCCTTAAGGGACTAGAATGGAACTCGAATGGGCCTCTTGAGGAACAATAAATGGTATATATTAAGCTAGAAGAAAGCAAAAGGAATGCAGACAGAATTACAAATGTATAACAAACTTTACAAAGTTGGATGATTTAAGACTAGGGAGAAATAAATGGGAATTGCTTCAAATAAAATATAGAACACTCACAAAATTGCAGAAGGATGACCGACTTAATGAATTATCTATCCCTTATAGCATCAAATGTTGGAGTATACATTAGTCTTTGCATATTTGTTAATCTAACCAATGGGGAAGTTATTCAGGATTAACAATTTCATTTAAATATTTTCTAAGCCATTCTTTAATATAATCGATGGGAAGGACGATTATGTCGTGTCTTACATCTAATGCAAAAGTATGCTCATATGTTTCTTTTGTATTTGAACATAATTGATTGATGACTGATAGTTGGTCTTCATTCTCATTATTATATGTAACTAACCATTTTTTTATTTCTTCCTTCAAGGAATTTGTTAAGTTGTCGAACTCATTACCCCATAATGTCTTAATAACTTCCAATTCTTGTAGCACATCTTTTGGAACTAACATGGAGTCTGTAATCATTCTTGACCCTTGAATATCTTCAACAACTTTAATACATTTAAAGAAACTATTGCTTCGTTAGTCATTAATCTTTGTACACTCAAAAATAGCATCCTTTAACATTTTGATTCTAGCATATAATCTTGCCTTTATCTATTTTATTTGCTCCCCATTTGAAATCCCTTGTTGGGTTTTTTGAAAGTCATTAAGGGTAGAAATTCTAGTAATAAATATCATTAAATCACTATGAGCAAAGTGTTAATCATGTTCCAAGTCCTTTAGCAAATAATTTGTAAAAGAAGAAATCTTTGAGAGAGCTTTCTTAAATTTAGAAATAGCTCCCATGCGTGTTCAGTAACTATTAGTCACATATTGATATTGTCTACGACTTAAGTCCTAATTCCATTCAATGGTTTTATTGCATTCTTAATTCTATTTAGTGTATTAAGCGTGACTGTTGGTACAAGTTCTAGGTTTGGGATAGCTAAAGGGTGCAAAAATGAAGGTCTATGGTTGAGAGCTTCTTCAAGTTCATTGATCTTCCTCTTTAATCACATGTTCTTAATTTCTTGCTCTATGTCAAAATGTGTAAGCATGTCCCTTTTAGCCATATGTAATTTAAGAAGTCTAGTAGGTCCAACTCCTAAGACATCTACTTTCGACTTTCATTTCTTTGTCACCTTCTTGTTCCTAATATGCACCTTCTCAATTTGTAACTTCATACTAGCCTTATCATAATGAGTATTATGCATAGTAATAATTGTTCTTCAAAAATGGTTGCCTCCTATATAGTTAATTATTCTACTATTCTTTGAATTTCTACTAGACATAGTGCTACCCAATCGAGGACTACAATAATATTTACTTTCATGTCGGTGAGCCCTTCTGCTTGTTTTGACTATTTCTTACTAGAACTTATATTACTTCTTGATGAGGTAACCATGGTATGGGATTTATCCAAACTACCATGATGGGGTGGTTCTTCACCATCATCTCCATTAGAGCATCATTCATTACTCTCTCCACAGGTTATAATTATCTCTTTTTCTTAGGGCCTAGGGAGGGACTCCGATGAGTCTGTGGGGCTTATAAGGGTTATACACTTGTAGGGTTCTTCCCTCTTTCCTTGATTTTGGTATTCTATTCTAAAGTGGAATTAACTTTTGTGATTAAATCATCATTTATTCTCTTGGAAGAATTTTCTTGTAAAATTCAAGTTCTTCACACTAATTAAGACAAGGAATGACTTTTGATTTTAGAAATTCGAGTTCATCTCATCATTATAATATCTTAGTTTTATTCTTCCTCATATTTCTTTATCACGACAAAACTTTTCATTAAATATTATGTCATTTTAGCTTGAGCAAAAAGTGACTTTGAATAAAGTGAAAAATAATTTTAAGAAACCTCTTACTTTCATAATACTTATCCATATATATAATATACATAATCATATCCATAATTTTAATAACAAAAAAAACTTGTTTAGTTTTATAATAAAATAAGATTTATTAAATATTAATATTTTAAATATTAATTAAAAAGTAATTATTATATTTTTTCCAACCCATGGCTTAAATATAATTTACAAAAAATTAAATAAACTTTCTATAAAAATATTTTATTAATTAAAAATAAATAATTTACAAAATTTCTAAATAAACTTTTTATAAAAAAATAATAACTTTTATACCTTCACTTTATTATTTAAAAATAAATTTAAAGTAGGAACTATATCTCAACTAATAACAACATCTTTTAATTGTAATTCTTATATTTTAGTTTTTGGAAAGAATTAATATTTAACGTAATTAATCATTATTTATAAGTGAGTTAGGGCATAGTTTCAGTGTTATCAAATATTATGAATTCTAAATAATTGAATTTATTTGTAACGATGATGTAATGATGCTAAGATTAAGATTATTTGGAACAAAACTTCCGTTATAACCTTGGACATTGATATTGTTTGTTTTTATGGCCAAGATAAGAGATATTTTTGGAACAAAACTCGCATTATAACCTTGGGATATTGATACTATTTGTTTTAAGGAGAATCCTACCTCGATAACAAACCCACAACTAATGATCCTCTAAACTTTAGGTTTTGTTTTTTGTTTTTTCTTTTGGTTGAAGTAGTTCTATTAAATGCAAGGAGAAAATAAGAATAACGCAGAGATAATTTTCATTATTTTATTAATGGTTTTTTTTAGTACATTAAAGTTGTAACTAAAATTAGATGTTGGCATTTTAAAGACATACTTAGCACCTGAAAACAATTTTTGGAAAAAAAAATGATGTATTAAAAAGTCTAAAAAATACAGAGATTACATATATTGAAACTGTCCTTGTAGCCCCTTTATAGGTAAAACAATGGCTAAAGTTATATTATTGTAGCCTAAGTCATTTAAACTTGCTGGAATGTTTAGCCTTCAAAGTAGCAAACCTAGTGGGTTTAGTGAGAGCAATGCTAGTTGAGCATATATGCTCTATGTATTGTTTGCGTGACTTGAACCCACGTGCTTTCAAGTCCTTTGGCGTGATTTTGGTCCTTTTAACCATAGCATCAACATTTATCTTTTTTGTTTTCTGTGGAAATTAAAACATTATCAATAAATATCAAAATCCACATAGATATAATGAAAATATGCTGACCATGTAACGAATATGAAAAGACATTTCATTGACTAGCTATCAATAAATATCAAAATCTATATATATATATAATGAGAATATGGTGAACATGTAAGGAATATGAAAAGAAAATGCATTAACTAGTCATAAAAAAATACGTCAATGTTATTATGAGCTAAGATATGTAGTATATAACTTACCTCTCCTAATTTATCTTGAAGTCTAGGTGAATGCCGCAATGGTTGAGGAGAATGTGATTTTTGCTGAGTATCATGTCCACCATCATACATGTGCAAAGGTGTTTTAGGAGATGTATATTCATTACTCTGAACATTAGATTATACATAGATATAAGTATGTGAATAAAAAAGAATTAAATGTAAAAATATGATAAAATTATAAGAGTATAAATAAATATAGTCTTACCTTGCATTGTGACATTGGACATGAAGATGGTTGTAGCATTTGAACCATTTCATTTCCATTCTTCTTAAGGCTTCTACAAGGGGTTTTCATTGATTGTGATGGTTCCAAAGGGAACACCTGCACCATAAATAAGAAATAACACACACGCACATAATAATAAAAAATCAAAGATAAGGATATATAATACAGAACATCCATTTCTCATCCCATCATTATGGTAAAACATAACAATTTATATATTAATATTTTCGGTGGAATAGGTTATATGGATTAAAAACTTATTGGCCCAGTAACCCCTTGAAAACCTTGAAATCTAGGTGAGCGTCGCAATGGTTGGTGGCTTGAATTTGGGGAATTTTGTTGATTAGGCTATGCATATCAATAACAATGAGAAATTAGTATACAATTATAATAAATATAAATATTATTTAACGTTAAAATGTCTAAAAAATTAATATATGCAAAAAAATGGACTCAACTGTGTTGTCATTGTCCTGATTGGTTTCATCAAAGTTTAATATATGGCTGTGCCCATCTGATCCTTCTTCCCCCACATCATCGGGAACCTCAGTGCTTGCTTTCTCTTTTATAGCAATATCTATGCGCTTCATTGTCTGCATGCGTCTACGAGGTAGACTCTGATCCCAACGTTGAATTTTTTCACAAATCCTTTGCTTTGAAGTGTCATTAAGCTGATCAAATGTAGCAACTGACTGTGAAAACAAGTTTCAATGAATTTAGTCCACAACAATAAATTAATATTAATAGAAAACATATACAGATAAATACTAATAAATACTTACAGCTGAAAGAATTTCTTCATTGACAATATTAATAAAAAATCATATACAAATAAATACTAATAAATACTTACAGCTGAAAGAATTTCTTCATTGACAAATCTTTTATATGCTTGTTGTCGTGAACGGCATAGCCTTGCATCTAAGTCATATTGTATTTTGGCATTTTGCCTTTTAACTGCACTTGTTGATTTGACCGCCCATGTAGCATTTGCATCTCTTGCTCGACCTCTTTGACGTGGAGGAATTGGTGGGAGATTGTGGGTGGTAGCACGATGATGATTAAGGCCAGATAGCTTAGATCGACTCAAATTCCCCGCACAGCCACCAACAAGACAAGTGAACACTTGCTTGGTGCCTTTGATAGTTACCTCCCATTCATGTCTAATTTCCTCCATTCTCTTACTTCCTTATAAATGAATATGTAAACAACAATGTTGTTAAAAACATCATAAAAACACATTAAAATAAAAATCAATATTCATATCTATTTTTTTGTGGTCACTGTTGCACATCCGGAAAGGAAAAAGTCTGTAAGTGCTTTCATCAACTGATTTTAGTCTGATTTTAGTTTAACGATTATGTTTTTTTCTTTGGAATTTCTTGAAAGAAAAAAACTGCAGGGATTTTAGTAAATCTAAATAAAAATTATGTGTACTGCAAATTTTTAACAGTGTTAAATTTATTTCTATTATAAAAATATAATTCAAACACTGTATTTACAAAAATAAAAATTTTGAGATTTTTACCCAAATCCAAAATTCACTATAATAATAACATGTTTAGATCTTTGTGGCAATTGGATTGGATCACTTTGTGGGATATACTCCAGACAATCGAAAGGTGAAAACAGAAATAAATTTTAGATTCCATGGATTAGTTCTGTTTTGTGATTAAATTTCCTGTGAAATTATATTTTTAAGAGTATTGAGTTGATTTTGAAAATGGACAGCTTCCGTCTCAACACCAGCTATTGTTTGCATCTCGTTGGGTTCAGTTTTATTAGTATGTATGATCATTATAGCTCTTTACCGTTCAAATCAGCCTAAGCCATTTACTAAAGGGGATGCGAACAAAATGGGTCAAGGTATTATTTCTCTGGATCATATCATGGATTTAAGAATTATATCAACATCAATATGTGTCCTTTGTTTAAAAAATGCTTTGATGTCCTAACCAGGTTCTCCAAGGTTAGTAATATTGCACATGGACATGGCCCTTCTCATGTATGATGACATAATGCGATTGACAGAAAATTTGAATGAGAAATATATAATTGGTTATGGGGCTACGAGCACAGTTTATAAATGTATTCTCAAGAATTGTAAGACAATTGCTATTAAAAGACTATACACACACCATCCACAAAGTTTGCGGGAATTCGAAACTGAGTTAGAGACTGTTGGAAGCATTAAGCATTGGAATCTTGTGAGTTTGCATGGTTATTCCCATTCTCCACATGGCAATTTGTTGTTCTACGACTACATGGTGAATGAAAGTCTGTTTGACATCTTACATGGTGAGTGAAATGGATGGCAAAAACTATCAAAAAATTTACATGTATAATGGTCATATATAGGTTTTAACAGAAAAGATTGTAACCAGCCTTTCATATATAGTGAATGTTTGCTAATGGCCAACTTAGAGAATCTAAGCAGTGCATCTTGTATGTAGGATCTTCGAAGAAGATTAAGATAGACTGGAACACGCGTCTGAGGATTGCTTTAGGAGCTGCACAAGGTCTAGCATATCTCCATCATGACTGCAACCCACGTATTATTCACAGAGATGTTAAAACTTCCAACATTCTCTTAGATGACAATTTTGAAGCACATTTGTGAGACTTTGGCATTGCCAAGTGTATCCCTTCTGCTAAAACCCACACCTCTACCTATGTTATGGGTACTATTGGTTATATTGACCCTGAATATGCAAGGACGTCTAGGCTTAACGAGAAGTCTGATGTGTACAGCTACGGCATTGTTCTTTTAGAGCTCCTCACAGGGAGGAAAGCTGTGGATAACGACTCTAATTTGCTTCAGCTGGTAAGATGATAATGACTCTGAATTTGCTCAAGTTGAGATCGCCTTTTTGTCAATTGTGAAGGTTGTTCGTCTTGAATTTGCTCCAGTTGGGATTGTCGTTTTGTAAATTGTGAAGATTTTTTGTCTTGAGATATTGCATGGACCAAGAAAATAAAGAAATAACCTTGGTTTTTTTGACATGGGCATTTGAATGCAGATTCTATCAAAAGCAGACAACAATACAGTAATGGAAACTGTAGACCAAGAAGTAGCAGCAACCTGCACAGATCTTGGGGTTGTAAGAAAGATCTTCCAGCTGGCACTGCTATGCACAAAGAGACAACCTTCTGACCATCCCACCATGCATGAGGTTACCAGAGTTTTATAGTCTTTAGTACCAGCTTCTAAACAAGCTCCAGGTATCAGAGTAAACCAACCAGCCCCCAGCAACAACTACAGAAGATATTTGGACGAGTATGTGGAAGGCAATCACAAAGATGTTACAGGAAGCACAAGCAGCACACGAAATCTGAAACACTATTCGAGTTTTGCATTTAACTGAATACATAGTAGCCCCCTGAACCCATGATAACCAGTACGATCATTGCTCAGTTGAAGTAAAACTATTATTGTTGAAACCCATAAACTGCAGGTAAGTTAATGACAAATGCAAACAAATAACAAAGCCCCGAGTGCAACTGTCCAATTGATGCTCAAAGAAAATTTATAACACAGAATATGAGAAATCTGAAACACTGAATCTAGAACTCCGCAACCAACTCCATTTAGAAAAAGATCAAAATCTTTGTTTGTTCAAAGGTGTGTCATATGTATGCAGTTCAAAGGTGTGTCATATAGAAGACTAAGTTTCAATGGTGACAGGGGCACTAACCTTGCCAACCGCAAATCTCGATAACCAGTGGCCAGGTCCTCCAGGTATTGAACGTCTGCTCTGTTCTGTTCGCCGAATGGTTTTGCAGATAATGTTCTGCCGGGACTTTGAAGGCCGGAGGAGGTTGGTGAGCTCTCCCGTCCGGCATTAATCCTTATCTGAGTGGAGGCCACGCGCTATTGATTCGGCGGATCAATACGTCATCAATACGATGTCATCAATACGATGTGAGGGGAACTGCAAGGTTGGCTGCGGGCAGGGTCGCCGGGGGCTTTTTGCTGGGCAGCCGGAGAGGGATGCCGGAGAGGGATGATGTATAATCGGATGAGGTATGGTCCATGCCGTCGCCGTGCTCTGTGAGACTCTGACAGAGGTACCCTCCATAGCATTAACTTTGCTATGGAGGTGGAAATAGGAATTACCGCGTATGGCCTCGGCTACGTAGCCTTCGTGGTGACCGAAGTGGCCACACCTAAAATTGATATGAAAATTTCTAAACTTAAAATTAGCATTGTGGAGACCATAAAATTTTAGCCAATATTTTTTGAAACGTGGAATCTAATTTAATTATTACTAAATAGGGATGCTTCTCTTTTACCTTAATTAAAAATAAAATAAATTTAAATTCATAATTAAAAAAAAACATAAATTTTTTTGAAATGCTGAATCTGATTCCATGATTACTAAATAAGAATGCCTCTCTTTTGCACTTTATATATTATTCACAATTTTTTGTTAAATATGTGAATAGCTAGCCGGCTCGTTCATGACACGACCGACATACCACTATATGTCAATAATATTTGAAATATTATTATAATAATTATAAGTTAAATCAAGATAAATATTTTATATTTTAAGAATTCGCATGGGATAGTAGTGCTATTATACTAGTACTATTAGAAGCCTTGGGAGGCAAGGTTTCTATTATGTGAGCTTTAATGTTATGTGGAAAAATCAACCTAGAGTATGCCCACCACCCTAAGATGCAAGGTTTCTAGCATGTGTGCATTAATGTTACGAGGAAAAATCAACATAGAGTATGCCCACCACGCTATGTAATCGAATGCAGTCCACATCCTTCTATAATTTGATATTTTTTTTATGCCCACCGCCCTATGTAATCGAATGCAGTGCATTGTTAAAAAAGAAATATGAGTTGATATTTTTTTATTTTATGTTTTCGCACTCAAGGGTAAATTTTATAATAAGTTTTTGTTTTTTTTCCTTTTATATGTTTTTGAATTTAATGGTAAATTTTATAATAAGTTTTTTGTGTTCACCATTAATTTGATAAGTTATCCATTTCGTTTTCTAAATCTTTTTAATTACTTAATTAATAGTGTTTTTTTCTATTTTTAATTGTCATTATTAATTTTATTAATGAATTAGATCTGAAATCCAACAAATCTGAGTAAAACAACAAAAAATCTAAACGTCACAGCTTTTAATGGAGATGCTAAAAACGCATACAAATAATTAGCTAAATAACACATTTATGGATCAATTAATAAAGGAAAAATGTAGAAACAATAGTTTATTATTTACAAACTAAATGGTACGGATAGGAAATTGGAGGCAATGTACAAAGTTTTCCTTGATATTGAGCTTTTTTAATGTCCAACCCCACACAACAAATAACCTTATGGAACATATTTAAGACACTCAAGGATGGCGAGGCACACTGTCGAAGGATATTATCATGAACATTAATGTAGAAATTATGTTATAGAGATAGACTCAAATTGGTTGTAGTAATACATGCATAACCCTCCTCTTAGCCTATTCTCTGTTATTATATTTTTAAAGATTTTAAATCTTTAATTATTGGTTTCTCTTTCATTCTCTTAACACCTCGAGGGCCCAACTTTTAACTTATATATTTTTTATTTTGAATCTCTAGGTGGCTTCCTGTTTTTTTGGCCTCTCTTGAACAAAATCGTTTTTAGATATGGTGACTTGCCAATCTAAAATCTCCAACCCCTCATGTAAAATATTGTTTGGAAGGTAATACCATTGTTTATTCAACCAAAAAAATAATCACTTTATATGTCTAAATGTTTATAAAATGCACTTTAATTTACTAAAAAAATATATTTATTTACATATATTTATTTTGTAATTAATGTGTCAATCTCACCCAATCTAGTGAGAAACTACAATGTGATCAAATTGAGAATAACCCATCTTCCAACAATAATAATGAAAATAAGTATGTAATAGCTTTTAACCTAAGGGCAAAAAACTATGAAAAAAACTTTATGGATAAATAATTATCATCTTTCTCTAATTTTATTTATAAATAAATAATATATATAATTTCACATTATTTAATTTAAATATAAACCAAATAATTAAATACAATTTCATAATAAATCTAAATTATAATAACAAATAATTAAATTTTTATTTAAATATATTTAAATTTCTGAACTTTCATATATTACCCCCATCAACTCTCATTTCACACCATTTTCAATTTTAGTGATGTGAAAACTAATGCATATGTTTATATTGCTGCAAATCAAATGCTAGGTTGAGAAAACCGTCTCAAAATATCGTCAAGGAAACAAAACTTATATGCCTAAGAAAATATCAAATATCAATTTAATAATAAAATTTATTATATTGTTGCAAGGTTCATGTCCAATCCAGACATAAACAGACAAGAAGTTTCAAAATTTAGAAATTTTCACTTTGATATTATACCCTCATGTTGACGTTGTTGGACCCGCCAACATGTAAGGGGATCTCCTCGAAAGGAAGTCTCAGTTAGACCTAATACCATTTGGCGTAGGAGTCTTGGCAGTGGGTCGTATGGTAATGCATTGACCGTGATTTCACACAGAGGCATGTAGGATGTCTCTATTGGTAGCAAGGGTGTGACAACTGCAACAAGCCAAGGAAGGTGCATGAGAGGTTCAAACACACGAGGGTTGAGATGAGTGCGCCCCTTGGAAACCTGTGTTAGCACGGAGTTAAGAAGGGAACACATGAGCAAATATGCGTCACAACATGGAAGGCAAGTTAGTGAGAAATCAAAAGTGATGGTTAAACCAACAACACATTTCAAAAAGATTCATACATACTTATACAAAATAATCCAGACATGCACGCGTAAGCAAAAAATACTTAGATCATTTAGAGTAAACTAGATAGCATAAAATAAAATACAACATATGAATGAAATGTGTTAGCTTTGTTATATTAAGAAGTGTAAGTTCCAGTCATCCAATACATCCATGTCCAACCACTAGTTCTGACAGTCGAACGTTACAGCCACAACTGCCTGCTCCTCCGAAGAGATGTACCAGCTCTACGAAGGGGAGAAGCCAAGGCTCGTTACAATATTGTCCAAGCTTTCTCTAACATAGTCCTATCAGAAGTTTGGCTGACCAAAATCCTTTACAATGAGTTATGAGGTTCTATTTATAGCAAAGGGTGGGGAGACCCTCGACATTCACCTTTGTGGCAATTCATTTACCCTCATGATTCTTTATCTACTCTATCATTGTTACATCCAACTATCGAGACTTGAACTTCCACTTGACAAGACATTACATTATAATCCACATGTGCCCATGTGAGACAAAATGGCTTGAACAAGCCATCAAAGACATCACTGGCACTCGATCGATTGTGATTAGACCAACTCTTTAATATGCTTGTGATGGTGACAGTGGTGAGGTGATGTCAAGCTTGGTCGTCTGTGATGGTGTGCATGCACTCCATGGTGACATCTTGCTAAAGCGAACTCTTGCCTCCATTGCACCTCGGTGCATTGGTGTGGCTCCTTCATCCAAATCGTCTGCTATAATGTGCATGGTCTTCTTGGGTGTGGCCAAACTAGAAACAAACTGATGCATATTGTCCATGCTGATCTTCTAGTGTGTGCTGGTGGTCATGCACATCAATTGTCAACTGCATGTTCAACTCCAGTGATACTTGCTTCTTATCTTTGCCTTGGTGAGTGTGCCAAATGGGTTAGATCACATGCGTGCGCATAATGACATGCATGCTGCTGAATTCTGTTGCATGCAATTAACAACACTGCTCACCATGTCTGCTCCGTGCCAGCTACTGGGATGGATCTATAACTTGTACGAGCATAGTTTCATCTGTCTTTGCATGTTGTGCCCCCTGCTATACTTGTTCCTGCTGCACTTCATTATCTTGTCTTTTCAGCTCATGTTCTTCTTTGAGTTGTTGCTTCAACACATGCAACTCTTTCTCTGTTCCATTCTCTACTCACGCATGATCGTCTTATTGCTCTGTCACCTCATAGCCTCAATCTCTAAAGTTGCTTTTATCACAAGTGGATCTACTCGAGCTTGCAAATTTGTTCTGCCTCTGTGTTGTCAACAACCTTCCTCTTGCATTTGCCGCATGTGGGTGTTCTGCCTTCTACTGCTATTGATGATGTTGCTTGTTGTGATGCTGATCGATGTGATGTTGTTGCTATCTTATCTTGATGTCCTTGTCTACAAACAACTTGATGTCTTCATAGGTAGGAAAGCTCATAGACACTTTCTTAGCTACAACCCACATTGTGCTCTCAACGGTGTCCTTTTACTCTGCTGTCCTGAAGGCCATTGTAGCTATGATGCTGACAGGCAGATGAACACCTACGATACTTGTGGACATGGCAACACTCATCGCAAAAAATCTATGAGTCGAAAACCAAAAAAAACTTGAGAACTGACTTGCAACATACCTATGCGATTGATCATGAAGGTTGCATAATTTCCACCGGAAGGTCAGGAGACTGATTGCCAAAACTGCACAAGGCACAGTCTGGGCTGTCAGGAGGCTACTTGAATGATCGAACCACACAATGCACAATCTAGCCTGGCCTTTTGAGGACTAAAACTACGCAATGTGCAATTTCGGTCAACAGTGTCATGCAACCAGCAAACTGCATTGCGAAATTTCTGGGGCCAGTGGGACACTACCTCCAAGAATTGTGCAATGAGAGCCTACAGGTCAGTGCCATGCTATAATTATGCAATTTCCGGAGGGAAGGAAAAGCCTTCGCTTCCAGAAATGTGCAGTGCTAGCCGGGCAAGGCATGGTCTAGGCCAAGGCAACCCATTCCAGCTAATGGGCAACTGAAAACATGAGAAGTGAGAATGCGTGGTGAGATGAGTCCAAACGAGAGTGAATGATCATTCATGCAAACAGCAAGTGTAGGATTCAGAAAGTGGGAAAGCATGCATGTGTGTGAAGCGAGTCACTGCAACGACGACCGTCCGTGCAAAACAATGTCATGCATGCAACAATAGTGAGATGTTAACAAAAACTTAAACGATGGTAGCACAAGCTAGTATGCATGCAAATCACAACAAGAGCTCACTAAAATCAAGCAGACAACACTCACACAAAGCGAAACACAAAAAGGGACAAAAACACGGTGCAAGTCATGAGCAACGGACTTACACTGAAGCAACTAAGTTGAATGTGCCGACGACTTCTAGATGCAATGTGGGATGCTAGAGCTACAAGGTTGATGTGAGGAATGAGCTCTACAACATCTAGTAGATGATTTTTGATAAGATCGAGGTTGTGATGCGCATGCCACAAATATAGGAAAAGCGACACTTGGCAGGAGGTTTCTGAGATGATCCTTGCATGTAACCTCCAGCTACTGAAAATAGTGCCACAAATATAGGAAAAGCGACACTTGGATGGAGGTTTCTGAGACGATCCTTGCATGTAACCTCCAGCTACTGAAAATAGATCCCTTAGTCAAGGGATACCTATGCATACTACCTTCGGAGGAGCAACACATCCACGCAAATCAATTTTGCTTGGACCCAGAGGGAACCGGTCAACTCAACTGCACATGCAACAGTCTGCTGAGCTGAGAGGAAAAAATATGCATTTTTGGGAGGGAGCTGGGCTAGCTGCCCAGAGGGATTGCGCAATTTCTGGGCAGAGCAGATGACTGATACCAAAAATTGCGTAATTTATGGGTTGAGTAGTCCTGCTAGGAGGAATTGCAGAATTTTTCCAATGAACAGCGATGGGAAGATTTGTGTAATTCTGGAGCCCAGTAGGCTGCCAGATAGAATTGCACAACTTTTGCAGGGAAGGCCAGTTCCCCTCCAGAATTGCGCAATTTCTTGAGGGAGCTTCTCAACCTGTAGGGTGACCAAGTCCGATGAAACAGTCTGTTATCGGGAAATCTAGTGTCTATGCGGAGCTACTAGTCCCACTAAGACTGGCAGCTATCTTAGAAACAAACAAACTAAAAATACTTTCATTTTCCTTTATGAGAAGTAAATAAGAGGGGAACAAAGGAGACCAGCCTTTGTCTTGCACTTGGTTCCTTGCTTGATTCCCCTCCCTTCTGATAGATCTTTGCCACTCGCTTCCTCGTCTACCCAGCTTCAAAGAGCACCTGTGGAATCAAAGCAACATAACACTATCCAAGAACAGATATCTACTATCATAAACAATATAGGACCAAATATATATTGACCACACAAATGCATATATCATCAATCATACAAGAATGTGGAGGAAAACTTGAATAGCTTTATTAATATCAAGAATAGCAAAGAGGATTACAACCAATTGTTCTGACCCAGCGTCATCCTCTCAATAGGAAAGCCCTTCTTCACCTCATGAAAAGCTTAGATCACCCAACACTATGATGTTACACCAAGAAACCAACAGCACTTCCTTACAAGATGTAAAATTCCAGCCCCTCTGGATCTCTAGGATGAGGGATACATATATAGATGTTTGCAAGGGGGGTGAGTGAGCTTCTGAGATTTGATTAGTGTCCTCTCTCTGATAGTTTTTTATTCCACTTGGAGATTGATGATCTCTTACTCATCCTTGGGCGAATGCAGAGAGGCAAGTGTCACAGGAGAAGTTTCTGGAAGATTCCATGATCTTCCACCTCGCAAATTGAATCTGCCATTTGTCCATTCTCGCCCATCGCACCCCATAGAAGGGCTTTTCAGTATGCATCGCACCTCATGTGTGCATTTTGGTGGGATGCAGCGCACTTTGACCATGGAGCAGGTGAGATGGTCCAGTTTTAACCAGTTCTGAGTAGTTTTTCATGGAGAACTTATGGGAGATGATGTAATCAGCTGACCTTGTTCTTTTAGGGGTTGGAACAAAACTTTTAGGGACTTAGGAGCCCTTGGTTTATGGACATATATGATTGGGGTTGCAGCGCCCAAAAATGTCTATAACAGTTGCCCCCTAAAGCATGAGGTCGTTAATATTTTGATGTCGGGTTAAATGCTTTATCATGAGGATCCGAAGCTTTTTCAAGCTGGAAGGTGACCTGTAATAAGATACAATACAATACATTATCTGCATAATATTTTCATGATCTAGCTGAGGTGGGCATTCCCATGCTCAGCTTTATAAATTCATTTTCATGTACATAAGACAGACAATTGTCTGTGTGCAGACTGACGATTCTGGTAGAGCCATCATCCCTTAGATTGGATGATTATCTATGCAGCAATGATGTACATTTGATGTCTTTATTTTCCTGAATATGTATCGCAGCCCGGATGGATGAAATTAGATCTGGGGTCTTCAATCTCGTTCGATCTTCACTCAAAGTACAAGTCGATCCATGTGAAATATGTTCTGGAGTCGAACATGGAAAGACATCGCCTGATTACCAGCAAATGATGTAAGCTATTAACAGGCACGAGAGGAATCACCGATAATGATGCTGACCCTCAAGGTACTACAGTACAATTCACGTGGCGTGAATAAGGGACTTGGCGTCGAACACCACGCAAAATCTTTCGGTTGAAGGTCATTGATGTAAACCTATCGCCAGAAGTGAGAAACTTGCCATTGAAACATGCAAGCTTCAAAGTACTGAAAGGGTTGTTCCTAAATCGACTTCCTGGATAATTAGCTGATGTCGAAAAGAAGCGATCCGTCATAGGAGGGCCTTAGTGAATCCCACATCTATGACACGGAACAGGGAAAATGATTTCAATGGAGGTGAAAATGATCTGATGATATAAGGTTCAGGGTGGCAGTCATGAAAGAATTGAGCGTAAATGTATTGCACTGGATGAGACACAGGTGAAATCTCTGAGCGACTTCTCTTGAACATATCGGCGACACTGACATGATGGATTGGTAGCGTTAACCCGAAATGTGGATGGTGTGATGGACCAATGGTGATAAGACCAGTGAATGGAACAACCCAACCCCACTCGGATGCAGAGTGAAAGTGTCATGTTCAAGAGCGACTTGCTACCAATAAAGTTTCTTCAATTTTTCTTCCCAATTTTTCCCCAGTCATTGCTGACCAATACCTTTTTATTTTTGTCAAGCTTGAGGAGGATAACATATGCTTGTTCTATAATTTTCCCTTCGAGCAAACCCATCTCTAAGTTTTAACGAGCCTAGCGATAGTGAAACTCGTTCTTGTCGGTATGGACAAGTTTGTCGCTATTCAGTTTTAACGAGTTTAACGACAAAGATAACTCGATCCTTTTCAATTTTAGAGAGTCTGGAAGGGACATAAAGAAAACTCCAACAATCCTTTTTCATCATATAATCCCTTAAGTCCGAAAAAGTATAAAATAATACAAAAGGGATGAATTTTCATTAATTTTAACGACCTGAACAAGACAAGTGCTCGATCGTTTTGTGTAATAATCCCTTAGGTCCCAAAAGATTAAAATCTAAATGAGGGATATCACTTCCGGTCACTTCAATGAGCTGGAGAGGCCAATTGCTTAGCAATTTTTTCATATTTTACGAGTCATATGAAAGAGCTTAAAGGAGACTCATTTTTGGAGGAACGAGTGATAAATTCGGGTAGCAACTAATTCCAGGTAAGGTTTGGAATTTTCTAATCACGGCAATGTCACAAGGATGGCTAACAAGATCACTCTTCGCAGATGTTCCTCAAAAAGGGTAAACAATCAAATGGAGGTGAATGATCGACCAATACAGAGTGGAGGTGATGATGAGAACACGACCAAGGCTTCAAAGGCTGATGATAATGCATTCATGATGTTTATTTACCGCAAATTGGTTCATTTTTTAATGAATGAGCTTAAACTCTAGGGAAACATTTGCTCACTGCTTATGTTTAATTTTTAACGAGCTTGAACTCCAAATAAAAACTGTTTGATCTAGCCGTATAATAATGATGTCTCATGTATGATGGCATTTTTTCAAAGCTTTGCCCCGCATCCTTTCTTTATGCAAGTTGGGAAACGACCAATCGTACGAGTTTAAAGGGTTAGAGGACCTACAAATTTAAAAAATAAATGGTCGCTCTTCGCTTGCATGCCAAAAGGTTTGCATGCCCCCAGGTATAACGAAAAATTTCCAGGTTACCAAAGATTGTTCTATCCGCACTGCAGACAAAACACTTCCTCGGCGATGTCTACCGAAATAGACAAAGGTGAGCGGTACAACTTGCCTCCACTCACATAACTTTAACGGAGGAATCTTATTCCAGTCTAATCTCATAAACCAGTCATATATCCTTCGTAGAAACCTACCCTATACCTGAAGTTTTCCTGCCGAAGCAGATCAGGGTGCATGCCCCTTGGGTTTTAGTCATGTCCTCCCGAATCACTCACGCTCATCAGGGGGATGGACTGGGGATTGATGAGACATTCCTTGCATGAAAAGACCATTCAGGGATGGTATTTGACTATTTTCTATGTGTGAGCTAGGGAATGAAAGCTGGTCTACGAGCTTGACCACTCTTCCTTCATGCGGAAAACACATTACTCTAAAGAGCGAGGAGACAGTAGCTACCATGCAATAAATATAGTCACGTCCAAGGAGTAGATTATAATATAGAGGTCCTTGGACTACCATTACGTTCATGTGAACAGTTTTCCTTCTCAATGTTATTGGCACATTGGGAAGGATCCCTAATGGTCAACTAGTTCCTTTATCAAAGCCTGTTAGATTTCTCATTTCAGGCAAAAGCGATGGCGAACCAAGCACTTTCCAAGCAGTTGAGGAAAGGATACTCATAGAAGCCCCTACATCTATGATGGTACCAGCTATGATCATTCTGTATATTTGACCAATGATTTGAAATGGTACACTAGTCGGTAAACGAGGTCTACCTAGTAGATTCCAATCGAAGGAAACAACTAGGTTGCTTAAAGGTGGGACCGAATAGACGACCGGATATGACTCTGACAAACTTCCTTCCTACGGTAAAGGAACGAGTAGACTACCCTCATGTTCATCGGAGTCTGTGTTTACGAAGAGAATTTGAACGGTGTCGTTCTTGTTCTCTCCAGCGACTGTATCATCTGAAGATGGACCTTCTGAAGGCACGACCGGGACAACTGCTGCCTCGACCTTTTGACTCTCATCTGGTGTGAATTCAGATGGTTTATCTTCAATGATAGACGCTTCGATCGACCAGAATGGTGTGTCAGTCGGATTTTCAACTAGTGATGGACTTGGCAAGAGTTTCTTATATCCAGGAGGAAGCCGTAACGGTGAAACCAGACGGTCGTCCAAAACTCTTTTAGCCTCATCTAGGAAGGGACAATGGTGGATGGCATGATCGCCTTCACACAGTTTACAAGGGAATTTACTTTTCCTTTTCTGTCCCGACATTTCGCTTTCATTGGTTGACAGTGTACTTTCGACATGATCATCAGAGGTTTTCGATACCAGATTGTGCAAACGAGGAGACCAGTCCCTTAAGATTCGAGGGATGCAGGGACAATCTCGACGATAGTTATCTCCTTTGCAAATGACACATGGAGATTTAGGCTTTGACAGCGCAGTGTGTGGATTTTCACTAGATGATGCCTAGTTTCCCCTTGTTGTCTTTGGCTCCTTCTTCTTCCTCTCTTTCTTCTTCTTCTCCTTCTTCTTCTTAGTTACTTGACTTTTGGCTTTACCAGCTTCATCAAGTGAAGAGGAAGGAGGAAAGGCAAAATCGAATGAAGTAGAAGGTTGGGGGGTAGCTTTGGTATCATCTAGTTGCTTACTTAATTGCTCAGGAATCACGGTGTTCTGAACGATAGAGGTCGAGAAGAGCCATACGCGCAGGTCGATTGTGAGTCCTGGAAGTGACAATGTGGCCATATGGGGTGCACCAACATCTCCCCAAGAGGAGAAAGGACTAGGATTTCCTCCAAGGGAAAATCCTTGGTCGGTGGACTCCATATTTCTCAACCTAAGACCAACGTAGGAAAGGTGATGTTTATTCCGATTAAAATAAATTTTAGATGCTTTGACACAACTTGTTTTTTCAATTTTTAAGAGTCGAGAAAAAACAAAAGCTGACTCTAGTCGCCTTCGATTTTTAATGAGCTTGAAGTGACAAGTGCTCAGATGGACCTTTTCCTTTAAGGAGTCTAAAAAGGAATGAAAGAGACTACTCTAGAAATCTAGACAGAGGGATTACCAAACCAATTGCAAAACTACAGAATACTTTTTACGGTACAGCAGTCAATCTTCCCGAATGTTGTGTTCAGTGCAATGCGATCGATAGGGCGGCAGACACAGCTTCCTATGGATAAAGGATATAGCCTATTGTGGTCTCCCAATATATACTCGACGGTACGTGGGAGCACAAGTCCGTACTGGCACCTGTTGTCTCAAAGTGGAGGAATCACCCAACTAGCAATGAAAACAACAGTTACCAGGCTTTACGACGCCGGAATACGTCTCTAGCCTAGACTTCTAAATGTTGTGCGTTAGGTTCCAAAGCATTTTTAGATTCATTAAATTTATTTTACAGTTGATCTTGCTTAAGAAATTTTCTTTTCAGGTTCACCGCGTGATGTAGATATACAATTCCTAAAATGCAATCTAAGATGATAAACAACCGTTTAATCTTCTTTTTGCAATGAAAATCCTAGCTACTAAAGAAAGAGAGATGATATTCTTTCAACATAGAGCAGAGAGCACACACTATATGCACTGTCCTAAATCAAACCAACAAACAGTCTAAATGAAAATGCACATGCATGTATTTTTTTTCAGCCTTCTTAATGTGTGAATGATAAAAAGAAAGCTAAGCACAAATCTAAATTATTTTTCAAAGCGACAGCACTAACAAGCTTTTTTTCACGACAAAATGAATACAATGATGACATTTTGCGATTTGGAATTGAAAACTTGCTTTCGACACTTGAAAAACTACTAATTCAAATCAAATACAAGAGTAACAGTGTAATCAACTATCAAGAACAATCGGATTCTCTTCTATGACTGAAAACGACACTTGCGACACTTCCAAATCAATAAACGACAGTTCAATTACACTACTTCTTTGTAAAAGAGAACTGAAAATGGCTCACAATACATAAAAACATTTACAGTTATTTGCACAATGGAGGTGGAATAGTGGCAAGGAAGGGGGTTTCCAACAGAGGTATACTGACTACAGACATCAAAACTCCTGAATAGAGCTGAAAAGAGTGAAGAAAAACCAAAGTCTGGAGGAAAAATTAGCCTTTTCTGATCAGCGCACCTGTTACACAGGGATTCCAGTATGCATCCTACCTATAGCACACGGGAAGTGCGATGCATACTGATATCCTTGAAGAGAGGGTGTGATGGTAAAGTGCGAGACTTTTGATCCAGTTCTTGATCACAGTTTGCAGCACAGTTCAGGGATTTAGGTCGAGAAAGTGATAATCAGTAAATAAATCACTGGGGTAGATCTAAGGAGGTTACTAGAGCCACCGCAAGGGTAATTAGGGAGTTTGTAAATCGATTGTTCAGTTCATAAACAAAACCCAGAGATAGACTGAAGCAGCATTGATCTACTTTGCACTTGCATAACAAATGAAGTTCGAAGGCTAGCTGGCTTGACTTCAGGCTCCGTCTATAAGTTTATAAAGCAAACAAATATAGACAATCAAACAATCTATTCGGTCCCCAGTGGAGTCTCCATTTTGTTATTGGGAAATCTAGTGTCTATGCAGAGCTGCTAGTCCCACTAAGACTGGTAGCTATCTTAGAAACAAACAAACTAAAACTACTTTTGTTTTCCTTTATGAGAAGTAAATAACAGGGGAACAAAGGAGACCAACCTCTTTCTTGCGCTTGGTTCCTTGCTTGATTCCTCTCCCTTCTGATAGATCTTTGCCACTCGCTTCCTCATCTACCCAGCTTCAAAGAGCACCTGTGGAATCAAAGCAGCATAACACTATCCAAGAATAGAGATCTACTATCATAAACAATATAGGACCAGATATATATTGACCACACAAATGCATATATCATCAATCATACAAGAATGTGGAGGAAAACTTGAATAGCTTTATTAATATCAAGAATAGCAAAGAGGATTACAACCAATTGTTCTAACCCAGTGTCATCCTCTCAGCAGGAAAGCCCTTCTTCACCTCATGAAAAGCTTAGATCACCCAACACTATGATGTTAAACCAAGAAACCAGCAGCACTTCCTTACAAGATGCAAAATTCCAGCCCCTCTGGATCTCTGGGATGAGGGATCCATATATAGATGTTTGCAAGGGGGGTGAGTGAGCTTCTGAGATTTGATTAGTGTCCTCTCTTTGATAGTTCTTGATTCCACTTGGAGATTGGCGATCTCTTACTCATCCCTGGGCGAATGCAGAGAGGCAAGTGTCACAGGAGAAGTTTCTGGAAGATTCCATGATCTTCCACCTTGCAAATTGACTCTGCCATTTGTCCACTCTCACCCATCACACCCCATAGAAGGGTTTTTCCGTACACATCGCACCTCCCGTGTGAATTTAGGTGGGATGCAGCGCACTTTGACCATGGAGCAGGTGAAATGGTCCAGTTTTGACCAGTTCTGAGTAGTTTTTCATGGAGAACTTCTGGGAGATGATGTAATCAGTTGACCTTGTTCTTTTAGGGGTTGGAACAACACTTTTAGGGACTTAGGATCCCCTAGTTTATGGACATATATGATTGGGGTTGCAATGCCCAAAAATGTCTATAACACAGCCTATGAGGGGGATGCAACAAGCTTTGATGGACAGGTTGTCATTCTGCAAGAAAATTACTGAAGCTTGTGTACTTAACAAGACAATACATGCTACTGTGGAAGGCTGGTAGGGAGGCTCCAAACAAATCTAAGGAAAAAATTTGGAGGGCGGTTGTAGCCGCTACAACACTTGGCGACACATCGGTAGAACACCAGCTCTATGAATGGACCTTGCTCGTGAAAATCTAGTCTAACACCTCCATAAGTATTATTTAGCTCTTAGTTCGTCCTTTCTTCCACACCGCTTGATTGTAATATGTAGAATCTGTCAAGCCCTTCGTCGGTCGACACACATTCCAAGCCAAGCCAACATAGTTTTTTTGATTGGGGTTGACGGGTATATTGATGCACAAGCAATATAGTCGTCACAGTCTTAGTTTCATCTCTGGTGTTTCTCAGCTACTAGTAGGCCTGGATAGTACCCTGATGGAGTCATGCAAGAATGAGAACATCGTGCCACTACCAACGAGCCTGGTTAGTACCCCGACAGATTTACTTGCATCACCTCTTTGAACAGGAAACCTTTCTCTTCTTTTGCCTTATTCATTTTTCATTTTTTTTTTTAATTCACTTCTTCATTTTTTTCATTTTTCACTTCATAGTTGTGCATAGCACTTTTTCTTTTCAGAGGCGGAAGAGGGATCCCAACTTATTGAGAGTAGAAGAGGTTGTTTCTTGAGAGAAGTAGTTTATGTGTACCTCTCACGTGGTTGTTAAACTTTTCCCCCTCACCTTACTCTACTTGACTAAGCTGACAAGGTTTATCCACAAACATCCGACAAGAGTAGGTGACACTAGTTAGCATGCAATGGTTGTGTTTTCACCAAGGTTCACTTTGAACAATATGTATTTTCCATTGATGTATGATGGAATGAAGACAACAAGTTCTTCATAGAGAATCAGGATGACAGATAACCAAGTATTGATAACTACATAAGTCCTCTTGTACTTTACCCAGATTGTTTCAAGAGTCATACATGGTTCATGTAAAACTAACCTACGGACAATAAAAAGAAAAAAAACCAAAAGTCAAAGTGAGAAGCAGAAGAAAATGCGGAAGAAACGCGAGTAAGCAAACAAACAAGAAAACAAGCAAACACAGCAAGAAATAAGTAAACATGCAAGGAAGCAAACAACTCAAAAGAAAACACTACTCCTACTCCTAAGCTAACAATGCATGGGCTTGATCACATGAAATTATATTTCCAATTTATCCACCCGTGCTTTGGTTGACCCATGTTGGTGAATGCATGGTTCACGAACAAGGCAACTATGTGAACCAACAAACAAGAAATATATAACAGTTAAGACAAACACACTCCAAGTTTAGAAGCATCCACAGAGCAAAAATGAGTGAAAGCGCATGGCATGCACTCTGTGGACTTGCCATGGTGTTATGCTACACTACATGCAGATGTTGAGTGTATGCATTCTCTTGATTGTGATATGCAAGAAAATGTGAGAAAGGTAGACCACTTACGTTGTGAAAATTTTCTTGATGTAAGATTCCTCTAGTGCGTGAGCGATGAGATCATGTAGTTGAATTGGAGGAAGAGAAATTTGGGCATTTGTTTGATCTTGAAAGAAAATAAGAGAGTGATGAGGAGCCTTGCATGTTCCAACAATTTCCTGATCATAAGTCAAATCAACCCCAGGACAGCGAGGGCTTGACATAAACATCAACTCGAGCTAAAGTGCCTTGACAATTTGGGGGGTTTTGACTTTGTCGATGGATAGATCATCATAGACAAGTGTCTTAGATAGATTAACAATGCTTGAATTAAAATCATGATTGGATGAAGAAGTGGAGAGATCACAACAAACAAGATTAGAAAATCCGGGATGTTTTTCGGCATCCTCATGATTTGATGAATTGTGTAGAGGGGTAGATGAAAAACAAGGATGTTCACCCTCTGTGCTTTAAAAAATGACAGATGACAGATTGGATGTATTTTGAAAGAAATATGTGTCCTCTCCGCAATGTAATGACAAACTAACATACGATGTGTCCTGTGAACGAACGGAAGTAGAAATATATGGAAATGAGTTTTCACAGGGGAAATCAGCAGTGGCAGAATCACAAGGGATCTGAAGATAAAGCGAATGAGGTGTGGTTGGAATGGGGTCATCCTCTGCCGCAAGTTCTTCTTTAGATTCCCGCAAACACTCATCATGAATGATGGCGTAGGTTGGTTGCATAACACCAACTCTGTTGACAACTTGATCCTTGTTAACAACAGGTGAGGAGCCTGGAATGGGAAAACACAAGACAGTATAATCCGGAGGATCAACAGAACATAGGGACGGAGGTTGAGGGAACGAATCCACGTGACAACCAACATGCTTGCAAGCCAAATCTGTGTAGATATCAAGAGCAAGTGGGGTGGGGGGATGTGACAGTTCAACAGATGTGTGTGCACGATCTCCCACATCACTCCACAGTGGTGGAGCTATTTGAGGAGATGAATGTGGACAGTCACTTGTGACAACAACTATGTGTGCCTATGATTGTACAACTCCATCACCGAAGTGTGCTGAGCAGGGTTTAGATATGGAGAGAAGATACTCAAATCTTCCATAAAGAAATTCCCAATCAATTTCATCTTTGGGAAATTGGTATGCAATATTACAAAAGCATGTGTAAAACTAATCAAAGGATTCATCAGCTGCTTTTCGTAATTTCGGAATTTCTTGATCGAGTGCTTTATGGTTAAAGTGATTGAAAGCATGATCTATCTCTGCGACCAGTTGAGCAAGAGAATGAATATATTTTTCGGACAACGTGGTACAGCAATCCATGGGGTGCCCTTGAAGCTTGTAGATGAACAACACGCAGGTCATGTACTCTTCAAAGATTCCATGTCTTTTGCATGAGCCTACAACTTCGACCATGTGCCTAACCAAGGCTGCGTGGCCTCCACCATCAAATTTTTTATGGGATAAGTTATCCTAGAGCTTTTCCGAGATAATGAAGTCTTTTCCATAAGAATGCACTCCGGAAGAGCAACTCTATAGTTAGTCATGATAGATATGTAGAGATTCAAAACAGATGGGAGGACTCAGCTTGTCATATGGCCTTACTTCTAGCACCACAATGTTGATGGTGCTGGACACGCCAACATGTAAGGAGATTTCCTCAGTAAGAATTCCCAATTAGACCTCAGACCATTTGATGTAGGACTCCTAGTAGTGCGTCGTACTGTAATGCCTTGACCACAATTTCTCACAGAGGCAAGCAAGATGCCTTTATTTCTAGCAAGGGTGTGATAGCAGTAGCAAGCTAAAGGGAGGTGCATGAGAGGTTCAAACACACGGGGGTTGAGATGAGTATGCCTCTTAGAAACTTGTGATAGCACGGATCTAATAAGGGAACACACAAGAAAATATGCATCATAACATGGAAGGCAAGTTAGTGAGAAATCCAATGTGATGGTTAAATCAACAACACATTCCAGAAAGATTCATACATACTCATATAAAATAGTCCATACATGTATTCGTAAGCAAACAAATACATATATAATTTAGATTAAACCAAATAGCATATAATACAATACAACATATACATGAAATGTTCTGGCTCTGTTATATTAAGAAGTGTAAGTTCCAGTCATACAATACATCCATGTCCAACCACTAACTTTGATAGTGGAACATTACAGTCACAACCACCTGCTCCTCCAAAGAGATTTACCAACTATGTGTAGTGGAGAAGCTAAGGCTCGTTACAATAATGTCCAAGCTTTCTCTAAGATAGCCCTATCAGAAGTTTGGCTTACCAAAAGCCTTTACAATGAGTTTTGAGGTTCTATTTATAGTAAGAGGTGGAGTGACCCTTGACTTTCCTGTTTGTGACAACTCATCTACCATCATGACTCTTCATCTACTCTATGACTGTGACATCCAACTATTAACACTTGAACTTCCACTTGACAAGACGTTACATTTCAATGCACATGTGCCCATGTGGGACAAAATGACTTGAGCAAGACATGCAAGACATCACTGACACTCGATCTGTTGTGATGACACCAACTCTTTGACATTCTTGTGATGGTGAAGGTGGTGGGTTGGTGCAAAGCTTGGTTGTCCATGATGGTGTGCATGCACTCCATGGTGACATCTTGCTGAAGCGAACTCTTGCCTCTGTTGCATCCTGGTGCATTGCTGTGGCTCCTCCATGCAAGTCATCTGCTAACATGTGCATGGTCTTCTTGGGTGCGACAGAACTGGAAGCACACTGATGCATAGTGTCCATGTTGATCCTCCAGTGTGTGCTGGTGGTCATGCGCATCAACTTTCAACTACATGTTAATCTCTAGTCGAACTTGCTTCTTGTCTTTACCTCGCTGAGTGTGCCAAATGGGTTAGACCACATGTGTGCGCACAATGACATGCACGCTGTTGAATTCTCTTTCATGTGATTAGCAAGACTGCTCACCATGTCGGCTCCATGCCAGTTGCTGGGATGGATCTATAACTTGTACGACCGAAATTTCCTTCGCCTGTGCATGTTGCACTCCCTCCTGTACATGTTTCTCCTACACTTCATTCTCTTGTCTATGCAGGTCTTGTTCCTCCTTGAGTTTTTTCTTCAGCACATGCAACTCCTTCTCTGTTTTTTTCTCTCGTCTTGTCGTGCCGTCACCTCATAGCCTGAATCTCGAAATTTTATTTCATCACAAGTGGATCTGCTCGAGCTTGCAACTTTGTTCTGCCTCTGTGTTGTCAACAACCTTCCTCCTGCATTTTCCGCATGCAAGTGTGTTGCCTTCTGCTGCTGCTGATGGTGCTACTCGTTGTGATGTTGATCACTGTGATGATGCTTCCATCTTATCTTGATGTCCTTGTCTATGAATAAATTGATGTCTTCATAGGTAGGCAAGCTCATAGACACTTTCTTGGTTGCAACCCACGTTGTGTTCTCAACAGTGTCCTTTGACTCTGCTCTCCTAAAGGACATTGTAATTCTGGTTCTGTGAGGCAGATGAACACCTGCGATACCTGTGGACATGGAAACACTCATGGCAAGCAAGCTATCAGTAGAAAACCAAAACCAAAATGAACTTGAGAACTGACTTGCAACATACCTATGTGACTGATCATGAAGGTTGTGCAATTTCCGCCGGGAGGTTAGGAGACTGATTTCCAAAACTGTGTAAGGCATAGTTTGGGTTGTTAGGAGGCTGAATGACTGCTTGAACTATGCAATGCATGGTCCAGCATGGCAACCTAAGGACTGAAACTATGCAATGCGCAATTTCAGTTAGCAGTGACATGCAACTAGCAAACTGCATTGTGGAGATCCTGGGGCCAGTGGGACACTGCCTCCACGAATTGCATAATGCAAGCTTGGAGGTCAGTGTTTGAATAGACTTGCACAATTTCTAGAGGGAAGGTAGAGAGTTGGCTTCTAGAACTACGTAGTACTGGTCCGACAACACACAGCGTAGTTTGAGGCAGCCCAGTCCAGCCGATGGGTACTGAAAAATGCATGGTGAGATGAGTGCAAATGAGATTGAATGACTATTCATGCGAACAATAATTGCAGGATTCTAAAAATAGGAAAGCATGCATGTGTGTGAAGTGAGTCGCTACAACGATGATCGTCATGCATGCGACAGTAGTGAGATGTTAATAAAAACTGAAACGGTGCTAATACAAGCTAGAATGCATGCAAATGAAAACAAGCACTCACTGAAATCAAACAAACATCACTCACATTAAGAAAAACACAAAAAGCGACAAAAATGTAGTGCAAGTCATGAGCAGCGGGCTTACCCCAAGATAGTTGAGCAGAATGTCCCCATGAATCTTAGATGCAATGTGGGATGCCATAGCTGCAAGGTCGATGTGATGAATGAACTCTATAATGTCCAGTTGAAGAGTTTTGATAAGATCAAGGTTGTGATGCGCATGCCACAGATCTAGGAAAATCGACACCTGATGAGAGGTTTCTAATATGATCCTTGCATGTAACCTCCAACTGCCAAAAATAGATCCCTAAATCAAGGGATTCCTATGCATGCTACCTTCGGAGGAGTAGCGCATGCATGCAAATCAATTTTGCTTGATCCCGGAGGGAACCAGTTAAATGAACAACACATACAATAGTTTGCTCAGCCGGGAGGAAAAAATGTGCATTTCTGGGAGGGAGCTAGGTTGACTACCCAGAGGGATTGCATAATTTCTGGGTAGAGAAGGTGATTGCTGCCTAGAATTGCGCAATTTTTGGGCTAATCGATCCTGCTGAGAGGAACTGTACAATTTTTTCTAGTGAACAATGACAGACAGATTTGCGCAATTCTGGAGCCCAACAAGTTGCCAGACAGAATTGCAGAATTTCTAGAGGGAAGGCTAGTTCCCCTCCAAAATTGCACAATTTCTTAAGGGAGCTTCTTAGCTTGTAGGTGGACCAAGTCCAATGAAATGACCTGTGAGGGGATCCTCGAAAGCTAAAGACAAGACTATAGCAACAATAAGGAAAGTTAAGTGGGAAACAACAACACTTTGTTTGGGACCTGGGATGGTTTGCGTACTAAAGAAATTTGACCAAAAAGTCAAAATTTTCCATCGGGGGAGTTTGACACAGGAGCATCAACCACACATTTTTCCAGACTAAGCAGGGTCACAAAAATTTCCTCATAAATAAATTGTACATTCTACAGGTATTGCATTTTCCACAATGTCTAATTGTAATTATGTTGAGGTGGTAGTTTGTTATAGTGACTAGCCAATTGGGCCTTTGTTAATGTAACAAGGGTTGGAGTAGGCATCTGGTAGTTATGGGTTTTAGACATATGTCCCAATTCTAATGTTCCTATTGGGATATTTTTCTAGCTAGTTTTTTGTATATGAAAATGTGTGTGCAATAGGGTAGGAAGAGAGGTCTCACAGAATTTGGGGCTTAATGAATTTGGATTGGAAGAAGCTCCCAAGTTAATTTCAAGATATAATATGGAAGGAGTTCTATACGTCCTTATGTATATACTTTTAAGTTAAGAATGAATATGGTGTTCTAAATCTCTTCGTATATCAATGTGAATATCTCTGTGTAGGGTCTCTGTAGGGAACAATTTATTTATTTCTTTAATTAATAATTAGAAATGAAGGGTGTCACTAATTTCATATGATATGCAACCAAAAATGAATGACGGAATGTGTGTATATGGTTTAGTCTTCTCCTTTGATTTGTCTTGAAAGGAAGTGATTGGTCATGTGTATTGTGCCTATTGTCTTGTCCAAACATATATGTGATTTCATTCATGGAGTGATGGTAAATCCATAAAGGAATAATGCCCAAGTTGTTGGAATGGTACGATGTTGTGTGTGTATCATTTTTTCAAACTTTAAGCATAACTTGAATATGTAATTACGAAAAGGGAGTCCTATGACCAACAAGGAATAAATTAAGAAGGGGTGGACCAAAGGAGTATCGTGAGAGTTTTCCCCATTGATAAATGTGTAGCAGAGTGTGTTTGGAGTTGTCATCAATTTAGAAAGGTAGAAGATTCCCGAGGATCGAATTATGATAGAACCTTCAGTGAAGGTGAGCAATTCAATGATGGATACAAAAATCATTGGGTGATACCCGATTTGTAGAAGGATCGAGGACTCTATCTACAGTCACCATCGGAACTATACCGACAGATGTTTAATAAAGTGAATTGAAAATTATCTTAAAGGAAGCATTCTTGAATTAATCCATTACAATGCTTCTTGACAATTACGCATTTTTTCGGATCGTTGATGCATTGTAGATCGATGTATTGGAGCCAACCTCCATTCAACAAAACATAGTCGACACTCAAAGGAGTTGGGATTTGATTGATGATCAACACATTTCCAAAGAGGTTGAACCCCGGGTTTAAATCAGTCAACCCGTCACATTTAGTCAAGGTGGAGCCAGTTATAGTTGGGATTGGTGGAGTCTTGGACGCGTGAGGAACCCTTAAGGAGAATGAAGGGTTCGACATCTGACTTCACAGTCAAATCCGACCTCCAGCTAGTTTCTTTCAATTCGTTCAATTCATAAGAAAAGAGGAGGATCATTGATAAATTAGGAATACAATGAACATCAAAGAGAGTTCAATTTGATAAAGGAGCCCATCGATATAGCTATGATAAATCACACAAATACAAAGGAAGGATTGAGTGAATAAATTTTTTTCTAGTTCGTAAGGAGATGTTCTGATTTATGTGACTAAAAGGGAAGGTGTTCGTTGTTGGGAGATAAGTGCGAATCAATCCAAAAGGAATGAAGGTTCCAGATTCAAAAGGCTACCAGAGGGACCTACTAGCTAAACTCTGTAAATCATGAGGATACCAACAAACACATAAATCCCTAAGTTAAAGCATGACCATGAAAGGATCTAAAGCAAATAATTTTTATCGATATCAACAACCTTGTTGAGGTAGAGATATTCCATACACACAACACATAAATTGAACTCTGAATAAGATAATCCACCATCATGGTTATGGCAGTAGGCTAACCAGAGATTAGCTACTGTACAACCATTCTTGTAGTTAAACACCCTCGACCCATATCCACAACCTAATAAAATGTTGACACAAGAAAAGAGTTCACACAAATGGGTTGGGTACAATTTCAAGAGATGCAATCAACTCTTCTAATGCTTCACCAACTCAACTAACACTACTTAATTGTTTATTCTCTTGTCAAAGTTCACAGAAGCCACCCAGGCTTAAACTAGAACTCAATATTCACTATGGACAAAAGTACGAAAACAAATTCTTCAAAATTTGACAACCACATAAACTTACAAACAACGAACTCAATGTCTATAGACATAGCTACAGGGATTATGATTGAGGTTTAGAGGGAGTACACCATTATTTCAACTGAAAAGAATAAAACAATAGGGGAATACGAGCCAACTAACTTGACCACACCCAATCTCCAAGCATCATGGGGACTCTTATTCTCCTTTTCTTGTGGCCACTAAAATATGCCTTGGCTCTTGAATTCATCATTTTCTTCATCTATAAGAGGGAGCCTCAAAGAATGGGAAACACATGCCCCTTGTACCTGCTAGTCCAATTGTATCCCCTCCTCTATGAGGAGTTCCTTTTGTCTATTATGAAACCTCCTCACTATTTAGGTGAGGGCGCCATTTCCACTTTTTAACATTGTAATGGTTGTTAACAATATCTACCAACTTCAGGTTAAACCCATCAAATCGCATAACACCTATCAAAGAACTGACTCACTGAGTTTACAACCAACCTTAGTATTTATTCAATTGGTATGGGTAATGTATTTTCAAGCATGAAAAGAAAGAAAACAAGCTTCATGCATTAAAAAAGCTTTAGGTAATATAGGTGAGCAAGAAAGTTTCCATGAGGCCAAGGATCCATTAGGATGTCCAACCTTAAGTTTGTTAATTAATTAATTGGCATATGTTTAATCAAAGTTCCAGCTAGTCATGATACTTCCATATTTGCATTACACTCACAATAATTATTACAATAAGTAGGGGTATAACAAGGGATGTTAGAAACCCCACTCCCATAAAGGAACACCATCGTCAGGGTTCTACGAAAACAAGGGCATCAACAAAAACCTACTTCTATGTTTTTCGCTCTTTATCTTGGTGACATTTCCCATATCCTCAATAGCCATGCTCATCCATGTAATTCATTGTGCTCAATATTTTCACAAGAAAAATCCATCTCGTTTCTTCCAAAAGTCAAAATATGTGATCCCTATATGGTCTCGATAAAGATATAGTTTTGATAGACACACACACATTATGTCTAAATGTCAGTTATTCAAATTGCACAATTAGATAGCCTAAACTTATGATTTTACAAAGAGTTGTTAAATTTTACTGTACCACCTTGTTACACTTACGATCATTGCAGATGAATGTCGTAATGATAAATCCAATTTATTTTGTTGCTTTGTGGACTTTAGAAAGGCTTTCGATACAGTTCCTAGATACAACCTTTGGAATAGATTAGAAGAGCTAAAGGTTCCTCTTGAGCTGAGAGCTGCTACTATAAGGTTATACAAGAATGTAATTTCCAAGCTAAAGAGCAATGAGGGGTGGTTGAAAGATATTAAGTGTAACATAGGAGTTAAACAAGGTTGCCCCATCTCCCCTACCCTATTTGGAATTTACATCGATAAACTTGAAGGCTATTTAGAGGAAGTAGGATGTGATGGCACGATCTTAGCTGGGATAGTTGCAATCCTTCTACTCTATGCTGACGATATTGTTCTTTTGGCAAAGTGCCCATCTGATCTTGATAAGCAACTCAGACTTCTTAAGTATTTCTACTCTACCATGGTTATGATTGTTAACACTAACAAAACAAAAGTTATGATTATCAAATCGAAGAAGGACACTTACGCTAACTTTATGTATGACAATAATAACTTGGAGGAAGTGTATTCTTACAAGTACCTAGGAATTGATATTCATCACAAACTCAACTCGAACCATAGCATTGAGAAAAGGATTAATGGGGGGTGGAAAACTTATTTTGGTCTTGAAAATATTTGTAAAACAACAAACCTCGTAATGTGAGATAAAAAGAAGTTCCTCTTTGAAACTTTAGTCACTCCTGTTATCTTACATGGCTGTGAGGTTTTGGGTTGCAGCATCTCCAGAGAATCATGGAGAAAGATTGAGCAAACCCAGAAACATTTTATAACTTATAACCTGAAAATTCAAAGTAATACACCCTATCCTATTCTCCTTATAGAAGCAGGTCTTTCCCCTATTGAGAGCCTAGCTATGATTAGGTTTCTGTTGTACAAGCACAAACTCAATAACATAGACGATCATAAACTTCCTAAGCTAGCTTTAAATTCCAGCCAAAACTACCTAAGGCTCAATCGGGGGTGGCATAAATACACGTGGGCCTAGTTAAATTATTGGGAGATCAACGAGAATGATGCATTGCAAAACATAAATAACATTAAAGATATTGTTACTTCTAAGTTCAAAGAAAAAATGTGGTGTGAGAAAGATTTAGTAGCTAAAAGAAAATTAAGTTATTATAAGAAGGTCATCAACCCCACCCTAGAAGATCAAAAGTATCTCTCTATTTTAACTAGCTCAAAGAAGAAAATTAATATAGCAAAGATTAGAACCAATTCTCATGAGCTCCATAGTGAAACAGGTCGTTGGGCAGTTCCTAAAATGCCATGGATGGAAAGGATCTGCCATATATGTGAGAATAGGAACATCGAGGATGAAAACCACTTCCTCTTAGAGTGCCCCGCATACAACCACATTAGATCTCAGTTTCACAATCTTTGTTACAATATTGACCTTCCTAGCCTTTTACAATGTCGAAATTATAGTGAGCTCGGGAGACTTCTCTCCAAGTTTTCTGAGCATAGGGATAAAATTTTAAATCAAAATTAATAATTTGTTTCTTTAGGTTTGATAGACCAATGTTTGGTTAACCACCACCACCATCATCATCACTAATTTAGTCTTTAACAAAGAAACATATCAGGTTGAACAACTTTTTTTTATATACCCCTATAAACCCTTGAACACGACAACTTGACAACTTAAAAACATATTCAGGGATATTTAAAGCCAATTTAAAAACAAATGATTTTGTATTTCAAAAACTTATAACATACTGACCGTCATCTCTATAATGATAGGAATCAATGGTTCAGTTGAAACAAGACCGAATTCTCCGGAATGTCTTTGGCGGCACTCCCCTCCAACGTTTTGGAAAGAATATCTGGCTGTAGTCCAATACTAGTATTTCTTCTGGGATCCTACTTACAACATCAAAAACGTGATTTTCACAAATTACAGGAAATGAGTTTGATTGCATCCCCCACCGCAGGTTCATCTGAGTGACACAATCCACCACAACGCGGGGACACAACCCTGGCCAGTAGAGCATGACCGTGTTCATTATCTCATATTCTCGTGGATCATCCAAAAAATACTCTAAACCCACTTCAATCTTTGCTCTTTCAGGGTTGCTCACATTCAAACTCCACCCACACATATTTTTTACCAACACCTGCAATGCCAATTTTCGGGACAAATGCGATGATCCTAGAAAAGCTTTTACTTCTGGATCACGCTTCGATGATAATGATGTCAATCTGCACCAACGTGTTTATAATTAGGGCACTCACACATAACGAGTATAATCCTAAAAAACATTTCAGTTTAATGATTCATACCTTTTACGTGATCCTTCCATTTCGTTATACTGCTCTAACACGTTTTCAGAAATCTTGTACACCTGCGCACTGCAAAAACATGATCTCAATTTCTGCTTTTTGCATTAAATAACAATGATTTAAAGTAAATGCATCAAAGCAATCTGTGAATACAAATTTTCTAGGAAATCAGGGGTACTCTAGAAAGTTGTATATTTCTTATGTTAGTAAAAACATGGCTTTGATGCGACTTCGACTTTAAAACAAAAAGAGTTCGTTTGATTGGGTGGGTTGCCTAATTGATTGAAGTCTCTTGCCAAGTTATTATGGCTCTGTCATGAAACCTGGGTTCAATTATCTGTCATGAAACTTGGGTTCAATTATCCTTAAGTCGATCAAAATCAAAGTCAATCTCTCTATAGTAAAGTTGTGCGTTCAGTTATACGGCGATCTATCAGAGTCAATCTCCCTATAATAAAATTGACAAGGCGGATGTTTGGTATTAGAAAAACAAAGGAGAAAAGTTCATCATTTACCTCTACCTCTGCGCCACTCGCTAGTACCGATCACTGATTCTGTTTAGACAAGTCGCTAACACTCGTTTCTTTACTTGTGTTAAAGCATGACGAGCAAATATCAATATATACAAGTGAGAATAAGATTAAATTTTGAAATATGTGCATAGCTAGGCGGCTCGTTCACAACACCGCCGACATACCACGATATGTCAATAATATTTGAAATATTATTATAATAATTATAAGTTAAGTCAAGATAAATATTTTATATTTTAAGATTTGGCCTCGGATAGGATAGTAGTGCTATTACGAGCCTTCGGATGCAAGGTTTCAAGCATGTGAGCTTTAATGTTACGAGGAAAAATCAACATAGAGTATGCCCACCACCCTATCTAATCGAATGCGGTGCGCATCGTTCAATAAATTTGTTGTTATGTTTACTTCCAGCATTATTATGAAAAAGAGGAAAAAATGAGTTGATTTGTTCTAGTGTTTTTGAGATACAAAAAATAAATGGATAGTTGGGAGTAGAGGGTGACTAAATTATGTTTTAATGATGTTTTTTATTTTCATGTTTTTGAATAAATGTCAAATTTTATAACGAGTGTTTTTTAAGATTTTATTTTATAATTAATTTTTTTTGTTGGTTTGTTTTTTTGTTTTCTTATGAGTTGATTTGTTCTAGTGTTTTTGAGATAAAAAAAAAAAATGGATAGTTGGGAGTCCAAGGTGACTAAATTATGTTTTAATGATGTTTTTTATTTTTATGTTTTTGAATCAATGTCAAGAGTGTTTTTTAAGATTTTATTTTATAATTAATTTTTGTTTGTTTTTTTGTTTTTTTGTTTTTTTTGTTTTTTTTAATTTATAAATAATTTTGGTAAGTTATTATTTTGAGTTTTTCTTTAAATATGAGTGATTTTTTTTTTTACTTTTAACTTCTCTACCTAAAACTGGTTTTTTCTTTTATTTTTAACCATTGTTATTTTTTTCTAGGTTGTAGAAACATTTTATGATGTCAATTTTTTTCGCAATTTTAACAATTTCCTCTACCTTGTTTCTACATTCTATGATGTCAAGCTTTATCAATGAACTAGGAAAATCCAACAAGTCCAGGCATAATAACAAAAAGATCTAACCCTCATAGTCCTTAGTGGAAACGTTAAAAACACCTAAATAAAAATTACTAGCTAAATAAAACATTTGACTCAAATAATGAAGGAAAAGCGGAGTGACCATAACTTCTCATTTACAAACTAAATGTTATGGATAGGAAATTTGAGGCAATATACAAAGTTTTCATTAATATACTTCTTTATGTCCAATCCCATATAGCAAGTAACCTTCTAGCACATGTTCACAACACTCACGGATGACAAGGCACACTTTCAAGCCATATTATCATTAATGTAGAAACTATATTATAGGGATACCCTCAAATTGGTTAGTGTGAAGGATACAACTTGATGAGTTTGCCAAATAAAGTTTATTTTGTTTTCGAAATTATCCTTATTTGAATTTTTATATTCCTTTGGATTTTTTTTTACTCTTTTATGATGTTATTGTAATCATATAAGTTTTATTATTTTCAAATAAATTAAACTTAATTTTTTTCCTTTATTTAAAGTATAATCTATATATATATATATATGAGATTTTTTAAAATTTCTTATGGTTTTATTTACATATATATATATATATATTGCGAATATAATTTTATGAAAATTGAAGTCTTTTAAAGTTTTAGTAATCCTCACACTAGTTGATTTCATTCAAAAACTTCAACAAAGAAAATTAATTAGTTATTTTAATAATTTATATATTTAAAGCTTTCTTTTGTGTCTAGTTTGTCTATGACTTGCAAGAGTATCTCTTCGCTAAGGGACCATGCCCTAGAGTTATCTAAGTCATCAAAATTATCCAACTATTGGACTAGACTAGGTCCACAAAAACCCTTGGCATGGATAGATTTTTGTATACCTTCAAACAAGGAGTATATTAATAGAACACATACTTGCAGATTATTCCATAAAATGAATGAGAAGAACTAGTGGACTGTCCAAATTCTCTTTTGGAGGGCTTGTGTTTTTTTCTTTTTGAATTATCAATAATTTTGGTAAGTCTTATTTACTCGATCATATTCATTATTTAGACAATAATTTTGACATAGTGAACAATGACAACCATAGGTCCAAATCTAGATCATATAATTGCTAAGAGCTACAAAACATATAATGGGGAAGAGCAAGGAGATAATTCAAACCCCAAATTCTAAACAATCAATACAATTTCAAAAAGGTCAAATTTGAGGTACATCCTAAGCTCCACAAATAAAGAGTTGTGTCATAAGAAAGGGTTGAATCAACCAAAAATTGAGCTAAAAAAAACAAACTATAAGATTCTAATGCAAAAAAAAACTTATTAGATCCCCAAAAATTATATTCAAATGGTGGAATCTAATTCAAATAGTTAATTACCAAAAGGTTCATTTTCATTGTCAATAATGTTATCATTATGGACATATCTAGTATAAATTTTCATCCCACCCCCTTGAAGTATATCGAGATGTGGAAGATGTTACTTATGACTTAACCAAACCTAACAAAAATCATACTTTACGAACTTTGTTAAAACCCAAAATAAATAGCAACATCGCATCATCTCACTTGGAACTTTCTCGAAATATAAATTTTATCTTAATCCAATTCCTAGATTGAACTTTCTACCCTTTTAAAGTACGACCAATTATAACTCTTGCCACATCTGGAGGACACTTCCATGTGGCACCCACGTGGCTCTTCCATATCACTCAAAACAATCCACGTCACTCATAGATCCATTGTGGCAACTACATGGCAGTGGTTGTGCCTTTGTGGCACCTTCCACATAATTTTAACTCACGATTCCCGTAGGGTTCAACTGCTTCATGAAATGATATATTTAGTCTCCCAATAGGATCAAAAAATTATTCTCCCACTCAACATTTTACTCTTTATATTCAACGATAATACAATTAACGAACCTATCAACATGCATACTATGGGGACAAAAAAAAAGTGAAGTCATAACTATGACTATTTTGTAAACCCAAACAAAACAACAGGATAGCTCCCAAACAAACACTTTCAAATCTATTGATATACCATACATTGCATGAAAAGTTTTCCTTTACTATAAAAGACAATCAACAATATTAATCAACCATAGGTCTTGTTGAGATTAATGAAGAAATGTTTTAATGGAGTGACTGTTCAAACTGAACCGTAGATTAGGAGTTTGTTCTTGTTTTTTAGGGTGTTGTTTCAACTTCCATAATTATGTGTAAATTATATATTTCTTGTTTCATGATTATAATGGCAAAGCGTGTTCTGCATAGGCAATCTCTGTCTCCAGATGGTGTTCCACACTTGTGAGCTGGTCACGTGTATTTAATAAATTTGCTTCTCATATTTTTGACATTGTATCAGAGCTACAGCACTGAGGACTACTTATAACCCTGAGTGGAGGAGTATATTGAAGGCTAAGAGGCAGAAATTTGACCGGTGTGGTTTTAAGGGCAATCAGTGCGGGATCCACGGGACGATAGTCGAGCCGATCCAGTTCTGGCCTTACGCGATTTTATTTTATAGAACAATGTGGGTGTGCCATTCTCCAATTGCGTCGATCGTGTGAATGAATAAATTCTCTGGATCAGTTTTTGAATGCAGCCACTCAGTGCCAAGTCTACTATGGATGATCTAGGCTCTCGATTTCTACGCTATTGATCAGTGTAAGATTTTTGAGATACACAGATCTAGATCTGCAAAACAATAAACAAGCTTGCAAGAGAAGGGAGGAAGCGAACAAGAATTGAGAAAAGAATGAAATTGATTCTATAATATTAGTTTTAGAATAAATACATAAAAGCAACTAAGTTAAGCTTAGTTGTACATGCAATAACTAAAGCTAACTAAAGCTAAGTGTGCTTTATCTTATGTTAATGTGTACATGTGCCACATGCAAGCAATAAGTTAACTGGAGCTAATCTAGGTGCATGTACACCAACATAGCTAGTCTAAGTGCATGTACACCAACGACTGGAGCTAATCTAGGTGCATGTACACTAACAACTGGAGCTAATCTAGGTGCATGTACACCAACACCCCCCCTTAAGCATAACTTAGGTGAGTGTGATGCAAAATGAATGAGTCCCGGCAACACGGCCATTTTAGGTACCCATATACAATGCATAAAAAGGAGGAAAGAGGGAAAACCTAGTGGGAAGAAAACCCCCCCTCAAAATATAATGCAAAAGTAGAGAAAAGACAACTGCTAGGCAGTCGTGTCCTTCACCCCGAGACGATCTCGCAGGAATCGAAACTTCTGCTCAGTGAAAGTCTTGGTGAAGATGTCAGCAATCTGCTCGGAACTAGGACAGTACTAAAGATCGATGATCCCATCATGAATGAGTTCTCTAATGAAGTGCATGTGGATCTCGATGTGTTTGGTACGCTGCCGCTGCATTGGATCTCTGCAAAAATTTAGCGTACTTTGATTATCGCACCAGATGACAGTTGGATGATGGACACTAATCCCAAGCTCAGATAGGAAATGTTGTAGCCAAATTGCCTGAATAGTGGCATTGACTGCTCCTCTATACTCGGCCTCTGCTGATGATAAAGCAATGGCAGCCTGCTTCTTACTTGACCAACAAACTGGGTCAGATCCCAAACTAAGTACATAACTGGAAGTAGACTTGCGATCAATGGTGTTGCCAGCCCAGTCTGAATTTATGAACCCGATGAGATTCAAAGAACAATTGGCTGCATAATGAATCCCATAGGTGATTGTCCCCTGGACATATCGAAGGATGCGCTTTGCAGCATTCCAGTGTAACTCATGTGGCTCCTGCATGCATCTGCAAACTACTCCAACAACATAGGAGAGATCAGGACGGGAGTGAGTGAGATAAAGAAGACTTCCCACAAGCTGGTGATACAATGTGCAATCAACCAATGGTGTGTCTTTGCCATTCTCAAGCTTTATCCCTGATAAGAAAGGTGTGGCTGCTGGCTTGCAGTCACTCATGTGAAAACGTGCCAAAAGATCTCTGGCATATTTTGGTTGAGAAATGGTAATGCCAGAATCACGCTGATGGATCTCTAGTCCAAGGAAGAAATTTAGCAAGCCCATGTCTGTCATAGAAAACCGCTTATGCAATGCAGTTTTGATGTTAGTAATGACAGAAGCTGAACTACCCGTTATCAAAAGATCATCTACGTAGAGTACTATGATCAACAAGGAGTCAATTTTCTTCAGAAAATAAACATTGGAATCAGATTTGCAGCGTACAAAATTTTGAGATAGCAAATAAGAATCCATCTTTGCATACCATGCTCTAGGTGCCTGCTTGAGGCCATAGAGAGACTTCTTTAGTTTGCATACCAGAGATGAATTTTGCATGTATCCCGGTGGCTGCTCCATGTAGATTTCCTCCTCGAGATCACCATGAAGAAAGGCATTCTTCACATCCATATGATGCACCTCCCATCCTCTTGCTGCTGCAATGGAGAGAGCTAGCCGAATGGAATCCATTTTTGCCACTGGAGCAAAAGTCTCATCATAGTCAACACCATGTACTTGCTGAAAACCTTTTGCTACCAATCGTGCCTTATATCGACTAACTTGGCCATTTGATGCTTTCTTGGTCCGCTAAACCCACTTGCATCTCACAAGTTTGTGATTTGAAGGTAGCGGAACCAAATCCCAAGTCTGGTTCTCAATGAGAGAGTTATATTCCTCATCCATGGCGGCTTCCCATTCAGGATGCCCATTTGCTTCTGCATAAGTTTGTGGATTAGATCCATGCATCATATAGGCATGCATGGGCATGGATGGCTCCATAGCTAAGAGTGCTTGCGGATCTTCCTCAAACAGAGGGATAGAGGCAGGATCATCAAGGATATCACTCATGCTGCACCATTTTAGTGTTGAAGGTGGTCGAGAATCTTCCGAACTACATGCAAAAGTATGATCTCGATGTTCAACAACTGGTGGTCTAACAGGGGTCACGGGAAAAGACTCATCTTCATCAGAATGCTGGTTTGAAGTTTCATCTACATACTCATCAATGAGTGGTGATGAAAATTTGGTAACAAGTTCATCTACTGGTGCATGCGAAATATCTTCGTCAAACTTTACACTCCTTTCAATAAAGAGCTCTTCAGTGTGGATATCAAGCAATCTGTACCCTTTGACTTCATCAGAATATCCAACAAACATGCATGCTTTGCTTTGAGGCTCCAAAGCCTTTCTCTTCTCTGGAGGAATGCGGGCCCATGCTCGAGATCCAAAAATGCGGAAATGACTAACTTCAGGTTGCATGCCAGTCCACCACAACGCGGGGACACAACCCTGGCCAGTAGAGCATGACCGTGTTCATTATCTCATATTCTCGTGGATCATCCAAAAAATACTCTAAACCCACTTCAATCTTTGCTCTTTCAGGGTTGCTCACATTCAAACTCCACCCACACATATTTTTTACCAACACCTGCAATGCCAATTTTCGGGACAAATGCGATGATCCTAGAAAAGCTTTTACTTCTGGATCACGCTTCGATGATAATGATGTCAATCTGCACCAACGTGTTTATAATTAGGGCACTCACACATAACGAGTATAATCCTAAAAAACATTTCAGTTTAATGATTCATACCTTTTACGTGATCCTTCCATTTCGTTATACTGCTCTAACACGTTTTCAGAAATCTTGTACACCTGCGCACTGCAAAAACATGATCTCAATTTCTGCTTTTTGCATTAAATAACAATGATTTAAAGTAAATGCATCAAAGCAATCTGTGAATACAAATTTTCTAGGAAATCAGGGGTACTCTAGAAAGTTGTATATTTCTTATGTTAGTAAAAACATGGCTTTGATGCGACTTCGACTTTAAAACAAAAAGAGTTCGTTTGATTGGGTGGGTTGCCTAATTGATTGAAGTCTCTTGCCAAGTTATTATGGCTCTGTCATGAAACCTGGGTTCAATTATCTGTCATGAAACTTGGGTTCAATTATCCTTAAGTCGATCAAAATCAAAGTCAATCTCTCTATAGTAAAGTTGTGCGTTCAGTTATACGGCGATCTATCAGAGTCAATCTCCCTATAATAAAATTGACAAGGCGGATGTTTGGTATTAGAAAAACAAAGGAGAAAAGTTCATCATTTACCTCTACCTCTGCGCCACTCGCTAGTACCGATCACTGATTCTGTTTAGACAAGTCGCTAACACTCGTTTCTTTACTTGTGTTAAAGCATGACGAGCAAATATCAATATATACAAGTGAGAATAAGATTAAATTTTGAAATATGTGCATAGCTAGGCGGCTCGTTCACAACACCGCCGACATACCACGATATGTCAATAATATTTGAAATATTATTATAATAATTATAAGTTAAGTCAAGATAAATATTTTATATTTTAAGATTTGGCCTCGGATAGGATAGTAGTGCTATTACGAGCCTTCGGATGCAAGGTTTCAAGCATGTGAGCTTTAATGTTACGAGGAAAAATCAACATAGAGTATGCCCACCACCCTATCTAATCGAATGCGGTGCGCATCGTTCAATAAATTTGTTGTTATGTTTACTTCCAGCATTATTATGAAAAAGAGGAAAAAATGAGTTGATTTGTTCTAGTGTTTTTGAGATACAAAAAATAAATGGATAGTTGGGAGTAGAGGGTGACTAAATTATGTTTTAATGATGTTTTTTATTTTCATGTTTTTGAATAAATGTCAAATTTTATAACGAGTGTTTTTTAAGATTTTATTTTATAATTAATTTTTTTTGTTGGTTTGTTTTTTTGTTTTCTTATGAGTTGATTTGTTCTAGTGTTTTTGAGATAAAAAAAAAAAATGGATAGTTGGGAGTCCAAGGTGACTAAATTATGTTTTAATGATGTTTTTTATTTTTATGTTTTTGAATCAATGTCAAGAGTGTTTTTTAAGATTTTATTTTATAATTAATTTTTGTTTGTTTTTTTGTTTTTTTGTTTTTTTTGTTTTTTTTAATTTATAAATAATTTTGGTAAGTTATTATTTTGAGTTTTTCTTTAAATATGAGTGATTTTTTTTTTTACTTTTAACTTCTCTACCTAAAACTGGTTTTTTCTTTTATTTTTAACCATTGTTATTTTTTTCTAGGTTGTAGAAACATTTTATGATGTCAATTTTTTTCGCAATTTTAACAATTTCCTCTACCTTGTTTCTACATTCTATGATGTCAAGCTTTATCAATGAACTAGGAAAATCCAACAAGTCCAGGCATAATAACAAAAAGATCTAACCCTCATAGTCCTTAGTGGAAACGTTAAAAACACCTAAATAAAAATTACTAGCTAAATAAAACATTTGACTCAAATAATGAAGGAAAAGCGGAGTGACCATAACTTCTCATTTACAAACTAAATGTTATGGATAGGAAATTTGAGGCAATATACAAAGTTTTCATTAATATACTTCTTTATGTCCAATCCCATATAGCAAGTAACCTTCTAGCACATGTTCACAACACTCACGGATGACAAGGCACACTTTCAAGCCATATTATCATTAATGTAGAAACTATATTATAGGGATACCCTCAAATTGGTTAGTGTGAAGGATACAACTTGATGAGTTTGCCAAATAAAGTTTATTTTGTTTTCGAAATTATCCTTATTTGAATTTTTATATTCCTTTGGATTTTTTTTTACTCTTTTATGATGTTATTGTAATCATATAAGTTTTATTATTTTCAAATAAATTAAACTTAATTTTTTTCCTTTATTTAAAGTATAATCTATATATATATATATATATGAGATTTTTTAAAATTTCTTATGGTTTTATTTACATATATATATATATATTGCGAATATAATTTTATGAAAATTGAAGTCTTTTAAAGTTTTAGTAATCCTCACACTAGTTGATTTCATTCAAAAACTTCAACAAAGAAAATTAATTAGTTATTTTAATAATTTATATATTTAAAGCTTTCTTTTGTGTCTAGTTTGTCTATGACTTGCAAGAGTATCTCTTCGCTAAGGGACCATGCCCTAGAGTTATCTAAGTCATCAAAATTATCCAACTATTGGACTAGACTAGGTCCACAAAAACCCTTGGCATGGATAGATTTTTGTATACCTTCAAACAAGGAGTATATTAATAGAACACATACTTGCAGATTATTCCATAAAATGAATGAGAAGAACTAGTGGACTGTCCAAATTCTCTTTTGGAGGGCTTGTGTTTTTTTCTTTTTGAATTATCAATAATTTTGGTAAGTCTTATTTACTCGATCATATTCATTATTTAGACAATAATTTTGACATAGTGAACAATGACAACCATAGGTCCAAATCTAGATCATATAATTGCTAAGAGCTACAAAACATATAATGGGGAAGAGCAAGGAGATAATTCAAACCCCAAATTCTAAACAATCAATACAATTTCAAAAAGGTCAAATTTGAGGTACATCCTAAGCTCCACAAATAAAGAGTTGTGTCATAAGAAAGGGTTGAATCAACCAAAAATTGAGCTAAAAAAAACAAACTATAAGATTCTAATGCAAAAAAAAACTTATTAGATCCCCAAAAATTATATTCAAATGGTGGAATCTAATTCAAATAGTTAATTACCAAAAGGTTCATTTTCATTGTCAATAATGTTATCATTATGGACATATCTAGTATAAATTTTCATCCCACCCCCTTGAAGTATATCGAGATGTGGAAGATGTTACTTATGACTTAACCAAACCTAACAAAAATCATACTTTACGAACTTTGTTAAAACCCAAAATAAATAGCAACATCGCATCATCTCACTTGGAACTTTCTCGAAATATAAATTTTATCTTAATCCAATTCCTAGATTGAACTTTCTACCCTTTTAAAGTACGACCAATTATAACTCTTGCCACATCTGGAGGACACTTCCATGTGGCACCCACGTGGCTCTTCCATATCACTCAAAACAATCCACGTCACTCATAGATCCATTGTGGCAACTACATGGCAGTGGTTGTGCCTTTGTGGCACCTTCCACATAATTTTAACTCACGATTCCCGTAGGGTTCAACTGCTTCATGAAATGATATATTTAGTCTCCCAATAGGATCAAAAAATTATTCTCCCACTCAACATTTTACTCTTTATATTCAACGATAATACAATTAACGAACCTATCAACATGCATACTATGGGGACAAAAAAAAAGTGAAGTCATAACTATGACTATTTTGTAAACCCAAACAAAACAACAGGATAGCTCCCAAACAAACACTTTCAAATCTATTGATATACCATACATTGCATGAAAAGTTTTCCTTTACTATAAAAGACAATCAACAATATTAATCAACCATAGGTCTTGTTGAGATTAATGAAGAAATGTTTTAATGGAGTGACTGTTCAAACTGAACCGTAGATTAGGAGTTTGTTCTTGTTTTTTAGGGTGTTGTTTCAACTTCCATAATTATGTGTAAATTATATATTTCTTGTTTCATGATTATAATGGCAAAGCGTGTTCTGCATAGGCAATCTCTGTCTCCAGATGGTGTTCCACACTTGTGAGCTGGTCACGTGTATTTAATAAATTTGCTTCTCATATTTTTGACATTGTATCAGAGCTACAGCACTGAGGACTACTTATAACCCTGAGTGGAGGAGTATATTGAAGGCTAAGAGGCAGAAATTTGACCGGTGTGGTTTTAAGGGCAATCAGTGCGGGATCCACGGGACGATAGTCGAGCCGATCCAGTTCTGGCCTTACGCGATTTTATTTTATAGAACAATGTGGGTGTGCCATTCTCCAATTGCGTCGATCGTGTGAATGAATAAATTCTCTGGATCAGTTTTTGAATGCAGCCACTCAGTGCCAAGTCTACTATGGATGATCTAGGCTCTCGATTTCTACGCTATTGATCAGTGTAAGATTTTTGAGATACACAGATCTAGATCTGCAAAACAATAAACAAGCTTGCAAGAGAAGGGAGGAAGCGAACAAGAATTGAGAAAAGAATGAAATTGATTCTATAATATTAGTTTTAGAATAAATACATAAAAGCAACTAAGTTAAGCTTAGTTGTACATGCAATAACTAAAGCTAACTAAAGCTAAGTGTGCTTTATCTTATGTTAATGTGTACATGTGCCACATGCAAGCAATAAGTTAACTGGAGCTAATCTAGGTGCATGTACACCAACATAGCTAGTCTAAGTGCATGTACACCAACGACTGGAGCTAATCTAGGTGCATGTACACTAACAACTGGAGCTAATCTAGGTGCATGTACACCAACACCCCCCCTTAAGCATAACTTAGGTGAGTGTGATGCAAAATGAATGAGTCCCGGCAACACGGCCATTTTAGGTACCCATATACAATGCATAAAAAGGAGGAAAGAGGGAAAACCTAGTGGGAAGAAAACCCCCCCTCAAAATATAATGCAAAAGTAGAGAAAAGACAACTGCTAGGCAGTCGTGTCCTTCACCCCGAGACGATCTCGCAGGAATCGAAACTTCTGCTCAGTGAAAGTCTTGGTGAAGATGTCAGCAATCTGCTCGGAACTAGGACAGTACTAAAGATCGATGATCCCATCATGAATGAGTTCTCTAATGAAGTGCATGTGGATCTCGATGTGTTTGGTACGCTGCCGCTGCATTGGATCTCTGCAAAAATTTAGCGTACTTTGATTATCGCACCAGATGACAGTTGGATGATGGACACTAATCCCAAGCTCAGATAGGAAATGTTGTAGCCAAATTGCCTGAATAGTGGCATTGACTGCTCCTCTATACTCGGCCTCTGCTGATGATAAAGCAATGGCAGCCTGCTTCTTACTTGACCAACAAACTGGGTCAGATCCCAAACTAAGTACATAACTGGAAGTAGACTTGCGATCAATGGTGTTGCCAGCCCAGTCTGAATTTATGAACCCGATGAGATTCAAAGAACAATTGGCTGCATAATGAATCCCATAGGTGATTGTCCCCTGGACATATCGAAGGATGCGCTTTGCAGCATTCCAGTGTAACTCATGTGGCTCCTGCATGCATCTGCAAACTACTCCAACAACATAGGAGAGATCAGGACGGGAGTGAGTGAGATAAAGAAGACTTCCCACAAGCTGGTGATACAATGTGCAATCAACCAATGGTGTGTCTTTGCCATTCTCAAGCTTTATCCCTGATAAGAAAGGTGTGGCTGCTGGCTTGCAGTCACTCATGTGAAAACGTGCCAAAAGATCTCTGGCATATTTTGGTTGAGAAATGGTAATGCCAGAATCACGCTGATGGATCTCTAGTCCAAGGAAGAAATTTAGCAAGCCCATGTCTGTCATAGAAAACCGCTTATGCAATGCAGTTTTGATGTTAGTAATGACAGAAGCTGAACTACCCGTTATCAAAAGATCATCTACGTAGAGTACTATGATCAACAAGGAGTCAATTTTCTTCAGAAAATAAACATTGGAATCAGATTTGCAGCGTACAAAATTTTGAGATAGCAAATAAGAATCCATCTTTGCATACCATGCTCTAGGTGCCTGCTTGAGGCCATAGAGAGACTTCTTTAGTTTGCATACCAGAGATGAATTTTGCATGTATCCCGGTGGCTGCTCCATGTAGATTTCCTCCTCGAGATCACCATGAAGAAAGGCATTCTTCACATCCATATGATGCACCTCCCATCCTCTTGCTGCTGCAATGGAGAGAGCTAGCCGAATGGAATCCATTTTTGCCACTGGAGCAAAAGTCTCATCATAGTCAACACCATGTACTTGCTGAAAACCTTTTGCTACCAATCGTGCCTTATATCGACTAACTTGGCCATTTGATGCTTTCTTGGTCCGCTAAACCCACTTGCATCTCACAAGTTTGTGATTTGAAGGTAGCGGAACCAAATCCCAAGTCTGGTTCTCAATGAGAGAGTTATATTCCTCATCCATGGCGGCTTCCCATTCAGGATGCCCATTTGCTTCTGCATAAGTTTGTGGATTAGATCCATGCATCATATAGGCATGCATGGGCATGGATGGCTCCATAGCTAAGAGTGCTTGCGGATCTTCCTCAAACAGAGGGATAGAGGCAGGATCATCAAGGATATCACTCATGCTGCACCATTTTAGTGTTGAAGGTGGTCGAGAATCTTCCGAACTACATGCAAAAGTATGATCTCGATGTTCAACAACTGGTGGTCTAACAGGGGTCACGGGAAAAGACTCATCTTCATCAGAATGCTGGTTTGAAGTTTCATCTACATACTCATCAATGAGTGGTGATGAAAATTTGGTAACAAGTTCATCTACTGGTGCATGCGAAATATCTTCGTCAAACTTTACACTCCTTTCAATAAAGAGCTCTTCAGTGTGGATATCAAGCAATCTGTACCCTTTGACTTCATCAGAATATCCAACAAACATGCATGCTTTGCTTTGAGGCTCCAAAGCCTTTCTCTTCTCTGGAGGAATGCGGGCCCATGCTCGAGATCCAAAAATGCGGAAATGACTAACTTCAGGTTGCATGCCAGTCCACCACAACGCGGGGACACAACCCTGGCCAGTAGAGCATGACCGTGTTCATTATCTCATATTCTCGTGGATCATCCAAAAAATACTCTAAACCCACTTCAATCTTTGCTCTTTCAGGGTTGCTCACATTCAAACTCCACCCACACATATTTTTTACCAACACCTGCAATGCCAATTTTCGGGACAAATGCGATGATCCTAGAAAAGCTTTTACTTCTGGATCACGCTTCGATGATAATGATGTCAATCTGCACCAACGTGTTTATAATTAGGGCACTCACACATAACGAGTATAATCCTAAAAAACATTTCAGTTTAATGATTCATACCTTTTACGTGATCCTTCCATTTCGTTATACTGCTCTAACACGTTTTCAGAAATCTTGTACACCTGCGCACTGCAAAAACATGATCTCAATTTCTGCTTTTTGCATTAAATAACAATGATTTAAAGTAAATGCATCAAAGCAATCTGTGAATACAAATTTTCTAGGAAATCAGGGGTACTCTAGAAAGTTGTATATTTCTTATGTTAGTAAAAACATGGCTTTGATGCGACTTCGACTTTAAAACAAAAAGAGTTCGTTTGATTGGGTGGGTTGCCTAATTGATTGAAGTCTCTTGCCAAGTTATTATGGCTCTGTCATGAAACCTGGGTTCAATTATCTGTCATGAAACTTGGGTTCAATTATCCTTAAGTCGATCAAAATCAAAGTCAATCTCTCTATAGTAAAGTTGTGCGTTCAGTTATACGGCGATCTATCAGAGTCAATCTCCCTATAATAAAATTGACAAGGCGGATGTTTGGTATTAGAAAAACAAAGGAGAAAAGTTCATCATTTACCTCTACCTCTGCGCCACTCGCTAGTACCGATCACTGATTCTGTTTAGACAAGTCGCTAACACTCGTTTCTTTACTTGTGTTAAAGCATGACGAGCAAATATCAATATATACAAGTGAGAATAAGATTAAATTTTGAAATATGTGCATAGCTAGGCGGCTCGTTCACAACACCGCCGACATACCACGATATGTCAATAATATTTGAAATATTATTATAATAATTATAAGTTAAGTCAAGATAAATATTTTATATTTTAAGATTTGGCCTCGGATAGGATAGTAGTGCTATTACGAGCCTTCGGATGCAAGGTTTCAAGCATGTGAGCTTTAATGTTACGAGGAAAAATCAACATAGAGTATGCCCACCACCCTATCTAATCGAATGCGGTGCGCATCGTTCAATAAATTTGTTGTTATGTTTACTTCCAGCATTATTATGAAAAAGAGGAAAAAATGAGTTGATTTGTTCTAGTGTTTTTGAGATACAAAAAATAAATGGATAGTTGGGAGTAGAGGGTGACTAAATTATGTTTTAATGATGTTTTTTATTTTCATGTTTTTGAATAAATGTCAAATTTTATAACGAGTGTTTTTTAAGATTTTATTTTATAATTAATTTTTTTTGTTGGTTTGTTTTTTTGTTTTCTTATGAGTTGATTTGTTCTAGTGTTTTTGAGATAAAAAAAAAAAATGGATAGTTGGGAGTCCAAGGTGACTAAATTATGTTTTAATGATGTTTTTTATTTTTATGTTTTTGAATCAATGTCAAGAGTGTTTTTTAAGATTTTATTTTATAATTAATTTTTGTTTGTTTTTTTGTTTTTTTGTTTTTTTTGTTTTTTTTAATTTATAAATAATTTTGGTAAGTTATTATTTTGAGTTTTTCTTTAAATATGAGTGATTTTTTTTTTTACTTTTAACTTCTCTACCTAAAACTGGTTTTTTCTTTTATTTTTAACCATTGTTATTTTTTTCTAGGTTGTAGAAACATTTTATGATGTCAATTTTTTTCGCAATTTTAACAATTTCCTCTACCTTGTTTCTACATTCTATGATGTCAAGCTTTATCAATGAACTAGGAAAATCCAACAAGTCCAGGCATAATAACAAAAAGATCTAACCCTCATAGTCCTTAGTGGAAACGTTAAAAACACCTAAATAAAAATTACTAGCTAAATAAAACATTTGACTCAAATAATGAAGGAAAAGCGGAGTGACCATAACTTCTCATTTACAAACTAAATGTTATGGATAGGAAATTTGAGGCAATATACAAAGTTTTCATTAATATACTTCTTTATGTCCAATCCCATATAGCAAGTAACCTTCTAGCACATGTTCACAACACTCACGGATGACAAGGCACACTTTCAAGCCATATTATCATTAATGTAGAAACTATATTATAGGGATACCCTCAAATTGGTTAGTGTGAAGGATACAACTTGATGAGTTTGCCAAATAAAGTTTATTTTGTTTTCGAAATTATCCTTATTTGAATTTTTATATTCCTTTGGATTTTTTTTTACTCTTTTATGATGTTATTGTAATCATATAAGTTTTATTATTTTCAAATAAATTAAACTTAATTTTTTTCCTTTATTTAAAGTATAATCTATATATATATATATATGAGATTTTTTAAAATTTCTTATGGTTTTATTTACATATATATATATATATTGCGAATATAATTTTATGAAAATTGAAGTCTTTTAAAGTTTTAGTAATCCTCACACTAGTTGATTTCATTCAAAAACTTCAACAAAGAAAATTAATTAGTTATTTTAATAATTTATATATTTAAAGCTTTCTTTTGTGTCTAGTTTGTCTATGACTTGCAAGAGTATCTCTTCGCTAAGGGACCATGCCCTAGAGTTATCTAAGTCATCAAAATTATCCAACTATTGGACTAGACTAGGTCCACAAAAACCCTTGGCATGGATAGATTTTTGTATACCTTCAAACAAGGAGTATATTAATAGAACACATACTTGCAGATTATTCCATAAAATGAATGAGAAGAACTAGTGGACTGTCCAAATTCTCTTTTGGAGGGCTTGTGTTTTTTTCTTTTTGAATTATCAATAATTTTGGTAAGTCTTATTTACTCGATCATATTCATTATTTAGACAATAATTTTGACATAGTGAACAATGACAACCATAGGTCCAAATCTAGATCATATAATTGCTAAGAGCTACAAAACATATAATGGGGAAGAGCAAGGAGATAATTCAAACCCCAAATTCTAAACAATCAATACAATTTCAAAAAGGTCAAATTTGAGGTACATCCTAAGCTCCACAAATAAAGAGTTGTGTCATAAGAAAGGGTTGAATCAACCAAAAATTGAGCTAAAAAAAACAAACTATAAGATTCTAATGCAAAAAAAAACTTATTAGATCCCCAAAAATTATATTCAAATGGTGGAATCTAATTCAAATAGTTAATTACCAAAAGGTTCATTTTCATTGTCAATAATGTTATCATTATGGACATATCTAGTATAAATTTTCATCCCACCCCCTTGAAGTATATCGAGATGTGGAAGATGTTACTTATGACTTAACCAAACCTAACAAAAATCATACTTTACGAACTTTGTTAAAACCCAAAATAAATAGCAACATCGCATCATCTCACTTGGAACTTTCTCGAAATATAAATTTTATCTTAATCCAATTCCTAGATTGAACTTTCTACCCTTTTAAAGTACGACCAATTATAACTCTTGCCACATCTGGAGGACACTTCCATGTGGCACCCACGTGGCTCTTCCATATCACTCAAAACAATCCACGTCACTCATAGATCCATTGTGGCAACTACATGGCAGTGGTTGTGCCTTTGTGGCACCTTCCACATAATTTTAACTCACGATTCCCGTAGGGTTCAACTGCTTCATGAAATGATATATTTAGTCTCCCAATAGGATCAAAAAATTATTCTCCCACTCAACATTTTACTCTTTATATTCAACGATAATACAATTAACGAACCTATCAACATGCATACTATGGGGACAAAAAAAAAGTGAAGTCATAACTATGACTATTTTGTAAACCCAAACAAAACAACAGGATAGCTCCCAAACAAACACTTTCAAATCTATTGATATACCATACATTGCATGAAAAGTTTTCCTTTACTATAAAAGACAATCAACAATATTAATCAACCATAGGTCTTGTTGAGATTAATGAAGAAATGTTTTAATGGAGTGACTGTTCAAACTGAACCGTAGATTAGGAGTTTGTTCTTGTTTTTTAGGGTGTTGTTTCAACTTCCATAATTATGTGTAAATTATATATTTCTTGTTTCATGATTATAATGGCAAAGCGTGTTCTGCATAGGCAATCTCTGTCTCCAGATGGTGTTCCACACTTGTGAGCTGGTCACGTGTATTTAATAAATTTGCTTCTCATATTTTTGACATTGTATCAGAGCTACAGCACTGAGGACTACTTATAACCCTGAGTGGAGGAGTATATTGAAGGCTAAGAGGCAGAAATTTGACCGGTGTGGTTTTAAGGGCAATCAGTGCGGGATCCACGGGACGATAGTCGAGCCGATCCAGTTCTGGCCTTACGCGATTTTATTTTATAGAACAATGTGGGTGTGCCATTCTCCAATTGCGTCGATCGTGTGAATGAATAAATTCTCTGGATCAGTTTTTGAATGCAGCCACTCAGTGCCAAGTCTACTATGGATGATCTAGGCTCTCGATTTCTACGCTATTGATCAGTGTAAGATTTTTGAGATACACAGATCTAGATCTGCAAAACAATAAACAAGCTTGCAAGAGAAGGGAGGAAGCGAACAAGAATTGAGAAAAGAATGAAATTGATTCTATAATATTAGTTTTAGAATAAATACATAAAAGCAACTAAGTTAAGCTTAGTTGTACATGCAATAACTAAAGCTAACTAAAGCTAAGTGTGCTTTATCTTATGTTAATGTGTACATGTGCCACATGCAAGCAATAAGTTAACTGGAGCTAATCTAGGTGCATGTACACCAACATAGCTAGTCTAAGTGCATGTACACCAACGACTGGAGCTAATCTAGGTGCATGTACACTAACAACTGGAGCTAATCTAGGTGCATGTACACCAACACCCCCCCTTAAGCATAACTTAGGTGAGTGTGATGCAAAATGAATGAGTCCCGGCAACACGGCCATTTTAGGTACCCATATACAATGCATAAAAAGGAGGAAAGAGGGAAAACCTAGTGGGAAGAAAACCCCCCCTCAAAATATAATGCAAAAGTAGAGAAAAGACAACTGCTAGGCAGTCGTGTCCTTCACCCCGAGACGATCTCGCAGGAATCGAAACTTCTGCTCAGTGAAAGTCTTGGTGAAGATGTCAGCAATCTGCTCGGAACTAGGACAGTACTAAAGATCGATGATCCCATCATGAATGAGTTCTCTAATGAAGTGCATGTGGATCTCGATGTGTTTGGTACGCTGCCGCTGCATTGGATCTCTGCAAAAATTTAGCGTACTTTGATTATCGCACCAGATGACAGTTGGATGATGGACACTAATCCCAAGCTCAGATAGGAAATGTTGTAGCCAAATTGCCTGAATAGTGGCATTGACTGCTCCTCTATACTCGGCCTCTGCTGATGATAAAGCAATGGCAGCCTGCTTCTTACTTGACCAACAAACTGGGTCAGATCCCAAACTAAGTACATAACTGGAAGTAGACTTGCGATCAATGGTGTTGCCAGCCCAGTCTGAATTTATGAACCCGATGAGATTCAAAGAACAATTGGCTGCATAATGAATCCCATAGGTGATTGTCCCCTGGACATATCGAAGGATGCGCTTTGCAGCATTCCAGTGTAACTCATGTGGCTCCTGCATGCATCTGCAAACTACTCCAACAACATAGGAGAGATCAGGACGGGAGTGAGTGAGATAAAGAAGACTTCCCACAAGCTGGTGATACAATGTGCAATCAACCAATGGTGTGTCTTTGCCATTCTCAAGCTTTATCCCTGATAAGAAAGGTGTGGCTGCTGGCTTGCAGTCACTCATGTGAAAACGTGCCAAAAGATCTCTGGCATATTTTGGTTGAGAAATGGTAATGCCAGAATCACGCTGATGGATCTCTAGTCCAAGGAAGAAATTTAGCAAGCCCATGTCTGTCATAGAAAACCGCTTATGCAATGCAGTTTTGATGTTAGTAATGACAGAAGCTGAACTACCCGTTATCAAAAGATCATCTACGTAGAGTACTATGATCAACAAGGAGTCAATTTTCTTCAGAAAATAAACATTGGAATCAGATTTGCAGCGTACAAAATTTTGAGATAGCAAATAAGAATCCATCTTTGCATACCATGCTCTAGGTGCCTGCTTGAGGCCATAGAGAGACTTCTTTAGTTTGCATACCAGAGATGAATTTTGCATGTATCCCGGTGGCTGCTCCATGTAGATTTCCTCCTCGAGATCACCATGAAGAAAGGCATTCTTCACATCCATATGATGCACCTCCCATCCTCTTGCTGCTGCAATGGAGAGAGCTAGCCGAATGGAATCCATTTTTGCCACTGGAGCAAAAGTCTCATCATAGTCAACACCATGTACTTGCTGAAAACCTTTTGCTACCAATCGTGCCTTATATCGACTAACTTGGCCATTTGATGCTTTCTTGGTCCGCTAAACCCACTTGCATCTCACAAGTTTGTGATTTGAAGGTAGCGGAACCAAATCCCAAGTCTGGTTCTCAATGAGAGAGTTATATTCCTCATCCATGGCGGCTTCCCATTCAGGATGCCCATTTGCTTCTGCATAAGTTTGTGGATTAGATCCATGCATCATATAGGCATGCATGGGCATGGATGGCTCCATAGCTAAGAGTGCTTGCGGATCTTCCTCAAACAGAGGGATAGAGGCAGGATCATCAAGGATATCACTCATGCTGCACCATTTTAGTGTTGAAGGTGGTCGAGAATCTTCCGAACTACATGCAAAAGTATGATCTCGATGTTCAACAACTGGTGGTCTAACAGGGGTCACGGGAAAAGACTCATCTTCATCAGAATGCTGGTTTGAAGTTTCATCTACATACTCATCAATGAGTGGTGATGAAAATTTGGTAACAAGTTCATCTACTGGTGCATGCGAAATATCTTCGTCAAACTTTACACTCCTTTCAATAAAGAGCTCTTCAGTGTGGATATCAAGCAATCTGTACCCTTTGACTTCATCAGAATATCCAACAAACATGCATGCTTTGCTTTGAGGCTCCAAAGCCTTTCTCTTCTCTGGAGGAATGCGGGCCCATGCTCGAGATCCAAAAATGCGGAAATGACTAACTTCAGGTTGCATGCCAGTCCACCACAACGCGGGGACACAACCCTGGCCAGTAGAGCATGACCGTGTTCATTATCTCATATTCTCGTGGATCATCCAAAAAATACTCTAAACCCACTTCAATCTTTGCTCTTTCAGGGTTGCTCACATTCAAACTCCACCCACACATATTTTTTACCAACACCTGCAATGCCAATTTTCGGGACAAATGCGATGATCCTAGAAAAGCTTTTACTTCTGGATCACGCTTCGATGATAATGATGTCAATCTGCACCAACGTGTTTATAATTAGGGCACTCACACATAACGAGTATAATCCTAAAAAACATTTCAGTTTAATGATTCATACCTTTTACGTGATCCTTCCATTTCGTTATACTGCTCTAACACGTTTTCAGAAATCTTGTACACCTGCGCACTGCAAAAACATGATCTCAATTTCTGCTTTTTGCATTAAATAACAATGATTTAAAGTAAATGCATCAAAGCAATCTGTGAATACAAATTTTCTAGGAAATCAGGGGTACTCTAGAAAGTTGTATATTTCTTATGTTAGTAAAAACATGGCTTTGATGCGACTTCGACTTTAAAACAAAAAGAGTTCGTTTGATTGGGTGGGTTGCCTAATTGATTGAAGTCTCTTGCCAAGTTATTATGGCTCTGTCATGAAACCTGGGTTCAATTATCTGTCATGAAACTTGGGTTCAATTATCCTTAAGTCGATCAAAATCAAAGTCAATCTCTCTATAGTAAAGTTGTGCGTTCAGTTATACGGCGATCTATCAGAGTCAATCTCCCTATAATAAAATTGACAAGGCGGATGTTTGGTATTAGAAAAACAAAGGAGAAAAGTTCATCATTTACCTCTACCTCTGCGCCACTCGCTAGTACCGATCACTGATTCTGTTTAGACAAGTCGCTAACACTCGTTTCTTTACTTGTGTTAAAGCATGACGAGCAAATATCAATATATACAAGTGAGAATAAGATTAAATTTTGAAATATGTGCATAGCTAGGCGGCTCGTTCACAACACCGCCGACATACCACGATATGTCAATAATATTTGAAATATTATTATAATAATTATAAGTTAAGTCAAGATAAATATTTTATATTTTAAGATTTGGCCTCGGATAGGATAGTAGTGCTATTACGAGCCTTCGGATGCAAGGTTTCAAGCATGTGAGCTTTAATGTTACGAGGAAAAATCAACATAGAGTATGCCCACCACCCTATCTAATCGAATGCGGTGCGCATCGTTCAATAAATTTGTTGTTATGTTTACTTCCAGCATTATTATGAAAAAGAGGAAAAAATGAGTTGATTTGTTCTAGTGTTTTTGAGATACAAAAAATAAATGGATAGTTGGGAGTAGAGGGTGACTAAATTATGTTTTAATGATGTTTTTTATTTTCATGTTTTTGAATAAATGTCAAATTTTATAACGAGTGTTTTTTAAGATTTTATTTTATAATTAATTTTTTTTGTTGGTTTGTTTTTTTGTTTTCTTATGAGTTGATTTGTTCTAGTGTTTTTGAGATAAAAAAAAAAAATGGATAGTTGGGAGTCCAAGGTGACTAAATTATGTTTTAATGATGTTTTTTATTTTTATGTTTTTGAATCAATGTCAAGAGTGTTTTTTAAGATTTTATTTTATAATTAATTTTTGTTTGTTTTTTTGTTTTTTTGTTTTTTTTGTTTTTTTTAATTTATAAATAATTTTGGTAAGTTATTATTTTGAGTTTTTCTTTAAATATGAGTGATTTTTTTTTTTACTTTTAACTTCTCTACCTAAAACTGGTTTTTTCTTTTATTTTTAACCATTGTTATTTTTTTCTAGGTTGTAGAAACATTTTATGATGTCAATTTTTTTCGCAATTTTAACAATTTCCTCTACCTTGTTTCTACATTCTATGATGTCAAGCTTTATCAATGAACTAGGAAAATCCAACAAGTCCAGGCATAATAACAAAAAGATCTAACCCTCATAGTCCTTAGTGGAAACGTTAAAAACACCTAAATAAAAATTACTAGCTAAATAAAACATTTGACTCAAATAATGAAGGAAAAGCGGAGTGACCATAACTTCTCATTTACAAACTAAATGTTATGGATAGGAAATTTGAGGCAATATACAAAGTTTTCATTAATATACTTCTTTATGTCCAATCCCATATAGCAAGTAACCTTCTAGCACATGTTCACAACACTCACGGATGACAAGGCACACTTTCAAGCCATATTATCATTAATGTAGAAACTATATTATAGGGATACCCTCAAATTGGTTAGTGTGAAGGATACAACTTGATGAGTTTGCCAAATAAAGTTTATTTTGTTTTCGAAATTATCCTTATTTGAATTTTTATATTCCTTTGGATTTTTTTTTACTCTTTTATGATGTTATTGTAATCATATAAGTTTTATTATTTTCAAATAAATTAAACTTAATTTTTTTCCTTTATTTAAAGTATAATCTATATATATATATATATGAGATTTTTTAAAATTTCTTATGGTTTTATTTACATATATATATATATATTGCGAATATAATTTTATGAAAATTGAAGTCTTTTAAAGTTTTAGTAATCCTCACACTAGTTGATTTCATTCAAAAACTTCAACAAAGAAAATTAATTAGTTATTTTAATAATTTATATATTTAAAGCTTTCTTTTGTGTCTAGTTTGTCTATGACTTGCAAGAGTATCTCTTCGCTAAGGGACCATGCCCTAGAGTTATCTAAGTCATCAAAATTATCCAACTATTGGACTAGACTAGGTCCACAAAAACCCTTGGCATGGATAGATTTTTGTATACCTTCAAACAAGGAGTATATTAATAGAACACATACTTGCAGATTATTCCATAAAATGAATGAGAAGAACTAGTGGACTGTCCAAATTCTCTTTTGGAGGGCTTGTGTTTTTTTCTTTTTGAATTATCAATAATTTTGGTAAGTCTTATTTACTCGATCATATTCATTATTTAGACAATAATTTTGACATAGTGAACAATGACAACCATAGGTCCAAATCTAGATCATATAATTGCTAAGAGCTACAAAACATATAATGGGGAAGAGCAAGGAGATAATTCAAACCCCAAATTCTAAACAATCAATACAATTTCAAAAAGGTCAAATTTGAGGTACATCCTAAGCTCCACAAATAAAGAGTTGTGTCATAAGAAAGGGTTGAATCAACCAAAAATTGAGCTAAAAAAAACAAACTATAAGATTCTAATGCAAAAAAAAACTTATTAGATCCCCAAAAATTATATTCAAATGGTGGAATCTAATTCAAATAGTTAATTACCAAAAGGTTCATTTTCATTGTCAATAATGTTATCATTATGGACATATCTAGTATAAATTTTCATCCCACCCCCTTGAAGTATATCGAGATGTGGAAGATGTTACTTATGACTTAACCAAACCTAACAAAAATCATACTTTACGAACTTTGTTAAAACCCAAAATAAATAGCAACATCGCATCATCTCACTTGGAACTTTCTCGAAATATAAATTTTATCTTAATCCAATTCCTAGATTGAACTTTCTACCCTTTTAAAGTACGACCAATTATAACTCTTGCCACATCTGGAGGACACTTCCATGTGGCACCCACGTGGCTCTTCCATATCACTCAAAACAATCCACGTCACTCATAGATCCATTGTGGCAACTACATGGCAGTGGTTGTGCCTTTGTGGCACCTTCCACATAATTTTAACTCACGATTCCCGTAGGGTTCAACTGCTTCATGAAATGATATATTTAGTCTCCCAATAGGATCAAAAAATTATTCTCCCACTCAACATTTTACTCTTTATATTCAACGATAATACAATTAACGAACCTATCAACATGCATACTATGGGGACAAAAAAAAAGTGAAGTCATAACTATGACTATTTTGTAAACCCAAACAAAACAACAGGATAGCTCCCAAACAAACACTTTCAAATCTATTGATATACCATACATTGCATGAAAAGTTTTCCTTTACTATAAAAGACAATCAACAATATTAATCAACCATAGGTCTTGTTGAGATTAATGAAGAAATGTTTTAATGGAGTGACTGTTCAAACTGAACCGTAGATTAGGAGTTTGTTCTTGTTTTTTAGGGTGTTGTTTCAACTTCCATAATTATGTGTAAATTATATATTTCTTGTTTCATGATTATAATGGCAAAGCGTGTTCTGCATAGGCAATCTCTGTCTCCAGATGGTGTTCCACACTTGTGAGCTGGTCACGTGTATTTAATAAATTTGCTTCTCATATTTTTGACATTGTATCAGAGCTACAGCACTGAGGACTACTTATAACCCTGAGTGGAGGAGTATATTGAAGGCTAAGAGGCAGAAATTTGACCGGTGTGGTTTTAAGGGCAATCAGTGCGGGATCCACGGGACGATAGTCGAGCCGATCCAGTTCTGGCCTTACGCGATTTTATTTTATAGAACAATGTGGGTGTGCCATTCTCCAATTGCGTCGATCGTGTGAATGAATAAATTCTCTGGATCAGTTTTTGAATGCAGCCACTCAGTGCCAAGTCTACTATGGATGATCTAGGCTCTCGATTTCTACGCTATTGATCAGTGTAAGATTTTTGAGATACACAGATCTAGATCTGCAAAACAATAAACAAGCTTGCAAGAGAAGGGAGGAAGCGAACAAGAATTGAGAAAAGAATGAAATTGATTCTATAATATTAGTTTTAGAATAAATACATAAAAGCAACTAAGTTAAGCTTAGTTGTACATGCAATAACTAAAGCTAACTAAAGCTAAGTGTGCTTTATCTTATGTTAATGTGTACATGTGCCACATGCAAGCAATAAGTTAACTGGAGCTAATCTAGGTGCATGTACACCAACATAGCTAGTCTAAGTGCATGTACACCAACGACTGGAGCTAATCTAGGTGCATGTACACTAACAACTGGAGCTAATCTAGGTGCATGTACACCAACACCCCCCCTTAAGCATAACTTAGGTGAGTGTGATGCAAAATGAATGAGTCCCGGCAACACGGCCATTTTAGGTACCCATATACAATGCATAAAAAGGAGGAAAGAGGGAAAACCTAGTGGGAAGAAAACCCCCCCTCAAAATATAATGCAAAAGTAGAGAAAAGACAACTGCTAGGCAGTCGTGTCCTTCACCCCGAGACGATCTCGCAGGAATCGAAACTTCTGCTCAGTGAAAGTCTTGGTGAAGATGTCAGCAATCTGCTCGGAACTAGGACAGTACTAAAGATCGATGATCCCATCATGAATGAGTTCTCTAATGAAGTGCATGTGGATCTCGATGTGTTTGGTACGCTGCCGCTGCATTGGATCTCTGCAAAAATTTAGCGTACTTTGATTATCGCACCAGATGACAGTTGGATGATGGACACTAATCCCAAGCTCAGATAGGAAATGTTGTAGCCAAATTGCCTGAATAGTGGCATTGACTGCTCCTCTATACTCGGCCTCTGCTGATGATAAAGCAATGGCAGCCTGCTTCTTACTTGACCAACAAACTGGGTCAGATCCCAAACTAAGTACATAACTGGAAGTAGACTTGCGATCAATGGTGTTGCCAGCCCAGTCTGAATTTATGAACCCGATGAGATTCAAAGAACAATTGGCTGCATAATGAATCCCATAGGTGATTGTCCCCTGGACATATCGAAGGATGCGCTTTGCAGCATTCCAGTGTAACTCATGTGGCTCCTGCATGCATCTGCAAACTACTCCAACAACATAGGAGAGATCAGGACGGGAGTGAGTGAGATAAAGAAGACTTCCCACAAGCTGGTGATACAATGTGCAATCAACCAATGGTGTGTCTTTGCCATTCTCAAGCTTTATCCCTGATAAGAAAGGTGTGGCTGCTGGCTTGCAGTCACTCATGTGAAAACGTGCCAAAAGATCTCTGGCATATTTTGGTTGAGAAATGGTAATGCCAGAATCACGCTGATGGATCTCTAGTCCAAGGAAGAAATTTAGCAAGCCCATGTCTGTCATAGAAAACCGCTTATGCAATGCAGTTTTGATGTTAGTAATGACAGAAGCTGAACTACCCGTTATCAAAAGATCATCTACGTAGAGTACTATGATCAACAAGGAGTCAATTTTCTTCAGAAAATAAACATTGGAATCAGATTTGCAGCGTACAAAATTTTGAGATAGCAAATAAGAATCCATCTTTGCATACCATGCTCTAGGTGCCTGCTTGAGGCCATAGAGAGACTTCTTTAGTTTGCATACCAGAGATGAATTTTGCATGTATCCCGGTGGCTGCTCCATGTAGATTTCCTCCTCGAGATCACCATGAAGAAAGGCATTCTTCACATCCATATGATGCACCTCCCATCCTCTTGCTGCTGCAATGGAGAGAGCTAGCCGAATGGAATCCATTTTTGCCACTGGAGCAAAAGTCTCATCATAGTCAACACCATGTACTTGCTGAAAACCTTTTGCTACCAATCGTGCCTTATATCGACTAACTTGGCCATTTGATGCTTTCTTGGTCCGCTAAACCCACTTGCATCTCACAAGTTTGTGATTTGAAGGTAGCGGAACCAAATCCCAAGTCTGGTTCTCAATGAGAGAGTTATATTCCTCATCCATGGCGGCTTCCCATTCAGGATGCCCATTTGCTTCTGCATAAGTTTGTGGATTAGATCCATGCATCATATAGGCATGCATGGGCATGGATGGCTCCATAGCTAAGAGTGCTTGCGGATCTTCCTCAAACAGAGGGATAGAGGCAGGATCATCAAGGATATCACTCATGCTGCACCATTTTAGTGTTGAAGGTGGTCGAGAATCTTCCGAACTACATGCAAAAGTATGATCTCGATGTTCAACAACTGGTGGTCTAACAGGGGTCACGGGAAAAGACTCATCTTCATCAGAATGCTGGTTTGAAGTTTCATCTACATACTCATCAATGAGTGGTGATGAAAATTTGGTAACAAGTTCATCTACTGGTGCATGCGAAATATCTTCGTCAAACTTTACACTCCTTTCAATAAAGAGCTCTTCAGTGTGGATATCAAGCAATCTGTACCCTTTGACTTCATCAGAATATCCAACAAACATGCATGCTTTGCTTTGAGGCTCCAAAGCCTTTCTCTTCTCTGGAGGAATGCGGGCCCATGCTCGAGATCCAAAAATGCGGAAATGACTAACTTCAGGTTGCATGCCAGTCCACCACAACGCGGGGACACAACCCTGGCCAGTAGAGCATGACCGTGTTCATTATCTCATATTCTCGTGGATCATCCAAAAAATACTCTAAACCCACTTCAATCTTTGCTCTTTCAGGGTTGCTCACATTCAAACTCCACCCACACATATTTTTTACCAACACCTGCAATGCCAATTTTCGGGACAAATGCGATGATCCTAGAAAAGCTTTTACTTCTGGATCACGCTTCGATGATAATGATGTCAATCTGCACCAACGTGTTTATAATTAGGGCACTCACACATAACGAGTATAATCCTAAAAAACATTTCAGTTTAATGATTCATACCTTTTACGTGATCCTTCCATTTCGTTATACTGCTCTAACACGTTTTCAGAAATCTTGTACACCTGCGCACTGCAAAAACATGATCTCAATTTCTGCTTTTTGCATTAAATAACAATGATTTAAAGTAAATGCATCAAAGCAATCTGTGAATACAAATTTTCTAGGAAATCAGGGGTACTCTAGAAAGTTGTATATTTCTTATGTTAGTAAAAACATGGCTTTGATGCGACTTCGACTTTAAAACAAAAAGAGTTCGTTTGATTGGGTGGGTTGCCTAATTGATTGAAGTCTCTTGCCAAGTTATTATGGCTCTGTCATGAAACCTGGGTTCAATTATCTGTCATGAAACTTGGGTTCAATTATCCTTAAGTCGATCAAAATCAAAGTCAATCTCTCTATAGTAAAGTTGTGCGTTCAGTTATACGGCGATCTATCAGAGTCAATCTCCCTATAATAAAATTGACAAGGCGGATGTTTGGTATTAGAAAAACAAAGGAGAAAAGTTCATCATTTACCTCTACCTCTGCGCCACTCGCTAGTACCGATCACTGATTCTGTTTAGACAAGTCGCTAACACTCGTTTCTTTACTTGTGTTAAAGCATGACGAGCAAATATCAATATATACAAGTGAGAATAAGATTAAATTTTGAAATATGTGCATAGCTAGGCGGCTCGTTCACAACACCGCCGACATACCACGATATGTCAATAATATTTGAAATATTATTATAATAATTATAAGTTAAGTCAAGATAAATATTTTATATTTTAAGATTTGGCCTCGGATAGGATAGTAGTGCTATTACGAGCCTTCGGATGCAAGGTTTCAAGCATGTGAGCTTTAATGTTACGAGGAAAAATCAACATAGAGTATGCCCACCACCCTATCTAATCGAATGCGGTGCGCATCGTTCAATAAATTTGTTGTTATGTTTACTTCCAGCATTATTATGAAAAAGAGGAAAAAATGAGTTGATTTGTTCTAGTGTTTTTGAGATACAAAAAATAAATGGATAGTTGGGAGTAGAGGGTGACTAAATTATGTTTTAATGATGTTTTTTATTTTCATGTTTTTGAATAAATGTCAAATTTTATAACGAGTGTTTTTTAAGATTTTATTTTATAATTAATTTTTTTTGTTGGTTTGTTTTTTTGTTTTCTTATGAGTTGATTTGTTCTAGTGTTTTTGAGATAAAAAAAAAAAATGGATAGTTGGGAGTCCAAGGTGACTAAATTATGTTTTAATGATGTTTTTTATTTTTATGTTTTTGAATCAATGTCAAGAGTGTTTTTTAAGATTTTATTTTATAATTAATTTTTGTTTGTTTTTTTGTTTTTTTGTTTTTTTTGTTTTTTTTAATTTATAAATAATTTTGGTAAGTTATTATTTTGAGTTTTTCTTTAAATATGAGTGATTTTTTTTTTTACTTTTAACTTCTCTACCTAAAACTGGTTTTTTCTTTTATTTTTAACCATTGTTATTTTTTTCTAGGTTGTAGAAACATTTTATGATGTCAATTTTTTTCGCAATTTTAACAATTTCCTCTACCTTGTTTCTACATTCTATGATGTCAAGCTTTATCAATGAACTAGGAAAATCCAACAAGTCCAGGCATAATAACAAAAAGATCTAACCCTCATAGTCCTTAGTGGAAACGTTAAAAACACCTAAATAAAAATTACTAGCTAAATAAAACATTTGACTCAAATAATGAAGGAAAAGCGGAGTGACCATAACTTCTCATTTACAAACTAAATGTTATGGATAGGAAATTTGAGGCAATATACAAAGTTTTCATTAATATACTTCTTTATGTCCAATCCCATATAGCAAGTAACCTTCTAGCACATGTTCACAACACTCACGGATGACAAGGCACACTTTCAAGCCATATTATCATTAATGTAGAAACTATATTATAGGGATACCCTCAAATTGGTTAGTGTGAAGGATACAACTTGATGAGTTTGCCAAATAAAGTTTATTTTGTTTTCGAAATTATCCTTATTTGAATTTTTATATTCCTTTGGATTTTTTTTTACTCTTTTATGATGTTATTGTAATCATATAAGTTTTATTATTTTCAAATAAATTAAACTTAATTTTTTTCCTTTATTTAAAGTATAATCTATATATATATATATATATGAGATTTTTTAAAATTTCTTATGGTTTTATTTACATATATATATATATATTGCGAATATAATTTTATGAAAATTGAAGTCTTTTAAAGTTTTAGTAATCCTCACACTAGTTGATTTCATTCAAAAACTTCAACAAAGAAAATTAATTAGTTATTTTAATAATTTATATATTTAAAGCTTTCTTTTGTGTCTAGTTTGTCTATGACTTGCAAGAGTATCTCTTCGCTAAGGGACCATGCCCTAGAGTTATCTAAGTCATCAAAATTATCCAACTATTGGACTAGACTAGGTCCACAAAAACCCTTGGCATGGATAGATTTTTGTATACCTTCAAACAAGGAGTATATTAATAGAACACATACTTGCAGATTATTCCATAAAATGAATGAGAAGAACTAGTGGACTGTCCAAATTCTCTTTTGGAGGGCTTGTGTTTTTTTCTTTTTGAATTATCAATAATTTTGGTAAGTCTTATTTACTCGATCATATTCATTATTTAGACAATAATTTTGACATAGTGAACAATGACAACCATAGGTCCAAATCTAGATCATATAATTGCTAAGAGCTACAAAACATATAATGGGGAAGAGCAAGGAGATAATTCAAACCCCAAATTCTAAACAATCAATACAATTTCAAAAAGGTCAAATTTGAGGTACATCCTAAGCTCCACAAATAAAGAGTTGTGTCATAAGAAAGGGTTGAATCAACCAAAAATTGAGCTAAAAAAAACAAACTATAAGATTCTAATGCAAAAAAAAACTTATTAGATCCCCAAAAATTATATTCAAATGGTGGAATCTAATTCAAATAGTTAATTACCAAAAGGTTCATTTTCATTGTCAATAATGTTATCATTATGGACATATCTAGTATAAATTTTCATCCCACCCCCTTGAAGTATATCGAGATGTGGAAGATGTTACTTATGACTTAACCAAACCTAACAAAAATCATACTTTACGAACTTTGTTAAAACCCAAAATAAATAGCAACATCGCATCATCTCACTTGGAACTTTCTCGAAATATAAATTTTATCTTAATCCAATTCCTAGATTGAACTTTCTACCCTTTTAAAGTACGACCAATTATAACTCTTGCCACATCTGGAGGACACTTCCATGTGGCACCCACGTGGCTCTTCCATATCACTCAAAACAATCCACGTCACTCATAGATCCATTGTGGCAACTACATGGCAGTGGTTGTGCCTTTGTGGCACCTTCCACATAATTTTAACTCACGATTCCCGTAGGGTTCAACTGCTTCATGAAATGATATATTTAGTCTCCCAATAGGATCAAAAAATTATTCTCCCACTCAACATTTTACTCTTTATATTCAACGATAATACAATTAACGAACCTATCAACATGCATACTATGGGGACAAAAAAAAAGTGAAGTCATAACTATGACTATTTTGTAAACCCAAACAAAACAACAGGATAGCTCCCAAACAAACACTTTCAAATCTATTGATATACCATACATTGCATGAAAAGTTTTCCTTTACTATAAAAGACAATCAACAATATTAATCAACCATAGGTCTTGTTGAGATTAATGAAGAAATGTTTTAATGGAGTGACTGTTCAAACTGAACCGTAGATTAGGAGTTTGTTCTTGTTTTTTAGGGTGTTGTTTCAACTTCCATAATTATGTGTAAATTATATATTTCTTGTTTCATGATTATAATGGCAAAGCGTGTTCTGCATAGGCAATCTCTGTCTCCAGATGGTGTTCCACACTTGTGAGCTGGTCACGTGTATTTAATAAATTTGCTTCTCATATTTTTGACATTGTATCAGAGCTACAGCACTGAGGACTACTTATAACCCTGAGTGGAGGAGTATATTGAAGGCTAAGAGGCAGAAATTTGACCGGTGTGGTTTTAAGGGCAATCAGTGCGGGATCCACGGGACGATAGTCGAGCCGATCCAGTTCTGGCCTTACGCGATTTTATTTTATAGAACAATGTGGGTGTGCCATTCTCCAATTGCGTCGATCGTGTGAATGAATAAATTCTCTGGATCAGTTTTTGAATGCAGCCACTCAGTGCCAAGTCTACTATGGATGATCTAGGCTCTCGATTTCTACGCTATTGATCAGTGTAAGATTTTTGAGATACACAGATCTAGATCTGCAAAACAATAAACAAGCTTGCAAGAGAAGGGAGGAAGCGAACAAGAATTGAGAAAAGAATGAAATTGATTCTATAATATTAGTTTTAGAATAAATACATAAAAGCAACTAAGTTAAGCTTAGTTGTACATGCAATAACTAAAGCTAACTAAAGCTAAGTGTGCTTTATCTTATGTTAATGTGTACATGTGCCACATGCAAGCAATAAGTTAACTGGAGCTAATCTAGGTGCATGTACACCAACATAGCTAGTCTAAGTGCATGTACACCAACGACTGGAGCTAATCTAGGTGCATGTACACTAACAACTGGAGCTAATCTAGGTGCATGTACACCAACACCCCCCTTAAGCATAACTTAGGTGAGTGTGATGCAAAATGAATGAGTCCCGGCAACACGGCCATTTTAGGTACCCATATACAATGCATAAAAAGGAGGAAAGAGGGAAAACCTAGTGGGAAGAAAACCCCCCCTCAAAATATAATGCAAAAGTAGAGAAAAGACAACTGCTAGGCAGTCGTGTCCTTCACCCCGAGACGATCTCGCAGGAATCGAAACTTCTGCTCAGTGAAAGTCTTGGTGAAGATGTCAGCAATCTGCTCGGAACTAGGACAGTACTAAAGATCGATGATCCCATCATGAATGAGTTCTCTAATGAAGTGCATGTGGATCTCGATGTGTTTGGTACGCTGCCGCTGCATTGGATCTCTGCAAAAATTTAGCGTACTTTGATTATCGCACCAGATGACAGTTGGATGATGGACACTAATCCCAAGCTCAGATAGGAAATGTTGTAGCCAAATTGCCTGAATAGTGGCATTGACTGCTCCTCTATACTCGGCCTCTGCTGATGATAAAGCAATGGCAGCCTGCTTCTTACTTGACCAACAAACTGGGTCAGATCCCAAACTAAGTACATAACTGGAAGTAGACTTGCGATCAATGGTGTTGCCAGCCCAGTCTGAATTTATGAACCCGATGAGATTCAAAGAACAATTGGCTGCATAATGAATCCCATAGGTGATTGTCCCCTGGACATATCGAAGGATGCGCTTTGCAGCATTCCAGTGTAACTCATGTGGCTCCTGCATGCATCTGCAAACTACTCCAACAACATAGGAGAGATCAGGACGGGAGTGAGTGAGATAAAGAAGACTTCCCACAAGCTGGTGATACAATGTGCAATCAACCAATGGTGTGTCTTTGCCATTCTCAAGCTTTATCCCTGATAAGAAAGGTGTGGCTGCTGGCTTGCAGTCACTCATGTGAAAACGTGCCAAAAGATCTCTGGCATATTTTGGTTGAGAAATGGTAATGCCAGAATCACGCTGATGGATCTCTAGTCCAAGGAAGAAATTTAGCAAGCCCATGTCTGTCATAGAAAACCGCTTATGCAATGCAGTTTTGATGTTAGTAATGACAGAAGCTGAACTACCCGTTATCAAAAGATCATCTACGTAGAGTACTATGATCAACAAGGAGTCAATTTTCTTCAGAAAATAAACATTGGAATCAGATTTGCAGCGTACAAAATTTTGAGATAGCAAATAAGAATCCATCTTTGCATACCATGCTCTAGGTGCCTGCTTGAGGCCATAGAGAGACTTCTTTAGTTTGCATACCAGAGATGAATTTTGCATGTATCCCGGTGGCTGCTCCATGTAGATTTCCTCCTCGAGATCACCATGAAGAAAGGCATTCTTCACATCCATATGATGCACCTCCCATCCTCTTGCTGCTGCAATGGAGAGAGCTAGCCGAATGGAATCCATTTTTGCCACTGGAGCAAAAGTCTCATCATAGTCAACACCATGTACTTGCTGAAAACCTTTTGCTACCAATCGTGCCTTATATCGACTAACTTGGCCATTTGATGCTTTCTTGGTCCGCTAAACCCACTTGCATCTCACAAGTTTGTGATTTGAAGGTAGCGGAACCAAATCCCAAGTCTGGTTCTCAATGAGAGAGTTATATTCCTCATCCATGGCGGCTTCCCATTCAGGATGCCCATTTGCTTCTGCATAAGTTTGTGGATTAGATCCATGCATCATATAGGCATGCATGGGCATGGATGGCTCCATAGCTAAGAGTGCTTGCGGATCTTCCTCAAACAGAGGGATAGAGGCAGGATCATCAAGGATATCACTCATGCTGCACCATTTTAGTGTTGAAGGTGGTCGAGAATCTTCCGAACTACATGCAAAAGTATGATCTCGATGTTCAACAACTGGTGGTCTAACAGGGGTCACGGGAAAAGACTCATCTTCATCAGAATGCTGGTTTGAAGTTTCATCTACATACTCATCAATGAGTGGTGATGAAAATTTGGTAACAAGTTCATCTACTGGTGCATGCGAAATATCTTCGTCAAACTTTACACTCCTTTCAATAAAGAGCTCTTCAGTGTGGATATCAAGCAATCTGTACCCTTTGACTTCATCAGAATATCCAACAAACATGCATGCTTTGCTTTGAGGCTCCAAAGCCTTTCTCTTCTCTGGAGGAATGCGGGCCCATGCTCGAGATCCAAAAATGCGGAAATGACTAACTTCAGGTTGCATGCCAGTCCAAGCCTCAAAAGGTGTTTTTCCAGTAACAGATTTATGAGGAGATCTGTTCTGGATGTATGAGGCACAATTAATAGCTTCGCCCACAATTTCGACGGAAGAGATCTTGCATGCAACATGCAATTAGCCATCTCTTTCAAAGATCAATTTTTCCTTTCAGCCACGCCATTTTGCTGTGGAGTGTAAGGAACTGTATGCTGCAACTGTATGCCTGCTTCATCACAAAGATTCTTGATATCTTTGTTGACATATTCTGTCCCATTATCTGTGCGGAGTATTTTGATGCATTTTCCAGACTGATTTTCCGCATGCGCTTTGAAAATCTTTAGATGTTGAAAAACTTCAGACTTGAGTTTCAAGAAGTAAACCCAAGTGAATCTCGTGTAATCATCTATAAATGACAACACATATCTTGCTTTGCTCATTGAAAGCACCGGAAATGGACCCATGAGATCACTGTGTAAAAGTTCCAAAGGTGAAGAGGCTCTCCATGCATGCCCCTTCTCGAATTTTTCTTGTGGATGCTTTCCAAGAGCACATCCATTACAAACACCATCTGAAAATTCAATGGTTGGCAATCCTTTGACCATCCCTTGCTTACTAAGCTGTTGCATATATCTGAAATTCAAGTGCGCAAATCTCTCTTGCCAAATCCTACTTTCTTCATTTGCATGCGTAAGTAGCAAAATAGAATCTGATTGAGGAACAAAATCAGAAAATGTATACAGACGAGATTGATCATTTACCTTGCCAGATGCAATCTTCAAATTGGTTTGCATGTCATAAATGCTCACGGAATCTGGGGTAAATTCCACTTTCCTTCCGTTGCCTGTGTGTGTCATCTGATACACTGAGAGAAGATTCACAGAAAGCCTTGGAATATGCAAGACATTTTCAAAACTTCCATCTTCGAATTGCACTCTTCCTTGTCCAGTTGCTGCAACTGCAGAATTATCCCCCATGAGAATGGGAGGACCTGAGTATGCATGTAGAGAAGAAAAGGATTCCTTTGAAGAAGCCATATGATGTGAAGCTCCTGAATCGATGATCCATTCTTGTGGCGCAGAATGAAGAGCACTCAAAGCATGCCCGTTACCTCTTGGATCTGGTGCTTTTTCTCCAGACTTCTTCTTAGCATTCTCAGGAATGTGGTCTCCAAGATTGTGTTGCTGGAGTGTCTGCGCCATAAGATCTATAGTCTTCTTCATGCATGCAGATTCAGGATGAAAACCACGGTGGCAATAATTGCACATTGATTGCCCTTTCGTTCCTTTCCTTTCCTTTGAGCCAGATGATCCATCAGGGGGTTTGGGATGTCCTCCCTTTCTTGGATCAGGATCCTTCTTCCCTTTTCCTTTCTGATGCTCTTTGGAATTTGCCTTTCCTTTTGCATGCATAGTAAGTGCATGCGCTTTGGAATTTTTAAGTGTGCCCATTTTGATGAGTTTATCTTGCTCATGCATCAAAGACTGAATAAAAGAATCCAGTGAGGGCATCTTCCAAGCTGCACCAGTTGCAGATCTGACTATGTGGAATGTAGAGACGGATACTGCATACTCTGGACCAAGTTTTGATAAAATGGAAAGAATCAACTAATTTTCTTGCTTGGATTTGTCGATCCCGCATCCTTTCAGTTGAACTAACAAGGCTTTATACCTTGTGAAAAAATCTTGAATGTTCTCAAAGTTTCTCGGATCTAATGAGTTTAACTCATTTTCAAGAATGTGACCTTGCATTTCATCTTGTTTTCCAAACAATCCTTCCAAAATTTTCCATACTTCATTTGGAGTTGAACATGATTCAACATGAAATAGCAGTTCCGGAGAAATAGATAAACATAGGATGCCGAAGGCCTCGTCCATGCGATTGAAATATCTTGTTTTCTCCATTGCCGATGTTGGTTCAACTTCCGTTTCCATGGTTATTCGAAATAAGCCTCTACTTCTGAGATGAAGTTGAATCTTTGGCTTCCATTCGAAATAATTATATGGAGTGAGAATTGCCGATTGTGGAAACTCCAATTTAGACTCCATTCTTTGTTGTTGCTTCAATCTTCTGAACCTGCAAATAAAATTGCTTGTGCACTGATTACAAATCCCTGTGCTCTGATACCATGTAAGATTTTTGAGATACACAGATCTAGATCTGCAAAACAATAAACAAGCTTGCAAGAGAAGGGAGGAAGCGAACAAGAATTGAGAAAAGAATGAAATTGATTCTACAATATTAGTTTTAGAATAAATACATAAAAGAAACTAAGTTAAGCTTAGTTGTACATGCAATAACTAAAGCTAACTAAAGCTAAGTGTGCTTTATCTTATGTTAATGTGTACATGTGCCACATGCAAGCAATAAGTTAACTGGAGCTAATCTAGGTGCATGTACACCAACACAGCTAGTCTAAGTGCATGTACACCAACGACTGGAGCTAATCTAGGTGCATGTACACCAACAATCAGTGGTGTGAGGTGGCCAAGGCGGATGCTGCGGCGGTAGTGGAAAACTATTGTTTGAGACAATGAACAAGCAGAGGCTGTCGTGGATTTGGTTTATTTGGAGTTGAATTTGTTTTCTGTTGGATCACTGCGGGACTACGATTGAGGAGGCTGGAAGGCGCTATTTTTGCAGCTACTGCAAAGTTTACACGGCCGAAGAAAAGAGTTCTTTTTTTGGATTACTGCTCCAGGAGAAATCACGCCCGAGTTTGAGTCGCTGGCTGACATAGGCCGTGCCAAGGAGCTGTCGTGGTTGGATTGTGAGCTGGATTGCCGTAAGAATGAGAGCCTGCTATACGATCTGTTGAGATTGAAAGTCGCGGAACCATGACGAAGACTGGACAAGATTCCACCATTCTGGGGAGAAATCCTCAACCTGCTGGTATGCCATTGGTATAAACAGTGGTGCGTTGGGATTCAACATGGAATAGGCTCTGTGGAGTAGGTGGATTGAACAGCAGTGAAGCCTCTGCAATTTTTTTTTGAGTTGTGGAGACACCATAAGCATATAAATTCATGTGCTCTGTGGAGGAGGCCGCATAATGGATGTGCTGGATGTGGGTATTTTTTTAAATTAAGATTACAAATTGAATGCATGAAGCCTCTCGTGTTGTGTGTTTCCCAAACAGATTGCAGCTCTCGCTGCTTAAGACAAAAGGATATTTTTTTAAGATTTTAATCAAAGTTTTAAACTGAAATTTTTTATTTATTTAATTCTTTAATTAAAAGAACAAAAATGGGCGAATTTTTTAAAAAGAGATCTGGGCTCATTGGAAATAATGGGCGAATTTTTTAAAGAGAGATCTGGGCTCATTGGATCTAGCATTTGCAATTTTTTTTTAAGATCTCGAGTTCTTTTTTTTTTAAGTTGCTGGGTTGAAGTTTTTTTTTATTCAAGATGAATAATCAGTTAGCAGAAGTATACCTCAATGAGAATAACAAGCTGGACGGATCCAATTATTTTGGTTGGAAATTTAAGTTGCAGACCCTGCTTGAGGGACACAATGCATGGGAAATTGTGAATAATGATGAGGTGAAGCTGAACCTGCTTGCAGGAGGAACAACAGTAACAATCCAATATTGGGATAAGCAGGAGACTAAGGCAAGAATGCTCCTGAAATTCTCAGTCAAAGATTGCATTATTCCCCATATCCATGATTGCAAGACTCCACCACAAATCTAGAAGATGCTCAAGGATCTCTATGTGGTCAAGAACACCAATTGCTTGTTGTTCTTGAAGAGAAAGATTCTCTCCATCAAGATGGAGGAGAATGAGTCAGTTGTAGCATTTATTTCGTAGATCAAGGAGCTCAAGAACAAACTAGGTAACATCGGTGAAGTTGTGTCAGATATAGATTTGGTCACGATTACCATGAATTCTATGACTAACGAGTATTAGATGTTCATCACTGGCTTCAATGCAAGAGAAAAATCCCCCGTGTTTGAAGAATTGACAGGGATCCTCATGCAAGAGGAGGAAAGGTGGCTGACTCATAAACCTCAGAGTTCATATCTGGCCTTAATGGCAAAGAAGAAGCCCTTCAGACGAAATCCAAATGTAGCACAAAAGAGAGTGCAACCTCACATAGAAAGATGCCCCACCTCAAGGTAAGTTTTTCAATAGAAATGACTCTGTGACCAAATGTTTTTATTGTGGTAGAAGCGACCATATAGCCAAATATTGTATGAAGAAGAAGTTTGATGAAGGTCGAAAGAGGCATAAAAACATGTAGGTCATTTTGCCGATGAGGAACAAAGTTAGAACTTCAGACTATTCATATCTGACTCTATGTTTTCGACTAAAGATGATGAAGCAGATACCTGGTTTGTGGACTCAAGTGCATCCATTCACATGACATGGAACAGATAGTGGTTTGAAGACTTCAAAGAGACCAACAGTGGAGCAAACATCTATCTAGGTGATGATAGAGGGTACCAAATAAAAGGTTATGGTAATATTTCTGTTGTTTTGCCTCATGGAAATATTAGACATATTCATAATGTGACGTACTTACCCGGGATCAAATAGAATCTGATCTCTGTCTCTATGATAACTGATCATAATCTCAAGGTAGAGTTTTATAGATCATATTGTGTTATTAAAGACCCATTGGATCATATGAAGCCTATTGCATCAGGTATTTGTGTGGGGGGATTGTAGAAGTTAAATGTCAAAACCACACCACATCAGGCATTAACATCATCTGCGATGACTACAGTGGACTTATGGCATCAAAGGTTCGGCCATATTAACTTAATGATCTGCTGCTATTACAACAAAGAGGTATGGTTGAAGGTCTTCCTATTTTAAAGCCTGTCCATATTGATTGTGATGCATGTGCACTTGGAAAGATGCACATAGATGAATTTCTTGTGAATGCTGATAGAAGGAGGAGCGATATACTTGAGCTAACAAATTTATGCGGGCCTATCTAGACAAGGTCATTAGGTGGTGCATACTATTTTTTACTGTTTATTGATCACTGTACTATATTTACTTGAGTGTATTTCCTCAAGAAGAAGAGCCACACTTTTGAATACTTTAAGGAGTTCAAAAGTATGATTGAAAAGCAGATAGGTAAATGCATCAGGATTCTCCGCTCAAATAAATTGGGAGAGTACAAGAAAGCTTGTGTCCTCAAATACTGCAAAGATCATGGGATACAACAGCAGTTTACAGTACCCCACACTCCTCAACAAAACGGGGTTGCAGAGAGGAAGAACAAAACCCTTGTGGAGTGTGCTCGCAATATGTTAAAATGTAAGAATATTTCTAATGGATTTTGGGTTGAGGCAATTAACACTACAGTATATCTAAAGAACAGGAGTCCAACAAGAAGTTTAGATTTCGAAACTCCTTTTGAAGCTTTATTTGGCTATAAGCTTGTAGTTAAGCATTTGAGAGTTTTTGGCTCTAAAGCCTTTGTTGATGTCCTAAAGGAAGATAGAAAGAAACTGGATTCAAAAGCCATCAAATGTATTTTTGTTGGGTAGTGAACAAAATTTAAGGCTTACAAACTATTTAATCCCTCTACTTATAAAGTTTTTACGAGCATAGATCTAGTGTTTCATGAGCTGGTTAATGATGGAAGACGTGAGAGTCCTAATGAAAAATGGCACATAACCTTGTTAGTGGAAGAAGGAAGTGATGAATCAGGTGACAACAATGAGCAGTAGCAGCAACAACAACAACAGGAAGGGAAAGAAGATGATGTAATTGTCAAGCCAAGAACACAAAAAGGATGATCAGACAAGGTTTGAAGCTACCTCACCATTCAGGAGATCAGGTAGGAATATTTAGTTACCAGAAAGATATAGGGAAAATTCTTTTATTACTAGTATGATGAATGTTGTTGAACCCTCTAGTTATAAATAAGCCAATCAATATAGTGAATGGAGGGCTTCTATGGAAGAGGAATAGGAGTCAATCCTCGAAAAAAAACTTGGGATTTCGTTACAATACCTGAATAAAAACAACCCATAGGATGCAAATGGTTGTATAAGCCTAAATTTAAATTAGATGGGAGCATAGATAAATATAAAGCTAGGCTGGTTGCAAAGGGATATTTGCAGCAAGAAGTAATAGATTATGATGAAACATTTTCCCTTGTAGCTAAACTAAACACAATCAGAATGACAATTGCTTTAGCTACCAAACACCATTGGATGATTCACCAGCTAGATGTTAAATCTAGTTTTTTAAATGGGGACTTAAAAGAAGAAGTCTACTTAGTGAGACCTGTGGGGTTTGTCAAAAAAGGTGAAGAACATTTAGTTTGTAGGTTGAAGAAAGTGTTGTATGGACTAAAATAGGCACCCATGTCATGGTATGAAAAAATTGTTTCATTTTTCTTGCAACATGGCTATAAAAGAAGCAAAAACGACCCTAATCTTTATACTGTGTTTGATAAAGAGGGAATGATTGTTTTGATTTCTTTATATGTAGATGATCTAATCATTATAGGGAATTCTAATAATATCATTAAAGAAACCAAGGACCAGATGTCACAAGTCTTTGAGATGAAAGACCTTGGAGAGCTACATTATTGTTTGGGTTTGGAAGTCTTGAGGGATTCTGGAATTTTTTTTTTTTTATCACAGAGTAAGTATGTCAGGAGCTTACTAGAAAATTTTAGAATGGATTAGTGCAAAGTTGCAGTAGTACCTTTACAACTGAATTTAAAACTTTAGAATGATGATGGATCTAAGGAGGTATATGCAACTTTATATAGACAACTGGTTGGGAGTGTAATCTACTTTACTACAACTAGGCTAGATTTGGCTTATGTAGTCAGTGCATTGAGCCAATTTATGTCAAAGTCCCTTGAGAGACATTGGGTTGCAACAAAAGGTGTTTTAACGTATCTTCAGGGAACCTTAGATTTTGGTATTGTTTATAAAGATTCATGTGATGTTATATTGACAGGTTTTTTAGACTCTAATTGGGCTAGAAATGTAGATGACAGATGATCCATAACAGGCTATGCATTTATCATTGAATCCAGGGTCATTACATGGAGCAGCAAAAATTAGAACACAGTATCCTTGTCTTCTGCAGAAGCTGAATATCAAGCTATGTGTGTAGCAACATACAAAGTAGTTTGGTTGAGGAGACTTCTCCTTGATGCTGGAGAAGAACAGAATGTTGCAACAGTGATCAAATTTGACAACCAGAGCTCCATCAAACTTGTAAATAATCTATTATTCCATAAGAACACAAAGCATATCGATACACAGTTTCATTTTGTCAGGGAGAAATTTCAGTCAAAAGAAATCCATATTGAGTATTGTATTAGTTGTGACAATGTTGCTGATATTTTTACCAAACCTCTTGGTAGAATCAAGTTTGAGTTGTTTAGGGAAGTGTTCGGCATATGTGTGAATCCATTTCTCCATTAAGGGGGAGCGTTGAGATTAATGAAGAAATGTGTTAATGGATTGACGGTTCAAACCGAACCTTAGATTAGGAGTTTGTTCCTATTTTCTAGGGTGTAGTTTCAATTTCCCTAATTGTGTGTAAATTATATATTTCTCATGTCATGATTGTAATGACAGAGCGTGTTCTGCAAAGGCAGTCTCTAGGTGGTGTTCCACACCTGTGAGCTACTCAATTTTATTCAATAAATTTGATTCTTATATTTTTGACAGGTCCAACATATTCACATCATAATAAACAAAAAAAATCACACATGGCAATAGTCAACAAAGAAAATTCAAGCATCCATGAACTTGACTACTTCCTCCTCTAAAGAATGAACTTATGACCTTCAACAATGAAATAAACCATGATGTTCACAACATGTTAGATTATAGAAATCACAAACAATAATAGATTAGTTGAAGAATGATGATGAAGGAGAATCAAAACCACATTTTTCTAGACTAAGAGGGGTCACAAAACATTCCTATAAATAAATTGTAGATTTTGTAGGCTATGAATTTGCCATGTTTCTAATTGCAATTATCGTGAGGTGTTAGTTTGTGCTAGTGAATAACCAAGTGGGACTTTATCAATGTAACAAGTGTAGGAGTAGGTATCTAGTAGTTTTAGGCTTTGGAAATATATCCGAGTTCTAATTTTTATGTTGGGAAATTTTTCCATCCAATGATTTGTATATGGAAATGTGTGTGCGATAGGGTAGGAAAAGGGGTCTCCTAAAATTTGAGGCTTAATGAATTTTTGGAGGTAGAAGCTCCCAAGTGCATTTCGAGAGATAATTTGGAAGGATTTCTGTAATTCCTATTGTATATAATTTTCAGTTAAAGAATGAATATGGTGTTTTAAATATCTATGTGTATCAATGGGAATCTCTATCTTTGTAGGGTCTTTGTAGGGCACAATTTTTTTTTTTGATTGGTTAATAATTAGCAATGAAACCCTATGATGGCCCCAAAATTTTCACATCATAAGCAAACAAAAATGACTAAGGGAATGTGTGTGTATATAGTTTAGTCTTTGCTTTTGATTTCTACCTTAATAGGAAATCATTTGTCACATGTATGGTTCCTTCTGTCTCATCCAAACATATCTATGATTTCATTCATGAAGGAGTGATTTTAATTCCATAAAGGAACATCGCCAAAATGTCATTGTAAAAATATTAAAATCTGAAAGGTGACGATACGATCCCTTTTGTCAACTTTGGAATCAAAATTGTAGGTACAATAATTATTTTTAATGTATTCAATAAGATGACATGGGATTTCTTCTTTGGAATGAGTTATGTCTTCATAATGCATTCGACTAACTCAAATATACATGTATTATGTGATAAAAGGAACAAAACAATTGTCAACAATGAAAGATCTAAGATCACCTGCATGATGAACTCAAAATTTAATGATATAGAAAAATATCCATAGGTGGACCTATATCCACCTCATTTGCAATCCGAGATTGACGAGGTTAATGACTTGGTATATAATGCAATCAATAACAGAGTTTATAGATGTGGCTTTTCCAAGAAGCAAGAACCTTACGAACAAGTTAATTTGATTTTAGAATAAATCTTTTATGTTAAAAGATTTATTATTATTATTATTATTATTAAAAATATGTTTATACATGTTCCACTCCTCCTTACCTATGCTACTTAAGTATATCAGGTCCATTTATCTCTGTGCAATGCATGCCCATGGCTTTGGAGTTTATTTAGTGAATTTTTCTGTGGAGCAAAGATTCAGTTTTCTGGGTGTACATTCCCTAGAACTTCCTATTCCTATATTTTATTAGTATATTGTGTGGAAGTTCCAAAAATATTTTTAGAATGTGCCCATGCCAACCTTACTTACTCATTTGGTGTTGACTGGTCAATCCTTCTCAAAGTTGGTTCTCAAAGGTCTCACCTGAGTTAGCTCTGCTTGGGCATGTAAGGAGTTCCTTTCCTTCCAGCTCAGGTAAGGAACAATATTTCCTTCTAGCAAAGTGATGAGCTCATATTCACTAGAAGTTAATGAGCATAGTTGTATTGCCTACCTTTCTTTGCATTATGTACTTTGTTAACATCAAGGAATTTATGTTGAAGGAAATTTGAACTTTCTAATATTTTACGAGAACTCAAAAATTTTGATAGTTTAATAGGAGCACACAAAAGAGGAATAAATTCTTCTTGGAAAGAAACAAGTTCGCCAAGAATGATATGGTAGATCATAAAATGATTCATAACAAAGGCATCACATTGATGTTTAATAAATAGAGTAAATTTTTCGACATGGAATGTTCATCAGATTAACAACATTTGGACTTAATGAGTGACTTTGATATAGAAATGAACGAAAATATTTTTTTCCTAGAATTGAGGTTCAAATATATTTTCCTCTTCTATTCACAAAAAAAAACCCACTCTATAATGTTATCAAGAGGGAATGGAAAACCTTCCAAGTTCTTTTGTGACAAAAAATCCTTAGAGAATTACTTCTCCTTAGCTTGTTGTGCACCAATTATATTAGAAATATTTTCTTGTGTGTCAAATGCATCATAGAGGTGAGGATACCTCCCTTTGTCTCAAATATGAAATTAAAAAATGCATCATAAAGGTGATGATACCATCCCTTGTGTCAAATGTGGAACAAAAATTGTAGGTGCAAGAATTCTTTTTAAGGTCTTCAATAATTCGATAGGGGGATTCCATTTTTGGACTCAGTATGAATCAAAGGGAATGAGTTCTTTGCTTCCATTTCGATAGATTCATGGCCAATAATCACAATTGTCTTGTGTTCATTCTCACCACCAATATCATATACATCATAAACAACAATGCCACTGAAACAAACACACTAGGATCCTTGATTGGCTTGCTCAAATTGCAAATTTATTTTTTCATCATCCACAATGTCATTGAGTAATATTGGTGTTCACGTTGTTTCTAATTAGGCATGGAAGCTAAGGAAGAAAATTGAGATCTAGGAAGAATATATACAACAACAACAACCTCATTTCCATTTGGAAATAGAGTATTACCCTCATCAATAGATCAACTACTCTTCATGTAGCATATAAGGCCTTTCTTCAAGACATCTCACAGTGAACAACACTATCAATTCTTATTTTGAGATGGTAAAAAATGGGCAGGTTATGAGAAAGTATTGTGGAAAAGTTAAAAGAAAATTGACCTAGTCATTTTATGTTGCAACACCATCAAAGGATCCAACCTATGACTCAATGTGGCCAAGGGACCAAATTCCACAAAATACAAATAGATGCAAGGTGGCTAGGACTTTGGAGATAGGATAAATTGAGGATGTAATGATGTTGGAGGGGCTCTATCCAAATGTTGAATGATCCTATCAATATTCTTAAGAAAATTGGTCTGGGTAAACCAAGGTTTCACAAAATGTCCTTGTAAAAATATTAAAATATGAAAAGTGATGATACTAGCCCTTATGACAACCTTGGAATCAAAACTGTAGGTGTAAGAATTATTTTTAATATCTTCACTAAGATGATATGGTATTCCTTGTTTGGAATGAGTATCAATCAAAGGGAATCAATTTTTTTTGTCAAGCATTACTTAGTATCTTAGCCATATGCAATCACACAATGCGATAATACTCTAGATATTGAGTTAAATAGATGGATACAACATATTTTTTACTTCACTTATCATTTATTAAGCTAATATTGGGTAGTTGTAGGGGTACAATTTTCCAATAATCGCCATAGTCCTGTGTTCATTCTCACCACTGATATCTTAAGCATCATAAATAAGAATGCCACAAAAGCACAAATTCGAGGCTCCTTGATTTTCCTACTCAAACTCCAAATATATTGTTTCATCATCCATAATGTCATTGAGTAATACTATTGAGACTTATAATTTTATGGATGTCTCGCTTTCATGTACAGTACAATAGGGAATGTGAGTTTGCTATGCATGTGAGTAAATCGAATTCAATATGTAGATGGTTGGTAACCCACACAAAGCCTTTCTTTGGGTTTTATATGGGATGGAAAATATGCCATGCATCTATGTACGATATAATAAATCAAGATGTCACAGTTCCAATATAAGTGTTAGTCAATTTTTGGACTTTGACAATATCCACCACTCTCATGTGTCATGTTTGTATCTTCAAAGTTTCGCTAGTCTCTTGTTGTTTTCAAATAGATTAACCAAAATATATGATGCTGATTCCAATATTTGACTATAAACTCTCAAATAGGTAAGACATACTCTAATATCTTACCTATTTTTAAATACAAAATGTCTTTTGAAAGAGAAAGAATGATAGAGTGGATTCCAAACTTGGATTTTAAAACTCAATAGCTAAGGCTTCATCTGTAATGTTTGTATCACTTCACATAGTCTCTACAACACATCAAATGGCCATGTTAAAGAACATGTTGAGAACCCCATATCCAGCTTGAAGGGATACCACCCATCTGGAATGCAATTTTCAACATGAAATTATTTATGATAAATATTGTACCTCTCATTCATTAGCAGTGATGCAAAAGTTGCACCTATTTTTTCATTAACAATCACAGATTATGGTTTCCATAAACATCATACCTAGCCAAAAATCTACAAGCTCTACTAGATGGTCATTGTAACGACCCATTTAAACTAATCCACTTTATAAAGTTTTAAACTTTATAAGAAAACTGATATGATGAAGCCTTATAATTATAAATTTTTAAATCTTAATATTAAAACAAAAATGATGAACTTTAAAATAAATATGATTAAGTTTTTTTTTTAAAATATAAACCATTAAACTTTATAAAATATATGAATTAAACTTTATAAAATTTAAACTATATAATAAAAATAAAATAAAAAATCATATGAAGCACCCTTATAAAAAAGGGGGACCCTTAACCCAGCAGGACATTTATAACAGAGCGTTATGTCAGCAGGGAAATATTTGAGAGCCGTAACTGCATGGAGGCGTGTCGGGAGGAGGAAAGGCGGTGGCTGCAGGTAGGAGGGCGGTCACCGCCAGGCTCGCAGATAAAAACCGGAGGGCTGAACCAAGAGGGGGGGGGGGAAACAAGAGAGGAGCAGAAAAACCAGAAGCAGAAATTCACCAGGAGAAAACTAGGAGGAAGATAATTATCCATTGGAAGAGCTTTAAGCCGTCTGAGGTTTTAGGCACGGAGGGACAGAGAGCTTCTGTTGAGAAGCTTTCTGGATTGAGCAGCTAGGTTTGCTCAGTCTGGTTGGGTGGTATTGGTCTCCTGGAGATTGGATCAAAATAGCCACGACATCATCAGCAACAACCACAACACCATCAACATCACCAGAGCAACACCAGAGCAAGCAGCAGTTCAGGTAGGTGTCCAAATCCTTTTACTGTATTCCGTTCAGTTTTGTTCTTACTGTATTTAGTTCTGGTTATTTCGAAATTCCAGTTTATGGTCGTTATACATGGTATCAGAGCCCGTGTTCAAACCTTCGAGACCTCCCAGGCCCTACGCTCGTGTACACTTGTGATTTAATTCGTTTTGGACCAGCAATCTTTACGAACGCTGTGTAAACCCTCGACGCGCGAGTCTCTACGGTGTTTACAGTAATTCAGCAACCTGAGCCGCGCGTTATAGAACCGGAGATTCCAGTCCCTGCCACCGCTGCCTGATGCATATTAATTAATAAATTTTGTTATATTCGTGGCTATACCTACCTACGGGCCACTTCCGAGAGCCGATGCTATAAATGTTTCCGATGATGACTGGACTGTGATCTGCGGTGGGTCGTCTTTTTACATACGACGGGATTCGGTAGAAAACCATATACTGGAGGTTACTATAGTCATGGACCCAGAAAATTCAGCTCATTTTAGCTGATGATTATTTAAACCTTCCCGACTTCCGACCGGCCATGGCGTTCACGCTTCACTGGGTAAAGGGCCCGGAGATTCGAACCCCAGCGATGTAAATGGGAGGTCTCCCCTATATATTATTCATTTGGTTATAAAAAAAAAAAGACACTTGAATTTCTCGTTACCGAGATTTATTTCGGCTACGAATTTCCGATCGATAGTGCTGGCCCCAACAGTCAGCATCCATGGCGCGCCGTTTACAACAGTGGACCCGCTCGGCCCATCGTTCCCGGCGGAACAAGAAACGAGTACGCCTTTCTCCGAGGCTGCAAAGGCTCCCACAGCTATTGGGTTCTTGATGAGATCGTCAGGCGAGAGGGCCAGTGACAGCGACAACACGTCGACCCCATCGGCTAGAGCTGTGTCTATCGCGGCAAGAACGTCAGACCCCACAACGGGACCAGCCGAGGGACCCCCATCAATGTACCAGCCAACCTTGTACATGGCCAGCCGTGCTCGAGGCGCCATGCCACTGGCCGTGCCCGTTGCGTAACTGAAATAATTGACATGAGGCACAAAGTTTCCGGCAGCCGTGGAGGAGGTGTGGGAACCGTGGCCATAATAAATCTTCTTGCTCAACGGCCTGAGAGAAATAATCGAGGGTTCTTATTCCTCAATCTAAAGTTCATTTCAATCTTATCAGCTATGCTAGCGTGGGAATCCAAAGCAAGTGAAAAGCTCATTGCCGAATCTAAATCCATATCTTCAGCGAAAGAATCACTATTCTCACCAAAATTTTTTTTGGCTCAAGGTCCTTGTCATTATTTGGACCAAGTTGAGGTTTCAGCTCATTTTTATGCTATCATGGTGATTGACCTTCTCAACAACAGCTTCCTTTTCGGTATCATATACTGGAGAACCTTCAAAACTTGCAAAATAGCATTTGCGCTTTTGCTCCAATAACATCCCAAGGGCTTCATCATTTGCAAAGTCAAATGCACACTCATTTTAGACATCATTATAGTATTTAACCAATTCCTCGCCAACTCTGTCATATTCATCAGATTGTTCAAATTTGTTCTTTATGGCATCGGAATACCACTTTCCCTGATCATGTGCGCCACCAGACTGCTCCCTTCTTGGGTCATCCCATTTGTTTTTATGTGACTGTCATCAAAGCTTAGTGGCTTTTCGAAGCATGGTCCATTTGAATTTTTATCAACGCCATTGTGGGGATGCTTTGTCACTCGCATTTTCAGAATATGTTGGCTTATATCATTTTTTTCTTTATGGTCACGGCCAACCTCTTCATCAAAATCTGGAGGACAGTCAGAACACAGGAAATATGACTTGTCTCAACTTTGTGCAATGAATAAATCTTGTTCAAGGTGTTCATTAGTGTTTTTTTAGAAAATAAAAAAAAGTTCTGCTAGATCTATAGCAACCTCCTCAATGATTTCAAGAGGATTGCCTTTCATAGCATCAATGCCATCGTTCTTTGAATTATTCTATTCTTGATCAAGAACACCAGTGCCATGGTGTTCTTACTGTGGATCTGTTGCAATCTCTTTAAAAACAGCCTTGTCATCTTCGACAGAAAGGTACAGTATGTCCCTGTTGCAATCTCTTTAAAAACAGCCTTGTCATCTTCGACAGAAAGGTACAGTAGGTCCCTTTTTTGGAGGACAGCCAACAACTCCTTATCATATTCTTCCAGTTGTTCCTGAAAGTCTTCTTCTAATGCTTCATCTGTAAAACCATCATTTTTATCATAAATAGTGAGTTTCACAGAATATAACTTTGATAAGGATATTTTATAGTCCTATAAATCCCCAAGGCTGTTGAAATCCATTGATGGCCGTACGGGTATTTATGGGGATGCCAATTTTAAAATCCGGTTAGTAGGTGGCCCAAGTGTGTCATATGTATGTCTGTATATCAAATATGTGACAAAATTAAAATCAAGAGTCGCAATCAAAACTAGTAAAATCTAAAACACAAAAATCATATGATAACAGAAATTATTGTTAAAACTAGAAATATTTCATCAAGAAACAAGATCAGATATCTTAATTTCATTAGCATAGGTACCGTTATTCATTTTCTGGAAATATTCTCCCTTAAAGGCAGAAAATCTCTGCCCGGTGCTGACTTGGAAAATTTTCCAGATTGGTACTATTAATTAAATTGATCCCAGTTCTTCATTCCCCTCTCATTTCTAAATAAGTTTTGCTTGTTCTCTTATTTTCACAAATCTTTCGTGCTTGAACTCCCATGTGAAATAGCCAGCATTTTGTTCAGCTCAGTGACACATCATAAAGACCTTGCTTGCGGGCCAAACGAGCAAGCTTGTTAATGCTCCTTGCCTTGTCACCATATCCAAGTTGAGGAATCTGGGTGTTTTGTATTTGAAAAATCTTTAAATGAATTCATTACAGTGTTATACATGTGATTCCTCCACTGAAGCAAATCATCCCAGACAGAGAAATTATCCCAATCGTTAGGCGTCTATAACCATACTTCTGCATTATTCATGTTAGGATAGAATACCCTGCATTAGGACAAGGAGGTCGCGAGACCACCCTCCTTGACCTCGGTACCAGTAAGATCCGCCTAGCGGGTAAAAATAGCAAAACTATACCCGTTTATGAATGTGAAGTTGCAAAAGAGAATTGTGTGTTAAATTCAGTTGCCCACCTCAAAATTTTTACGGAATTTTATTATGTGTTCAGGAACCCTTACAATGGTGAGGACGTATGAGCGACGACGACGTGATCAGCAGCATCATCACCACCATTAATGCTGCCACCGTCGCCATCATCATCCCCATCACCACTGTCACCACCGCCAAGACCATCATCGACATCAATCGCCCCAGCGCCAGAGTTGACTGTGATAATGAATTCTTTGGAAGCCTTATTGGAAACATTAAAAGAATCAACTAAGGCCAAAACCAAAGAGGAATTTCAGCATGTAGCCACCAGTTCAGCGGAACCAAATAATCGTGAGCCCAGAAGATCGAGAGAAGACATTTCTAGGGAGCTTCAGAAAATTAGACTCCTCGAATTCTTAGGAGGTCAAGCAGGTGAACGCGTTGAGGCATGGTTGGAAGGAATGAACCGATGCTTTAGGTTAAGAGAATATTCGCCTTCAGCAAAAACAAAAATTGCCGTGTTTCAACTAAAGGAAAGTGCCTTGATTTGGTGGGGAAATCTGGAAAAGCAGCTGCACCTTACATCGGATAATGTCCCTTGGGAACTATTTGAGGAAAGGTTCCACGCAAAGTATTTGCCTCCATACTTTCAACAACAACAAGCCAAAGCCTTCGATACATTAATTCAGGGAAATAAAATGGTGGAAGAATACGAGATAAGGTTTATGGAACTTGTAAAATACATTCACTACTTAGATTCTGATGAACGTCAAGCTGAACGCTTCATATTTGGTTTAAATCCTCGCATCAGAGCCTTGGTAAGCATGTGGAAACCCTCATCAGTAGCCGAGGCAGTCGAATGTGGTCGTTATGCAGAAGAGCACCTTGGAATAAAAAAAGATATGGGGCCAGCAGGGCCTTTACAATCAGGATTTCCAGGGAAGGCTCCCCGAAACTTCTTCAGAGGAGGTAGCTCGAGGCCACCTTACGATAACAGGTTTACCCCAAATGTTGGGACAAGAGTTCCCATGGCAGTAAACACTATAGCCACGGAATCGTCCAACACCAGACCATGGTGTTGTGGGGAAAAGTATCCGATGCGGATGACCCTATCCCTACTCTAAAGGTGACAGTCTTTAGCAACAACTGAAAGTAAAGTTTTGATGATTTCCTTTATGAAAGTACAGAGAGAATGAAGAAAGGTTAACCAACCTGGTGTCTTTCGCTTAGTCGATCCTTGTCCTCTCTCTTTGTCTCTTGTTCCCAGCTCCTTGCTCTCTTTGCCGGTCCAGCTACACACAGATCCTGCACAAAACAAGAGAGGAAACTACAAGATACAAGTACTCATAACTGATACATGGATTAGAGTGAATCAAATATACATGTAAATACAATACATCAATGCAATACAAGTATATAGGAGAACATGCAAAACTTTATTGATAGAAGTAACAGGGTTCTGAGAAGGTTACAACCAATGATGGCTCCAATCCAGCAGCACCTCCCCAGCAGCAAGAACTCTCCTCTTCACCTCTAGTAAAACAATCACCCAATAGCTCTAACTGTAAACCAACAGCACCTCCTTGCTTTACACAAAATTCCAGCCTCCTTAGACCTCATAGAAGAGCTCTATATATAGGAGAGAAGAAGAGAGGATGAGTCAGCTTGAGACTGACATGAAGCTGCCTTGTGTCCTCTCCCTCTTCAGTTAAACTTCACTCCTTGAGTCCACTTGGAGATCCTTGCTTACACATGGTGATCAAGTACCTCTTACTCATCACAGGGCGAATCTCATGAACCAAGTGTCAGTTTGGAAGCTTCCTGGGCAGTTGACACCTTGCAGGATGACTGTGCCACTTGGCCAATCTCGCCCAGCGCAGGTAGCCTTCATTAATCTTGACTTCCAGCGCAGGTACAAGGAGGGACAGTTGCATTCCAGCGCAGAAGCTCAGTGGAGCAGCTGACATGATCCAAAATAAGCCTGTTTTGAAGTGTTTTCAGGTGGAGAACTAATTGGAAGTGCTGTTGTTTGATGACCTTGTTCTTTTAGGGGTAAGAACAACATGTTTAGGGACTGAGGATCCCTGTGATTATTGACATTTCATGCTCCATGATGCGAGGCACAAAAATGTCTATAACAGTTGCCCCCTAAAGTATGAGGCCGTTTATCGGGTGAAATGCTTTATCTAGAGGGTCCGAAGCTCATTCCAGTGCTGAGGAGGCGCCCTGTAATACAATACATTATTTTTCATTCTATTTTCATGATCTAGCTGAGGCGGGCATTCCCATGCTCAGCTTTTATAAATACATTTTGGTACATATGACAGACGATCGTCTGAAGGTAGACTGATAATTTTCTGCTGAAATTATCATCCTTTGAATAGGATGATCATCTGTTGCAATGATGTACATGACAAATGCTTTTATATTTCCTAAATATATATCGCAGCCCGGATGGATGAAACTAGATCCAGGGTCTTCAAACTCGTTCGATCTTCACTCTAAGTACAGGTCGATCCATGTGAGAATTGCGCTGAAGTCGAACATGGAAAGACATCGCTTGATTACCGGTCAATAATGAAAACCGTTAACAAGCACGAGAGGAATCACCAATAATGACGATGACCCTCAAGGTACTGCAGTACAATTCACGTGGCGTGAATAAAGGACTTGGCGTCGAACGCCACGCAAAATCTTCTGGTCGAAGGTCATTGATGTATACCTGTCGCCGGAAGTGAGAAACTTGCCATTGAGGCATGCAAGCTTCAAAGTACTGATGGGGGTGTTCCTAGATCAACTTCTTGGATAATGAGCTGAAGTCGACAAGAAGCGATCCGTCAAAGGAGGGCCTTAATGAATCCCACAGCAATGACATGGAACGGAGCTAATGACTTTAGTGGAGGTGAAAACAAACTGTGACATATGATTCAGGGTGGCGATCATGAATGGATGAAGGATAATGTATGGCAGTGGATGGGACATGGTTGACACTTTCAGAATGACCCCTCTTGAACATATAACAACACTGATGCGATGGATCGGTAGCATTACCCCAAATGTGGATGGTTTGGCGAGGACCATGGTGATGAGACCGGTGAATGAAACAACCCAACCCGATGTGGTACGGAGGAAAAGTGTCATGTTCAAGAGTGACTTGCTACCATTAAACTTTGATGTTCTCCCAATTTTTTCCGCAGTCATTTCTGACCAGTACCTCTTTATTTTTGTCAAGCTTGAGGAGGATAACATATGCTTGTTCTATAACCTGCCCTTCGGGCAAGCCCATCGCTATGATTTAACGAGCCTAGCGATAGGGAAACTCGTTCTCGTCTAAAGACAAGTTTGTCGCTATTTAATCATTTTAACGAGTCTAACGACAAAGAAAACTCGGTCCTTTTCATTTTTAGAGAGTCTAAAAAGGTACGAAAGTCAACTCCATAATTCCTTTTTCGTCAGCAAATCCCTTAAGTCCGAAAAAGTATAAAACAATACAGAAGGGATGGCTGTTCAGTACTTTTAACGAGCCGAACAAGACAAGCGCTCGATCCTTTTGTGCAATAATCCCTCAGGTCCAAAAAGATTAAAATTTAGAGGAGGGATAGCGTTCCGGTCATTTAACGAGATGGAAGGCCAAAACTCGGCAAACTTTTCATATTTTACGAGTCAGTGAAAAGAGCTGAAAGAAGACTCGTCTTTTGAGGAACGAGTGATAAACAGGATAGCAATTGATTCCAGGTACAAATTGGAATTTTCCAATCACGGCAGTGTTACGAGGATGGCTAGGTGGAATCACTCTTCGCAGCTGTTTCTCAAAGAGGTAAACACACAAATGGAAGTGAATGATCGGCCAAATGAACAGTGGAGGTGATGGATGAAAACACGATCAAGGTTCTTATGGCTAATGAATTTACGATCTCAAAAGGTTATTTACCGGTTCATTTTTTCATTAGCTTGAACTCTGGGGGAAACTTTTGCTCACACTTTTCTATTTTTAACGAGCATAAATTCAGTCATAAAACTGCTCGAATTTGCGTTTATTTTTTAACGAGCATGAACTATATGCTAAAACTGCTCGATATACCAGTCATAAAAAGACGCCTCCCGTAAGGACCAATTTTTATAGAGCTTATGCCTTACCACAGCTATGCTCACTTTTGGTAAATTTTACTTTTGCCCCACAGGCTTCTTTCATGCAAGTTTGAAACAGCTAATCTTAAAACCAGATAAATAACCGCCCCTAGCTTGCACTCCAGAAGGTTTGCATGCCCCCAGTATAGGATAGAATTTTGAGGCTGCCCCTCCTCTCCCCTACCTCTGCTTTTCTTTGGGTGTTCACAGTTACTTGTCATCTTGCCAATCTAATGTTAACGATACTTGTCTTCTCGTTATTCTAAGGGGTCTTACGCAGTACTCAGGCTTCCCGTCGGCCCACTTTTAACAAACAGCTATTTGTGAATATTGTGAAGAACACTACTCAAAGATAAAACATTGGTATTATTGAGGGAGGCTTGCCTCTTTCTTATTATTCCAAAGACGGTTCGATTTGCTGCCGCAAATCAATCTCTTTCTTCGGCGATGTCTAACGTTGGGTTACTAAAGATGGTGACCACCTGTTGTAGCAATAGAATCTCTTTGAAGGCTGCCCCTGCTTATCCTTCAAAACATTCGTTTTAATGGGCGAGGCTTGAATTCAAAGACGGTTACTACTTGTTACCGCAAACGGTCTTCATCTTCGGTGTCCCTATTACCTAGACAAGGGGAGCGAGAAGCCAATTATCTCACTCACATAACTTTGACAAAAGAATATTATTCCAGAACAACCCCACTTCCTTCCACGGACGGGGTACGGACTAGTCATATTCTTTTGCGGAAATTCTTCCTTATACCCGGGGTTTCTTCTGCCCGAAGCAGACCAGGGTGCATGCCCCCTGGGTTCCAGTCTTTCTTTCGGAATCACTCGCACTCATCGGGAAGAAGGACTGGGGGTGGAGGCGAATCTTGAGTGAACAGACCATTTAGGAATGGTATTTGACTATTTGTGATGCGAGATCCCGGAAACGAAAGTTGGTCTACGAGCTTGACCACCCTTCCTTCGTGTGGAAAACACATTACTCTAAAGAGTGAGGAGACTATCGCTCCCATGCAATAAATATAGTCCTGCCAAAGGAGTAGGTTATAATCCAAAGGTCCTTGGACGACCATCACGTTCATCTCGACGGTCTTCCCTTTCAATGTAACAGGTACATTGGGGAGGATCCCTAATGGTCGACTGGTTCCTTTATCAAAACCTGAGAGATTTCTCAACTCAGGTAAAAGCGCTGGGGAACCCAGTGCTTTCCAAGCAACAGAGGAAAGGATACTCACAGACGCCCCTTCATCAATGATAGTACCAGCCATGATCATTCTATAGATCTGGACAATGATTCTGAATGGTACACTGGCTGGTAACCGGGTCTGCCTAGTTGATTCCAATCAAAGGATACAACCAGGTTGCTTGGTGGTGGGACCGAATATACGGCCGGATATGACTCTGATGATGTTCCTTCCTGCGATAAAGGAATGGGCGCATTGCCCTGACGCTCATCGGAGTCGGTGCTGATGAAAAGAACCTGGATGGTGTCATCCTTATTCTCTTCAGTGAGGGTGTCGCATGAAGATGACTCTTCGGCGACGGTGTCATTTGAAGACGGGTCTTCAATGACGAAGTCATTGGACGATAGAACCTCTGAAGGAAGAACCGGGTCAACTGCCGTTTCGACCTTTAGACTTTCGTCTGGTCTGGATTCAGTAGGTTCATTCTCAATGACCGACACTTCAGCTGACCACTTGAGCGGGCCAGCTGGATTTTCAACTATCGAGGGATTAGGCACGAGTTTTTGGTATCCAGGAGGAAGTCGTAACGGTGATACCGGACGATCTTCCAAAACTCTCTTTGCCTCATCTAAGAATGGACATTTGTGGATGGCATGATTGCCTTCACACAATAGACAAGGTGATCTTGGTCCCCTTCTTCGTCCTTCACTCTCATTAGTCGACGGATTGCAATCAACATGACAACCAGAGGTTGATGCTACCGGATTGTGCAACCTTGGGGACCAGTCCCTTAGTATCCGGGGAATACAAGGACAATCACGATGGAAGTGGATCCCTTTGCAAATGACACATGGCGATTTAGGCCCGGTCGGTGCAGTGTGTGGGTTTTTGTCAGCTTTCTTCTGCTTGCCCCCAGTCGCCTTCGCCAGAGGCTCCTTCTGCTTCTTTTCTCTCTTCTTCTTTTCCTTCTTCTCCTTGGGAGGCTGACTTTTGCCAGCTCTACCTTGGGAAGATGAAGGATCAGAGGAAGTATCATAAGAAGTGGAAGGCTGGTGGGTAGTTCTAGATTGTTCTGACTATTGATTCGACTGCTCAGGATTAGTGGCGATCTGGACTACATTAGTTGAAAAGAGCCATACAGGGAGGCCGATTGTCAATCCTGGAAGTGACAATGTAGCCATATGAGGCGCACCAACATCTCCCCAAGAGGAGAAGGGGTTTGGACTTCCGCCAAGGTTATTTCCTTGGTTGGTGGGCTCCATACTTTTCAACTGAAAGATCAACGTGGGAATAACAGGTGATTATGTTCCGCTTAAAATAAATTTTATTAACGACGCTTTTAGACACAAACTTGCTTTTTCATGTTTTAAGAGTCGAGAAAAAGCTAAAGATGACTCTAGTCGCCTTCGATGTATTAACGAGCCCGAAGTGACAAATGCTCGGTTGGACTTTTTCAGTTATAGAGTTTGAAAAAGGCCAAAAGAAACTGCTCTGGAGATCTAGGCAGAGGGTGTGCCAAACCTTTCGCGAAACCACAGAATACGTTTTACGGTACGGGTGGTCGATCTTCGTGAATGATGTGTTCACTGCATCGCGATCAGTAGGGCGGCCGACACGGTTTCCTAAGGATAAAGGATAAAAGCCTATAGGGGTCTCCCAATATACGCGACGGTACGCGGAGCTCAGTCCGTGTTAGTGCCACCGACTCTCAGGAGGAATCACCCACCTTCGTAGAGATCGACAGTCACTATGTTTAACGACGCCGGAACATGTCTCTACCTAGACCTCTAGATGTTTGCGTTAAATTCCAAAGCATTGTTATGTAAATTGAGTTTATTTTAATGTTGATCTTTCTTAACAGTTTGCCTTTCAGGTTCGCCACGAGATGTATATATACAACTTCCTATATGCAATCTAAGAATGAGAAGCAAATCTTTTCAATCTTTCAACTTTGAAAACCTTAATCTACTTGAGGGAAAAGAAAGACACAACTTTTTCCACAGATCAAAGAACACACACCAAAATGCACATCTTCCTAAATCGTCAAGCATACAGTCAAATGCAAAATGCACAATGCATGTATTTCTTTTCGTTATCCTTAATGTTGATGCTAGACAGAAAGGAAACTGTTGTATAATTTTGAATCTAATTTCAAGTAGAAATAAACAAGCTTGTCCACAATCAAAAAGACACCTTATGATAGACTTGTTTTTAAAACACAGGAAATGTATAGATTCAAACCATGAAATGAAAAGCAAACAAACTCAAACAGCCATGAACAGTAATAAAACTAGCTCTTAAGATCACAAAAAACACTTTTTCAGTTCAGGATCTAAGAGGTCACAGCTATACTGGTTCGCTTTTCACAATGGGAAACTGTAACTGAAACAAAATACTGAAAGAACATTCACAGTTTCATCACACAACTGAGGCGGAATAATGTCAAGGAGAAGTGGTCTACAGCAAGTACAATGACCAGCAAGCAATCAGCTAAAAAACAGTGAAAACAGGGCCAAGACACAAAGGGAAAGCTGAGAAGACATGGCAATGGCTAACTGGACCAGCGCAGGTTCTAGTCTGCCAATTTGACTCTCAGCGTAGTTCCCGAAGGGAGCACCTGCGCTGTAATGCAGACTGCCTGTGGACAGCCTGCTCTGGGACACGAGAGTTACGTCTACAAAGTTTTCCGGGTCATAAAAAGCTCAAAAATGCACTGTTTTTGCTGAAATAAAAAGCTATAGGTCAAGTACAGGCTAAGGGATGATCAAGAGGATGAAGATCTATCACAAAGAGTAAAGAGTCTTTTGTAGATAAGCTCTTCAAATCTTTGAATTTGCTCAGTAAATGAGCAAGAGTAGCAGACCCTCTACTTCGCTTTTGATATAGTCAAAAGCTTTTCGATTTGGTACTCTTTTCTTCAAGAAATGAATAGCAAAATACTACAAACACCAACAAGATACTAGGCTCCCCAGCGGAGTCGCCAGTTTGTTGTGGGAAAAGTATCCGATGCGGATGACCCTATCCCTACTCTAAAGGTGACAGTCTTTAGCAACAACTGAAAGTAAAGTTTTGATGATTTCCTTTATGAAAGTACAGAGAGAATGAAGAAAGGTTAACCAACCTGGTGTCTTTCGCTTAGTCGATCCTTGTCCTCTCTCTTTGTCTCTTGTTCCCAGCTCCTTGCTCTCTTTGCCGGTCCAGCTACACACAGATCCTGCACAAAACAAGAGAGGAAACTACAAGATACAAGTACTCATAACTGATACATGGATTAGAGTGAATCAAATATACATGTAAATACAATACATCAATGCAATACAAGTATATAGGAGAACATGCAAAACTTTATTGATAGAAGTAACAGGGTTCTGAGAAGGTTACAACCAATGATGGCTCCAATCCAGTAGCACCTCCCCAGCAGCAAGAACTCTCCTCTTCAACTCTAGTAAAACAATCACCCAATAGCTCTAACTGTAAACCAACAGCACCTCCTTGCTTTACACAAAATTCCAGCCTCCTTAGACCTCATAGAAGAGCTCTATATATAGGAGAGAGAAGAGAGGATGAGTCAGCTTGAGACTGACATGAAGCTGCCTTGTGTCCTCTCCCTCTTCAGTTAAACTTCAGTCCTTGAGTCCACTTGGAGATCCTTGCTTACACATGGTGATCAAGTACCTCTTACTCATCACAGGCGAATCTCATGAACCAAGTGTCAGTTTGGAAGCTTCCTGGGCAGTACACCTTGCAGGATGACTGTGCCACTTGGCCAATCTCGCCCAGCGCAGGTAGCCTTCATTAATCTTGACTTCCAGCGCAGGTACAAGGAGGGACAGTTGCATTCCAAAGCGCAGAAGCTCAGTGGAGCAGCTGACATGATCCAAAAATAAGCCTGTTTTGAAGTGTTTTCAGGTGGAGAACTGATTGGAAGTGCTGTTGTTTGATGACCTTGTTCTTTAGGGGTAACAACAACATGTTTAGGGACTGAGGATCCCTGTGATTATTGACATTTCATGCTCCCCATGATGCGAGGCACAAAAATGTCTATAAACC